>CM062289.1:166679785-167279785 GCA_031216915.1 Pictodentalium vernedei | reverse complement strand
GGCATCAACTTTGGCAGAACAGAAAGTCTGTAAAGTAGAGGTTGCAGTCTTGTAAAAAACATGAGAATGGCTTAGCCTGCATGTGGTATGACAAGCAACTTGCCATTCCACACAGTCTCAACATATATGTCCTGTAACTGCAGAAAACATTCAACCCAAATCAACGTTCTGTGTTTTTTTTAGCTTAACTTGATAAAGTCAAGATAAGCTTTTGCCATCACACGTGCGGAAGTCTGTGAGTCTGTTCACATTTTCCTTTAGCACAGGCTACACCCCGTAGTTCTTGTCTGATCATCACAAAATTTCATATGCAGGTTTGGGGTCATGTCTAGATGAGAACGTCCCCTTTTGGTCACGATCGGTCAGCTGGTATGGCTGCCCGAGCCCAAAACCCGAAAACCATTAGCACAGTCTACAGGTCGTATTTATGAAGGGATTTCATTGTAACTTGGTAGGATGCCTCTGTATAATGTCTAGATGAGAACATCCCCTTTTGGTCATGATCTGGCAACCGTGATGGCTGCACAAGCCTGAAACCCAAAAACTTTTAGCAAGTCTGCAGGTCATATTTAATATGAAGGGATTTCATTGTAACTTGGTAGGATGACTCCGTATGATGTCTAGATGAGAACTTCCCCATTTGGTCGTGATCTGTTAACTGTGACGACTGCCCAAGCCCAAAACCCAAAAACCTTTAGCACAGTCTACAGGTCATATTTATGGAGGGATTTCATTGTAACTTGGTAGGTTGACTTCTTATAATGTCTAGATGAGAACGTCCCCTTTTCGACGCGATTGGGCAACTGTGACGGCTACAGGGGCCCGAAGCCCGAAAACCTTGAGCACAGTCTACAGGTCATATTTATGAAGGGATTTCATTGTGACTTGGTAGGATGACTCCAGATAATGCCCAGATGAGAACGTCCCATTTTGGTCGCAATGATTCAACCATGATGGCTGCCTGAGCCCAAAACTCGAAAAACTTTAGTACAGACTACAGGTCGTATTTATGAAGGGATTTCATTGTAACTTGGTAGAATGACTCAGTATAATGTCGAGATGAGGACGTCCCCTTTTAGTTGCAATCGGTCAACTGTGATGGCTACACAGGCCTGAAGCCAGAAAACCTTTAGCACAGTCTACAGGCCATATGTATGAAGGGATTCCAATGTAACTTGATAGGATGACTCGTTTTGGAATAATTTCACTGTAACTTGGTAACTTTCATTGACATACGTTTAACTGTGAGGGCCACATATATTAACTGTGAGGTCCACATTAACCCACCCCTCAGTTCTTTAGTATAGTCTACACCTCATATTATTATACCCCCCGCAAACAAAGTTTGGGGGGGTATATAGGAATCACCCAGTCTGTCCGTCCGTCCATCCGTCTGTCCATCTGTCTGTCCGTCCATCTGTATGTCTGTCCGTCTGTCCATCTGTCCATCCTTATAAGCGCAACTCCTCCTAAACCGTTTGAAGAATTTTCATGAAACTTTACACAATGGAAGAACTCCGTATGAAGATGTGCATGAAGCAATATAATTCTGTTCTGACAGGCGTGGGGGTATCACTTTGTGAGCTTGCTCACAGTACCTCTAGTTTTTATTAAAAACATAGCATACAGGGAACAGAAATTAACATATTCCCAGTTATCACAATTCTTGTCTCATTTCATAATCCTTTCATAAACATTGAACATTATCCTTTTCATCAAACACAACACACAGACAATTTAAGCTACAGTGTCATTGACACTTTCATTCTTTGATAATCCAGGTATGAGGAAGGTGAGGTTTGTAGGGGAGAAAAAGGTGATAATGTCCTACAGACTATCATTGTACCATATGTGAGATTGCTCAGGTTGTGAGAGTGAAGAGTGAGAATCACATGCCTATTGGTTAGTACAGTGGAGCCCACTTAATAGGATATCTCTTAATTGTATATGCCTGTTAATTGAATATAATTTCCCAACACAAAACCATTTACCATACCTTGAATACAAATTTGACCTGATCATTGAAAATAGGTTATAGAGTAAACTCCTGTTAATTGAATAAAAATTCTTGTAACCTGTCGAGAAATTACCTTGAATTTCCCCAGTTTTCCTTTGTTTATAGACTCATTTGGCCCTAGTACATCCAATACAGGCAGTTAATCTATTATATCTTGTTTGACAGAGCTTATGGAGTTACACCTCTGTCAAGTATGATAATATTCACCCCATCGTGCACCTCAGCTCATTCGTTGTTTTCCTTGCACAAAATGGCATGTCGATCAGTGTCGATAGCAAAATGATCTATTTTCTCTTGAAAATAGTCTACAATAAAACAAACAATACTTATTCTTCGTTATATATATTTATTTACAGTTAACAGGGTTATTCAATTAAAAGATATATAAATAAGTGGGTGCCACTGTACTTATTAACAGAAACAAATAACACACCTCAAATAGGAAAAAGTATTTTTGTTCTATTAAAAAAAATACATCCATTCTCCTGTGTACATTTCATTTCCCAGAGGTTATATGGAAGCCCATGAAAGATACAGTATTCAAACCTGGTCTGCATTTTTTTAGCTCACCTGACTGAAAGTCAGTGTGAGCTTTTGCCATCACCTGGCGGCCATCGTCCGTTAACTTTTGCGACTCGGTCTTCTCCTTCAAAACCACTAGCCCAAACCCAAACAAATCTGACATACAATATTTTGGGGGTATCCTTTTTCCAGTTTGTTAAAATGAACTTGGTGCCCCAAAAGCATCAATTTCTCCTGAAATCTTCTTCTTATGAACCACCAGTCAGAATGCTGTGATATTTGGTATGTAAGCTCCTTTGGTACTCAAGATTCAAGTTTGTTCAAAGAAATTTTCTCGGTCAATATTTGGGCTTGCTATGGGAGGATCCCCATTTTGTGCCCCGCCCAAAATTTCTATTTTCCGAACCGAGAGGCCGATTTGAACCAAATTTGCTATGAGGTATTATTGTGTCCCAAGTACTTGATTCCTGCCAAAAGAATTTTCCTGCTGCCCTGTGGGAACCTCCATATCTCCAAAACTTCACGGCACTGAAATTTTTTATTTGGTGTGAAGCTTCCTTAGGACCAATAGAAAGGCATGGTGAAAAATAATCGCTATCGGGTTTTGTCCTAAGGTACAGTTTCGGGACTTTGAACAAAATGCTGAGTCAGCATTATTTAACATTTAAGGTAATGGGAAAAATATAAAATAATCTTTTTCTCCCCAACCACTGCTCCAAAAGCTTTCATATTTCACATATAACATCTATGGAAGATTGATTCACATGGTTGTTGAAATTTAACCCCTGGGTCCATATTTGGGCACTCTACAGGAGCCCAAATGTTCAAATTAGTGCAATATTAGGGATATTCTTTAAAAATCTTCTTCTCCAGATCTAACAGTCAGAATCTTTTAATATTTGGTATACAACATCCTTAGGGAAAGGAGATTCAGATTTGTTCAAGCCAAGTCCCTGGGTTCATATTTGGGCTCCTTATGGGAGCCCAAATTGTAACTTTGTTCAATATGAGGAATATTCTTTAAAAATCTCTTGCTTCAGATCCAGTAGTCAGAATCTTTTGACAGTTGGTGCATATCATCCTTAGGGAGGTGTGATTCAAGTTTGTTCAGGGGGCATTTTTTTGTGCCCGGTGGGACCCCCAGGAGCAAAAAATAGAAACAAATTCAAATACCCATAGCCTTCCCATTCCCCATTTATTCTCAAATCACAGAACACTAAAAAATTATATTTAGTATCCAAAATTATTAGGGATAACACAAATTGTAACTTTGTTCAGTATGAGCAATATTCTTTAAAAATCTCTTTGTTCAGATCCAGCAGTCAGAATCTTTTGATATTTGGTGTATATCATTCTTAGGGAGGTGTGATTCAAGTTTGTTCAGGGGGCATTTTTTGTGCCCAGTGGGAACCCCAGGAGCAAAAAAGAAACAAATTTAATACCCATAGCCTTCCCATTCCCCATTTATTCTCAGATCACAGAATACTAAAAAATTATATTTAGTATCCAAAATTATTAGGGTTAACATACACTTTTACTCCCCGTGGGAACTCCGGGAAGTGCAGCAGTGTTTGTTTACTGTGGTAAACAAGTTCCGTTACTCTGGTAAAATAGGACCCAGTCACCAATGCTTGGGGTGGAAGTCCTCTAAAATGGGCAACATGGGTATAAATGATTTACAAAACTTGACTTTATCTCCAGGTTGCAGTCACGATTAGCGATTGTGCATAAATATGTGACCTTAAACACCAATAAGTAAGTACACTAAAAAATTTTTTGTCTTTGTGGTTCTGATCCCTGATGCCTAAATACTTGCATTCCTTTTGTACAACTTGTTTTCCTTAACCACAGATCAGAGTGCTTTGATATTTGATATGCTTCCTCTTTTGGTACCCAAAATTCCAATTGTCCAACAAAAGTTTCTAGGTCAATATTTGAACTCACTACGGAAAGATCCAAATTTTGTGTCCCACACAAAATTTTTGTTTCCCCAATTGAGAGGCCAATGTGAAAAACAATCTTCTCACAAAGCAATGGCCCAAATTGAAACATATATGGGCCACATCATCTTGGGGGTATTCTGTTTTAGTTTTGTTCAAATGGGGTCTCCGCCCTTTTTGGGCGTGGTCTTATGCCCAAATATGATGAAATTCTTTGAAAAATCTTCTTCTCATGAACCACAAGTGGGATTTGATATTTGGTATGAAACTTCATCTGGTGTTCAAGATTAAAAGTTGTTCAAAGAAAGTTGATAGGTCCATATTTGGGCTTTCCAGGGGATGAGCTCACTTTTGAGCTCCCCTGACATTTCTATTTCAAGAACCAGAGGAGCGATTTGAACCAAATTTTATATGTGGCATTAGTTGACTCTAAGTACTTCATTCATGGCCCCAAAATTTTTCGTGTGGGAACATCTGGCGCTAAAAATAGAAGAAAAATGAAATGTCCAATATTTCTCAAACTGCACGGACTGGAGATTATGTATTTGGTATGAAGCTTTCTTCTGAGCAGTTGAAACAATTGGACAAAAAAATTGCTGGCGAATCTGTCATATGGTTCATTCAGATTACATTTTCTCCATACCCATGAGCCTTACAGTTTAGGACAACTTGGTCCAGGTGAGCATTTTTAGGCTCTCTTGAGCCTCTAGTTTATCATGTCTCGTTGTGCATGTCGATAATTTTTATTTTGAATTTTTTTTTTCAGAATTGTTTGCGGTTTAAATTTGAACTTAGACTTTTTCATACAGATTTATACAGAGTTTTATTTCCTGAGCATATCTTGAATACCATTACAATCATGACCAGCTGTGCTTTTTGAAATTTTGGGCTTTTCTGTTTTTCAGAATTTTTCAGGTTTAACTCGTATGCTTCTGGAGAATATTCCTGCCCAGGACAGGATTTCTCTTGCCACTGAAATAAGCATAATTTGGACACATTTAATCAAATTTTCCCCTGTAAATTGAATGGACTTTTTCACAAATGATTTCATGATTGAATTTCTCGATAATCCTAATCACAGCAGCCATGACAAGATTTGATGAAAAATATTTTGAAAATTCTCAGCAGGTTAAGAGTTAAATTTGGATGTTTTCACACAGATTTAAACAGTGTAGTGGTTTGTTTTGAGAGCATATCTCAGTATAGATGAAGACTTAAGAATTGTTATGCCTCCTTTTTATGATATCCAGTTGTGCCTATTGGTAATTTGGTTCGAGGATATTTTATTTAAAATTTTTGGGGGTTTAAATTTGAACTTCCATATTTCCAGGCAGATTTATAGGGATTTGTATCCTATGCAAATTTTGAAAAACATCTTTGATAGAGATTCCATGTTTGGTGGTGTGTTTCTTTTTTTCTGTCATGTCCAGATGTGGCTTTTGATATTTTGGATTTTGGGTATTTGCAAATTTGTAGGAGCTTAAAGTTGGACTTCTAACTTTTTCATACAGATTTACAAAGGGGTGACAAGTTAAACATTTTATAAAAGAAACAAAACAAAGGTCAATAATTCGAGAAGAATTGACCTAGCGATTCTGATTTGGGAACCCATTTGAAATTGTTACCACAAAGCTGTGTATGAAATTTGAAAATGATTCGTGAAATGGTTTTTCTTAATTAACCTTTTACCTAATGAATCGGCTGCATTCACCCATGTATGTTAAAGATGAGCAGTCAAAAAAACAAATATTAAAAATTAAAAAAATTTCAGCAAAACCATATCACGTGACCCCTCATTGGAATGAGATGTGGTTTTGTTAAATGTTTACAAAATTGTTTATTTTTAAAATAATTAAATAACTGTATTGAGAAGCAAAATTAAGAAACTTATTACTCAGTTGTCACATATTTGATAGCTGAAATCTCCATATTCTTACCTTGAGTTTTTGCTGTTAAGGTGTACGACCAGGGTGGAATATCGGGGGTTCCTGATGGAAGGATTTTTCACTTGGTTCTTGTTACCAAGTGAAGTTAGACAGAAAAGAGTGCCCTCCAGCAGTTTGGTAACATTGTTTCTCAGATTGAATCTAGTGTTTAACCAATTACCAAAAATGGTCGCTGACTGAATACCAGTTATTTGAGTTCACAATCGACCGATTCTGATGTCGATTCCAATTGTAATACCGTGCACTACTAGACAAGTCAGGGTCTAAAGAACTACATTAAATTGAACATTTTTCACTGTGTTAAACTTTGTTGACTGGGGTTGCAGAAAAGTAACCAGTCTGGCACACTTGGGTGGTAAATGTGGCTCTCAGAGCCACATTTACCACCCAAGTGTGTGTGACTGGTAATTTTTACTGTGACCTGAGGCAATGGAGTGCAACCTTCACTTTTCGAGTATGAACTGACGATTGTCGCAAGTATGCTCAATTGTAAGCCTTACATGTCGTTTAACATGGATATCCCATAAAGGGGCGTCTAGAGAGATTAAGAATACACATTGTGGTTCTTTCTCAACTTTATTGAATAGTATCATTGACATCATTTTACATTAACAATTGAACAGTTGCAGAAGATAATAAAATGCGGTTAATGAATCATCAGAAAATGCTTGGCAACAATCGGCTGAACCGATGTTCCAGAAGTCGTTGTCGTTGTCATCTGATTGCGCACAATCGGCCGATTGTGGTGACCGGTTCTGATCATTGGTTGAACACTAATTGAATCTATGTAGAAAATTACTTTAGAAATATGTTTGATTCGAAAAGGTTTATTAAAATTGCTTGCATCAAATGTTCAGATAATTATAAGTGGAGTGGCTATTTTTGCCCAGTGAGAATCACAAATTTAACTGTATCATGATTAGTCCATGCCGAGCATGCCATTCTAAGCTCTATAATGATGCATTAGGATGAGATTTGTCATTTGTGAATCTTTCATCAACACAGGCAAGTCGCTCTCTTCCCAGATCAGCACTAGCCTAATTTCTTTCTTTGCCAGTTGAGTCCAGTTGCTCCCTCAGAGAGCAAGAGTATGGGGCGGCGCTAGGTTCAAGTCTTGGCAAGGGTGAATCTTTCCTTGCTGGGTGGGAGAGTATAAATAATGGGAAAAGATGTACTAATGGCATGAGGATAGGTTCTCTGGGAGGGGCAAGCATTTTTAGCTCACCTGAGCAAAGCTCAGCGGGAGCTTTACTGATCGTGATTCGTCCGTCGTCCGTCCAGCGTTAACTTTACATTATCGACTTCTCCTCCTAAACCACTAGCCCAATTTTATTCAAATGTTGGCTAAATGTTTATTACCTAATGCCAATTCAGATTTGTTCAAATGAAGTTGCCCCTCCTCCTGGGTGGAGCCACGTCCCCAAGGGGCACCAAAATCTTTGTAAATCTTCTTCTCATGAACCAGCAGTAGCAGAGACTTGATATATGGTATGCACCTTCCTTTTGAGGTGTAGACTCAGATTTGTTCGAGAGAAGTTTGAGGGATAATATTTGGCATTGTTATGGGAGGGGCAAAAATTTTGGCCCCGCCCCTAATTTCTATTTTCTGAACCGAGAAGCCGATTTCAACCAAATTTTATGTGAGGGCTTATTGGGTCATGAGTACTTGATTTATGCAAAAAAAAAATTTCCCGCAGCCCCGTGGGAACCGCAGGAGCTAAAAATAGAAAAAATTTAAAACGCCCATATCTCCAAAACTGCACGGCACCGAGAATTTTTATTTGGTGTGCAGCTTCCTTAGGACCAACAGAAAGGATTGGTAAAAAAAAATTGCCATCGGTTTTATCATAGGGCACAGTTTCGGGACTTTGAAAAAGTGCTGAGTCAGCACTTTTTAACACTGTAGGCAATGGGAAACATTAAAAAATCTTCTTCTCCAGATCCAGCAGGCAGAATCTTTTGATATTTGGTATGCAACATTGTAGGGTGGATCTGATTCAAGTTTGTTCAAATCGGCCCCCTGGGTTCATATTTGGGCTCAGTATAGGAGCCCGATTTCGAACTTAGTGCATTTCAGGCAAATTTCTTAAAAAATCTTCTTCTCCAGATCCAGCAGGCAGAATCTTTTGATATTTGGTATGCAACATTGTGGGGTGGATCTGATTCAAGTTTGTTCAAATCGGCCCCCTGGGTTTATATTTGGGCTCAGTATATGAGCCCAAATTTGAACTTACTGCATTTCAGGCAAATTTCTTTGAAAATCTTCTCCAGATCCAGCAGGCAGAATCTTTTGATATTTGGTATGCAACATTGCGGGGTGGATCTGATTCAAGTTTGTTCAAATCGGCCCCTTGGGTTTATATTTGGGCTCAGTATAGGAGCCCAAATTTGAACTTAGTGCATTTCAGGCAAATTTCTTTGAAAATCTTCTTCTCAAGATCCAGCAGGCAGAATCTTTTGATATTGGGTATGCAACATTGTGGGGTGGATCTGATTCAAGTTTGTTCAAATCGGCTCCCTGGGTTTATATTTGGGCTCACTATAGGAGCCCAAATTTGAACTTAGTGCTTTTCAGGCAAATTTCTTAAAAAATCTTCTCCAGATCCAGCAGGCAGAATCTTTTGATATTTGGTATGCAACATTGTGGGGTGGATCTGATTCTATTTTGTTCAAATCGGCCACCTGGATTCATATTTGGGCTCACTATAGAAGCCCAAATTCAAACTTAGTGCATTTCAGGCAAATTTCTTCAAAAATCTTCTCCAGATCCAGCAGGCAGCATCTTGTGATATTTGGTATGCAACATTGTGGGGTGGATCTGATTCAAGTTTGTTCAAATCGGCCCCCTGGGTTTATATTTGGGCTCAGTACAGAAGCCCAAATTTGAACTTAGTGCATTTCAAGCAAATTTCTTTGAAAATCTTCTTCTCAAGATCCAGCAGGCAGAATCTTGTGATTTTTGGTATGCAGCATCCTTAGGGGGGTGAGATTCAAGTTTGTTCAAGCCATGTCCCTAGGTCCATATTTGGGCTCACTGTGGGAGCTTGAATTGTAACTTTGTTCGAAATGAGGAATTTTCTTAAAAAATCTTCTTCTTCAGATCCAGCAGTCGGAATGGTTTGATATGTGGTGAGTAGCATCCTTGGGGGGGGGGGGGGGGGGGGGAGGGGGGGATTCAAGTGTGTTAAAGCCAAGTCCATGGGTCCATATTTGGGCTCCCTGGGGAGCCCAAATTATAACTTAGTCAATATGAGGAATTTTTCTTTAAAAATCTTCTTCTTCAGATTCAGCAGTTGGAATGTTTTGATATTTGGCATGGAGCAACCTTAGGGGGCTGAGATTCAAGTTTGTTCAAGCCAAGTCCCTTGGTTCATATTTGGGCTCACTATGGGAGCCTGAATGACAACTTAGTTCAAAATGAGGAATTTTCTTTAAAATCCAGCAGATGAATGCTTTTGATATTTTTTATGCAGCATCCTTAGGGGGGTAAGATTCAAGTTTGTTCAAGCCATGTCCCTAGGTCCATATTTGGACTGATTGTGGGAGCTCGAATTGTAACTTGGTTCAAAATGAGGAATTTTCTTTAAAAATCTTCTTCTTCAGATCCAGCAGTCGGAATGTTTTGATATTTGGTGTGCAGAATCCTTAGGGGTGTGAGTTTCAGGTTTGTTAAAGCCAAGTCCCTGGGTTCATATATGGGCTCCCTGTGGGAGCCCGAATTATGACTTAGTTCAATATGAGGAATATTCTTTAAAAATCATTTTTAAGATCCACTGGTCAGAATATTTGGATATTTGGTTTCAGCTTTTCTTAGGAGGAGCAGATGCAACTTGTGGAAATCAATTCTCTGGGTTGATATTTAGGCTACCATGTGAGGTGAGCGACCTCAGGCCCCCTGGGGCCTCTTGTTTTGAATGTGACAGCGGAAGATCCAAATGACAGTTATGCAGTATTTCGGACCTAATCTTTAAACTATGAGTTCTTTGAATAGCTATTTGCAAATATTTAGTGGGTGGAATACACAAGAATATTTATTGCACTTAGAAAAGTGATTCAGTATGCATCCAGGTTCAAGGCTGATGTTTCCTGTGTAGTCCACCATAGCTTAGTTTGGAGCATTCCAAGTCTGTCTTGGTCCCTCAAGTTCATATAATCTAAAACAGCTGGCTTTGTGGTGCTTCGAAATATTTTGTGGCTAGTGAGTGCACTTCCAATCCAATTCATGAGCTTGGTGCTTGAGCTGCAGTTCTAGTTACAACGAACCAGCATAGGATAGGGACATCGACAATACAGATCAATCAGACCATGTCCCACTACACAACAAATTTTGTTAACATGTGCATTTTAGAGGGTTAATACAGTGTGGTGACAATTTCAGATTGATGGGATGCATGTATGGGTGAGTAGACAGTCGGAAACCATTCCAATATCCCATACAAGTTGGGGATGAAAATTAGTCAAGTGCTCCTGATTTCTGAGATATATCCCAAACCAAAATGGAATGCTTATATTGCAAGCGAGTGACTAGCTAGTAACTCGCTAGTTGCGTGGTTCCATACACGCACTTACGATGCGCTAGCTGTAAGCATGCGACTGGCTTACAGCAAGTGTGCGACTAGCTAGCAGTAAGCGTGTGACTAGCTTGCAGCATTTAGCAGCAAGCACGCAATAAGCACGCAAGCACGCCATAAGCGCGCAAGCTTGCAGGAAGCTCATAATAAGCGCACAGTAAGGATATATATCACACGAGCTGAGGGGTGGGGGTGGTATTTCATGGGGGGAATTTTTTTTTGCTTTAAAATGTGTTTTGGAAGATATTGATTGATTTCATGCAAAAAAAAAAAAAATTCCACCAAGTTGGCCCCATAGGGTGGGGCTGGGGGTGGGTGTCCATGAGGTGAATTTTTTTTTTTTGTATGAAATCACTCATAATCCTCCAAAACACATTTTAAAGCCAAAAAAAAGAGAAGATTTTTCACCCCATGGGGTGGGAGGGGGGTGGGTATGTGGGGGTGAATTTGTTTTTGCTTTAAGATGTGTTTTAAGGATTTTAAGTGATTTTATGCCAAAAAAAATTAATTTTTTCCGCCCAATTCTCCCCATGGGGTGGGGCTGGGGGCTGGGTCCCACGTGGTGAAATTTGTTTTTTTGCTTTAAAATGTGTTTTAGAGGATTTTGAGGGATGTCATTCAAAAAAAAAAAAAATTACCCAGTTTTTCCCATGAAAGGAAACTAAAGTTATTGCATAGAAACAAAAAATCTATTTATAGTAACAGTACCCTTGATCTTTGACGAATATACCCCAAATGCATTCCCAACGATCGAAACCTCATATACAATCAAAATATGAAGTTAGAGCTTTGTATGCAAAAGGAAACTAAAGTTATTGCACTGAAACCAAAAATCTATTTAGAGTAACAGTGATCTTGACCTTTGACCTACAAATCCCAAAAGCAATCCCAATCATTGTCCCATTACTGGCAACCTATGTGTCAAGTATGAGCATTGTGCGTTCAACAGTTCAAAAGTTATTGCCCAGAACTAGTGTGACGGACAAACAGACAAACGAACAGACGGAAGGATAAATGGACAAAGTGATTACAATATACCCCCCGCCCCCTTTATAAAAGGGGGTGGATAATTATGACATTAATTGCATAAATATACCATAAGATCAAGATAAGCTACAGTGTTATTGACTCTTTCATTTAACATTTCTGTACATTATCCTTCCTACCAGTACAATACATACAATTCTGGAAATAAATTGTTCAAAATGTAAGTTAGGATTTAAAAATTTATAAATGAATATGTTTATTGATATCCCTGATGTAAGAATGTTAAATGCTATAACAATAGATGTATCTAAGATGGAGCAAACTTTAATTATTTTTGAAAATCCAACACAGCAAAAAAAGCCAGTCTCCCTTCTTCATTCTAAGCTTGTAAAATGGCTGACACAACACCACTTTTCCCGCCCAAATATATTAAAAATAGATCAAGTAGGTCATGATCAAAATTATACAGCAAAATGGCTAAGTGTTTGTTGGGCCATGCAATTACCATGTGCTTGTGGATCGCTTGTGATGCGCTTGTTGCAAGCTTGCACGCTTGTTGTGTGCTTGCACGCTTGTGGCACACTTATCACGCGCTTGAATGTGTTCAGAAATCACTTGCTGCAAGCTAGTCATGAGCGCGCTGCGTGCTTGTTCGCTAGCGACTAGCGAGTGACTCGCTAGGGACTAGCTAGTCGCATGCTTACATTTTGGTTTGGGATTGATTTCTCGATTTGGTACCAGATTTGGGCTTTCTGGACAATGTGTATCACTTTCAGTGGATTTTTATATTTAAGGGGTGTCTTCCCAAGATAAAGTCTTTTGTTCAAGAGAACTTACTCTATTTTGGAGGTGGAGCTATTGGAATTGCTGTCATCCAGGTAAGAACTCCTCTCATCTTTCTAAATACAGAGTTTTGTTCAAAAAGTGACTAAACTGATCAGGTTCATGATGTTGATTCATCATGTTAAATGTTTTGGTTCTTAGGCAATCTCATGAAAATTAAATCTCATTCAACGTTTTGTGGCTTTCATTGTCTTCCAAAATTCGTATAAAATTGAAATATTATTTTATTTTTCCAACAAGCTACATAAATATTATTGAACACAATTGTATTAGATATTTCGTTATTTAGCTGGTATCGTACTAATTTTTTAGCTTATCTTGACGAAGTCAAGCTGTGCTAATGCCCTCACTTCCAATCTGTTGCAGAACGTATGTACGTACACAATTTCCTTTGGCACACCGCACAGGTTGCATTTATGATCAGATCGCTTTGAAATTTGGTATGCTTGTTTGGGGTGACCTCTATATTAGAGCTATCAATTTTCTTCCATTTCCTTTGAAAAACGTTGCTGTTAGCAATGACCTTTGAACTTGGTGCATTTGTGTATCAATATATTCGTTTGGCACACCCTACAGGGCACATTTATGATTGGATCGCTTTGAAACTTGGTATGCTTGTTTGGGGTGAGCTCTAGATAGAAGCTATTGGTTTCCTTTCATTTTTGTTGAGAAACGTTGCCATTACCAATGATGTTCAACTTATCCGTTTTGTACGGCAACAATTTTCTTTGGCACTCAGCACAAGTCGCATTTATGATCAGATAGATTTGAAACTTGGTATGCTTATTTGGGGTGACGTCAAGGTGGGAGCTATCAATTTTCTTTCATTTCTGTTGAGAAACATTGCCATTAGCTACGACATTCACTTATACATTTTGTACTTCAGCAATTTCCTTTGGCATACTGCACAGGTTGCATTTATCACAGATCACTTTAAAACTTGGTACGTGTGACCTCTAGATGGGATGTATTGATTTTCTTTCATTTCCAACAAAAAATGTTGCCATTAGCAGTGACCTTTGATTTTTGTGGATTTGGGCATCAGTTTTTCCTTTAGCACACCCTGCAGGGTGCATTCATGAATGGATTGCTTTGAAACGTGGTATGCTTGTTTTCCAGATTTTATTCCATTTCTCATGAGAAAAGTTGCCGTTAGCAACAACGTTCAACTTATCTGTTTGGATGTTGACAATTTCTTTTAGCACACTATGCACAGGTCACATTTATCATCAAATCACTTTGAAACTTGGTATGCTTAATTGGGGTGACCGCTAGATGGGAGCTATCATTTTCTTCCATTTTCATCAAAAAAGTTGCCATTAGCAATGACCTTCAAACTTAGTGCATTTGTGCATTAGCATTTTCCTTTGGCACGCCTAAAGGGGCACAGTTATTATTGGGTTGTTTTGAAACTTGGTATGCTTATTCAGGGTGACCTAGATAGGAGATATCGATTTTCTTTCATTTCTGTCAAAAACTGTTGCTTTTAGCAACAACCTTTGAATTTAGTGCATTTGTGCATCAGCATTCTTCTTTGACATGGCCTAAAGGGCACATTTATCATAGGATTGTTTTAGAACTTGGTGTGTGCTCATTAGGCAAGACCTCTAGATAAGAGCTATCGATTTGGATTCATTTCTGTGAAAAAAGTTGCCGTTTACATGACCTTTAAACTTACTGCATTTGAGTATAAACACTTTCCTTTAGCCAGCCCTACAGTTTACATTTATTTATTTATTTATTGGTGTTAAGGGTCACATATTTCTGCACAATGGCTAATTGTGACCGCAACATGGATATAAAGTCAAGTCCAGCCAATTCTTTATACCCATGTTGCCCATAATGCATGGATTGCATTTCATCAAATTTCACCATATCACTAATAACTTACCAAGTTCAAGTTTGTCAAGTTGAGTTAGAGTTGCACGGTATTTCAATATACCAAATATTTTTGGTCTTGAAAACCATACCTTACCATTACTGTGAGTAAATAAAATATTTGGTATACTGAAAATCCGGTATTACCCCAATATAGCATAATACCAAGGTGATCAAACACAACAAATGGTAATTATGCTATTATGGTATCACATTGTAACTTTTAAGATACACATGGCTCACTAACATGGCCATGACTCATGAGAAACGTCCATTTTATTACAACCGTGGAACTTGTCCAGAAGGTAAAAATAACAAATCGAAGTTGGAACTTGGGAAATATGACTGGTGGTACGGTAGTATTGAGCAAAACCGCATTGCAGTTCTCATTTTTATTTTCCATTAATTTACTCACATTCAAAAGTTATATGTTGTTTCTACATGCATTTCAGTTAACCAAAACAGAGGAATGAAACGAATGTGCTCCAGAATTTACGTCAACAAAAAGTACACAAATGAATATTCAAAACTAATTTACTGAGTTTGTGAGAATTCACATGTCTTTCTGACCCCAGCTAATTAATATTCATGATGTAAGGAATGTTGTTGACATTTCATTAAACTGTGCCTTTCTTTGTTTGTTTTGGATGTTACACAAACAATAGAACCCAGTTTTATTCCACAAAAGTTATTTAGTGTTTTATTGATAATAAATATGTAAGTCTCAACTGTTTATTTGTAAAAAATAAAAACATAAATTATCAAATTATTTGAAGAGTAACAGAACCGCTTTCCTCTGCCACATCGATGATTGAATCAATTTATTCAATAATTCGGTATACCACGGTATATTTTCTTTGATACCGCGGCATAATTTTATCCCAATACAGTGCAACTGTAAGTTGAGCTACAGTGTCAATGACACGTTCATACTTGGTTGCCAAAATGTATACACATGCTGTTGCCTTGTTACAATTTATTGGCACTCTCCCATATACTGTAACAAAGTAAATTCATACAGATGAAATTTATTTATTTATTTATTTATTTATTTATTTATTTATTTATTTATTTATTTATTGGTATTTAACAACAATTTCATCAGTTAGGGTCACCCCTAAGGTTGGACAGTTTTATGGGTGGAGGAAACTGGAGTATCTGGAGAGAACCACCAAGCAATAGCGAGCAACGATCAGACTCTCCAACATACTAACTCCGCACAAGCAGGGTTAGCATTGAGGACAAGTGTATCATCGATGTGCAGTATGCCTTAGTACAGTGCCACTATGCCCCTACATGGACAATCCGGATGAAGTGCCTTGCCCAAGAATACAACACAGTTACACCTGGCAGGGATCAAACTGTGAACCTTTCGGTTTGAAGTTCAATGCCATAACCACTGACTGAGCCACTGCATTCCTTATACAGATGAAATAATTTCTCTTCAAAGATGTGAATCACATCCACAGAATAAGAAACCTTTAAGTTGTGGTACCTGCACTTGAAGAATGGAGCCCAAATACAGGCTTCCAGAACTCAACTAGTCAACTAAAAAAATGAAAAATAAAAATAAAAGCCTCCCCCTTCATTGATTTTAAAAATTAATTGCTTGGAGAACCAAATGTATTTTTCTTATTTGGTTTAACATAACAGCCATAATCAGCCAGTGCTCTTCACAACAATTAACATCCAAATTTTAGTAATTTTTTCAATTTTTGACTTCCATAAATTACCTTGTGATACCTCATTGGAATGAGCTCATTCCAATGAGGATACATAAGCTATGTTTTTAGGTCAAAAATGAAGCATTTGAGTTATTCTGGAAATTGTTTTCAAGTATTGTCTGCTATTCGATTTAGGTAAAGAGTTAAGAAACTGATTCCTAAGATCGTCTATAAAATGTACCAATACAGTGGAACCCTGTTGATTGAATAGCCACTTTGCCAATGAAAATTATTCAATTAACAGGGGCTTTCAATTAACAGGGATTGTGTCACTTTCCTGTATTCTAGACATAAACTTAGCATTTATTTTTATGTGTACCCATACTATGTATGGTACACATAATGCCGGCATCCGGGGTGACCATCCATCGTTCGTTCATCCTTTGTCCGTCCGTCTGTCCGTCCGGCATCCGTATCCATTTCTTTGTCATTCGATAACTTGAAAAATTTTGCTTGGATTGTCAAGTTACTTAATATTTGTGTTCAGGTTACTGATGTGCCAAGCTGTATAGTTTTTGGTGTAAATCAGATAATTTGATCTTGAGATATTAACCCTTTATCCTTCAAATTGAAAATTCCTCCAATCCCTTTGGCATTCGATAACTTGAAAAATATTGCTTGGATTGTCTAGTTACTTTATATTTGTGTTCAGGTTACTGATTTGCCGAGCTGTATAGTTTTTGGTGTAAATCTGATGATTTGATCCCGAGATATTAACCCTTTATCCTTCAAATTGAAAATTCCTCCAATCACTTTGGCATTCGATAACTTGAAAAATATTGCTTGGATTATCAAGTTACTTTATATTTGTGTTCAGGTTACTGATGTGCTGAGCTGTATAGTTTTCGGTGTAAATCTGTCATTTTGATCCTGAGATATTAACCCTTTATCCTTCAAATTGAAAATTTCTCCAATCCCTTTAGCATTCGATAACTTGAAAAATATTACTTGCATTGTCAAGTTACTTTATATTTGTGTTCAGGTTACTGATGTGCCGAGCTCTATAGTTTTTGGTGTAAATCTGATAATTTAATCCTGAGATATTAATCCTTTATCCTACAAATTGAAAATTCCTCCAATCGCTTTGGCAATCGATAACTTGAAAAATATTGCTTGGATTGTCAAGTTACTTTATATTTGTGTTCAGGTTACTGATATGCCGAGCTGTATCGTTTTTGGTGTAAATCGGATAATTTGATCCCGAGATATTAATCCGTTATCCTTCAAATTAAAAATTCAGCCAATCCCTTTGGCATTCGATAACTTGAAAAATATTACTTGGATTGTCAAGTTACTTTATATTTGTGTTCAGGTTACTGATGTGCCGAGCTGTATAGTTTTTGGTGTAAATCTGTTATTTTGATCCTGAGATATTAACCCTTTATCCTTCAAATTGAAAATTCCTCCAATCCCTTTGGCATTCAATAACTTGAAAAATATTACTTGGATTGTCAAGTTACTTTATATTTGTGTTCAGATTACTGATGTGCCGAGTTGTATAGTTTCTGGTGTAAATCTGATAATTTAATCCTGAGATATTAACCCTTTATCCTTCAAATTGAAAATTCCTCCAATCCCTTTGGCATTCGATAACTTGAAAAATATTGCTTGGATTGCCAAGTTACTTTATAATTGTGTTCAGGTTACTGATGTGCTGAGCTGTATAGTTTTTGGTGTAAATCTGATAATTTGATCTGGAGATATTAACCCCCTTTATCCTTCAAATTGAAAATTCCTCCAATCCCTTTGGCATGAGATAACTCAAAAAATATCAATCCGATTGTCATGTTACTTTATATATTTATTCAGGTTACTGATGTGCTGTGCTGTATAGTTTTTTATGTAAATCTGATGTAAATTTGATCCGGAGATATTAACCCTTTATCCATCAAATTAGACACTCCTCCAACTCATTTCTATATGTAACCATACCTTGTATGGTGTACATTATGTCAGCATCCGTGGTGGCCCTCCGGCATACAGCTTTCTACTAATTGCACGTATGGGTACACATCTGACGATTTCATCGGCCTATTTTTTTATATCTTGTTTGACAAAGATCTATGAGCTCTGTCAAACAAGATATAACAGATTAAATGCCTGTATTGGATGTATTGAGGCCAAATAAAGGAAAACTGGGTAGAGTCAGGGTAATTTCTCGGCAGGTTGCAAGATTTGTTATTATGCCTCCGAAAAATTTTTTCGAAGGGTATATAGTGGAGGTCTCTGTCTGTCCGTACAAACATTTTGTATTATAACTCGAACATCAGTTGTCAGATTTTAATGTTCTTTGGTATGGTGATAGGGCAGCTTGGGGGAACGGATACCCTTGTACCTAGGGATTTGTCCGACAAATCTTACAGGAGTTATGTCCCTTATTTACTTTGAAAATTGATGATTTTTTGGTTTTCTACCAATTAAAATTGTTTGGCTGAACCGATGAGTTTCAAATTTTGTATGCTGTTTACTCATGTCAAAGTACGGTTTCAATTTGAGATTTGACTCGGCAATTTTTGATACAGTTATGCCCCCTTTTTCACTTGGAAAAGATGCAAGACCAGTTCTACTTTTTCACTGGTTTGAGAATTTTTAACAAAGGTATGTACTATTCCTATTTTTGCTTCTTTCAGTTATTATTCAATATGGCACCATTCAAGTCATCTGCAATTATTTTTATAACTTTTTCTCTATTACTGACTCCTTAGTGCTGTTCTGCAATGTAGCAGCAGTGAAGCTGTTGTCTGTTGTTACAAAACATATTAACAAAATATAAGTAATAATAATTTTATTGGCACTTCGCCATTCCTTACTGTTGTTCTGCAATGTAGTGTTGTTCTGCAATGTAGCAGCAGTGAAGCTGTTGTCTGATTATCCACATGTGAGTACGACTTGGCTACCTTCAGGGGCATTAGCATACGCGTTAGCGTTGCTCTTGTTCAGTTAACAGGAGTTTACTCTATAACCTATATTCAATTAACAGGTCAAATTTGTACTGGAGGTATGGTAAATGGTTTTGTGTTGGGAAATTATATTCAGTTAACAGGGTTATTCAGTTAAGAGATATCCAGTTAAGTGGGCTCCACTCTAATAGCCAATAATAGTAATAGGTGCCAATTTGTCAGCACAGATCTTCTGTAACCTGACTGTCACAATATTTTTGCCTTATGTGAAATGTCATGTAAGAAAAATGAAATTATGAAATTGAGTATGTATCATGCAATTAAATATCTGGTTGGACTCAAAATGTTTCTTGAACATTGGCCCGAAGGAAGAGGGACTCTAAAATCAAAAACTCTAAAAACTAGTCCTACAAAGACAACTGACTTAACCAACCAAAAAATATTGAAAATCAATATCAGAATTCATATCATAGCATCCAACCAGTGCAATGTACTCATATTGATTTTCCAAATTATTTTTAGATTAGGCTATTAAAAAAAATTCTAGTGATGAACCGATCATCAGAATCAGCAATTGGAACTGGTCGGTTATGGGGTATCGTCTGATTATGACAACCAGTAGTTAAAAACCATCAGTTTCTGATTATTCTATATTTAACACTGACTATTAAAAATCTTTTTGATATCTGGCCATTTTAATGAAGTTTGCACATTAAAAATGCATTTAGTGCTCAGCAGAATATAAGAATCTGCAGAGCCGAGATATTATAGGATTTGCCGACTAATTGGTATGAGATCAGTGCCGTTTCCTGGCTGATTGGTCACTGGCCTTTGGCCATGATGCAGCACAATGTTGTATTGAGTCATTAACGAATAAATATAATGTGTTCAGCAGGTAGTCTGCAGTATTTCATGATGCAGACATTACAACACAATAGGAGATAAAACTGAAGAAAAAACTCCAAAACAATCTTTTTTTCAATCACAGATGATTGTTACTTAACCAACTATGTTTTCAGTTTGTCAAGTTCATTTTTTAATTCAGTTACCTTCCTTGATGTTTCTCTCCAATGTTGACTGTAGAGGAAGTATAAGCCAATTTCGAATCTGACATCTTTGATGTGAAGGTCAAGTTCACAAGGTGCAAACCACGTGACTAGCAGTTTACTTCCGTGTTTACATTGTTGAGTTCAGTGTCCACCTAACAGAGTTGTTTTGCGTAATATTAAGTTTTAATTTCTCAGAATCAATGTCATCTTTTGAAATACAATCTTGAGCCCATCGCATGACCTGATCGAAAATTTCAGGCTGAGGAACAACAGGAATCTTTTCCTACTCAACATGTCATCTCAGCCGCAGTTTGGATGAAGAATAAGAAGTGGTGACCCATGAAGTTATGTCTTTTAAGACTTAGGCCACAACACCACCTTCGCAGGGTGTAGGGAGGCCTGTGGGCGATGGGGGGGGGGGGGGCAGCTCAGGTGGGGGCACCCACCATAGGATGAAACAAGGGGGGGGGATAGAGTATGTTGCCCTTCATTTAAAAAAAACGGGTAGCGCTTGATCCAGCGATAGGGGAGGGGCAGGGGGCTCAAGTGGGGGAACCCACCATCGGATGACTCAGGGGTTGGGGGGGGGGATAGAGTATGTTGCCCTTCGTTAAAGGAAAACATAGCGATCGGTCCAGGGATGGAGGGGGGGGGGGGATAAACTACATGTATTCTTTGAAAGGAAAAGCAGAAACCGAAAAACCTACAATATTTTGGGGGATTTCTGAGGAATAATTGTTAATTTGATATTATCATCTATAAATGACCTCTGGTATTTATTCACCCGGAAAGCCTAGAATATCCCCAGCATGTAATTTTTTTGTCCTAAAAACACAGCGAGTAGGCCCTCATTGGAATGAGTCATACACCCTCATTGCCAATTCACTCTTCACATTTACATGCAGTATGCCTGCTTTCTTTTCTATTGAATCCCATTCTATACATGTCTGTATGCATAACAATCCATTCATCGGTCATTTTCAAGACTTGATGCTAATTTGCTAAAATTGAAAAAATTAATATACATGTAGTGCAAGAAAAATAAGCTGCAAGTGTACCACTATGAACTGTATGTCCTATGTTGATAACACCAGATTTTTTTTTTTAACCCCCCCCCCCCCTTTTGTGGGGCTTTCCAAACAATAATGTCAGAACCTGGTGTTATCGTAGAAGGAGGACACATGGTTTATAATGGTTATATTACAACTTATTTGGACTTGTTTGGTAAATTGTTACTACACTCACCCAGCAACACAGCTGCAAAATGCATTTATTATTTCTCCTGTGTCCTTGGAAGCACACACCCACATCAGGTGTGGTGGTTCGTTTATCCTCTGTGAAGGCATGCATTGTGCCTTTAGATAACAATAATTTGATTCCTCTTTTATGTTGTGGAATTCAATATTCATAATAAAGTTAGAAGTAAAATAACTGTACGCTTTTTGTTCCTTATAGTCACAAAGAAGTCGTTTTGTTAAGGAAACTTTTTCGTTATTAGTGTCATGTTTTGAAATGAAAACACTTATGTCCTGTATCATGACCGGTGGCCATTTGTCTATTCCATCGGTTTCCTTTATCCATCATTCTTTTAGCTCTGTGATGGGGTCGGGGAGGTAGCATTCGTCTGTTTTCAATAACCTTCTGTACATGTCACGCCGTTCGGCTTCTTTTTCCTGTGCAGTTGGAAGTGTTGGGACTTTCATCTCCCAAGCCGAGAAGCTTCGTGCTACAAGTGTTTCCTTGTTGCCAGTCACATTGAGAACCCGTCTCCGTAAAAACGTCTTTAAACCAGCGATATCCCACCGTTTAAAGTCCTCTGCTTGACTCGTCGGTTAATTCAAAAGATGACATTGATTCTGATAAATAAAAACTTAATATTACACATAACTAAGTTTGGTGGACACTGAACTTAACACTGTAAACACGGAAGTAAACTGCTAGTCACGTGGTTTGCACCTCGTGAACTTGACCTTCACATCAAAGATGTCAGATTCGAAATTGGCTTATTGGAGGAACCCATCAAGGGAGGTAAAAGGTTGAAAAATGAACATTAAATTCTGATATATCCTGTGCTTATCAATCTGTAAACCATGCATGGACACTGGTTTACAAAACACATTTACATCAAAGTTCTTATTAAATTGAGACACAAGGTATGTTAGCTCAGTCTATTTCTGGTTAATACAGTTGAGTGTATTGTGTTCATACACAGAAGTGTATTGACACTATTTACCAGAATAAACATAACCTTCAAAAGAGAACAATATCATGTGATTACATTGTTAATCAAGATCTTCTTACCAAAAATGTTATTTTGGCTAATATTGCCTGGCACAAAACATGCATGGTCTGAGATTTTATGTCCTATTTAGCTTTTGTAATTGGTGATTTATCAACGATATATAGTGGTATAAGAGGCAGAAGGTTTGGTGAAATAATTGGTAATTGGTTCAAAGTAAGTTTATACAAATTTCTTGCTTCACAGGCACCTAAATTGTCATTGAAATTCTGTCTCATCACTCATTATGTCTCCCCTTCCCAGAAGGGAGACATATTGTTTTAGTGCATATTCTTCTTCTTCTTCTTCTTCTTCTCATACAAACTTTGTCCGGGCCATAACTTTTTTGTCTTTTGACCTACAGTTTAGATACTTGGCATGTGGATGTATCACCATGAGCCGGTGTGCAGTGCAGGGGTCGATTTAACCGGTATCGCATCGCATTTTTCGACGCATTTTTCGATTTCAGCGATGCATTTCATTTCTCTGTATATCATTTTGCGATTCATTATTTAAATATTAATTACCAGTGCCTGGGTCCGTCCTCACGTCCTGGTAATGTATCTAGTGTGCACGTTATTGTTTTGATTTTCGATAGAAGGTTAATCATCGAGACAGACACTTCCCGTCATTGGATACAAAACTTGTTTCTGCTATTCATTACGCCAATCGATAACCTTGTAACATAAAAACACGTGGCTGTGTTTTTATGTCCTAGAGAGGTCAGTTATCATGTATTCACGTTTAACCAATGAGAAGTTCTCTTGGTATGAACACACATGGTTTTAATGTTTGTCTTTAGTTCAAATGGTTGACCTGAATGACAATATAAGAATTACAATGTCTTCGAGCAGTGAAATGCCGATCGCACTTAACACAGGAGGTCCCGTCAAACACCGGAGGTCCCCTAAAATAAATTATGATTTTAGTTCTTATCATCTGACACAAGTGGTGAATCATTCAACACAACTGCCAGCATTCGTACCCCCGTCCGATTATGGGTATTCGTTAAAGGCTAAATACCACAATCACAATTTTGGTCGTTTCGCCCCAAATCCTGTTCGCCCCTTGGGTCGTTTCGTCCCAATTCCTTTCCCCCCGGGTCGTTTTGCCCTGGGATGTTTCGCCCCACATTCGGAAGTGGGGTGTTTTGCGCCCCCTCTCCCCTAAAATTATATTGGACATGTATTGAGACATGTAATTTATTTGTTTTGTTTTGGTACACTTTATCCGGCAAAGTAAAGAATTAGATTCCAGAAGTTGCAACTCTGCAGTAATATTGTATGATAGAATAGCCCAGCTACGCATATTTATTTACTTTGGTACGTTTCCTCTAAGGGTGTATCAAAGTGGTGCACGGACATCCTTCGGACAACTGCCTACCTTGACATTTGTGCATCAGACAAATACCACTCACAGTCCATCTTTTCCTTTCTAGACATGATCACTAAGATGAGAGGAAAGTTCAAGAAACTGTTTTCTCATTTGCTCATTGGTAATGGTTATGGGGTATTTTTCACCACATATACGACACATAGATATGATAAGTGAACAAATTGTTAAAAACTATTTAAATAAACTATTCAAATTAAATAAAAAAGATTGCCTCTGACCCGGGTCGTTTCGCCCCAAATCTTGGGGGGCAAAACAACCCGGGTGAACGGGTATTGGAGCGAAACGACACCTCACAGGATGAAAGGAAATGACAGGTACTCACTCTAAATCTTACAAAATCATGCACAATCACCCGAAATCACACACATCGCAAGAAATAATGTTGGCAAGGGATCAATGGTGTAACCACCCAACATTTTTTGATTTTTCTTTACATAACATTTATTGATTTGTTTTTGATTGAGGAGAGATGGAGTGCTGCATTCCCACGACAATCTGTGTTTTAGGGGCCTTAAAAAACAAAAATAATACAATTTGAAAATAGCTACGCAATTTTTCAAAATTGCTACACATTTCTCCTACACTTGTAGCAAAATGCTATGCAATTTTTCAAAATTAAATCGATCCCTGGTGCAGTGTACCATAGTAACCTTCATGTGACCTTGACCTTTGACCTGAAGGTCAGATTTATGTGTTTTTTAAGGGAAACATCACACAAACTTTGTCAGGGCCATAACTTTTTTGTCTTTTGACCTAAGACTTAGATACTTGGCATGTGGATGTATCACCATGAACCGGTGTGCAGTGTACCATAGTGACCTAGATGTGACCTTGACCTTTGACCTGAAGGTCAGATTTATGCGCTTTTTTAAGGTAAACTGTCTGGACCAGAACTTTTTTGTATTTCGAGTCAGGCTTTAGATATTTGGCATGTGGATGTATCACCATGAGCCGGTGTGTAGCGTACCATTGTGACCTTCATGTGACCTTTGATCTGAAGGTCAGATTTGTGCTTTTTTCAAGGAAACTTTGTCCGGACCAAAACTTGTTTGTCTTTTGAGCCAGGCCTTAGATATTTGGCACGTGGATGTATCACCATGAGCCGGTGTGTCGCATACCATTGTGACCTTCATGTGACCTTGACCGAAAGGTCAAAATTATGTACTTCAAATAGGGAGTAATTGTCCAGACCAGAATTTTTTTGTTTTTTGACCTAGGACTTGGTTATTTGACATGTGGATGTGTCACCATGAGATCGCATGTCGTGACCTTCATGTGACCTTGACCTCAAGGTCAAATTTATGTACTTCAAATAGGGAGTAATTGTCCAGACCAGAATTTTTTTGTTTTTTTTTGACCTAGGACTTGGTTATTTGACATGTGGGTGTGTCACCATGAGACCACATGTCGTCTACCTCGATGACCTTCATGTGACCTTGACCTCTGACCTTAATTATCCAGACCAGAACTTTTTTGTTTTTTGACCTAGGACTTAGATATTTGACATGTGGATGTATCGCAATTAGACCGCATGTCACATGTAATCATGACCTTCATGTGACCTTGACCTCAAGGTCAAATTTATGTACTTTAAATAGGGAGTAATTGTCCAGACCAGATTTTTTTTTTTTTTGGACATGTGGAAGTGTCACCATGAAACCGCATGTCTGCTACCTTGATGAACTGCATGTGACCTTGATCTCTGACCTCAAGGTCAAATTTATGTACTTCAAATAGGGAATAATTGTCCAGATCAGAACTTTTTTGTTTTTTTTTGACCTAGGACTTAGATGATTGACATATTGACATGTGGATGTATCACAATGAGACCACATGTCATCATGACCTTCATGTGACCTTGACCTCAAGGTCAAACTTATGTACTTTAAATAGGGAGTAATTGTCCAGACCAGAATTTTTTTTTTTGACATGCGGATGTGTCACCATGAAACCGCATGTCTGCTACCTTGATGAACTGCATGTGACCTTCACCTCTGACCTCAAAAGGAAGGGGAGACATATGTTTTAGTGTGCTAAAACACTTTCTAGTTTTTTTTTTTAAACTGGAAGTTTCCTCACTACTACTATTTTGACTAATAGGGTCTAAAAATTTAACCAGTTATATCTTGTTTTGCAGATGCAATGTTATGTTTTGCAATGTAGTATGTGAATTTTGCTACTGAAAACATTGATTTTTTCACAGAACAGTGTACTGTAAGGAATTACATTGATAATTCCATCTGTTCTCAAGACTAACCCCCTCCCCACCCCTCAAAATTCTCCCTCCTCATAATATTGAGAGAAATTTTCTGAATAACAAGAAATTTTTGCTAATTGGTCTTACTACTGGACACCACATGTATAGGAAGACTAAATTAAATTGATTTTGTCAACTTTGTCGGGAGCACGTAGGTTCAGTGGCAGACTGTTTGACTTCTATGCTAGAGGTCCGGAGTTCGATCCCCATCTGGTATGACCCATGTTGTGTCCTTGGGCAAGGCACTTTATCCTGGTTGCCTACATGGGGGCACGATGACGCTGTGTACTAAGGCATACTGCACGTTGATGGTGCACATGTCTTCAACCACTGTAACCCTGCTTGAGCGGAGCTTGAACAGAGTTAGAATGTTGGTGAGCTGACAGTTGCGCATCATTGCTCGGTGGTTCTCTCCGGGTACTCCGGCTTCCTCCACCCGTAAAACTGTCACGGTCACGATTAGCTATTGTGCATAAGTATGTGACCTTAAACACCAATAAATAAATAAATAAATAAATTTTAACTTTGTGGTAAATTGATACATCCACCAGAATGTCCCTGGCCTTGAGCAAACTTTTTTGTTTTGCTGTGCAACCCTGTTAATTGACTAGCTACTTTGTCAATGAAAATTATTCAGTTAACAGAAGTATTCATTTAACAAGGATTTGGACACTTTTCTATATTCTAGAGATTTATTTATTTAATGGGGTTTAATGACACTTTCAAAAGCCAGGGTCACCTCATGTCAGACAGTTTTACGGGTGGAGGAAGCCGGAGTACTCAGAAAGAACCACTGAGCAACTGTCAGACTCCCCAAAGTACGAACTCAACACAAGCAGGGTTAGCATTGGTTGAAGACAAGTGCACCATCAATATGCAGTAGGCCTTAGTACACAGTGCTCTGTTACCACCGTGCCCCCACATGGGCAGTTGAGATTAAGTGCCTTGTCCAAGGATTTTTAGATATAAACAGAGCATTTATTCTGTTATATCTTGTTTGACAGAGCTCATGAACTTTATCAAATGGGTTATAATAGACTAAATGCTCAGTTTAACCTTTTAGTTCCACTTTGAAAAAAGTCAATGGAGCTTTTCCAATACTGTGTTGTCCATCATCAGGTGTCTCTCCATCCATCAACAACATTTTTTTTGCCTAGATGCTAACTTCTTTACTACTTGATACAACTGGATGAAACTTACACATATATATCATCAGTAGACAGTGTGTCTCATGGCACATTTCCACTTCACAAGGTCACAGTTATGCATCAAATGTTAATAATGTTATTTCTTATTGAAATTTCTTGTCCGAACTATAACTTCTTCGCTATATGATATAAATTGATGAAACTTCTTACACATAGATATCATCGGTAAACGGTGTGTTGCGTACCATATTTACAGTCTACATCTTCAAGGTCACAGTTGAGTGTCAATTGCTAAAATGCTATTTTTAGCTCACCTGAGCTAAGCTCAAGGAGAGCTTTACTAATCACTTTCTGTCCATCCAGCGTCTGTCTGTCCAGCGTCCGTCTGTCATTGTCAGGTGTAAACATTACATTATCGACTTCTCACAAACTCCTGGACCAAATTGAACCAAATTTGGTGTGCATATTCCTCATCATATATCAATTCAAGTTTGACCAAATAAAGTTGCCATGCCCACAGGGGGCACCACAAGGGGCATACCTCTGATAGCACCCATAAAATACAAAAAAAATCTTCTTCAGACCCAGTGGTCAGAATCTTTTTCACATGTGGTATACAACATCTCTAGGGGGGTCAGATTCAAGTTTGTTCAAATCGAATTCCTCGGTTAATGTTTGGGCTTCCTGTGGGAGCCTGAATTTTAACTTAGTGCGATATGAGGAAATTTCTTTAAAAATCTTCTTCAGATCCACCAGTCAGAATCCTTTAACATTTGGTAATCATCATCTCTAAGAGGGTCAGATTCAAGTTTGTTCAAATTGGGTCCCTGGGTTGAAAATTTTGAGTCTGGTTCAGACTTTTCTTCGTTTTTTTATGTGTACCCATTCTATGTATGGTACACATAATGCCGGCAGCCGGGGTGGCCATCCGTCATTCGTCCATCCTTTGTCCATCCATCTGTTCATCCGTCCGTCCATCCACACTAACAAATGACTACTTATGTGGCTACGAGTTAGTAACACAGGATAGTTATGTGGTTAAAGTTCGTTACTTGGCTACCCACGTAACGGAATCTCTTATTGTGGGGGGGGGGGGGGATGGTTCGGGGGGAGGGGGGTTGGATAAATGTAGAGTAGGGTTAGGGCATTCCAAGGTGGGGTTGTGGGGTGGGGGTCAGTGAAGGGGAGTTAGAGTTATGTGGCTAGGGTTAAAGTTAGGGTTAGTTTAGGTTTAGGGTTAGGTTAGGGTTAGAGTTATGGGTGGGTAGGGTTAGGGACAGTAAAGGGTAGGGTTAGGGTTAGCTGACCCCTCAAAAATTTCCCTCCCCCCCCAAATTTTTTTTGTTATGTTGGACATGTGTTTTAGGTTAGCCACCTAATATGTCCATAAAATAGCCACATAAGTAGCTGTTTGTTAGAACGTCCATCTGTCTGTCCGGCGTCTGTATCCATTTCTTTGTATTCGATAACTTGAAAAATATTGCTTGGATTGTCAAGTTACTTTGTATTTATGTTCAGGTTACTGATGTGCCGAGCTGTATAGTTTTTGGTGTAAATCTGATAATTTGATCCTCAGATATTAACTCTTTATCCTTCAAATTGAGAATTCTTCCAATCCCTTTGGCATGAGATAACTCAAAAAATACCAATCCAATTGTCATGTTACTTTATATATATCTTCAGGTTACTGATGTTCTGAGCTGTATAGTTTTTGGTGTAAATCTGTTATTTTGATCCTGTGATATTAACCCTTTATCCTTCAAATTGAAAATACCTCCAATCCCTTTGGCATTCGATAACTTGAAAAATATTGCTTGGATTGTCAAGTTACTTTATATTTGTGTTCAGGTTACTGATGTGCCGAGCTGTATAGTTTTTGGTGTAAATCTGATAATTTGATCCTGAGATATTAACCCTTTATCCTTCAAATTGAAAATTCCTCCAATCCCTTTGGCATTCGATAACTTGAAAAATATTGCTTGAATTGTCAAGTTACTTTATTTTGTGTTCATGTTACTGATGTGCCAAGCTGTATAGTTTTTGGTGTAAATCTGATAATTTGATCCTGAGATATTAACCCTTTATCCTTCAAATTGAAAATTCCTCCAATCATTTTGGCATTCGTTAGCTTGAAAAATATTGCTTGGATTGTCAAGTTACTTTATATTTGTGTTCAGGTTCCTGATGTGCCGAGCTGTATAGTTTTTGGTCTAAATCTGTTATTTTGATCCTGAGATATTTAACCCTTTATCCTTCAAATTGAAAATTCCTCCAATCCATTTGGCATTCGATAACTTGAAAAATATTGCTTGGATTGTCAAGTTACTTTATATTTGTATTCAGGTTACTGATGTGCCGAGCTGTATAGTTTTTGGTGTAAATCTGATAATTTGATCCGGAGATATTAACCCTTTATCCTTCAAATTGAAAATTCCTCCAATCCCTTTGGCATTCAATAACTTGAAAAATATTGCTTGGATTGTCAAGTTACTTTATATTTGTGTTCAGGTTACTGATGTGCCAAGCTGTATAGATGTTATTTTGATCCTGAGATATTAACCCTTTATCCTTCAAATTGAAAATTCCTCCAATCCCTTTGGCATTCGATAACTTGAAAAATATTGCTTGGATTATCAAGTTACTTTATATTTGTGTTCAGGTTACTGATGTGTCAAGCTGTATAGTTTTTGGTGTAAATCTGATAATTTGATCCTGAGATATTAACCCTTTATCCTTCAAATTGAAAATTCCTCCAATACCTTTGGCATGAGATAACTCAAAAAATATCAGTCCGATTGTCATGTTACTTCGTATATGTGTTCAGGTTACTGATGTGCCGAATTGTATAGTTTTTGGTGTGAATCTGATAATTTGATCCTGTAATATTAACCCTTTATCCTTCAAATTGAGAACTCCTCCAATCCATTTCTTCGGGATGCGATAACTCAATAAATATTAATCCGATTATCAGGTTACTTTATATATGTATTCAGGTTACTGATGTGCTGTGCTGTATAGTTTTTTATGTAAATCTAATAATTTGATCTGGAGATATTAACCCTTTATCCATCAAATTAGGCACTCCTCCAGTCCATTTCTATATGTATCCATACCATGTATGGTGTACATAATGTCGGCATCCAGGGTGGCCCTCCTTCATACAGCTTTCTACTAGTTGCGTGTATGGGTACACATCTGACGATTTCATCGGCCTATTTTTTATGCATTTTGTTCAATTTTGAGACGAAAAACTTTTTTTTTTTATAGCCTGAAAATTTTGGCTCTGGTTCCGACTGAAATGTCGGACCAAAATTTGGAAATTTTTTTTTCGATTCTTTTCAAAATCGAGTTCCTAGATGAATTAGAGTGGTTTGATGCGAAAATGTTTTTACCCTATGTCTTCCCCTCCCTTCCTTGTCGTGGGGGGGGGGGTGCAGTTAGATGTAACAAATTGTTTGGCTGCAAAATATATTTTGAAAGATTTTATAATAGAGTGATTTTATGCAACCCTCTCCCCCCCCCCCCCCCCCCCCCAAAAAAAAAAAAATACCCCTATGACCACCAACCCCACTCCCTACCCCCGGGGGTCAATTAAGCAGAGGAAAAAAATGCTGCAAAATGCATTTTGAAGGAATTAAGAGAGAGTTTATGTAAAAAGAAAAGGACCCCTATAATAATTTCATGACTTCATTCCTCTGAAGTGTTGATGATCCATGATTAGCTGAATGTGATCCAAAATACTTCTTTGAACAACATGCCAAGTGAGCAATTAAGGCCCCTTGGGACCTCTTGTTAATGATATTTAACCGACCATATCTTAATTTCCCTACTTCTTGACATCAATGGATAAAACTTCTGGCACATATATATCATTAGTTGTTGAAGCATCACACATCAATTTTACCTGTCTCATACCCCAAGGATAAGGACACAGCTATGCATCTCTAACATCCATCTGTTTGTCATCAATATTTTGTTTGTCCAGACAATAACTTCTTTACTACTTGACAGAACTTAATGAAACTACTTACACACATATATCATAAGTGGACGGTGTGTCACACAACACATTTATATTCCATACCCCAAGATCAAGGTCACAGTCATGCATCAAATGTTAATAATGCCATTCCTTAGTGTCATTTTTTGCCAGACAATAACTTCTCCACAACTTGACATAAATTGATGAAACTTCTTGCATATATATAACATCAATAGATGATGTGTTGTCACATTTACACATGCCAAGGTCAAGGTCACAGTTGAGTGTCAGGTGCTAAACATATCTTCTTAGTGTCATTTCCCTGTCCAAACCATACTTCTTTTACTTCTACTAGCTGAAACTTCTTGCACATACCTAATGTACACCAGTGTCAAGGACACAGTTATGCATCAAATATCAGTAATGCCATTTTGTAGTAACATTTTTTTTGTCCAGATCATAAATTCATTACTACTTAACATAACTTGATGAAACGTCTCGAGAGATATATAGTGGGTGGTGTGTTGTGCTTTACATTTAGCCTCTGCTCCCAAGATCAAGGTCACCTCTTGTCACCATCTGGAGGGTGCTGTCAGTTAGGTATATATATCTTGTATTTAGTTGCTCTCAAAAGCAGTGACTCTTGAGTGGAGTTGTATTGGCTGAGAGGCCACTAGTTTTAGAAAAAAACCTGGAAAGTATCTTCTCCAACAAGATGAAACGTGCCAGGTTTGTTTAGATTTGACCCAGTGGTTCTGAAGAAGAAGACTGAAGTCAGTGGTTCACAAGAAAGTGAGCTACACTGCATTTTCCCATTATCAAGAGAGGGACTCAGGATTTGCCCATTACCTACAGTGTTAAAATGTACTGGTCCCAAGAAAGCTTTGTATTCGATAATAATACTCTGACCCATGCAGTGCTGGAAATGTGGGTGTTTCACAAATCTTTGCATAAAAAAGAACTAGGCTATTGTTCAGAATCCAATTGTTTATTCCCACCTACTCACCCAGCCAACTTCATCAAACAGTGACAGAAATCTCTGCTAATTTGAATGCTTAGGCCCTTTGGTTCGTCTTGCCAAGTTGATCACCAAAAACTATATTACACATATGCTATGATTTTCTGTTTCTGTTTCAGTTATTTGGTTTGCTGTTTTCAATGTGCTTATTTAATATCATCAGGACAGCTGACAATGTGTTTAGCTTCTAGTTCACCTATCCAGATAAAGTGCCAGAACCTTTATGTCTCTCTACTTTCAAAGACGAAACTATGCTCTACATATTCCAAGACATGTCAAAACATCATACACATTCCATGAAACCAAGACATTGAGGTGCATGTGAAGGCTTGTTTTCAGCATCCAGAAAGTTTGCCTGTAATTTGATCCTTGGCAGTTCTATTCATTAGTTATTGCATAGCCTTAGAACTTTTAAAAACTTGTATTCTTCAGACTACCATTTAGAAAAAAAGGATCAAATTCAGATGTATGGGAATATTTCACCTTGGCTCAGTCATTTGTGCTAACGTACACTTAGCAGATGGTGTTCCAGGTAAAAATGGAGGTACCTTTTTAGTGAAACTATGTTCTGAAATCTTATTGATAAAGGCAGCAAAACATTACAAGGAACCATCAGTATCGTTTCAATTTCCGATATAGTGTCATATTTATTAGCAACAAACATTATATCCTTGGTCTTCATTTCTGCTGTTTTACTCACTGTTTTACTTGAAATTTTAATGTTTGTTTGATAACGGAAACAGTAATTATCATATCACAATAAATTTTAGTTTTAGTTTGTCATCAAACTTTTGCTTATGCTTTTGTTTCTGATTTCAGTGATTTGGTACCTCTGAGATACCATTACCCAACCAAATTTTTGTTAAACTCCCCAGCTAAACTGGGAATTGCTTGTATTTTTGATTGAAACACGCTGTATGATAACCACATGAGCATTTTGTTCTCGTTTTGTTCACCGCAATGCTTCTTTTAAATCAGTATGAGGAAAAACGTTGAAAACATTTCTCATCCTGTAACAACTAACTTCGTGCGATGTCAAAGAAGCATGCTTTTTCCTTTGTGTCAAACAGTACCGAGAGTGTACATGTAGATGTAGAATTAAATTAAATCACTACAGAGTGGATTTTTCACTAGTGGATATTAGCTGATTGAGTGCTAGAAGCCACTATCTATTCAAAAGTACTGGAAGCCACTTTTGTGGCTTTTCACTGTATCCATTAGCTTGTTATTCACACAGCAGTAGAAGAAAAATTTTTTACATAGAATTGGATGCAGTTTATTCAAGAGTGCTATAAGCACTCTTCAATAAATTGTAACCAAACAATTATTTATGAACAAAATCTTGCTAAACTAAGGCTACTCTTTCTGGTAGTATGGTATCTTTGAAAAAAAATACCCATATTTCAAATCACCTTTAAAATATAATTTAGCATTCAACCAGTTAAAAATGTCTGAGATATAAATGCACAAGAATTAAACTTACAGCTAAATGACCATGGATTGCACAGTGGCCCATGAGCTGAACGACTGCCGGAGATTGTTCATTATTGGAAACTGTAAATAATTGTTAGAAAATACACCACTTCCCATCCACCCAGTGTTAGTGTAGTTATCCACTTTTTCTATGTTGATTATATCCTGCAAGATTAAATGAGCAAAACTTTGGAAAAAAAAACAAAAACCCAAAAACCCAGATTTCGGATGTAAAGGCCTTGGCAATTTTCCAGACTTTCCTCTATATTACAACCTGTTAAAGCTGTTTGTAACCTAAAGCTACTCAGTATCGGTTGTTGGAAAAAAAATGAAAGTCAAAACCATGCATGTCTTTTAAAAATCCTTCCTGTTCAAGCCGATTGGATTGAGTGTTCTGAGAGTGAAAATCCATTGGATTTCCGTGTGGCAACGTTTAGCCGTTGAAGTCTCGAGTTTGGAGTTTGAGTGTAAAATTTGTATAATTCTGTATTTGATGTCATTCACTGAGTGGTCAGATTGGTTGAAGTGTAGAGCTGTTGGTATTTCACATTTGTGGACAGTGTCAGAGAAATGTTCAGAGATTCTTTTGTGGAAATTCCTCTTAGTTTCTCAGACATATTGTTTGTTGGACTTCTGACAAGTGATTTTAACTTGTTTTACTGCCAGATTCCGTACTTGTACTTTGGTACTTTAGTTTTATAGATTTGCATCTAATTCTAAGTCTCAGCTGAGAAAGTTGTGTCTATCGATGATGAAACATAACATCCTGGAAAGGATGATAGATGTCCTTTGTGGATATACTTTGAAAAAAGAGCTAAAGAAACCCAAATTCACCACATGTAAACTCTGTAAGAAGATTGTGGCAGAATACGGAAACACTATTCGGTCGAAACACGAATCGAGGCACAAAGTTGATTATGCAGACCTGAACTGTTTGGAAGTGAAGATGGCTCTAAATGGTAGACTGAATGCAGGATTTCTCCAAATGCCATCTCAATGTAATAAAGTAGACTGGTACTGGTCTGGTAGTTTCTGTATACACTAGGGATGCGGACCAGACTGGACCGCCAGTGATGGTCCAGTCCAGGGAAGAGGTGATCTCGTCCGGTTCAGTCCAACCCTAGGTGGTCTGATATTCTTGCCTGGATTAGTTCCCGGACCGGCCCAATCATCATAAAATACTTTAAATGAAGTGAAATGTGTTAAAATCTTACTTTTGGTAATACTAAATTAAGATTTTAACACATTTGCTTTATTTAAGAGATTTTATAATGGTTGAATTGGTATACGCATTTGTGTTAAAGCATCAAGTTACAGCCATCTGACAGGCAAGCTTGGTAACTCTGGGCATGTTATATAACATGTTGTGTGCACATTGTGGAAATGTGTAGTGTATTTTGAAATATTTTACATATCCATCATTATAGAGAAGTTAGAGAGCAAATAAACGTGCTTACAACTTGTGACTGTGAGTCTGTAGTTCACGTTTCCCGCTATCCTGCACATGCTACATGTATATGTCATATAGCATGTGGAGGATAGCAGAAATGTGAACTACAGACTAAATGTTATTAGTGCTGAAAGACTTGGAGCATTTACACTATCAATCTTTAAGTTCTTAACCCAATCATCTACTATATATATCATATATTATATCTCACGTGACCTTCTAGGCTCCTGATTGGATGAATGTTGTACCCCTATTTCGTGTAGTTTGCATCCACAGAACTGACCAGGCACTACACCCAGGCACTACTCGTTTTCTATTTTTAGCACACTACTATATCAGTTTTCTTTTCATACTGGGCGAATAAAACTAATCAGGCTAAATTTAAATATCGATTCACAGAGGCACAACATCCACGAAAACGAACTGGAAAGAAATCATTGTGGAAAAATGTATTGCTTTTCCATTGCTGAAGTCACATTTTCCGAGGCGTTCATTTTATTCCTTGAGAAGATGATCCATACCTGGGTACAACTTTCATGAGAACGCGTCCGGATATGAAAAATTGTTTGTTTCGCTGCTCATATTATTTCGGTATTTAATTGTATGTCTTGGGCATTAAACAAATAAATAATGGAATTCATTTGAATCTTCGGAGTTTTGTATCCCGTTCTGACCCATTCGGTAATGTATATGTGTGACAAATGTGTGGAAATTATCAAACTGTGTTGTCAAATTTCGAAAATTTTAGCTTTCATTCGCGAGTTGCCCGATTCTAGAATACACAGTTCCGTTTGGGGGAAATGTTTTGTTTACCCTTGCCGATCGATTCAAAATTTGTCTTCTGCTCATATCAATAATCCAAGTTAGCGTTTCGTACCGAGAATGACAGCTTCAATTGTGATTTAAACTACAATCAATTTGGCGATGATGAGCAGGAGGAGTTTGGTAATAGATTAACAAATCGGACAGATGTTTTTCTTGATGGGTGTTCGATATAATATAAGGATTAGTGCATGTCTTGTCGTTGACTACACCCATATAGTGCCCAATGAGGTGGTGTAGTTCCCTCTGCTTTGGTGATTGGGTTAAGAACTTAAAGATAGATAGTGCAAATGCCCCAAGTCTTTCTTAACCCAATCATCTACTATATATACTACTCAAAGTTTGCTAAGCACCAAGTATATTCAACTACCTGTTTTACATTTTAGTTGAAATATTGAAATGAAAAGTGTATATATTTTTTATTTAATTATATCTTTAATGATTTAAGTACGGAAATTAAGATTTTATTTGTGTTTGACATTATTTTTTAACTTTTGAATTCAATAACCATGGAAAATGGATATTATTGGTAAAAGAGGAAGTTTTTCAATATGCCAAAAAGTTGACGGAGCGAACTGGTATGGGTTTGTAACGAACTCCAAAGGTTAAGTCGATAATGTGTAGTAAAATATGTTGGGTGAAGAATTTAGTTGTCGTCGCGCTTGTGTTGTATTGCACGAGAAATTTGTCCGAAAGCTGGTAGAAGTTGGATATACCTGATAGTCAGCGATCGGCTATCAATCATTTGGTGTTTGATCGGTGTTAGTAACATGTATGGAAATTAGATGTTAAAATCTGTGTTTTGAAGAACCGACGAATGGTAAACTTGTCAAATGCAGGACAAGGGATTTTCGTCGAGTTGTCAGTTACTCAGGGGTTTTCTGGTTGAAGATTATCCATACATGGTTTCCTAAGTGTTATAGTATATGGCCTGTAACGGCTGGATATTCCAGATTTTGGTGGAGATATGTAAGGTCTAAGTGATGTGACGTGGGTCGATGGCCAGATTGGAGTACACCGTGGATGGATGTTGATAGCAGCTATGTGGTATCGTTGTAAAATAACTGTCTGATTTATGGAAATAGTCTGTTGCAGTTGTGAGCTAAAATACTAACTTTTAAGATTCAGTACTACTGGGTGTCAATCGTGGCGTATTACTTTAGTTTGGCAGAGACTTTCAGGCCTTGAAATAAGAGGCGAACGCTTGTACTGTTCGCCTATAGGTTACGCAGATTTGTTTTCAGGCGAACGCTCGATCGGTTAACCAAAAATCACGCCGATGGCCGATGAAGTTAGTTGTTACGGGATGAGAAAAGTTTTCAACGTTTTTCTTCCCACTGATTTAAAAGAAGCACTGCAGTGAACAAAACGAGAACAAAATGCTCATGTGGTTATCATACAGCGTGTTTCAATCATTACTGTACTTGTGGGGGTATAAATCTGTATATTAGGGGTACTGAAGATCTCCAGTACCAACTCGTGGCACCCTCTGGCTCTAATTGTTTCGATTCTGAGAAAGACGATTGTCTGTTACAGCTAAAGGGAGCTAACTGCTTTGTTAATACATTTACCGCACGTGAGGTATTAACTCTCATACTGCACGAAGCTGAAAATAAGTCTTCGATGCAATAAAAAGAAGACATATTGAAAATCAAATGAGCTGTTGTTAATTATTTGCATTCCATCCCTCTTTACCCTACCAATCCATGAGAGAAATGTTCGAACACATTATGGAAACGTCTTCTATTCACCAATGCTGACTTCTTACTTACGTGCTTATTCCATTTGAATAAACAGCCAGCATGGTTGTGAATATGGGTTTTTCCAAATGATTTCGAACATTGTGGCACAAATAAAGTTTTTTCTGGAACTTTGGATAACATTCTCCGGATTCCGAAATGTAGGGGAAGGTAGATACGATTTACAATTGTTTCTTTTCCAATGTTAATCAGAGACTGCCATTGCAACTCCCATGCCCTATAGTTCAATGTATTCATAATACAGATGTCCATCGACGGTATTTGACCCTATCCCCACACAATTGCCGAAATCCCACTCCCAGTTCGAGACAAATGTGTTTGGGTTTCTGAAATAATAAGCCACACAGCAAAATAAACAATTAAAATTCTTTAATTTTTATTAGACACAAAAATCATACAAAGCAAAGAACAACAAATGTTAATGCGTGCATATGTGAATGTGCGTGTGTATGTGGGGGGGGGGGGGGGGGGGGGGCGGCGTGTGTATATACCTGTTTTGTACTGCGCCTGCCTTGGGTCCCTTGTGTCTAAATGCCAAACTCATTTGGGAAGAACTGTAGTTGGGTATGTCCGAAGCTTTGTCAGTATTAGTACTTTTAATGCAATGGTTAACCAATAGGTTTATAAAAAAAAATCTAGGTAACCGATCAACAGGTTAACCATTGTCAAATGAGGCAACCTGCAGGAAGGTTTATCAAAATCTTGTTATTTCGAGGCCTGGACTTTTTGATTCCATGTGTCCAATAAATTGCCTGCAGTGCAAGATGTTCAGCGCATGCTAGACTGTGGATGCTTCGTGTGTTGTGGCAGGAAAGCGAGTGCAGAGTTGTTGTGTAATACCAGAAAATGACTTCGGCATTGAATTACAAAAACTTTGGCTTTTGAAATAGATGAACACAAACTATTTTAGTACTAATAACTAAATCCATAAATCCAATGATGACGCTAACCGTTTTCAGGGCGAAACGCTGACTGAAAAAATCATTGACTGCCTCATATAGACTGCCTGACCACTCACATGACAGACTGATGAGATTATTTTATTCACCTTTGTAAGATAAATCATCCTTTTCTTTTGTATTTGATATTTGTATTTCTGGGGAAAATATACCTGGAACGAAATACCTGTGTGATTTATTGTTTTTGTGTGTGTGTGAGCTTTGACCAAAGGCAATCCAAAAGTACCCAAAACATTACAGGGTTCAATATCGAGTATGAGACCCATTACTATTAATTACAGCTTGACAATGCCTTCTCATGCTCCCAATTAGGTTCCTGGTGGTCCTTTCTGGGATGTTGTTCCATTCTCGGACCAGCACCAAGCTCCTGGACACTTCTTGGCTGGACTGGATGGGCTGAAATTGCAAGCTGCAACTCATTCCAGACATGTTCAATTGAATTGAGGTCAGGGGATCTTGCTGGCCAGTCCATATGCTCAATCCCCTCCCTCTGTCGATACTCCCCGACAGCATGGGCAACATGAGGACGGGCATTATCATCCATCAGAATAAATCTATCACTCACTGCACCTGCATACAATCTGACGTGGACATCAAGGATCTCATCAATATACCATTGTGCAGTCAATGTACCACGTTCAAGGACACAGAGCTCTTTTCGTCCATCCGAGCTGATGCCACTCCAGACCATGATTGACCCTCCACCATGACCATGATTGACCCTCCTCCATAGCGGTCATGCTCAGCAATGGTGGCTGCATGGAATCGCTCTCCTGGTCTTCTCCATACCCTAGAATACCTATCTGTGTGGTCTAGGCAGTACCTTGACTCATCTGTAAAAAGGACAGGTCGCCAATCTTCTCTGGTCCATCCATCGTGGTCCATGGCCCATTCATATCTTGCCTGGTGGTGGTTCTGGGACAGCAGAATGCGAATACATGGTCTTCTCGATTGGAGACCACCTTCGTGCAACCTTGCCTGGATAGTTTGTGTCGAAACATTTACCCTGGATGCATTCTGAAGGTCACTGCTTTGAAACTGGGTTGCTGTGGCAAAGCGGTTCCTACTGGCCTGAATGATCAAAAACCGGTCTTCAGCTGCAGATGTTGCCCTGTCTCTGCCAACACAATGCCGTCTTATTGGTGTGCCATACTGCTGAAATCTTGCCCAGGCTCTGGTGATCACCATATGGTGCACACCAAGGGGTTCACCAACCTGATGATGGGTAGTCCCTTGCTCCACCATCCCTACAGCCTGCCACATTTCTGCTTTAGATAAATGTCTTCTTACATTTGCATTTGCCATATTCAATCATTAAATCACAAGGGTTTGTGTTGAAATGAAGATTGAATACCCTACACATGTAATGTACACGTAGACAGTACACAAAAACATCAGGAAAATCAAGGGGTACATGCTTCCCATGACTGTCACGAAAAATCTGCCTGTCAAGAGAGATAATGTAAACACTGGGGACCATCTCAATACATTCCTCAATCATATCCACCAAAAATATCGCAAATATGTCAACAGCAAATTTCACAATGATGTGTCAAATATTTGGTGCTTAGCAAACTTTGAGTAGTAAATCATACAGTATATGATTGAGTTAAGAACTTAAAGATAGATAGTGCAAATGCTCCAAGTCTTTCAGCACAAAAACATTTTGTTCTTTGCATTGGCACCTGACATATTCCAGATAGATTGGTCAATTTCTGACATGCAGGTATGTGTTCCAGTATTCGGTTTTGGATGTACTGACTTGGAGTTAGATATTGATAACTTGACTGGTAATTCCTAATTCGCCATCTGACATCAGTCATTGTCACTAACAATATGCGTACCATCATCCATTGGAATTACCCAATGTGTCAGATATAGGCCCAAATGTCGAGAACATCGTAATTGTATAAGCGGTTTCGTAATTTCAGACATTGTCATTTCAGAGATCAAATGTTAAAGAGGATATTTCTGTAAAATGTTTTTCGTTTCATCAAGGATCATTGTTTTTGTCCTGGATGCATGCTGTCAAGTTAAGAGCCGATGGCTGTGTGAAACGCATTTTAGAAGGTGTCCTGTTAAACATCTAACCTCGAAAGTGGCAATGTCTGACTTTATAAAATGGCTTATTGTAATCGATAATGTATATTGTTGACTACATCGTCACCTGTCCTTTTGCCCCAACCAGAATAAAACTATAACTATCGTCTCATATTTGTGTAATTTGCAATGCATAATTATTGTAAACTGGTCACTTGCCAATGTGCAATTATAAACAGAAAAATAATTCCAAAACACTTGCAGTTGTTAACTTGTTGCTTCATGTTTATTGTTGATTGTCACACGGGAGTCACATAAACAGTAAACACATGTATTTCTTATCAGTCAGGCATTTCATAGGTTTTCAAATCCTTCCTCTTGGACGAGATGCTTGCAATTCTCGCAGTTGCACAAACTAGGTATTGGGGATGTGGACGCTTCCCAACATTGTCATTCAAAAATGATAACTTTGCTACTGTATCGGGTAACAGACAATTTCGTATTGAAGTAATAATGTCTCTGACACTGAACAAGCACTCACTTGGCACACTAGTAGCAACTAAGTACATCAACTTTTTCACCAATTCAGACATGTATGGAAGCGTATCTTTATGTAACTTCCACCAAGTGGGTTAGTATTTATCCCATAGCACGGCAGGGCATTGTACGTACTTATTTCTGTCATTGTGATGTCTGAATTGATTGAATTATGCCACACGTGTGCTCCAAGCATGGTGCCAAGAAGATGGCCAAATCATTTCTTTTCGCATGGTGTCGGTACTGTCAGATCCCCAACACCTGGCACCACAGAATCACTTCCAGTAGTATCTGATATCTGCGCTTTTATACACCCGAATAGCCCCGTAAGTTCTGATGTCACTTTTGCCTCAATAGTCGATCTCGCCTCCAACTTGTGACCAAAAGCACGAAAACGAGGGTCCACATATGACCTCATGTCCACTTGATTTTCTTCATCTTTCATATCGAAGTACTTGTTCATCTTCAGTTTTGCTTGCTCTTTGAATTTCTTGGTTCCGAGGTGGTCATTTACTTTCATTTCCAAATGTTGCCTTAACATTGCTACAGCTGGTCCAACCGCTGATATTGTCACATATGAAGAGGAACTCACCCGAACTGTCACATCATAAAATGGTTGTAATAGTGAAATTAGTTTGGAGACAAGATTCCACTCAACTTCAGTGGGAGAGTAAGTGGGTTTTGGAGCATTCCTGTGAGGTAGGGTATCATCTACAATGGTGGTTATAATGTCTCTAAGTTACAAAAGTCTTGACAACATTAAATACGTTGAGTTCCATCGGGTACATACATCTTGAATGAGTCTCAATGTCTAAAGTTTCTTTTCTCGTACAGCCTCCATTTTATCAAGCAGGACCTTGCTCTTGCAGAAATGCATTACCAGTTTCTTACACCGGTCTGTGGCTTCAGTTACTCCCCGCACATTAAGTCCATCTTGTACAGCAAGTTCAAAACATGGCAAAGGCATGGAAATCGTTCAGCATGTAAGAAGTCTCTGCAACATTTGATGTTCGAATTGACATTGTTGCATGTTGCCGCTACTAGCGTGTCTCTCGGCCGCTCCCATGTGTCCAACCTTTCGATAACTTTGTAAGTGATACAATCCCGAGTATTCTCCGGGAAAAGATACAGCTCCAAGTCTAGCACTCTCTAATTCCCATGAATTTGAAATGAAATGTACAGTCAAACTGATATATGAATGCATTGCCTTAAATGTCCATATATCAAAAGTGGCACAGAAGTATGTGATGTTTTTTTTTCAAATAGTTTCTGCACTGTAGCTTTTCTATGATCATATAGTTTTGTGATCAAAATGTCCAATGAGTCTCTCAAAGGAACTATGAATCTTGGCTTTAATGTGTAAGAGTACTGTAGAAATGCAGGGTCATTCACTATAAATACAGGCTGAATATCTGAACATATCATCTCAGCGAGATTTACATTGTGCATATCGAAGACTATCTTTCTTTTAGTATTCTTCTGACCCGAGCTCGGATTCACCGACTGCAATTCCTTGTGGAAGCAGGATAGATTTGGATGTTGATGCAGTTGAGGATGTCTTTTTTACATAGTTAACAAGGACATGTATGTATCTTTTGGCTGGTGGTTCAATCACTGTATCGAAAATGTCTTTTTGGTGCCTCTTAAAATGTTTTTTAAGTTGGACTGGCCACCACCAGCTTTCTTTACCTTTTCCTCACATTTTACACATCGGAAAACACCAGCTGCATTCTTTTCTGAATACAGATACCCATATACTGGGAAAGAATATTTTGCCAGGTGTGAGTCCCGTAGTGACCTGTGTTTTGGTATCATTTCTGTACTTGTCGCTGTATTAGAATTCCTGGGCGATTCACTAATTTCACGAGAATATCATTCGACTCTCTAGAAGGCTCCATTATTATTTTAAATTTTAATGACTGGTTTATGCAATGTTTAAAACAAACAACTAGAAATTAGAAATGATTTATTCGGGACCATCTGGCTTCTGCCAATGGCCTAACACTCAAGTCAGTGAACGTTTGCCATGTGACATCATCGTGATTGAAGATTGTTAGTTTGTTACTAAACCAAGCACGTTCCAATCAGGGCATTCTTGGAAGTCGGTGGAATCAAAAGACAGAGGCAGTACTTGGTAGTCGCTGTCATTTGATGTCACAGACATCAAAGAATGTATCTGACAAGCTGTTGTGAGATCTCACACCAGATGACCAGACATTTGTGACACTGTGTATTGAGTGGTGATTGAAGCTGTGAATTTCCAAACCAGATAATCCCAGTGCTAAAGCTAGACATGGATGTATTTAAGTCTGTGAACCAGTCCAGTACCTGACTGCCATGTGTGGACCAATCCAAAGCAGTCCAATCATTGCGGTCTGGTCCAGTCTGGCCTGGACCGCAGACCGTACAGGCTTTTTGCAGTGCAGTCTGCATACCTAGTACACACTTGGCCAGGGTTATTGTTCAATTCTGTTCTGCATGTAATTTGTGCTAAACTATTCAATGTTCACATTGTTGCCACTTTGCTCTATCAGATTACCTTGTTAAAAGTAAGCCAATAGCTGGATGAAATTTGCTGTTGAATCTGCCTCAGTTGTAATTCTCATTGAGATGTTCAGAACATGTGTGATCATCATTATCAAATCAAGGCAAACACAAACAACTTGTATGTCTACAAGCCAATTCCATGACAAGTCTTGGCTTCCTGTATCAGGAGTCAAGACTTTAGTTGAATTTGTCAAGGGAATTTGTCTATAATCTAAAACAGGACCTCCATAGAATGTTCTGATGCACCAGTTTAGAATTCATAAAGTTGGTTGAAATTAAAATTGGCCATTAAGGGGTAATACAAGCATGTTTTACTTTCAAGACTTTACATGAAATCATTGCGATCGGAATTTTTCTGTAATCTAAAACACGACCTTCTTAGAACATTCTAAGGCACCTGTTTACTGTTTAGAATCCACAGAAGTGGTTGCAATTAAAGTTGTCCATTAAGGGGTAATAAAGCCTTGTTTTATTATCCCCTGCCAAATGAAGTTTAGGGAGATATAGCGATAGGGTCTACATTTCCATCCATCTGTCCAGACTCATATCTTCACAACCAATGGCTGAATTTGCATGAATCTTCTAATGCATATCCTATGATAGTCATTTTGTGCCCAGTAAACACTGATCTTGTCTGCACATTTTTCCTAGAGTTATGCCCCTTTGTCTTCAAGTAAGTCTGGATATGACCGAAAGTTGTCCTGGGGTTACATTCAACAATTACTGACGAATTTCAAATATATTTGGAATGTGGGCTTATGAGATGTTTATGTGAAACGAGTTGGCATATCAGCTTTGACCACCTAGTTTTTCAGGAGTTATGCCCCTTCGACTTAGAATTTTTCAAGTAAGTCAGCATGTGACTAAAAATTATTCAGGGGTTAAATTCAACAATTACCAACAGATTTCAAATATTTTTGGTATGTGGAGTCACAGTCATCGCTTTTTTCCACCACACACTTTTCGATTATTTGCTGTTTGGCCTGTTGCTTTTCGACCTCATGCATTGATGCTTTGAAGTTTCAATCCAACTTGTTGCTCCCACCCCCAGCCTCAGTTCAAGCAGTTATCCTGGATTCTTTGCCCTCCCTCTTCTCTAGTATGGTCCCCCCCCCCCCTCCCCTCCAAACCAAATTTCAGACCATGGCCCTACTACAAGTGGAATCCCTTATTCTGTCAGTGAGATTTGGGTCTTTGACAAGATGGATGAATTGACACGAAAAGCTACATTTTAGCCCAAAAAACACTATTTCCTTATTTTTTGAGGAGTAACTAAGGTCTTACCATGGCTTTGAAGGATAATAAGCAATTGTTGTGTTCATTTCAGTAGTTGGACATACTTCAAGATACACTAAAATCTGCCTGATGTCTTTTTGGTTCCCGCTTCAAATGAAGTGAAATAAAAACACAAATTAGTGACTGACCAAAGCATTTAACCATTTTGGTGCCAAGATTCAAGTTTTGGGAGGAGAGGAATGCATCTAGTCAACGGCCGCTCAGTCGGCCTAGCAGAAACCCTACATGTATTCCCTACTTTGCGATTTGATGTGTTTATCTGAGGTTTTTAAATGTTTGTTTTTTTAGTGCCGGAGCCAATATTTGACATCTGTATAGAGCAACTATTTATTTATTGTTGTTTAGTCGTGACTGCAACATGGATATAAAAGTCAAGTCATTCAGTCATTTATACCCATGTTGCCCATTTTGGAGGACTTCCGCCCCCCAGCATTGGTTACCATCTATTTTACCAGTACTGAGAGTCACTAAGGTGACTTTTCACATTAGGCAAAAACTTGATCTAAGCTAAAATTAACATCTGAATACATAAAACCTTGGAAATCTTGCAAGAACTCCATAAGGAAACATGAAGCACATAAAATTAGAGATGTACCGATGATCAAAAAGGGTTGTGAACCGATGACCGATATTTGAGACCACAATCAGCCAATACCACTTTGTGCTCATCCAGACCTAGCAGCGCCATCTGTGAATTAATGAGTGGAGTTTCTCATTCAGAAATCCTTTGTTTTCATTGCTCCAGTGATTCGGTTAATCATCTCTCAGAAGCTAGAGGCATTTCTCAACTAATGTGGTATAGCTCTCGACACAACTTTAGACAATTCAGGTGGAAACTGATCACATGCAATTTGTGATAGCTTTGTATAGCTATTGCAGTGGAATTATCTTCTCAATTTTTAAAGCATGCTTATTGAAGAATAAAAAGTTTATCTTTCCCAAAACCCGCCTGTCATTGTGCATGAAAAGATATGTGCCATCTTTGGTGAAATGAAGTTAGAAACTTTTGAAAATAGTTGTTTCAGTTTAATTTACAGACGAGAGTTATTGCCTGAATATTAAATTAATATCCAGGCAATAACTCTCGTCTGAAAATATGATTGCAATAATTCAATCAACCTGACTTGTGTAGGCCTATACATTTTTTTTTTTACCATCAGAAATGCTGATGAATCGAGGTAAGTGTTGAACTGATGCCAAAAGGTTGTTATCAGGAGATAGCTGCCAGTGATTGGTACATCACTACATAAAATAATGTCAAGCAAACACCAAAGTCAAACTTGATCAGTATTTTATGTGGATGATGCAGTGTACCAAATATGGGATGGTTCTGAGGAGTTTAACAGGAGTTATCACCCCAAAACAAGAAATTGTGGAAATCCCAAGACAATACAAGGCAATAACTCGATAAAGTAATATTGGGCAAATATCAAATTGAACATAACCCCATTTTCTGTGGATGAAGCCATGTTATAAAATCAGTTGATTGTATTTAAAAATGATCACCTCACTGTTCTGGTTTGACATTGACAGACTTGTATGGTTTACATTCTCTGTAATTCACATCACCTCAGGTGTTTCCGTGATGGGCCATTGGGATGTCTTGCGCTGAGCGGTAAACATTACAAAACTAGAGGCTCAAGAGAGCCTAAGAATGCTCACCTGCACCAAGTTGTCCTGAACTGTAAGGGTTATGGGTATAGAGAAAATGTAATCTGAATGAACCATATGACAGATTCACCAGCAATTTTTTTGTCCAATTGTTTCAACTGCTCAGAAGAAAGCTTCATACCAAATACATAATCTCTAGTCCGTGCAGTTTGGAAAATATTGGACATTTAATTTTTTTCTATTTTTAGCGCCAGATGTTCCCATGCAAAAAAATTTTGGGGGCATGAATGAAGTACTTAGGGTCAACTAATGCCACATATAAGATTTGGTTCAAATCGCTCCACTGGTTCTTGAAATAGAAATTTTCAGGGGAACCCATCCCCTGGAGAGCCCAAATATGGATGGACCTATCAACTTTCTTTGAACAACTTTTAATCCTGAACACCAGAGGAAGTTTCATACCCAATATCAAAGCATTCCCACTTGTGGTTCATGAGAAGATTTTTAAAGAATTTCATCATATTTGGGCATAAGACCACGCCCAAAGAGGGCAAAGACCCCATTTGAACAAAACTAAAACAGAATACCCCCAAGATGATGTGGCCCATATATGTTTCAATTTGGGCTATTGGTTTGTGAGAAGATTGTTTTTCACATTGGCCTCTCAATTCCGGAAATAAATATTTTGTGTGGGACACAAAATTTGGATCTTCCCTGCAGTGAGTTCAAATATTGATCTAGAAACTTTCGTTGGGACAAATTGGAATTTTGGGTACCAAAAGAGGCTGCATATCAAATATCAAAGCACTCTCAGCTGTGGTTAAGGAAAACAAGTTGTACAAATGGAATGCAGGTATTTAGGCATCAGGGATCAGAAACACAGAGACAAAAACTTTTTTAGTGTACTTACTTATTAGTATTTAAGGTCACATATTGATGCACAATCGCAAATAGTGACCACAACATGGAGATATAGTCAAGTTTTGTAAATCGTTTATACCCATGTCGCCCATTTTAGAGGACTTCCACCCCAAGCATTGGTGACTGGGTCCTATTTTACCAGTGTAACAGAACTTGTTTACCACAGTAAACAAGCACTGTTGCACTTCCCAGCGTTCCCTCGGGGGAGTAAGACTGTATGTTAACCCTAATAATTTTGGATACTAAATATAATTTTTTAGTGATTTGAGAATAAATGGGAAATGGGAAGGCTATGGGTATTTGAATTTGTTGAATTTGTTTCTACTTTTTGCACCTGGGGTTCCCACCAGGCACATAAAAATGCCTCCTGAACAAACTTGATTAACACCTCCCTAAGGATGATATATACTAAATATCAAAAGATTCTGACTGCTGGATCTGAAGAAAGAGATTTTTAAAGAATATTCCTCATATTGAACAAAGTTACAATTTGGGCTCCCATAGGGAGCCCAAATATGAACCCAGGGACTTGGCTTGAACAAACCTAAATCTTCCTTCCCTAAGGATGTTGTATACCAAATATCAAAAGATTCTGACTGTTGGATCTGGAGAAGAAGATTTTAAAAAAAATATCCCTCATATTGCACTAATATGGACCCAGGGGTTAAATTTCAACAACCATGTGAATCAATCTTCCATAGATGTTATATGTGAAATATGAAAGCTTTTGGAGTAGTGGTTGGGGAGAAAAAGATTATTTTATATTTTTCCCATTACCTTCAGTGTTAAATAATGCTGACTCAGCATTTTTTCAAAGTCCCGAAACTAAACCGATAGCGATTTTGTTTCACCATTCCTTTCTATTGGTCCTAAGGAAGCTTCACACCAAATAAAAAGTTTCAGTGCCGTGCAGTTTTGGAGATATGGGAATTTGAATTTTTTTCTATTTTTAGCTCCTGAGGTTCCCATGGTGCAGTGGGAAAAATTTTTTGGCATGAATCAAGTACTTTGGAACCAATAATACCTCATAGCAAATTTGGTTCAAATCGGCCTCTCGGTTCGGAAAATATAAATTTTGGGCAGGGCACAAAATGGGGATCCTCCCGTAGCGAGCCCAAATATTGACCGAGAAAATTTCTTTGAACAAAGTTGAATCTTGAGTACCAAAGGAGCTTACATACCAAATATCACAGCATTCTGTCTGGTGGTTCATAGGAAGATGATTTCAGGAGAAATTGATGCTTTAGTGGCATCACCCCCACCCCAGTTGGGGCACCGAGTTCATTTTAACAAACTGGAAAGAGGATACCTTGTGGGCTAGTGGTTTTGAAGGAGAAGACTGAGTTGCGAAAGTTAACGGACGACGGATGCCAAGTGATGGCAAAAGCTCACACTTACTTTCAGTCAGGTGAGCTAAAAAGGCTGACCAGTAATGTTTCATGTATTTTTTGTGTTTACACCAGCTTCATTTGCATATTTTCTGAAATTTTACTCATATTTCTTTCATGACACAATATATCAAAATTCAAGGTCTTAGCTCAAACACACTGGAAAAAGACAGAACTGTCAGTATAGTTTTAGTAAAGGCTAGATTGCACAAGAATGAGAATAACTGCCTCAAACAAATGCTTTTAAAAGCGAGATTTTCAATTATTTGTATTATTAAATAATTTTTTGAAGATCTCAGCATATCTTATTTAGGATATAGAATGCAAGTGTACAAAGAGTGCATCCTGAACTAGGAGTCGAGAGAAATCCCAGTGGACATTTTTTGCCAAATTGTTTCTGTCTCTTTACATTCCCCTTCACATGGAGACCTTAGTGGTTGCAGGAGTAATTCTTTGGTTGATTACAAAATTTTCTGATCAATTAGCACAAGTTTGCTCAACTCCAAACCTCATATGGAATGAACAGGTCAAATTTGTACTGAAAGTATGGGAAATGGTTTGGTGTTTGAATGTTTTTTGTGCAGTTTACAGGGTTATTCAGATAAGAGATAAGTGGGCTCCTCCGTGCTGGGTTTTATAATAAAGTTTTTGATAGAAGTTTACACTAAATATTTGTTGGGAGTTGAAGTGTTGGTACTGAGGGGTTGGGGGTGGGGGAGTGGAACAAGCCAGGAGTCCATTAGGAATGGGACCAATATTTGACCCCTGTGGACACAGAACAATCCCATGTACAGTTTAAGGTTCTTGAAAATCTTTAAAGGTGTTTCGTTGTGTGATGGGGTTTAACAAAACTTTCAACAACCAGGGTCACATTGTTTTGGATTCAAGATTAAAGATGTTTGAAATTTAAAAGTGAAATTGCAGGCCTGGAAAATTTGTAGAAAAATAATTTGAGTAATTGCTTGGCCAACTTTGGTCCAAATGTGTACTGGCTTTAGCATTTGTTTTGTTGAGGAAATGGCATTTTATCTCAACTGTTATGATACCAGACACTGACCACTGAAAAGCTGTCTTGTCCAAAAAAATTGGGGAAATTTTCTTGCGCATATTCTGCATCCTATTTCCATTGGTGCTTTATTTTGAAAATGGACTTAACTGTCTGAAAAGTCAGAATCCTTTAATTTGGGCACACCAAGGAGACCATGGTTCCATAAGGCCAACTATGGTTCCCTAAAGAAAGACATGCTGTTTTGTGCCTGATGCTATTCACATTATGGTGCTTTGTAGGAAGCAAGTAGGGAAAGTAAAAACAAAATTAAAAATTTTTAGTAAATTTTGTTTCTTATCATACCAACCACAATTGTTTACAATGGGCTGTAACGTAAGTGCAAGCCCTACTTCGGAACTAACTCAAGCTTTTAGAAACTTTTCCAAACAAGCTGGAAAAGTAATAGAGTGCAAAAGCACGAACAAGATCGAAAAAGGGTCGAGCAAGACCAGTGCTTGAAATTACAGGTACTCTCTCTGCACACCTCTTGCATTTACCGAGCGCATGCGCAACAACCGTGACATCAATTCCGTATTTCTGCCAACGAGAAGTTTGTGATTTAGCGGGGAGGCAGCGATATCAAAGATATCCCCAAGGAGGGTGGGCCTCCGGTAAACAATTGTGGTAGGTATGTTAAGAAACAAAATTTACTAAAAAATTTTAATTTCTTTTCAACCTACTCACAATTGTTTACAATTAGCTGAATAAACAATAGGAGGAGGTGAATCACATAACCAATACCAGCAAGAGCAGCAGAAAGAAAAGCAAGGAGGGCAGAGAACAATAGCGAAACCTGTAATGAAGATAGAGAGAAGGCACCTGAAAAGAACAAGGCTGAGTGAAGCACAACCTCGAGAAAAACAATTTAACGAGGGTGCAGAACAACCTGAGCAGCAACGAAAGGGCCTAAAGAATAAAGGTCCTCAGATTGCTGCTGTAGGTGGCGGAGATAAAAGGAGGAGAATGTAGAAGCATTCTTCCAGTAAGCCGCATTCATAACATCCTGGAGCGAAACAGAATTGGAGAACGCCCAGGATGTAGAAATGGCATGAACCTCATGAGCATTAAACCGGTTCGAAACAAGATCCGAAGCAGACAAGCGGGAATAAGCCAGCTTGATTGCAAGACAGATCCACCTGGAAATAGAATGGGAAGAGATAGACTGCCTCTTAGGAATGAGAGACAGAAAGAATCTCTTCCAACCCCTCCTAATGAACTGAGTGCGATTAATGTAAGTCTTGATCGCACGAAGAGGTCTCCGACCTCGACAGCGGGGAGAGCCCCAATGCAGATGGGAGGAGGTACCGAATCAGGTAGTTGATTCTTAGCCAGAAAAGAGCAATCAGTAGTGAAGGTGACACTGTTAGCCTCATTTCTGAAGAAAGCAGAATCAACAGATAGCTCATGAAGCTCACTGACTCGTCGAGCAGAAGCAAACGCCAGAAGAAAAGATGTTTTATAGGTGAGAAAACGCATATCGGTCTCAGATAAAGGCTCGAATGGCGCCCCCTCCAAACAGTGCAACACCCATGCCAAGTTCCACTTGGGTGTAAGACGCAAAACTCAAGGCCTCTTCAAAGAAAAGTGCTGAATGAGTTTGGAGAGAGAAAGATTACGACCGATGCACCGCTTTCCCACATAAGAGAAAGTATCAGACAGCATAGACTGATATCCCTTAATCGTAATAGGCTGGAGGCCCTTTGAGTAAAAAAGATATACCAGAAAATCTGCAATTTGAGCGATTGACGGATCACGGTAATCCACATTGTGATCTGCACACCCGCGGCAGAAAACCTTCCAAATCGCAGCATAAGTCATGCCAGTGGAATGCCGCCGCGATGCAGAAATGCACTCCACTGTTCGTCTCGAAAAACCTCTACGTCGGAGATGGGACCTGATAAAAGACAGGCGTGAAGGGACATGCTCGCCAGGTTGTTGTGATACTTCCTGGGATGACCATGGGAAAGAAGATTGCGACGTAGAGGTAGACGAATCGGCCGTTCTGCCAACAGAGCCAGCAACAGATTGATCCACACCCTCTGTGGAGACAGAGGTGTGATCAGAATGATCCTGCACCTGCAAGCACGAATCTTCGCTAATACTTGAGGAAGAATCGGTGCAGGAGGGAAGGCATAGCCGATCCAACCCGTCCAGTCCAGGGACTGAGCGTCTACCGCAAATGCCAGAGGATCTGGACAAGGAGAGACAAAGGTCTCTACATGATGATTTCAGCGAGTAGCGAAAAGGTCGACCTGAGGATGGCCCCACTGCTCGCAAATCGTCTGAAACACCGACCGAGGTAGCATCCATTCGGTTGGAAGGACACTGTCGTGTCGGGACAGGGAGTCTGCTAGGACGTTCAGACGCCCGGGAATGTGTCGAATGGACACCCGAGCGTTTACATCCCATGCCTGCAGAAGAAGATCCCGAGACAGCTGATACATGGGAATCGAATGTGTGCCTCCTTGATTCCGTATGTAGGCCACTACTGTCGAATTGTCCGAAAGAAGTAGGACAATATGGTCCGACAGGTGAGGGATCCAAAGCCGAAAACTCAACAGAAGAGCAAGGAGCTCCTTCTGGTTGATACGAAGGCCCACCTGCTCGCTGTCCCACTCGCCGTGAGTGGACAGACCGAGAGGATCCAACGTCGCACCCCAGCCCCGATTGCTGGCATCCGCAGTAAGGATGCGATCGGCCAAAGGAAGATCCCACGGAACACCCTGTGTCAGCCAGGGAACATCGGCCCAAGGGTGGAGGTGACAAAGCAGTGACCGAGGAATAGGAAGTTCCAGGTCCAGCGGATCTACATTCAGATGCCAATGATCCAACAGGAAGTGTTGGAGAGGTTGGACAAACAAGCGACCGAGCGGAATGAGATCTGTCACTGAACCGCAAAGGCCCAGCATCCGAAGGAAAGTCCTGGCCAAGACCGAGGAAGATTGAAGCAGGTTCCAAGTCAAGGCGGAAAGAATCGTTGCCCGAGCATGGGGGACCGACACTACATTGTGAAGAGTGTCGAAATCCATCCCCAAATGACGAAATCGCTGAGAAAGAAGGAGATCCGACTTCTCGCGATTGACTCTGAAACGCAGCGATGCTAGGAGGTTAAAGAAACTGCCTGACATCTAACTCCAGAACAGCAGCATCGTGGAGCCATTGGAGGATGTCGTCCAGGTAGGCTGACGAAGTCACAGCCGACTGAGTACGGTGGAAAGCAAGCACATGTGACATCAGTCGGGTGAAGGCCCAAGGAGCCAGGTTCAAACCGAACGGGAAAGCTCTGAATTGATAGACTCGATCCCGAAACGAGAACCGAAGGTATTTCCGTGATGCCAGATGAATGGGTACATGGAAGTAGGCATCCTTCAGGTCGATACTGGCAGCAAAGTCGCCCTGTTGAACTGAACGTCGAACCGACCAGAAAGTCTCCATACTGAAACGAGGAGGTATTATGTACTCGTTCAGGAGACTCAGATCGATGACAGGACGAAATTGGCCGTTTTTCTTTGGCACCAAGAAAAGTCTCGAGTAAAACCCAGGTGAAAGGGTGTTCCTGACCACCTCGATCGCCCCTGTGGAGAGGAGATTGTCGTTCTCCTGCACCAGAAGGTCCCGACGTAGAGAATCGGAAGGGAACCGAGTCGGGAGGGGCATCCGAGATAAACTGGGGTGCCGATGGAAGGACAGTCGCAGACCGGATTGTATGACGTTGAGGACCCAAGTGTCCGACGTTATCTCTGTCCAACGGTCGTAAAACAGCGACAGCCTTCCCCCGACTGTAGGCAAATTGAGGTGAGAACCTTCACTTGCGGCCTCTACGAGAGGAGAAACCACCACCTCGGGAAGTAACAGAGTCCTGAGACTTTCCTGCCTGAGGCTGCCAGTGAGCCTGGCCGTGTCGGCGCTTCTGAGCAGAAGGAGATGACGGAGCCGAGGGCGTAGCCGACGAGGCAGATGCAGCAGGACGCTTGGCGGGCCTGGAACGACCACCACCCGCAGCAGCAGGTTGGTCCAGCTGTCGCAGCAAAAGCTGGTCCTTCGAATGACGAAGAACCTCGCCACGGACAGCTTCCACAGAACCATGGAACAACTGAGGCCCAACCAAAGAGGCAGACCTCAGAACAGCACGCTGCTCAGAAGGAAGGGATGGAGAAGAATCCAACACCGCATCCCAGCATGCCAGCACCAAATTCGCCCTATTACAGGCATGAGCGTGTGTCAAGTTCATGAGAGCCTGTGACAAAATGCGAAAAGGCGCCTGAGCATCATCAAATTCCCCTGGCGGAAAATATTCAGCCAGGGCAGCGACGAGATGGTCCGCGAGAGATAACATACCCAGCATCTCTTGGGACAGGCCCACCATAGATTCAACTACCGACATCGGGAGAACTGGCGACTTAGGCTTAGTTAACCCGAGGGAAGAAGAATCCTCATCCACAGTAGTCATCCCTTGGAAGACTGGTGGACAGACGGAATCGTAAACACGAAACTGCAATGGAGCCAGAAAAGCATCAGCTCTAGAAAAGAAAGAACCCTTGAGGGCCTTAAAACGCATTTTGGCGTCTAAGCCCTGGAAGGACTCAACAACCTGAGCCGATTGCAGAGGACGCAAAGTCTCGGAGCTAGAAGGCTCAACAGGGTTACGGCGCTCCACAGAGGACCACGGCCGGACGGTCACAGATGGCTGGTCGGAAGGTTGAATATCCGGCAATAAGCCAAAGACGAAATCCAAAGCCTGCCCCAAGACTGACGAGGGGGCCCATCACCTTCAAGAAAATCATCATCCTCCGTTGCAGAGGAGACGTAGCCCAACTCGGGCTGACCAGCAGAAACTCCTGTGAATACTGTGCAGTATCCAAGGGGCCAGGCGAGACATCTCGGTGACCGACCAAAGGAGGTTGTGCCTCAGGAGGCACAGGGAGGCCGACTTGAGGGTTGCCAGAAAGCAACCGCGTGAGTGCCAAAACAGCCTGATGCAGGTCACCCTGAGAATCCGTCGCAGCAGCATCACCCGACGGAGTGTCCTCCCAATGGACCCTTCTGGTAGAAGAACCCAAATCCTCAGAAGAGACAGACGTCAAACGTCGATCGGCAGACAGAATAGGGAGATAATGAGAAGACACCAGAGGATAGTCCCGATTGTGATGCCCAGGGGCAATCACTGATCTCTGCGGAACAGAAGGTCCTGCCTGCAAATCCTCTACAGAGACGGACGGCGTATGTCGATCGGTAGCTGGACCTGAAACACGATGAGAAGACACCGGAGGATAGTCCCAAGAATGACAGGAACCTGTCATTGGCCTCTGCATGGCAGAAGGCCCCCAACTGCCCATCCTCTGAGACCGATGGCAAGCATCGATCGACATCCAGACTTGGAACACAGTGAGGAATCACCGGAGGAAGGTTCCGAGAGTGACAGCTAACCGGGGCTGTCACTGACCTCTGCCGAATAGCAGGCCCTGGATGCCAATACTCCAACCCCATCCTGTTAGTCGGCACACTAGCAGGGGAAGGAGGAACAATAAACGATTCGCTCGAGGGGCGAGGAATCACTGCCGAAGCGACCGAATGGCTCAACCGACTAGGAGCAAACTAAGTGAGATGAGACGGAGCAGACAGCAAACCCGCACAGCTTCGCTGCGAAGCCAGGGGAGGCTGAGAGCTCACAGACACACCAGCAGATACAGCCTCGGTCCCCGAGACTATACCATCCCCAGAGGAGATGGAAGAGCCACCATCATACAGAATAGGATCTGTAGTAACAACTTCCTCAGCAACTGTCGACAGCGTAGGAGGCAAATCGGAGAGGGTCACCGAGCTGACCTCGGAGAAGCTCTCTACGAAAATAGATGCCTCAAGAGTGACATCAGAAGACAAAGAGACCACGGTCTCCATGTCAGGAATCACCGAACTAGCACTATCAATAGTTGCAGAGGAACTTGCCACAGAAAAAGACAGATCAGAATCCTGTGTGACAGAGTCACCACGTGCACTAACAGAAATGTCTCATACGGCATGGCTACCCTTACCCCGAGAACGAGGGGTTCTAGCTCTGGACAGAACCACCTTGTTAACAGAAGCCCAGAATTTTAAGGACCAACCCCCACAAACAGCACATGATTGGGCCTGAGTACAATTGTTGCAAGTGACACATGTGGAATGAGAGTCGTCCACATTTTTCACTTGCAAGCAAGAGGTACAAGGAATAGTCTTTGGCATAATATGAATGTAAATAATGAAATCAAGCTTCCCGCCGACGGAAAACAGAACAAAGGTCGTGTTCACACGGGAAAAACAAGACTAAGTGTGAAGAAACAAGCAAAAATGATCAAAAATAGCATTAATTAATAACAATTTTGAAAGCTTGAAAAAGGATACAATCCACTTGCACACAATCAAATGAAGATAGCACATACAATAAGTTGTTCACGAAGAAAACAGCTAAGAATAGCACGAGTCACAAGAATTTCCAACCATGTACAAATGGCGGAAATAAAAGGAATTGACGTCACGGTTGTTGCGGTTGCACTCGGTAAACGCAAGAGGTGTGCAGAGAGAGTACCTGTAATTTCGAGCACTGGTCTCGCTCGGCCCTTTTTTCGATCTTTTTCGTGCTTTTGCACTCTATTACTTTTCCAGCTTGTTTGGAAAAGTTTCTAAAAGCTTGAGTTAGTTCTGAAGTAGGGCTTGCACTTACGTTACTGCCAATTGTAAACAATTGTGAGTAGGTTGAAAAGAAACATTGTCATAAATTTGCCCTTCTGCTCATATAAAGTGCCTGGAAGTGATTCACACGCTGGAAATATGTGGAAGAGTTGCTTCCCCATAGTGTTTTATTGCTCTTGTTTCTTTATTCGCATTTCCATTTGTTGTGAAAGTGTTTTGGGCTGAAGGTCCTGTAACATGCTTGGAAAATTCCCTGGAATATTCTGGATTGTTTTTTATTACACACCTACTACTTTTCCTCCAGTTCCATATTTATGAATCCTTATGGAACATGTGTTCCATACAGCTTTCCACTGACAGATTATTTTACCACCTGATGTCTTGGATCCATCAAATGAACTAAACTCTGCCCATTTTCATAATTAGTAATTGAAACATTGCATTCTTAAGATCAATTTGGAAGCCGCAATGACAGCCAATAAATCGAATGTCAGTTGGAAAATATTTTTGTTCAACTCCACCAAAATTAATTAAAATAAACTTATCCTATAAATAGGGAGTGATTTTATAACACTCATGTTCTGACTTTGAAGCAAATATCTCTCAGATAATGGCAGTTAATTTTTGAAAAATACGAATAAATAACCTATTTGGATACACTTTTCATTTATAATTTTTTGTTTAAGTAGTGATCTGTCACATGTGTTTGCCAATCACACCCGAGTTTTGTTTTTATCCCCCCACCAAAACGAAGTTTGTGGGGGCTATAGAAATGGGGTCCATCCATAACAACTTTTGACCTTCATATCTCAGTCAGTGGATGTTGGATTTAAATGATCTTTGGTATATGCTGATAGACCACCATGGGGAAAAGTATATTCATAAGTAATAGGTTTTGTCCATTTTATTTTCTAGAGTTATGGGCCTTTTCCCACTTTTTTCGACTTAGAAACCCTTGGTGGGGGATACCGATGACGTTGCACCTTGTTGCTTTTATTTCAAGCAGACAATCAATAAATAAAGAATTTTAAAGTTTGAAATTTTCTTTGTGTGATAAATGAATTTTTAAATCAATGGGTTCTATGACATAGGGGTGTGTAATAAACACAGAATGTCCCAATGTGTGAATGCGATAGTCAATTCGGCACTCATGCCATTACTATGCCTCTGATTCTATCCTTGCACGCTGACACTTATGCCATATTGACACATTCACATATCGTGGCATTCTGTATATTTCTTATGGATGTTCACACCTAATATACAAGCACAAAATGAAAACATTAACAAAAACAAAGTTTGCTTCAACAATTTAATGAATAACTCGTAGAACTAACACACAAAATTAACAATAATCCTTCATGCACAGTAATGTGATCACAAAAGTGGATGCTTTCTCGATCAAATCCCGATCTAGTCACAACATATTTACAGATAATCAAGACTGAATCAAGAAAAATGAATGAAAACTAGCAACCATAACTCAATTTTCTCATATATCATTTCCACAGGAGAGATTTTACTGTGTTGGAGGGATAAAAGGGGAACAGAGAATTTTGACAAGATTGTGACCCAGTTGTGATTCAATCAAAATTTGCTCTCAGCTTTTGTAATCACATTAATGTCTAATGAATAATTTATATTTACCCTAAATATATGTTTGCATTGATTAATTTATCATTATCATAAATAATTGAAAAAATGTGATAAATATTTATTTTCTCATTAACTGTTTGGTAGAGTGCTGGAAGCCCATATTTGGGTAATATTATGAAGTGCAGGTATTGCAACTTAACCCTTTACCCAACGAATCGGCTGCATCCGCCCACGTAATATGCAAATTCAGCAGTTGAAAAAATATTATTTTTCAAAAAAATTCAACAAAACCATATCATGTGACCCCTCGTTGGAACGAGCTTGTCGAGCTCATTGCAACGATGGGTCACATGATATGGTTTTGTTGAAATTTTTTGTAAAATTTGAAAAAATGATATTTGAAACAATAAATTTTGATATCGTCTGCGTTGGGTAAAGGGTTAAAGGCTTCAAATTCAGTGGTTATGCTTCATATTATCTTTGAAGTGATATTATTTAGTCTGCTAGGATATGCCTTGTTACAATTTATGGGAGAGTGCCCACAGGCACTCTCCCATGAATTGTAACAAGGCAAGGACAAATGGACAAATTTTAATTGTCAAAAATAATTTATCACTCTACCCATTAAGAAGCAACAGCACATCCTCAAATATTATTAACGCAGGCCCAAAATGACGGAGCAAACAATCATTTCATTTGCCCACTACAAGGGAACCCTGTGAATTGAACAGTCACTAAACTAGTGCAAATTATTCAATTAACAAGAGTATTATTACCTGCCATATAATTGTGAATTAGTGATGGCTGAATAATAGTGATGGTTAGGATATTTCATTGGAGATTATAATAGAGATGGAATTTCCCCTCTATTCCTCACTGCCAAATAATAGTGACTGCTGGGATTTTTTCTTCCAAACTAATAATCGTGTCAAAACTATTATTAGGCAGGTAAGAGTATTCTATTTACAGGATGTAGTCACTTTCCTGTATTCTAGGGGTAAACTGACAATTTATTCTATTGTATCTTGTTTGACAGAGGTCTATCAAACAAGATATAATAGATTACATGACTGTATTGGGTGTAGTGAGGCAAAATAGGTCTATAAACAAGGGGAATTCAGCGATTATCAGAGTAATTTCTGGACATACTTCAAGAAGATTTTTTATTCAATTAACAGGTATTAGACTCTAGTTCCCATAAGTGAGTAGCAGGTCAAATTTCTACTGAAGGTATGGGAAATGGTTTTGTGTATGATTGTATTCATTTAACATGGTTATTCATTTAAGAGATAACCAATTAGGTGGGTTTCTCAGTATCATTATTTAATGGTGCTTAAGGTCACTTCAACAGCTGTGGTTATATGATGAATTCAACACAAGAATAAAGTCCAGTTTTGTCTGTCATTTCTACCTGTGCTACCCACTTGGTTGTTTGAGGGCCATTCCCTTCGAAACTTGGGATGCATGATCACCACCATGGGAACCTGTGCATGTGCGATTATAGTTCCAGTGGGACTATTATTGCCAGAGTTATGCCCTCTTTCGACTTAGAATAATTTGCCTTATCAGTCTGAATTGTGTCCCGAGATTTTCTTGGACCAATTCTTTCAAAAAATTGGCATGCATATTCACTACCATGGGAACCTGTGCATGTGCGATTATAGTTTTGGTGGGACTATTTTGGCCAGAGTTATACCCCTTTTTGACTTAAGAATAATTTACCCCATCGGTCTGAATTTGTCCGGAGATTTTCTTGGGAGGTTTATGGACAAATTCTTTCGAAACTTGGCATGCATGTTCACCACCATGGAAACCCTTGCACCTGCAATTATAGTTCTGATTGGACTATTTTTTTCTAGAGTTATGCTCCTTTCAACTTGGAATAATCTGCTGCACAAGTATGAATTTTGTCCAGAGGGTTTCTCGAAGGTTTTTGGACTGATTCTTTCGAAACCTGATATGCATATTCACCACCATGGAAACCTGTGCACCTGCGATTATAATGTTGGTCAAACTATTCTTTCCACAGAGTTATGCCTTTTCGACTTTAGAAATTTCACATTTTTGTCAGCATTTTGGTTTTTGGACGTTAACTCGATCAGCACCAAACTTGGTTTGTGTCTCAGTCATACTAAAATACAAGTTCAGTTCAAATTGGGGTTCTGTCCAATGTTATTGGTTGGTCCATGTATCAAAAAAGTAGTTCTGTACAATCTGAAAAAACCTACTGGGCATATTATGCAATGCTTAGCTGTGCTCTTGTTATTAATTGCAAGAAACTCAGATTAATAGGGCTGCACAGGTTTTGACATTGAATACCAGTATCGGTATTCAAAACGAGCAATTCAATATGCCATGATGGCCATATTGAATTGATTATCTGATCCAAAATCAAAAGGAAGCTTCTTCTAGACACCAATAATGCATAACCAATGAAAGTGTCAATGACACTGTAGCTTAACTTGACAAACTTGAACTTGGTAAATTATAAATGAAATGGCAAAATTGAAGATCATTGGTACCAATGTTATTTTTTTTGCCAGTGGCAACACTTTTTGACAGAAACCGAAGAAAATCGATAGCTCCCACCTAGAGGCCTCCCCAAATAAGCATGCCAGGTTTCAAAGCAATCCGATCATAAATGTGCCCTGTAGGGTGTACAAAAGGGAAATATTGTGGTCTGACTAGACTAAGCTCTAACAACGTTGGCCGTGGCAACATTTTTTGACGGAAATGGAAGAAAATCGATAGCTCCCATCTAGAGGTCATCGTAAATAAGCATACCAGGTTTCAAAGCAATCTAATCATAAATGTGCCCTGTAGGGTGAGCCAAAGGGAAATATTGTGGTCTGACTAAACTAAGTTCTAAGAATGTTGGCTGCGGCAACATTTTTTGATGGAAATTGAAGAAAATCGATAGCTCCCATCTAGAGGTCACCCCAAACAAGCATGCCAGGTTTCAAAGCAGTCCGATCATAAATGTGCTCTGTAGGGTGTGCCAAAGGGAAATATTGAGTCTTCTGACTAAACTAAGTTCTAAGAACGTTGGCCGCAGCAACATTTTTCGATGGAAATTGAAGAAAATTGATAGCTCCCATCTAGAGGTCTCCCCAAAGAAGCATACCAGGTTTCAAAGCAATCAAATCATAAATGTGCCCTGTAGGGTGTGCCAAAGGGAAATATTGTGGTCTGACTAAACTGAGTTCTAAAAACGTTGGCCGCGGCAACATTTTTTGACGGAAATTGAAGAAAATCGATAGCTCCCATCTAGAGGTCACCCCAAACAAGCATGCCAGGTTTCAAAGCAATCCGATCATAAATGTACCCTGTAGGGTGTGCCAAAAGGAAATATTGAGTCTTCTGACTAAACTAAGTTCTAAGAACGTTGGCCGCGGCAACATTTTTTGACAGAGATTGAAGAAAATCGACAGCTCCCATCTAGAGGTCTCCCCAAACAAGCATACTAGGTTTCAAAGCAATCAAATCATAAATGTGCCCTGTAGGGTGTACAAAAGGGAAATATTGTGGTCTGACTAGACTAAGCTCTAACAACGTTGGCCGTGGCAACATTTTTTGACGGAAATGGAAGAAAATCGATAGCTCCCATCTAGAGGTCATCGTAAATAAGCATACCAGGTTTCAAAGCAATCTAATCATAAATGTGCCCTGTAGGGTGAGCCAAAGGGAAATATTGTGGTCTGACTAAACTAAGTTCTAAGAATGTTGCCTGCGGCAACATTTTTTGATGGAAATTGAAGAAAATCGATAGCTCCCATCTAGAGGTCACCCCAAACAAGCATGCCAGGTTTCAAAGCAGTCCGATCATAAATGTGCTCTGTAGGGTGTGCCAAAGGGAAATATTGAGTCTTCTGACTAAACTAAGTTCTAAGAACGTTAGCCGCAGCAACATTTTTCGATGGAAATTGAAGAAAATTGATAGCTCCCATCTAGAGGTCTCCCCAAAGAAGCATACCAGGTTTCAAAGCAATCAAATCATAAATGTGCCCTGTAGGGTGTGCCAAAGGGAAATATTGTGGTTTGACTAAACTAAGTTCTAAGAACGTTGGCTGCGGCAACATTTTTTGACGGAAATTGACGAAAATCGATAGCTCCCATCTAGACGTCACCCCAAACAGGCATACCAAGTTTCAAAGTAATCTGATCATAAATGTGACCTGTGAGGTGTGCCAAAGGAAATTGTGAACGTACGTACTAACGTACATACGTACGTACGCCGACGGACGAGAAGTGATGGGAATAGCTCAGCTTGACTTTGTCAAGTTGAGCTAAAAATGAAATTGATTCAAATCAGTATTCATTAGTTATTGGACAGAAACCAAATTCAAGATGGCTACCATGGAAGCCACAATGAATGGCCATCTTGGTTCAGCTGACTGGTCCAACACTGAAAGGAAGCTTCCTCTAGACACCAACAATGCATACTTAAAAATAGAAATGATTCGAGTCAGCATTCATTAGTTATTTGAAGGAAACCAAATTCAATATGGCCACCATATAGAATTGGCTAGCTGGACCAAAACTGAAAGGAAGCATTGTCTAGCCATCCACAACTAACATCTAAAATTATGATTTGATCACATAAGCTGTCCTTTAGTTATTGGATGGATACCAAATTCAAGATGGCTGCCATAATGAATTGGCAACTGGTGGCCATCTCAGTTCAGTTGACTGGTCCAACTTTGAAAGGAAGCTTCCTCTAGACAACAACGCTGCATAATCAAAAAAATAAAAATAATTTGAGTCAGCATTCATCAGTTATTGGACAGAAATCAAATTCCATATGGCTGCTATGGTTGCTGTGGAAGGAAGCCTTGTCTAGTCATCTACAAGTAATCCTTAAAATTATGATTTGATCAAATAAGCGGTTCTTTAGTTATTGGACAGAAACCAAAAGTTAATGGACAGATGGATGAATGGACAGACTGACATGGTGAAAACAAAATACCTCAGAGTGGATCGGGGGGGGGGGGGGGGGGGGGGACATAAAAATACTGTGGCATACTGGTGCTGGTATATCGGACGACTGTTTAGATATCTGAATGTAGTATTCATTACACACTATAATATTGATGATGGCATTCAGATTGTTAAACCTATCAATGACTAAATGTAGATAAAAATATTAAATTACAAGTTCTTTAATCAGTCCAGTTCAGCTGGAAAACGGGAATGAACAATTTTTACTTCAGGATTTTGCCAAAGTTCTTTCAATACAGTACTCATATAAGAAAAGTACTGCAATTAAAGATCTTGGACAAACGTACAAAATGAAAATTGAGCTTGTAGTTTCAGTGGTAGGCATACAGTTGCCTGTGACACAAACATAACAGGGAAAGACACAAAGATATCCTTGACCTGTGTTGAATAAAGTGAAGGTGGTTGTAGACTGTTTCAATTTCAAAGGTGAAACATTAACAAAACAGTGACAAAGTACCTGCAAATCATTAAGGGAAGTTAATTCAAGTAGAAAGTATCTTTTCTCCATAGCATCATAGTTTGCATGCATACAAGCGTGCAAAATTTGAATGTCTGTTTTGTTCGCATGGTGGTTACGCAAATTTAAATAAGTGCAACTGGATGAACGGTTAGCCAAACATTGCATCTTGAATGGTAAAGTCCGAGTCACGTGACTGGTAGAGTGCTCAATTTTTTCTCAGGCTCCAGATTTGTTAACACATTTTTGTCTTGTTACAATTCACAGGAGAGTGCCTATAGGCACACCCATCTCCTCCTCTGCCTATAGGCACTCTCCCATAAATTGTAACAATGCAAATCAATAGAGATGACATAATTTTACTTGCAAGATAATAATTATGAAGGATATCCACAAAATATGAAGCCTTTAACTTTAGGTACTTACAGTTCAGCATAAAGCCCTGGGTTCTAGCACTCTATGGTTAAGCAGCCGCCTTTCTTGTGTCTTGATAGATTTTTAGACTTTTGTCGTGAGAAGCTATATATATTTCAATTCCATGCAATATATAAATACTTGTTAATGATAAAAAAGCAGTTTCCCAAGAATTTTTACACAGCCGAGCACTCGGTTAGCCATCTCCAACCCACGTGAACGGTCAGTAGGTTAGAGTCATTTTTTAAATTTTGCACACTGCATACTGAGTAAACTTGGGGGCATCTTCCAGATGACAGATTGGAGTGGGTAGGGGTAACCTGATTTGTCCCAACTATGATAGCTAAAGTCCCAACTGGTAAAACATAAGAACTACATTATCAAGGCATGCCTTCATTTAAGGCATGCCTTGATGATGTTGTTTGAATATCTTATCAGCTGAGATGTGGGCCAGCACAGTCAGAAGAAATCAGCATGCCTTGATGATGCAGTTCAAAATAATATTGATGATGTTCAAATATCGTATTAACTAGGACTTGAGCCATCACAGTCGCAACAAATCAGCATGTCTTGATAATGCAGTTTGAAATAATATTTTTTTGCAACTTATGATTCAAATGACCGATTGGGTGGTGGAGGGTAAATTTGATATATTGTCACCCTTGGCCAGAACTGTCATGTGGCAGAGGTGACAAATTGTCCGATGATCGTCTATAGGCCTATTTGCATCACTGGCTCCAAAACCAAAATATGGCCATACTTCCATTATTCTTGAATATTATTACCAAGAAACAAATGGTAGGTTATAAAATCCATATGAAGTAGGAGGATATAAATATTAATTTATTGACATCTATTACTTGTTGAACAAATGAGTTTAACCCTTTACCCAACGCACACGATATCAAAATTTATTATTTTAATTATTATTTTTAAAAAAAATTTTAAAACTATTTCAACAAAACCATATCATGTGACCCCTCATTGGGATGAGCTCAATGAGCTCGTTCCAATGAGGGGTCACATGATATGGTTTTGTTGAAATATTCTGAATTTTTTTTTTTTCAACTGCTGAATTTCCAAATTACGCAGGATTTGGGCGATTCGTTAGGTAAAGGGTTAAGAGTGTGCTGTTTGTTGGACAGTTAGTCCATGTATGTTTGTTTCATGATCTTTCCGAATAGATAAGAATAGATTAAATAATTTTAAAAGTAAGTCACGAACTGGTGAATCGAACTATTAAGAAAACAATTACTGATAACTGATAACACTGCTTTAATGTTTATTGTAATTTGATTGGTTGGGAGATGGGTTTGCGCATCACTCTTCTGGATTTTTCATTGATTGACAACCATTACTGTCTTCTCTTCTTTCTAAACTGGGCAGAGTTAGTGTAGGGACCTGCGAATTGCCAATTTTGATCGAATCGAACAGCAAATTGAATTGGTAAAAACAAATCGAATTTTTAATCAAACTTTGAATCGAATCACAGTTAATGGATACGTCATCAAAAGAAAAGTTTTTTTTCCATAATAATAACCCCAGTTATTAAAAGACACAGAGTTATGTAGAGAGCATTTTTTGCCTCACCACTTCACACACTATAAATTGAGATTTCAGCCAATATACTAGCTATTGATTGAAATTATTCGAATTGACTTTGTAGCTTCAAAACTGCAGCAATAAACATTTTTAAACGAACCTGGCTGATAGGGCTAATACATCACTTTTATCACATGTTTTCCTGGAAAAAAAACTTGTTTCAAATCGGATTGCCTCTATTCGGTCGAGAAGCCATTTGTGTTAAATGAAAATGCGGAATGACTAAAACGAAACGATAATTCAACACCGAATGGAGTCGATCCACTTGTTAATTAAAGCCTGCTGTACTTCTGTTTATATAATACTATAGAAAACCGTTGCATTTGTTGATGTACCCAGTAACTGTGATCGAACAGAACAATACTCAATATAAAATAATGTGATCATGTTGTGGTACAAATCATTTATTGAAGTTGAACAGCTGAATAACTTTTCAAAGTTCAAAACTTTTTATAAATGGTCACTGATCATAATGTACAATAAGTTGAGATGAACAGTAGTAGCGGTAATAGTGTTTGTAGCAATGCAGCTACAATTGTTGTACAGTTGAATTGCAGCTGCATCACTAAAAACACTAAAAACACTGTTACCGCTACAAGTCAGTTATGTTTCTACTCAGAACAATACTCAATATAAAATAATGTGATCAATTACAATCTGTAAACATTCACGGTTATGGCTGAGGGTTTTTTTTGAAAATATTCAAATTATGATTTCGAATCGAATCAAATCGATTATTGACTTTCGATTCGAATTTCGAATTTTCGCAGGAGCCCATGATAAAAGAAAACTCGTTCATTCTCAGACTGATACAAACACCAGAAGTCAAATCACATGTATGCTGTAAACCAATTTGAAAATAATTAACAAGTAAAGCTGATACAATAAAACCATGAAAGATAAACCATATGTGTAAAAAATCAAATTTTAAGGGTTTAATATAGTTGATAGTTGAACTTGATACCGTGAATGGCAATAACCAATATTTATGCCCCCACGCCAAATAGATACGACCATATGGTCCACAACCCCTACTTGGGGTTCAGCTTAGGCTCTTAATGATCAAACCATGATGTTATTGTAACCAAACTATGCTGAAGACCCCAATAATACATAAACCACATATATCAAATGTTTTGAGAATTGCCATTTTTTTTAGAATAATAAGCCATAATATACCAAAACCCCCAAATTGGAGTTCAGGCCCCTAAAACCCTAATTTGGGCACCTTTTTTCAATTTTCTGACCGCACCATCAGATTCCTGATCGAAAATTACTCTAGAAACCATTTTCAACATAAAGTGAACACCATTTCCCTAATGTGTGCAATTCTGAGACCAATTATCTGTCCATCCATCTGCATCTAGGGTACATTTTTTGTCTGGCTAACTCTTCTTACAGTTTTCAAGCTAGGAATTTTTTTATTTCACAGGATGATTGTACATATACCAGAGGTGTGCATATAGTCAGGATTTTGATTTGCTTCAATATTTCGTAAAATTACAGGTTGTTGAACTTTGCCAATTGTTTTGTAGAATTTCACTTGTATGGTACATGGTTTGTGGGTGGTAAACTTCGCAGGGGCATGATATGTGTCTTACAGACACAGCTCATGTACGCGTAACAAATCACAGTTAGCTCTTCAACCTCCTGCGTCCATGTGCTGTGCAGGGGCATGCTTCAGTCTAGTTTTGTATTTACAATAGTATTTAAAAAGATACAGGTTTGAATAACAGTATCTATTGGTTTTTCGATATACCATTCAGCCCAAGGAATAAGTAGAAATTCTGAAAAGTAAACAAGATACATAGAGAGTAATCGCTTGACTGGACTGGTTACGTGAAATAGATCATGAGAAGTGAGGGACGTCGTACAAACACGAGTGCGCAAATGCACACGAGTGTTTTACAATATAGTCCCTCGCCTCGAATGAATTATTTCACGTAACCAGTCCAGTCGAGCGATTACTCTGTTTATTACTTTTCATTATTATTATTAATGATAATTATATTATTTAACCCTTTACCTAACGTAATTGCCAGCGCTATTCTCAAAAATCGCCAATTAATTTTCATTATTTTTTCATTTTATGTCTCTAAAACAAGGGTTATGACCCCTCGTTGGAACGAGGGGGCCATAACGTATGTTTTTGAGACAAAAAATGAAAATAATAGCTATTCAAGAATTTTTTTTGCAAGTGCGGTCTGCTTTTCATATTAGGTAAAGGGTTAAAAAAAAAACAAAAAAAACAATGAAGTCCCCATTACATCCACGGCAAAGCGTCTTTGTTTGCACGCATGGATACATGACCCAATTCTTGATTACATAATTCACTTAAGTTATCGTTTATAATCAAACCCCAAAATCCCAGTAAATCACACTTTGTAAAGTAATAAACAGGGATAATTTGCATATGATGTGTCTCAAAAAGAAATAGAATAACCAATTTTTGTTCACCTACATCCTTTGACAAAAAATCAAATTGTCCTCAGTATTTGTTTCTTAAATGTTTCAGAGCCATGATCTATTTTATAATGATGATAAATCTGCGTTCTTTGACATTGGGGATGAAATTTTATAATGTAACACACTGATGGAAAGGGATCTCCATGCTGATGTCAAGTTTAGCCAAACTTTTATCCCTATACTCTCCACTTTTAAGAACTTCCAGCACAGGTGTTGGTTCCAGTCGTATTTTACCAGTAATGCAAAACTTGTTTACTGCACTAAACGAGCACTGCTCACTTCCAAGAGTTCCCATGGGGAAATCCAATCAAGTAGGTTCCATTGTAATAGTTTTGTTACAGTTCATGGGAAAGGTAATACCAAAAGGCACTAAAGTCTAAGAAATGTTCATTGAACAGCAAATTCTGACCCACTAAAATTAATCAAGCACTATCCAAGTTAACCACCTGCACACTGATGTCTAAATACTGAAAATTCAAGCAGCAGATCATAAATGCAATTCAGAATTTAACTAATTTAACTTTGTTTGGCAGAGCTTTGCCAGACAAGGTTGAATTGGTTAAATTCCTGGATGCATTATGGGAAAAATGTGAATCTTGAAATTTTGTAATTTCAACATCAGTGTGCAGAGGTTTTACCCTTTACTCAAGACGGACGATATCAAAATTTATTATTTTAAATATAGTTTTTTTTAATTTTTCAAAAAATTTCAACAAAACCTTATCATGTTACCCCTCATTGGAACGAGCTCGACAAACTCGTTCCAAAGAGGGGTCACATGATATGGTTTTGTTGAAATTTTTGGAAAAATAATATTTTTTCAGCTGCTGAATTTGCATATTACGCGGACAGATGTGGCCGATCTGTTGGGTAAATGGTTAAGTGACTCACTTGTAGAAGCCAACATCAACTGTGTTGAATTCAAAAGTGCTTATTTCAGAAAAGAGGCTTCTTATTTGGATGTTCTTCATATTCGTTTAAAAAGTAAATGCCATTTTATTCAACTGAATTATTTATTTATTTATTTATTGGAGTTTAAGGTCACATTATAGCACCCAAAATTTGGATTTCCCTTCCCCTGAATGTCCGTGATAGCGTCAATTTGGACTCTTTCAAAAAGAAACTGAAGTGTTTTTTGTACCAAAAATACCTCCAAATTGATATCAGTAATACCACAACTGTTGATGAATCCGGAGTACAGCACCCATCAAACTAATGTGTACAGCCAGAATACCATTTTCTATATTTTTCATTACTTTCTACATACCATATTTATACTAAATTTGTCAAGTTCAAAATTTTATAGTAGGTACACCAAGTGCCTAGAGCCTTTGGGGATTAGGCGCTCTACAAATATTATTATTATTACATTTCTTCACAATGGCTAATAGTGACCATGACAGTTTTACGGGTGGAGGAAGCCGGAGTACCTGGTGAGAACCACCGAACAACTGTCAGCTCCCCAGCATACCAACTCCACACAGGCAGGGTTAGCATTGGTTGAAGACAGGTGCACCATCGATGTGCAGTACTCCTTAGTACACAATGCCACCATGACCCCATGTGGGCAATAAGGGTGAAGTATCTTGCCAAGGACACAACGCGGTTGCCACAGATGGGATTCAAACCGAGGACCATTCAACTGAATTCATGTTTTTTTAACAATTTATCAGTGTATAGGTAGTCTACAATAAAGTAGAATAAACATGGCCATGAGAAACTAATGTCCCTGCCCATATTCCCCTGTGCACAAATGCCAAACTATTTTGAGTTTTATACAATCATAGATTATAGCTCTCATATTACTCACATAAAAAGCTGAAGATAGAACTGCCAGTAGTCCTTTTTGGGGGGCACGATCAAGGGCTATATACTGCATTATTCATGTGAAGAGAGCTGAAAATAGAACTTGGTCTTCCTTTTGTTATGACAAGTGAAACTCGGAAACTTCAGATATTATGTATCATTGCACCCCCCCCCCCCCCCAAAAAAAAAAAAACCCAAAGGTATTGTTTGAAAACCCCACATAAAGTTTTTGAGGAATCAACAGCCATAACTGCCATTTTACTGGAAATCGAACCTAGCATTTCCTTTGTACTCAGAAAAGACCTTTGACATTTTCAGAGAGCCTAATCTTATTGTGCAGAAACCCCCAAAATACATTCTTGCTCACTCAAGGGTGAAACTATGGAATTACGTCAGGAATGTAAAAATTAATGTTTACCCTCGATTTCCAAATGAAAATATGGTCAAATTTCTAATCATTTCACCAGAGGAAAGTAAAATTATTGTGCTGATGGACAGACAGACAGTTGGATGAGGTAACACTAAATGCCCCCCTCTACCTAAATGCATGGAGACGTAAAAATCTTGAAGAATAAACTCTGTTGGCTAAATTAAAATAGCAATCTACTAGAAATATGAGATCCCATCAGTGTTGAATCTAGATTCAAGATCCGCTTATTGCATGAACAATCTCTAGGGCAAAATAGTGTTTTTGGCCCCTTTTAATTGGTACCCATCCCATTTTATTGTGCAATATTTTGCACCTAACGTCCTATTTTCTGATGTGCATAAAAGAAAATGTGACTGACAATTACATTTTATTCTGGTGTATTCTCAAACAGTGGTTCTTAAAATTTGATTTGACTACCTATTAGTGCCAAGAGATGTCGGACTGGTGATCCTGTATCTTTTTAGGCAAATCATCTGCAACTATTTCATGGCAATTCAACATTATCCATCTCTTTCAATTGATACAGAAATATATTTGGAAAATATTTCCAGACATATTTTGGTGTTTTCCGAACCTCAATGTTTGGAATGAGCATTTAATGCACTGCTGTGGTTCTCGTCAGATCACCGAAGTTAAGCAACATCGAGCCCAGTTAGTCCTTGGGTGGGTGACCATTTGAGCAATCGATTCGGACTCCTGCATTGTGTCCTTGGGCAATGCACTTAATCCTGATTTTCCACATGGGGGAACGATGATGCCATGTACTAAGGCATACTGCACATCAATGGTGTGCATGTCTTCAACCAATCTAACCCTGTCTGTGCTGCAGTGCAGAGTTATGATGTCGGGGAGCTGGCAGCTCCTTGTCCTTGCTCGTTGGTTCTCTCCGGGTACTCTGACTTCCTCCACCTGTAAAACTGTCACTGACATGATATGACCTTGGCTGTTAAAGTGTTGTTATACCTTAATAAATAAATAAATAAATAACATGGGCTGTTCCCCCACTCTTTAATTTCGGAAAGCATCCTTGCAACTGAATAAATTCTATCAATCAGTGTTCTGTCAAACAGAAAACTCTTGTTTCAGCATGATTTTACAGTACTGTGATTACAAAAGCGAACAGAGTATTTCAAGCTGATCACAACAGGGTTACAAACTGGTTGAAATACTGTCTGGTTTCTTCCCCACAATTGCACTATGGAATCCAACCTGTTCAAAAAGAAATGCAAGAATACTGAATCTGATGCTACTTTTACATGTTTTTCTTGATTTGGTCTTGATATTGCAATATTTTAATTAGGAAATCTTGATCCCACTGGTCATGACTAGATTGATTACAGTACTGTAAGTTAAAAATCACGAATATCTATACAACTGTATTACTGGAATGTCAGCAAAAAGCAGTGTCATTCAGTATGCCCCCTCTGCAGTGGCGTGGCCATGGGGGGGATTGGGGGGGGGGGGGACACATCCCCCCCACTTTTGCCCAAAGTTGGTCCTCGAAATATGCCCCAAAATGGCATAAAAATCATGGGGGGTTAGGTCCAGGGGGGGTTAGGTTGTAGATTTGTTAAATTCCAAATTGTAGATTGCTTGTTCTAATATCAGTGTGTTGGTGAAAATAAGAAGTACAGGTTCATCTTAATCAAAACATCATCATCATCAAAGTGGTTCATCTCAGCAATATTCTCTTTGATCTCACCTCCTCTATTGGTGACAGTTTCACAGTGTACAGTTGTCACGCGTGCCTTGTGAAAACATCAGTCCAATCATTAGTGCAATCATAACTTGACCCACACTTAACAGTTTATCCTTTCTCTTTAATCTCTTGTACCGCTATTCTTAATTAGCGTGATATAGCAGGTAAGCATCTATCACTGTTAATCAACGGTAAAACAACACATGAATGACCAAGCTTATAAAGGGAAGACTAGAATGGAGCAAGATCACAAACAGTAAAAATGGACAGTGATAATGATGTACGTGATCCCGCAAAAGAGCAAACTAGCATTGTAGATCATATGCTGAAACTTGGCCCGGTGAGGCCTAGACTTTCCACAAAGTATATTTGGAAGCAGACCTTTACGGTTTCAGGATAAATGGTATGAAACCTACGAATGGCTGGAATATTCAGTTCAAAAGGATGCAGCCTTTTGCTTTTACTGCAGAATTTTTGGAACTCAAAGTCAGACAATTTAGCTGCTTTCATCAACACCTTACCTGCAATTATTGGAACACTGGATCGTTTAGAGGAAACCGAGACTGCATGTACAGGAATTTTGCTAAGAATAGAAACCTTTGAATTTATGTTGAAAGTTTATATTCTCAACGAACTCTCTGAACACTCCAGATATGCTTCAGAATATTTGCAACGGAAAGACATGGACATGGTGACTGCAGTGCATGCAATTACAAACTTAAAAACCCAACTGTCGTCACTGCGTAATGAAAAGAGTTTTGATTTGTTTGCGGAGAAGGCAAAGGACAGGGCTAGCTCCATTGGCATCACTTCTACATTTACTAGAAGAAGCATCAAACGTCGACGTGTTCTGCCTGCTAGATTTTCAGATGGCCAAACATTCTTAGATGATGCAGCAATAAGTCACCGAGTGGCAAGTAACAGGGTAGACGAATCACAAGAAACAATATTCAGACAAGACTTTTACTATACTGTTATTGATGTGCTACTCAGTGAACTTAATAAACGATTTTCTGGAGATGCATGCGAGGTAATGATGCAGCTTTCAGCTCTTGAGCCTGATAAATGGGACGAGGACAATTATGCAGAAAATATATGCAAGCTTGCTTCACGGTATAGTTTGAATGCAGAGTCTACCTGCCGGGAATACAGACTTTTTTCTTGTTCGCCACAGTTTCTTGCACTGCGTGCAGATACACAGGAAAAGAAAAACAAAGGTCAGGATTGTCCATTCCTGCCAACTATTTTGAACGTTTTTAAGAAATCGGATCTGTCTGTGTTGTATCCAAATCTACACAAATTAATATGCATTGCTGCAACGATTCCAGTGACAATAGCATCATGTGAAAGGTGTCACAGCAAAGTGAAGCTGATAAACACTTATCTGAGGGCCACAATGCATGATGATCGTTTGGAAAGTTTGATTGTTGTCAGCAGCGAACGGGACATTGCCAAACAGATCGAACTGGATGACTTAGTCGAACAGTTTGCAAGGAAACCAAGGAAAATTCCTCTGTAGATATTTGTATATTTAATTAACTTACTTGTAGTGCTATATCTTTATTATTTGTTGGCTTTTAAAATGTATCCCTTTTTTATCACAGACGTTTTTTCAAATATAAGTATGACTACCTCCGCATCACTAAACAGTGGTTTTTAAACATAATTCAGTATATAATGTACAAAACCAACTATAAATCATCCATTGGGTGCATCAAGGTGTCTTCTGCAAACCTTTAGCATTGCAAGTGATACACTGATCCTCCCTACGGGCGATTTGTAGTACAAATTTGATTTTGTACAACAAAATAAACTACAAACCATCCCTTGAGTACACATGCTGCATTGCGGCACACACTGGATGAATTTATAGTTAGTTCTATGTTATTTACCAAATAAAATTGGAAAAATCTCTCTAGTTCTACGGAATCTCACTATTGTTAGGAACAAGTCTAAATATTTTATTGGTTTCCCACACGTTGTCAATCACAAATATATCCAACACAGTCACATACTTTATTATAATTTGTTATTGACAACAACATGTGCGTAACCTTCAAATTATCCCAGGCAATACGGAAACATTATATGTTATTATTTGTGTGTCTTATTTGGTTAGTGTACATGTATATTTTATTATCATTCAGTAACTGACATTGAGATTTCAATAAATTCTGTCTGAATCTGCTGTAATTTTTTTGTTTTAAATGTGTTTTATAACCTCGCCCCAGTAGGAAAATTGAATCGAAGCCATATTTTCTCTGTGAGAGTTTGTCCCCCCCACTTGCTTTGAGCTGGCTATGCCACTGCCCCTCTGCCTCCCTTAAGATGGCATCAAGTCAAACAATGCAGTAACTCCTCCCAATTCATGACGTTTTGATGATGTGAAAGCTGTTATGCTATGACTACAGTCACAGCGTAACGGCTTTCACTTCATCAAACATCATAGTGTTTACACTTCACAAAAACCAATCATACTGAACTTTCCAATCTCGGCACTTGTCTTTTGTCAGTAATAACTAAAATATATTGAAATTATTCAGTTTGCATTTCCATGGAAGATGTGCACATTGTCAACATACTCAGTTTTCACAGGCATCAAAGTATATCACAGGCATCAAAGTATACTCTTTAAAAAGTGATCAGCGATTTTGAAGCTTCAGGAACTTAAAAATATTGGAGAATTTTTTTGTTTGTCTATTTTTGCAACCCCCTCCTCCTTGCCCCCAGATTGCGGTGGGGAAACAATTTTCTGTATGGGACCAATGAGTATTCCAGCAATCCAGTTGTACAGAGATCAGTGGTTGCAACTTCAACATGAAACAACAAATAGTCACTGGTAACCATGGGGATAAAATGCATGGTAATAAGCTTGCTGCATGATGTTTGATTCATACTGATTGGCAGGCAAATTTGCTTCATTATCATAATTTTGTTGTTCAGTCTCAACTGCAGTTTGTTCAGAACTTCCCTCTGCAGCGACGGCAATAACAGTTGGTAATGAGGATAGTGTTGATGTAATGTCACCTGTAGAGACATATGTTTCTGCCTCTATTGTTTCTTGACTTTGTTGTTGGATCTCTGCTGTTTCCTGTGAAACCACAATATGCTGAGAATTTGTAGAGTTGCATGCTTGTGCTTGTATGTTTGGGGAGAGGTTCTTCATATGGAAAGTAACTGGCTGCTGCTGGACTGGGGAAGTAATTTGTTGTTGAACCTGCTGGGTAAGACTGTTTGAATCTGCCTGACTGAGAGATCTGAAAGCTTCCTGCAGCTGTTGAGGTGTTTGGAGGTGAACAATTTGTACCTGTGGTTGTGGATTAACTTGACTTGATTGGTTTAATTGCTGTTGTAACTGCTGTAGAAGACCATGAGTAGGTACAATATTTTGAACAGTTTGAATCTGGTTAGGATCGTATGCTTGAATAGTAGAAAATTGTTCTACATTAATGTTTGAAGCTTCCAGTTGGCTGGAGTCTCCAATAATAGCAACTTGAATGGCTATATTCCCATTTTCAGTATTAATAACACCTGTTTGCAAGCTATTCTCAATATCACTATTTTGATTTGTGTTGACCACCATTGCCGAGTTGGCAATGTTTTCAAATATTTGTCCAGTACATTGTAAATCAGTGCTTGAATCAACAGGAACTTGAGCACTATATACTCTTTCATCAGATTTGATAGCACCTCCTGTGGCTGTTGGTGTTGTGCTTAGATTTGATTGTTGTCCATCAACTACCTGGTTTGCTTGTCCAAGAGCTAATCTTACAGCTCGCTCTAAATTACCTGTCTGTGTTTCTTGTTCTGATGTTTGCCCATCATATTCAATTACACCAACTGTACATCCACTGATAGGAAACTCCGGAGGACCAGCGGAGATTGTGCGTGCAACAGGTTCTGTTTTTGCCTTCTCACGTTTAACTTCTAAATCATCAGATGTAGTAAATGCACAACTCAGAGTTTTTATTTGATACATGAGGTTTTTTATTGTATCATTACTATACTTATGGCGATTTGTGAGATGCAATCGCATGTTTCCTCTAGTGGTACTTTTATATGTACAGTCAGGACAATGGTAAGGTTTCTCACCGGTGTGAACACGTCTATGAACCAAGAGCTGTGTTCTTGTCTTGAATGTCTTCACACAATCTGCACAGTTATGTTTTCTTTCTGTATTGTGACGATGGAAAACGTGACTATTTAAACAAGTTCTACTCTTAAATCCCTGCCCACATTGTTCACACATGAATGGATTCTCTTCTTTGTGAATAAGTTTGTGATCTTTTAGCTGAAACTTGGTGAAGCATTCCTTACCACAAATATCACATCTAAATGGCTTCCAGCCTTTTGGCAGAGGGACACCATGCCGAAAGTACTTATGATAATGAATATAATAATAGTTTGCATCTTTTGTTACATACCCACAAATGTCACAAGCTTTTGGCCCCACTTCCTTCTTTCCAATAGTAATGTTTTCCATGATTTCTGCCTCTGTAATATCATGAGTATTAAGCATGTGAGTTGCACATCGCTTTGGGAAAACAAACTCATTGGCACACAAATTACACCTGTACTGTCTATCAGACTCAGGGATACATTCAGCATTCTGTTCCATATCTAATATCACATTGTCCAAGTCTACATTTTTTGAATGTCTTTTCCTTCTTCTTGGTGTTTTCTCTCCTGATATTTTCTTGTTTTTGCTTTTCTCAGGTGTTCCATCATCACCTTTGTCTGGGTTTGTAACATTAGTAGCTGGGGGTTCAGTTATTTGGGGGTCCTTGTTGCTTGGTTCTGTGCTGATATTATCACTCTGTGTTAATGCTTCTAGCATTTCAACTGTCATTCTCTTCTTCGGTGGTCTTGCATAAGTAGTCTGGTCACTTTCCATACTAAAAAAAAAATCAAATAAATTTTTTACTGAACATATCAAGCAAACCTGCCTTAAATGAAAGTGTCAATGACACTGTAGCTCAACATGTTTAAGACGTACATGTGTAGTATGTGACACAGCAATGACAAACATCTAGGTAATGACCTGATAACAAAGGTATATGTAAAGTATTGTAACGGTCTGTATATAAATGTTGACCACAGCCTGTAACAAATATATAGGTAAAGTATTGTAAAAGTGGGGTGACAATTAGATGCTAAACTAGAAAAGAAATTTTTGAGTCCCAGAGTGGGTCTGACTGAACCCCAAAATATTTGTTCTCATAGCACAGTGATAACAAAGGCACCCAAAAACACTCGTTCCTATTAGAAGGTGATAACAAAGGTACCCCAAGAAGTTTCATGAAGATCAGTTCATAAATACAGACTCTAGCCTGAGCCGTATTGACATGTGCACTTACAGTGTATAAGTAGCACTGAATAAATCAAAGTTCATCTAATCTGCATAATTTCTGCACGAGAAAAAAACCCGTATTATATGTGATGTATTCCATGTTAATAAACATTCCTACAAAAATTTATTCAAATCAGAACTTTCATACAGAAGTTCTGTACAAAAAACTGATTGCACTAATTTTGGTACAAAAAAAGCTGCTGGTGGCCATCTTGAATTTTGGACAGCACCCAAAAATACTCGTTCTTATCCAACGGTGATAACAAAGGTACCCAAGAAGTTTTGTAATGATCAGTTCAGAAATACGGCCTCTAGCCTGAGTCGTATAGAAGTTGTGTACAAAAAACTGATTGGACCTAATTTTGGTACAAAATGGCCACTGGCAGCAATCTTGAATTTTGGACCACACCCAGAAACACTCGTTCTCATCCCAAGGTGATAACAAAGGTACACAAGAAGTTTCGTAAAGATCGGTTCATAAATACGTCCTCTAGCCCGAGCCATATTGGCATTTGCAATTACAGTGCTGAAAGTAACACTAAATAAATCAAAGTTAGTCTAATTTGCATAATTTACGCACGAGAAAAAAACCCGTATTATATGTGATGTATCCCATTGTACTAAACATTCATGCAGAAAATTATACAAATCAGCCCTTTCATATGGAAGTTCTGCGCAAAAATCTGATTGCGCCTAATTTTGTTCAAAATGGCTGCCAGTGGTCATCTTGAATTTCCGACCGGACCCCAAAACACTCGTTCTCATCCCACAGTGATAGGAAAGGTACCCAAGAAGTTTCATAAAGATCGGTTCATAAATACGTCCTCTAGCCCGAGCCATATTGGCATTTGCAATTACAGTGCTGAAAGTAACACTAAATAAATCAAAGTTAGTCTAATTTGCATAATTTACGCATGAGAAAAAAACCCGTATTATATGTGATGTATCCCATGGTACTAAACATTCATAAAAAAAAGTTATTCAAATCAGAGCTTTCATATGGAAGTTCTGCGCAAAAATCTGATTGCACCTAATGTTGGTAAAAAATGGCTTCCAGCGGCCATCTTAAATTTCGGACCGGACCTAAAAACTCTTGTTCTCGTCTCACGGTGATAACAAAGGTACCCAAGAAGTTTCGTAAAGATCGGTTCATAAATACGGCCTCTAGACCGAGCCGTGTTATGGCGCGACAGACGGACGATGGTCCATGACAATACCTCAAATTTGGCTTCGCCAAAGATGAGCTAAAAACAGTGTGAAATGCCAGAAAATTACAATATATCAAACTTTTCTTTTACACATCCTAGATCATAAGCACCCTTTCCATTGCGGAGTTATGATAAACAATTCACAACAATCAAAATAGTGTTCTGTGAATATTCGATATTCAAAAAACAATTTGATTTGAAATGCATGTGCAAGTTGAAATTAGGTGAGCCGAATATTTAAATTTTATAGTAAATTTCCTTTCTTATTATACCTACCACAATTGTTTACTACAGGCTTGCACTACAGTGGAAGACCCTAACTCGGAAAATATACTCTCTATTTTGATCTTTCCCAAGCGATTTGGGAAAGAAAAGTGGTGCAAAAGCACCAAGAAAAAATAAGCTAAAACTGGGTCGAGCACCACTGGTGCACACCCAGTAGGGGACACTCTTCACTTAGTACAAATCGACGGCTTCCGGCATTCAGTGCACAGGCAGTAACTAATGAATCATTCTTTTGATTCCGTCAACATTGAAGTTATGTGATCAGCGGGGAGGAAGTATTCTTACTCGAATAAGAAGACGGGAGGGCCTCCATGTAAACAATTGTGGTAGGTATAATAAAAAAGGAAATTTACTATAAAATTTAAATTTCTTATCAACATACCTTACAACTGTTTACTACAGGCTGAATAGACAATAGGATGGAGGGAATCACATAACCAACCCCCACATAACCCAACTGCACTGGAACCGTGGACAGAGGAAGAGGTCCCTAGGTCTATCAAACCATAGCATCACAATCATTAGTAAAAAGGCAATGAGAGATGAGGCGTATGGCTTTGTGCGACACACAGACAGAAAAGGCAGTAATAGCAGAGAGCTGGACCTGACCTTGTAAGAAGCTTAATGGCTAGGGTAGACAACAGCCTGAGCAGAAGAAAGAGGGCCCATAGTAACAAGAGTGCACATATCGCTGAAGCAATATAATGTCCCCTACCGGACTAATGAGCATTAATAATTTTCCAAATGTTATAACCAAGATGTGAACAGCATGAATTCCGTTGAAGCATTTCCAAAAAATGTCTGGAAAACTGATATTTTGATGCTTTTCCATATTTCCAAAGGCCATAACTCACACAAGAATAATGCAATCAGCATGAAACTCAAACTTGATCTGTAAGTCATCGTTCTATAGTAGGTTACCAAGAATGAAATTATTCGGTTGAAGCACTTCCAAAAAAAGTCCGGAAAACTAAAGTATGACTGACAGACTGACTGACAGACTGATGGATGGACAGCTTGCAAATGAAACTTGATCTGTAAGTCATCGTTCTATAGTAAGTTACCAAAAATGAAATCATTCTGTTGAAGCGTTTAAAAAAAAAAAGCCCAGAAAACGGATATTTTGGCGCTTTTCCATATTTCCAAGGGCCATAACTCACACAAGAATAAGGCAATCAGCATGAAACTCAAACTTGATCTATATGTCATCGTTCTATAGTAGACTACTAAGAATGAAATCATTCGGTTGAAGCATTTCCAAAAAAAGTCCGGAAAACTAAAGTATGAGTGACTGACTGACTGACTGACAAATGGATGAACAGAGTGTAAATGAAACTTGATCTGTAAGTCATCGTTCTATAGTAGGTTACCAAAAATGAAATCATTCTGTTGAAGCGTTTCAAAAAAAAAGTCCGGAAAACTGATATTTTGGCACTTTTCCATATTTCCAAGGGCCATAACTCACACAAGAATAAGGCAATCGGCATGAAACTCAAACTTGATCTGTAAGTCATCGTTCTATAGTAGGTTACCAAAAATGAAATCTTTCCGTTGAAGCGTTTCCAAAAAAACTCCGTAAAACTGATATTTTGGTGCATTTCCATATTTCCAAAGGCCGCAACTCACACAAGAATAATGCAATAAGCATGAAACTCAAACTTGATCTGTAAGTCATCGTTCTATAGTAGTTTTCCAAAAATGAAAGCATTCCGTTGAAGCATTTCCAAAAAAACTCCAGAAAACTAAAGTGTGACTGACAGACTGATGGACTGACAGACGAACAGACTGACAGACTGATGGATGGACAGAGTGCAAACCTATAGTCCCCTCCGGCGATGCCGGTAGGGGACTAAAAAGGTCCTCTGACTGCTCCTGCAACTGACACAGATAGGTGGAGAAAGTAGCATTTCCCCAGTAGGCTGCCTGCATGACATCCGACAACATGACGGAGTTAGTATAAGCCCAAGAGGTAGACAATGCACGCACCTCGTGGGCAGAAATACGATTGGTAATTCAATCGTCAGTAGCTAGATGAGCGTAAGCCGCGCGAATAGCAACACAAATCCAAGAAATGGATTGAGAAGAGATCTTCTGTTGACCAGGAAAAAGAGACAGAAAAAATCGTTTCCTGCCTTTCCTGATGAACAGTGTCCAATTGAGATAATGCGAATTGCACGAACCAGACAGAGCAAAGGGCGGTTATCCTCAGCAGAAGGAAGAGCCCTGATACAGATAGGAGGTGGAGTAGTTTCTGGTATCTGATTCTTGGCCAGAAAAGAGCAACCAGTGGTAAATGTAACACTGTTGGGAGAGCTCCTGATAAAGGCCGGATCAACCGAGAGGGCATGATGCTCATTAACCTGTCTGGCTGAGGCAAAAGCCATCAGAAGAGCGTCTTGTATGTGAGAAAACGCATATCCACCTGCGATAAAGGTACGAACAGTGCCCCAACCCCAAGCAAAGCTGCACCCAAGAAAGATTCCATCTTGGGGTAAGCTGCAAAGTCCTAGGCCTTTTCAAGGAAAAGTGCCAAACAAGCTTGGAGAGGTATGGATTAGTGCTGATACGACACTGTCCCACATACGAAAAGGTCTCCAAAAGCATGGACCTGTACCCTTTGATGGTAACAGGCTGGAGACCCCGAGAATCAAACAGATATACCAGAAACTCCACATCTGTGAAATCGAAGATTGGCATAATCAATAGAGTGATCGGCACACCATCGACAGAAGACCTTCCACTTAGCCGCATAGGCTAAACCAGTAGATGGCTTCCTTGAAGAAGAAATACACTCCACTGCTCATCTCGAAAAAAACCTCTATGGAGCAGACAGGACCTGACAAAAGATATGTGTGAAGGCACAATGAGGTTGGGTCGATGTGAAACCTCGGGTGACCTTGGCAAAGAAGGTCGTGATGTAGAGGAAGACGTGCCGGAACCGCCACCAACAGAGAACGGAGCTGATTGATCCACACCCACTGAGGCAACAGGGGAGGAATCAGAATGATTCAACAACTGCAGGTTCGTACCTTGGTTAGAAACTGAGGCAGAATCGGAACTGGTGGGAAGGCGTAGCCGACAAGACCGTCCCAATCGAGTGACAGAGCGTCCACAGCGAAAGCCAGAGGATCTGGACACTGGGACACGAAAGTGACCACCTGATGTTTCCAGCGAGTTGCAAAGAGATCACTGAGGGGACGATCCCAGAGATCGTAAAGCGACTGGAACACCGCCCTGTGGAGCATCCACTTGGTGGAAATCACCCTGCCCCGTCGGGACAGGGAGTCAGCTATGACATTCAGACGATTGGGAATGTGACGAACCACCACTCCAGCATTGACATCCTGAGCGAGCAGTAGAAGATCCCAAGCCAATTCGTAAATGGGAACCGAGTGCGAGCCGTCCTGGTTCCGAATGTAAGCAACCACTCTTGAATTGTTGGACAACAGAAGGACCTGGCGATTCGAAAGGTTGGGGATCCATTGCCGGAAACTCAGAAGAAAAGCAAGAAGTTCCTTATGGTTGATGTGAAGAGCTGCTTGATCCTGGTCCCATGCCTCGTGAAGGGAAAGACCTAGAGGATCCAACGTCACATCGTACCCCATCCGAGAGCACTGGAGTCTGCCATCAGAACACGATCGGACGTGGGTAACTTAACAGAACTCCCTGCATAATCCACTGAACATCCGTCCAGGGGAGAAGGTGACGATGAAAAGACTCTGGTAACTGAAGCACCAGATCCAAAGGATTGACATTCAGCCTCCAACGACTGAGCAGAAAGTGTTGGAGAGGTCCGACATGCAGCTGACCTAGAGGAATGAGATCCGCCACCGAACCGCAGAGACCGAGCAGCCGGAGAAGACTCCAAGCTGTCACAGACGTGGACTGGGACAGAGTCAGGGCAAAAGCTGAGAGAAGCACAGCTCTTGCCCAGGGAACCATCACAGTATTCAGCCGAGTATGGAAGGCCATCCCCAGATGACAAAACAACTGAGAAGGGACCAGATCCGACTTCTCCTCGTTGACTCTGAACCCTAGTGACGTGAGCAGGCTCAACAGTGTGTCAACATCTGACTCCAGAAAGGCAACATTGGAATGCCTCTGGAGGATATCGTCTAGATATGCCGAAGTAGTCACCCTGGACTGTGTGCGATATAAGGCTGACACATGCGACATCAGTCGGTTGAAGGCCGAAGGAGCCAGGTTGAGGCCGAAGGGCATGGCCTTGAACTGGTAAACTCGCCCCAGAAAAGCGAACCTGAGATACTTTCGCGATGTCCGATGAATCGGAACGTGAAAGTAAGCGTCTCGCAGGTCTATGCTGGGAGCGAAAACTCCCTGGTGAATGGAGAGGCGAACTGACCTGATAGTCTCCATGCTGAACTAAGGAGCAATGATAGACTGGTTCAGGATACTCAGATTGATAACCGGTCAGAGTCGGCCGTTCTTCTTTGGCACCAAGAACAGGCGGGAATAAAATCCCAGTGAATGAATGTTCTTGACAACCTCGATCGCCCCCTTTGACAGGAGATTGGCAATCTCCGTGATCAAAAGTTCCGAACATGCAACGTCTAAAGGAACCTGTGTTGGAAGAGGCACTCTTGACAGAGTTGGATTCCCCCGGAAGGATATCTGCAGCCCGGACTGAACAACATCCAACACCCAAGGATCGGATGTGATTGCGGCCCAATGGTCTGCGAATTCTGATATCCTTCCTCCAACCTGGGATGAATTGAGGTGAGGACCTTCATTTCGAGCATCGGCGAGGCCTGCGAGAGGAGAAACCACCTCCTCTAATATATGAAGAATCCTGAGTCCTCCCTCTAGTCTGCCACGCTTACCTTTACCCCGTGATTAAGTAGAAGCGGTGGCAGGAGGATCAGCCCTTGACTTCACAAAGGAAGCAGCAGGGCACTTGTTAGGCTTTGGATGGCCTCTGCCTCCAACAGAAGGCTGATCAAGCGGACGAAGCAGCAGCTGATCTATGGAATGACGTAGGACGTCATCCCGGACCGTCGCCATGGAACCATGAAATAGTTGCGGACCCGCTGAAGAAGCAGATCGAAGAGCAGCATGCTGCCCCTCAGGAAGGGAATGGCGTGTGTCCAACACAACGTCCCTGCGAACTAATTCCAAGTTGGTCGTGTTACAGGCATGTGTGTGCATGAGCACCTTGGAAAGCACATGCAAAGGAGCCTGTACGTCGTCAAACTTATCTGCAGGCAGATAAGCAGCTAAGGCAGAGACGACGTGATCCCAGAGAGAAAGCATGCCCAGCATCTCTCTCGATAAGCCCAACAGGGACTCCAGAGTCGCCATAGGAATAATGGCTGACTTGGGCTTGGAAAGCCCGAGGGAGGTGGAGTCCAGATCCAAGATCATCAAAGTCTGGCAGACTGACGGATTGGTGGAATCGTAGGAATAATAACACACTGGAGGCAAAAAAGTGTCAACCCTGGTGAAGAACGAAGTCTTCATAGCCTTGGAAGCTTAGAGTCCAAAGCTGAAAATGCTTCAACCACCTGTACCGACAAGCATGGTCGAAGGCGCCCAGAAGCAGGTTGCTCCACAGGCTGTAGGTGCGTGACCGATGATCGCGGCCTGGCTGACACTTCGGCTGGTTTGACGTTTTGAGATCTGGAAGGAACCCAAACACAAAGTCAAGAGCTGCCCTCAAGTCAGACTGTTGGCTCTCGACGTCAGGTATGTCGGAGAGGCCCTCCCTAAGCTCATGGCCCGTGTCGGCCGGTTCGACATGGGAATGAACTGGCAAAGTGGCTTCACTCCTGACCCTTTTAACCAGCGAAGGGTCACGATCTGCAAATACACCCGACGCGGGGCGACGGATGGCAGCCGAAACATCTGAAGGCAGATGTGTATAGGGGTATGACATACCCCGAGGATCTATAGAGCGGGAACTCAGGAGAGTTGCCGTGGACCTCTGAGGGACAGAAGGTCCAGGCTGCACAAAAGGCATTGGTCCCGCAAAACTGGCCATGCAGCCAGAGTGTGTGGACGGAAACACTGCGGAGTTCATGGTGGCCCCACCATGAACATCCGAATCCAATGAGAAAACTGTGTTGCTCAACGGCTGAGAGACCACAGCAGAGGGTTCGGCTGACTTCTCGAGTTGAAGTCAGGGAAGGCTGAGGCCGGTACCCCACGTCCACACTACCAGACATCGCTGCAGACCCCTGCAGGGATAGGCCGAGGCCGGCTGAAATGGTGACTGATGGCATTGCAGACAGAACAGCAGTAGCAGCAGATATGACAGGAGCTGTTGAAACTGGTGGAAAAGGGGAGAGAGCAACTGAGCTTGGCTCCAAAGGAGGAGTCACAACCCTAGTGACAGCCCCAGATGTCGACTTGTGAGGGATCATAGTCCTGGAACCAGGCATCTCTTCACCAGACAACCCAACAGTTCCAGCAGTATCCACCACAGAAAAGACTGCACATCCTCCACGGAGGGGGTATAACTCTCACCAGACCCCGAATGACAGCCCCCCCCCCCCCCCCGGCCTTGCCCTTAAGGAACAGTCCTGGGCATAACATAGGTGAGAGCAGTAGAAGAAAAAGGTGAACTCAACAGATGTAGAAAGTAGAACACCCCCAACTACAAGAGTAAGGTGGCAGAAAATGAAGGACCGGCAGGAACATAACTGAACCCAGACGGCCGACAGGGACCAAAAAACAGAAATTCTGCCCTCAACAGAGAGGAGAAGTCCTGTCCACAAAGCCCTTCATTGACACCTAACTCCAATAATACTAATAATATCCAAAAGGATAACATAAATTTATCAACTGAAAAATTGTATGTACGAACTGCAGATTACGCGAAAATTGCACGCGAACACAGAGAATATATAAAATTCAATGAGAATGTGGTTGAAAATAATAAAGAGAATATACAAAACACAGTCCTGTTATTATATGATCCTCAGATCCATAATTCCAGTCACAGGTAACCATTAGCAAGAAGTTGAATTATCACTGTTTCTTAAAGCAAATATGGATGTCTCGCCACATGAGCGGCCGAAAAAAGAATGATTCATTAGTTACTGTCTGCACACTGGATGCCGGAAGCCGTCGATTTGTACTAAGTGAAGAGCGTCCCCTACTGGGTGTGTGCCGGTGGTGTTCAACCCAGTTTTGGCTTATTTTTTCTTGGTGCTTTTGCACCACTCTTCTTTCCCAAATCGCTTGGGAAAGATCAAAATAGAGAGTATATTTTCCGAGTTAGGGTCTTCCACTGTAGTGCAAGCCTATAGTAAACAATTGTAAGGTAGGTTGATAAGAAATGAGATTTTCCAATATGGTTTATGGTTAATGAAAGCAATGCAGATAATGACTCGGATGAAACCTGTTGAGGTGTCAGCAACACAATTCTAATTAACCCTTTACCCAACATAACAGCCAAACCAGACAGTGCTATTCTAAAAAGTTGCCAATTAATTTTCATTATTTTTTCATTTTCTGTCTCAAAAACAGGTTATGACCCCTCGTTGGAAAGAGCTCATCAAGCTCATTTCGATGAGGGTTATAACCTATGTTTTTGAGACATAAAATGAAAAAAAATTAGTTATTCAAGAATTTTTTTTGCAAGTGTCGTCCTCTTTTCATGTTAGGTAAAGGGTTATAGGAGATAACAAAGCACTGCTTCACGCCAAGGTAACTTGCATCCCTGTGTGTCCCTATATCGCTGTCGTGAATGGTGGCACAACAAAATCAACCATCAAACTTTCCAAACTTGTAATGGGAATGAAAATTAAATTTTTTTAGTACTTTTGTTTCTTAACATACCTTCCACAATTGTTTACAATTGTTAGTGTAAGCCTTACTTTGGAACTTAAACTCAAGCTAATTAACTTTTCCAAACAAATCTGGAAAAGTAGAAGAGTGCAAAAGCACGAGAAAAAGATCGAAAGTATTGAGTGAGACCGATACTCGAAAGTACACACCTCCTGCATTTTCCGAGTATGTGCGGACTACTGTGACGTCAATTCCGAATTTCCACCAACGAGAAGTTCAGTGATTTAGTGGGGAAGTAATAAGATACATGTATCAATCATACCCCCTAGGAGGGTGGGCCTCCGGTAAACAATTGTGGTAAGTATGTTAAGAAACAAAATTTACTAAAAAAAATTAATTTCTACTCAACCTACTCACAATTGTTTACAAGGCTGAATAAACAATAGGAGGAGGTGAATCACATAACCAATACCACTAATAGCACAGCTGAAAGAAATGCAAGGAGGACAGGGATCGACCGCAAAGACCTGTAATTAAGAGAAAAGGGTATAAGACTTGCTGAAAAGAACAGAATCTCAAGCCTAAAAAATTAAAAATCTGTTTCTCAGGCTCTCCCGCCTGGTCCTTTTGACTCCGCATGCTCTCTTTTCATAACCAATGTAAACTTAAAAAAAAAAAATTAAATGGTTTATGTCCGATATTTTACCCAAGTTAAGAAAATTGATAAATTTGTCTCAAGGGACAAAATACACAACCACCCATGCTATTCTGTAGATTATGAGGCCTAAAACATAAACCAAGAATGTGAACTTTTGATGGCAAAGAAATAATTACAGAAATAAAAAATAAAATAAAAAAAAAACGCTCACCCGCATGAAATTTTACAAATACTGGCCTGAGAAACAGATCTACTTTGTGGGGCCTAATACACAACATACCTGTGTTGAAAATCCATCCTGAAACGGAGAAGAAATGAAGAAGCAACCTGAAGCACCTGAAAATAAGGCGTCGTGAAAAAATATACAGAAACCTGAAAACAGAAAATCAATGAGGCGAAACAAAAGGTCCTCTAACTGCTGCTGTAGGTGGCAGAGATAAAAAAGTAGAGAAAGTTGTAGCATTTCTCCAGTACGCCACATTAATAACATCCCAAAGTGATACAGAATTGGAGAACGCCCAGGATGTAGAAAAGGCAAGAATCTTGTGAGCAAGATCCATTCCAGTCAAACGTGAATAAGCCAGCTTGATTACAAGACAAATCCACCTACTATTAGTCTCATTTCTGAAAAAAATGCTGAATCAATAGATAGTGCATGAAGCTCACCGACACGTCTGGCAGAAGCAAATGCTAAAAAGAAAGCAGTCTTATATGTGAGAAAACGTTCATTGATCTCTGATAAAGGCTCGAAAGGCACCCCCTCCAAACAATTCAACATCACTGTCAAGTTCTATTTGGGTGCAAGATGCAAACCTTGAGGCCTTTTCAAAGAAAATGCCCAATCAGTTTGGATAGAAAGAGATTACGACTGATGCACTGCTTTCCTGCATAAGAGAAAGTTTCTGACAGCATAGACCGATAGCCCTTAATGGTAACAGGCTGAAGGCCTTTGGAATCAAAAAGGTATACCAGAAAATCCACAATTTGAGTGATTGACAGATTTCAGTAATCCACATTTTGATCAGAGCGCCAACCACAAAAAAACTTTTCACTTAGCAGCATAAGTTATGCCAGTGGAAAGTCACTATGATGCAGAATTGTGCTTCTATGCCAGAGACTGGACCTGATTAAAGACAGGCGTGAAGGCACTGGCTCACCAGATTGTTGTGATATTTCTGGGGCCGGCTCTGGCAAAGAAGATCGCTGCACAGAGGTTGACAAACTCGCCGATCTGCAAACAAAGGCCACAGCTGATTGATCCACACCCTCGGTGGAGTCAGAGTGGCAATCAGAATGATCCTGCAACTGCAAAGATGAATCTTCGACTATATGAGGAAGAATTGGTGCAGGTGGAAAAGCATAGCCGACCCACCCTGTCCAGTCGAGAGACAGAGCATCCACTGCAAATGCTAGTGGATCTGGACAAGGGGAGACAAAGGTCTCTACTTGATGATTCCAGAGAGTTGCAAAATGATTGATGTTATCATTCGCAAATCGTCTGAAACACCAAATGATGCAGCATCCATTCGGTGGAAAGGACACTGTCTCATTGGGATAAGGAGTGGGCTATGATATTCAGATTCCCAGGATTGTGCCAAATGGACACCCAAACATGTTCATCCCTCGCCAAAAGTAGATCCTGAGAAAGCCAATATATGGGAATCAAAGTGTGTGCCCTCTTGATTCGGAATGTAGGTGAATTACCAGAAAGGAAGGAGCAGGACTGCGTGATCCGACAGATATGGGATCCACTACTTAAAAGTCAACAGAAGAGCTAGGAGCTCCTGCTGGTCAATCTGAAGGGTCACATGCTCTTGGTCCCATTTGCCATGCATAGAGAAACCGAGAGGATCTAACATCACACCCCAACCCTGATCCCTGGCATCTGCTGCATGAGGATGTGATCGCCCTGAGGAAGATCCAGCGGAACGCCCTAAGACAATCAATGAACATTGGTCCATGGGCATAGGTGACAATGCAGGACCAAGAAATCCTGGTCCAGAGGATCCACATTCAGATACCATGATCCAACAAGAAATGTTGGAGAAGTCGAACAAACAAACAAACAACCCAGCGGAATGAGATCCGTCACCGAACCGCAAAGGCTTAGCAACAAAGGGAAAGTTTGGGCTGAGACTGAGGAGTATCCATGCAGGTCTAGAGTCAAGGCAGAAAGAACCAATGCCAGAGCCTTGGGAACAGACACCACATTGTGGAGAGTGTCTAAATCCATGTCCAGATGAGGCGTTGAGGAGTCAGATCATACTTCTCGTAATTGAAACCCAGTGAAGCTAGCAGGCCAAGAAGCCACTGGACACCAGAATGGCAGCATTGGGACGCCACTGGAGGATATCGTTGAGGTAGGCTTCAAGAAGTCAGTCGACTGAGTATGGTGAAAAGCTTGCACCTGCAACATCAGTCAGGTGAAGGCCCAGGGAACCAGATTCAAACTGAAAGCTTTGAATTGAAAAATGCGATCAGGAAAGGAGAACCAAAGGTATTTCCATGACGCATAGTGAATAGGGACATGGAAATAGGCATCTTTCAGGTCGATACTGGCTGCAAAATCGCAATGATGAATCAACCGTCTAACTGACCTGAAAGTCTCTGTACTGAAATGCGGTGCTGTGATGGACTCATTCAGGATACTCCGATTGTTTGACCAGATGAAGCTGGCCATTCTTCTTTGGAACTAGGAACAGTCTCAAGTAGAACCCCGGTGAACGGATCTTTCTGAAAACCATGATCGCCCCTTGTCGATCTCCTACACCAGAAGGTCCCGATGCTGAGGATTGGAAGGGACCCAATAAACAGGGGTGTCGACGGAAGGACAGTCGCAGACCTGAATGAACAATAGGAGGCAGAAAGGTGTCTGATCAAGAAAATAACCTTTCAGGGCCTGGAAGGCATCTTGGCACCCAGACCTTGGAAGGACTCGACAACCTGAGCCGAATGCAGAGGATGCAAAATCCCAGAGCAAGGAGGCTCAACAGGATTGCGACACTCACGTATGACCATGGCCGGGTGGCCACTAATGGCTGGTCTAAAGGTTTCATGTCCAGCAAGAAGCCAAAAACAAAATCTAAGACCAGCCCAAAACAGACTAGGGAGGGAGGGGGGTGTCACCTTCAATCATATCATCCTCTGTAGCAGAGGAGACAGCCAAACTCAGGAACCTTTTGAGGATGCTGAGCAGTATCCAAAATGGGCCAGGCAAGGAATCTCTGTGACTGACCAAAGGAGATTGCACCTCAGGATGCACAGGGAAGCGAACTTGTGGGTTGCTCGAAAGCAACCGGGTGAGTGCCAGAATGGCCTGCCTCAGCTCACCTTGAGGGTCTGTCGGTGCAGCTGAGTCCGACGAGGTATCTTTCTAGTGAACCCTGCTGGAAGAAGAGCTGAAATCTTCATAAGGGACTGACGGCGGATGTTAATCAGCAGCCAGACTTGGGAGATGGTGAGACGACCCCAGGGGATTGTCCCAAGAGTGACAGAAAACCATCGCTGACTTCTGTGCAACAGAAGGTGCTTTCTGGAAATCCTCATAAGAGACTGACAACGGACATCGATCAGCAGCCAGAATTGGGGCATGGTGAGAAAACACTGGAGGAATATCCCAAGAGTTACAGGAAATCGTCACTGGCCTCTGAGCTACAGAAGGCTCGGACTGCAACTCCTCAGAGACCAGCAATGTATGTCGATCGACAGCCAGGCTTGGAACACAGTGAGAAATCACCGGTGGAAGGTCCAAAGAGTGGCAGCTAACAGGAGCTGTCACCGGTCTCTGTGACACAGAATACCCTGGTTGCCACCATGCCAGCCTCATCCCACTGGTGGGCCCACCGGCAGGGGAAGGCCAAAACAACAATTGATTCATCCGACGAGGGTCGAGGGATTGCTGTCAAAGCGCCAGAGCGTTCCAACGTGCCCGGTTAAACCTAGCCAGATGAGACAGGGCAGCCAACAATGAACCATACAGTGGGAGCCCTGTGTGCCCACACAGATACTGACCCAGGTCCCTGAGCCTGCATACCATCTCCAGAAGAGGGTGACCACTGGTGCCAAAGGAAGAAAGACCGGAGGGCACCTCATCACCAGCTCCCCCAAGAGCTGCGGAGGAATTTGTTACCGAAAAAGACTGCCTAACATCCAGGGTGACAGATTCACTCGGTGCACTCTCAGAAATATCTTAAGAGGCACAGCTAACTTTGCTCCGAGAACTGGGTGATCGAGCATGAGAAAGAACCACCTTGTTCATGGTGGACCAGAATATAGAGGACCAAACCCTACAGATGCCACAGGGATTGGCCTGGGAACAACCATTACATGTTGATGAAGGTCATCAACATGTTTCACCAGCAAACATGAGGAACAAGCAACAGTTTTAGTGAAGGTCCAAAAATGTGTTGGAAAAGAACTTTCAGAACAAGGATGAGGGAAAATACCCAGAAGGTCCTCAAAATCACAAGAATTCACACCGACGAAAAAACGAATACCAATGCGGATCATGTTTTCGCACATGATAATGAAAGTGTCAGTGACACTGTAGCTTAACTTACATGTGTGTTGTGTTTGATGAAAAGGATAATGTTCAATGTTTATGAAAGGATTATGAAATAAGACACGAATTATGATAATTGGGAATATGTTAATTTCTGTTCCCTGTATGTTATGTTTTCAATAAAAACAATATGAGGTGTAGACTGTACTAAAGAATTGAGGGGTGGGTTAATGTATGTGGCCTTCAAAGTTAATGTATGTCAACGAAAGTTACCAGGTTACTATGAAACTATTCCAAAACGAGTCATCCTATCAAGTTACAATGAAATCCTTTCATAAATATGGCTTGTAGACTGTGCTAAAGGTTTTCAGGCTTTGGGCCTTTGTAGCCATCATGGTTGAACATTCGCAACCAAAAGGGGATGTCCTCATCTAGACATTATACGGAGTCATCCTACCAAGTTACAATTAAATCCCTTCATAAATACGACCTGTAGTCTGTGCTAAAGTTTTTCGGGGTTTTTTGCTCGGGCAGCCATTATGGTTGAATGATCACGACCAAAAGGTGACATTCTCATCTGGGCATTATCTGGAGTCATCCTACCAAGTTACAATGAAATCCCTTCATAAATATGACCTGTAGACTGTGCTGAAGGTTTTCAGGCTTAGGGCCCCTGTAGCCTTCACAGTTGCCCAATGACGACCAAAAGGGGCATTATCATCTAGAAATTATATGGAGTCAATCTACCAAGTTACAATGAAATCCCTCCATAAATACGACCTATAGACTGTGCTAAAGGTTTTGGGCTTGGGTAGCCATCATGGCTAAATGATTGCGACCAAAAGGGGACGTCCTCATCTAGACATTATCTGGAGTCATCCTACCAAGCTACAATGAAATCCCTTAATAAATATGACCTGTAGACTGTGCTAAAGGTTTTTGGGCTTCGGGCCCCTGTAGCCATCACAGTTGCCCAATGACGACCAAAAGGGGCGTTATCATCTAGAAATTATATGGAGTCAAACTACCAAGTTACAATGAAATCCCTCCATAAATATGACCTATAGACTGTGCTAAAGGTTTTGGGTTTTGGGCTTGGGCAGCCGTCACGGCTAAATGATTGCGACCAAAAGGGGACGTCCTCATCTTGACATTATCTGGAGTCTTTCTGCCAAGCTACAATGAAATCCCTTAATAAATATGACCTGTAGACTGTGCTAAATGTTTTTGGGCTTCGGGCCCCTGTAGCCATCACAGTTGACCAATTGCGACCAAAAGTTGATGTTCTCATCTAGACATTATATGAAGTCAACCTACCAAGTTACAGTGAAATCCCTCCATATATACGACCTGTAAACTGTGCTAAAGGTTTTCAGGTTTTGGGCTTGGGCAGTCGTCACAGTTGACAGAATGAGACCAAATGGGGAAGTTCTCCTCCAGACATCATACAGAGTCATCCTACCAAGTTACAATGAAATCCCTCCATGTTAAATATGACCTGCAGACTGAGCTAAAAGTTTTTTGGTTTCGGGCTTGGGCATCTGCCACGGTTGACAGATCATGACCAACAGGGGACGTTCTCATCTAGATATAATACAGAGACATGCTACCGAGTTTCAATGAAATCCCTTCATAAATACAATCTGTAGACTGTGCTAAAGGGTTTTGGGCTCGGGCAGCCATCACAGTTGACCGATAGTGACCAAAAGGGGACGTTCTCATCTAGACATGACCCCCAAACCTGCATATGAAATTTTATGATGATCGGACAAGAACTACAGGGTGTATGTAGTCTGTTCTAAAGGAAAATGTGAACAGACTAACAGACTTCCGCACATGTGATGGCAATAGCTTATCCTGACTTTGTCAAGTTAAGCTAAAAATGAGGTGAAAACAAGACCAGCTAAAAATAGCATTAATGATTTAACAATTTGAAGCTTGAGCAAAGGATACAATATACAGGATGTACAACATATTATCAGTATAATGTAGAGGCACTAAACAGTAAATATGAGGTGCATTCAAACACGAGGCACAAAAACTCTGATCATGAAGATAGCGGAAATAAAACGAATTGACGTCACAGTAGTTGGTACATATGCTTGGTAAATGCAGGAGGCGTGCAGGTTAAGTAACTTACTTCTGAACGCCGCTCTCGCTCGACCCTTTCTATCTTTTTTCCTCTTGCTTTTTGCACTCTTCTGCTTTTCAAAATTCATTTGGAAAGGTTAATTAGCTTGAGTTTAAGTTCTATAGTAGGGCTTGCATCAATGTTACAGCCAATTGTAAATAATTATGAGTAGGTTGAAAAGAAATTAATTTCCTGAATCAATTCCCTCATTTAGCTAATAGTCAGAGCAATTACAGCTGAATCCAGTTGTCCTATCCATTGTAACTTGAGACAGTTTTTCCACACAATCAGTGTGTTCACTGAATAACCAGCACTATGAAATCAAACATAAAAAAGTCAATGTCACATTCATAAGTGTTACTATAAGGGCTTTATATTCTGAAAATTGGATATATTTTCTGGCAAGCATATGTTGACTCAGAAAGTGTATTTCCTATTTTTAGCTCACCTACATCTGTAAGATGTGGTGAGCTATTGTCATAACCTCGGGCATCGGCGTTGGCGTCTGGCGTGTCCAATATTGTAAGATTTAATGTTAAGGTTAATTTCTCAAACATCAGTGGGCTCAGGCCTTTGATATTGCATATGTAGGTTGTAGGGGACTATCAGAACAGTATTTAACCCTGATACTACGACTTTTTTCCAAATTTCACCTAAAATTTTCTGCCAAAAGTTGTTGTAAGAATTTGCATTTAGGTCTTGTAAGAATTTGTGTTAAAGTCAGCTTTTGTGCAGATTGTGCTGCTTTAACTTCTCATTACTGTTGATTTTCATATTTCAATAACAACTGTAGGTATTAACCCTACTGTATGCAGAAATTTAACGGAAATTTTCGTTTTTTTCAGTCAAAATTTTCATGTTTTTCTCGGACTTAGTAAATTTCAAGTTGTAAAACTTTGTAAACTTTGTGTTTAGGTGAGTTGTGTTTCTATGTGTCTTTCTAGGCGATTAATATTCTACACTTGGGTTACTGAACTCCATTGCAGTAATATTTAACCCTCATTACATGCATATTTGAGGAATTTGAGGCTGATTTTCTGCCAAAACTTGTAAGAATTAGCGTTTAGATGTTGTAAGAATTTGCGTTAAAGTCAGCTTTTGTGCAGATTGTGGTGCCTTCACCTCTCATTACTGTTTATTTTCTCATTTCAATAACAACTGTAGGTATTAACCCTACTGTATGCAGAAATTTAACTGATTTCTTTTCTTTTTTTCAGTCACAATGTTCACGTTTTTGTCTGACTTACTCAATTTTAAGTTCTAAAAGTTTGTGTTAAGGTGAAGTGTTAAGGTGAGTTCTGTTTCTATGTGTCTTTCCAGGCAATTGATATTGTACACATGGGTTACTGAACTACATTGCGGTAACGTTGCGCCCTTATTACATGCATATTTGAGGAATTTGAGGGGGATTTTTGGGACTTATATTCACTTTCTTTAAAAAAAAATTTTTTTAACTTTTTTTTTTATTTAATACTTTCTCATACTTGTTATGTGATGTATTTTTGTTGGGACTTATAGTCACTTTCTTGAATGAATGTTTTTCTGCAACTCCTCTTTAACCAATGAATGTACTTCAATTACAATTTCAGTGATTTATGAAAGCCTTTCCTAATTCTTATTTATGATTTAATATCTGGCCTCACGATTCATATTCTTAATCATAAACATTTCTAAAAGAAAAAAATGCTTTTATATCCAATGATTCTATGTTGAATTGATATATAATAAATGCAGAAATATAGACTTTCCAAAGCCATGACATAAACCACATTAATCATTTGATGCCTAGTTAATGATTTATATTAACTAAATATTAGGCATGTTACTTTGGAACGACATTATCAAGTGCGAATGTAGGTGAGCGTTGGGATGTAACATCCCTCTTGTTACTTTGGGCTCCACATTCAGCAAAAGAAAACAAAATCGTTCAATATCAATCTTCAACTGATACAGATAAGTTACTTTGGTGTGAGCTTTGGGTTTGAAATGTAATCAGTTAATGTGACCAAAAAAACCCTAAAGTTCAGCTGCAGTGGGTGCTGTGAGCCTCAATATGCTGCACAGGCAAGGCCACTAGAAGCATCAAGACCAAACAAGAACAAGAGGGATGTTACATCCCAATGCTCACCTACATTCGCGCTTGATAATGTCGTTCCAATGTAACATGCCTAATATTTAGTTAATATAAATCATTAACTAGGCATCAAATGATTAATGTGGTTTATGTCATGGCTTTGGAAAGTCTATATTTCTGCATTTATTATATATCAATTCAACATAGAATCATTGGATATAAAAGCATTTTTTTCTTTTAGAAATGTTTATGATTAAGAACATGAATCGTGAGGCCAGATATTAAATCATAAATAAGAATTAGGAAAGGCTTTCATAAATCACTGAAATTGTAATTGAAGTACATTCATTGGTTAAAGAGGAGTTGCGGAAAAACATTCGTTCAAGAAAGTGACTATAAGTCCCAACAAAAATACATCACATCAACAACTAAAAGAAGCCTTAATGTTACTAGTAACAAGTATGAGAAAGTATTAAATAAAAAAAAAAAGTTAAAAAAATTTTTTTTTAAAGAAAGTGAATATAAGTCCCAAAAATCCCCCTCAAATTCCTCAAATATGCATGTAATAAGGGCGCAACGTTACCGCAATGTAGTTCAGTAACCCATGCGTACAATATCAATTGCCTGGAAAGACACATAGAAACAGAACTCACCTTAACACAAACTTTTAGAACTTAAAATTGAGTAAGTCAGACAAAAACGTGAACATTGTGACTGAAAAAAAGAAAAGAAATCAGTTAAATTTCTGCATACAGTAGGGTTAATACCTACAGTTGTTATTGAAATGAGAAAATAAACAGTAATGAGAGGTGAAGGCACCACAATCTGCACAAAAGCTGACTTTAAGGCAAATTCTTACAACACCTAAACGCTAATTCTTACAACAAGTTTTGGCAGAAAATCAGCCTCAAATTCCTCAAATATGCATGTAATGAGGGTTAAATATTACTGCAATGGAGTTCAGTAACCCAAGTGTAGAATATTAATCACCTGGAAAGACACATAGAAACACAACTCACCTAAACACAAAGTTTACAAAGTTTTACAACTTAAAATTTACTAAGTCCGAGAAAAACATGAAAATTTTGACTGAAAAAAAAGAAAATTTCCGTGAATTTCTGCATACAGAAGAGTTAATACCTACAGTTGTTATTGAAATATGAAAATCAACAGTAATGAGAAGGTAAAGCAGCACAATCTGCACAAAAGCTGACTTTAACGCAAATTCTTACAACACCGAAACGCAAATTCTTACAACTTTTGGCAGAAAATTTTAGGTGAAATTTGGAAAAAAGTCGTAGTATCAGGGTTAAATACTGTTCTGATAGTCCCCTACAACCTACATATGCAATATCAAAGGCCTGAGCCCACTGATCTTTGAGAACTCACCTTAACACCTCACCTTAACACAAACTTTTAGAACTTAAAATTTACTAAGTCTGAGAAAAACATGAAAATTTTGACTGAAAAAAAAGAAAATTTCCGTTAAATTTCTGCATACAGTCGGGTTAATACCTACAGTTGTTATTGAAATATGAAAATCAACAGTAATGAGAAGTTAAAGCACCACAATCTGCACAAAAGCTGACTTTAACGCAAATTCTTACAACACCTGAACGCCAATTCTTACAACAAGTTTTGGCAGAAAATGAGCCTCAAATTCCTCAAATATGCATGTAATGAGGGTTAAATATTACTGCAATGGAGTTCAGTAACCCAAGTGTAGAATATTAATCGCTTGGAAAGACACATAGAAACACAGCTCACCTAAACACAAAGTTTACAAAGTTTTACAACTTAAAATTTACTAAGTCCGAGAAAAACATGAAAATTTTGAGTGAAAAAAAAGAAAATTTTCGTTAAATTTCTGCATACAGTAGGGTTAATACCTACAGTTGTTATTGAAATATGAAAATCAACAGTAATGCGAAGTTAAAGCACCACAATCTGCACAAAAGCTGACTTTAACACAAATTCTTACAACACCAAAACGCAAATTCTTACAACTTTCGGCAGAAAATTTTAGGTGAAATTTGGAAAAAAGTCATAGTATCAGGGTTAAATACTGTTCTGATAGTCCCCTACAACCTACATATGCAATATCAAAGGCCTGAGCCCACTGATGTTTGAGAAATTAACCTTAACCAGGGCTTGCCTTGAGTCAGGGCTGATCAGCCCAGGCCCCGAGATCAGCCCCGAGGAGCACTTGCTGGGGGCTTTTTTTCAAGCCCCGACATTTTCCACAAAAAAGCACTAACAATAATGGACAAAATGGAAAATCAGCCCCGAAAAGGCCCCGACCTCAATATGTGGGGCACTTTTTTTAGGCCCCGACCATTTTACTCAAGGCAAGTCCTGCTTAACATTAAATCTTACAATATTGGACACGCCGGATGCCGATGCCGACGCTGATGCCCGAGGTTATGACAATAACTTCCAAACACAAACCATTTAGAATACCTTCAGTATAAATTTGTCTTGTTAATTACATGTTAATTGAATAAAAAATATTGTAAAATGTTAAAACATTACTATGATAATCACAGAAGAACCATTATGTATATTGTGTGTAGAAACATTTTTGCCATGTTTTGCAACACAGTGGTAATGAGTAACTCTGTTAATTGAATATAACTTAAACACAAAACCATTTACCATACCTTCAGTACAAATTTGACTTGTTAATTGCATGTTAATTGAATAAAAAATCTTGTAATATGTCAAACCATAACTATGATAATCACTGAATACCCATTATTAATAAACTTATTTGACCCCCATGACATCCAATACAGGCATTTAATTGATTTTATCTTGTTTGATAGAGCTCCATGAGCTCTATCAAACACGATATAATAGAATAAATACTCAATTTATCTCTGAAATACAGGAAAATTCCTCTTAAATAAATACTCTTGTTAATGGAATAATTTTCACTGGGAAAGTAACTATTCAATTAAAAGGGTTCCACTATTTCCACTTATAATTTGATCATGCCTGCCAAAACACACATTATAGTAATACATGTATGTTGAACTAAAAATGGAACCTTTTAGTATGTTAAAAAATCACAAAGAGTTTGCTAAAGAATAGTTGAATATGACATTCTCGACAAAGCTTGCCTTTCACAAACAAACCCAGTATACATGTAAGCAGCCATGGTATTGAGTGTTGTGGTCTTTTCTGCCAGTGCCAGGCCTTAAAATATGCCCCGGTTTACTGAAATCGATTTTGATTTTTGTGAACTCCTGCTGCGAGAATCAATTTTCAGCACTTAAAAGTAGAGAGTACTATTATTATACCCTTGTGAGAAAGCATATTCCATATTAAACTATAGGCCCCAAAAGGTCTTAATCGATCACCTGATAAAATTGTTCAAAGAAGGATATGAGGTCACATTCAACATCTACATGTTAATATACAGTACGGCCGTCGTGGATTGGTCACTTTCCACAGGTGGGCAATTCTGACACATAGATCCGAAGAAGATTTAAAAAAAATAATTTATCATATTGGACTGAGTTAAAATTCGGGTTCTCATAGGGAGCCCAGATATGAACCCAGGGACTTGATTTGAACAAACTTGAATCTCTCCCCACTTAGGATGCTACATACCCAATATCAAAGGATTCTGACTGATGGGTCTGAAGAAGATTTTTAAATTACACTAATTTAAAATTCAGGCTGCCAAAGGGAGCCCAAATATGACTCCAGGGATCTGATTTGAACAAACTTCAAGCTGACCCCCTAAAGTTGCAGGGGAGAGGGTGTTGCAAATATTTTCTCAAACTTTTAATGCAGCAGCTGGAGGAGGAGGTGGGGGGGGGGGGGAGGGTGGAACATTTGGAAATTCATTCAGAAGGGACACACATTATGAGGGAGCAAATAATAAGTTCTTCAGGTATTTAACCCTTTACCCAACACAGATGATATCAAGATTTATTATTTTAATTATAATTTTTTGAGCTCATTCCAAAGAGGGGTCACATGATATAGTCTTGTTGAAATTTTTGGGAAAAAATATTTTTTCAGCTGCTGAATTTACATATTAAGCGGGTGGATGTGACCGATTCGTTGGGTAAAGGGTTAAGGGCACACTCAGAATCTAGGACATAAAGCCAATGAACATATTTAGATAATCAAAGCTGATTCTCACATTCATTTTAATCCCTGAATTTTGTATTTTCCATTGAACGCAAAGTATAACAAATTGTTAGGTTTATGAAAGCAACACTGTTGCTTTCATAAACCTAACAGTTTGTTATACTCTGTGTTCAATGGAAAATACAAAATTTAAATAGCTATTTTGTGCTGGTTGCTATCAGTTGGGGCGAATTGTTCGAACGACTACGTCATTACAACTCTTTTCAGAAATAGAAAATTGGGTTAGTTTAGGCTATTTTCAGAGCCGTGTGATGGAATTTAACAGCAGACGTGTTTACTTTGTTATGAATGCGAAATCATTTTGGGGGGAAATAAAACATTAAAAAAATGCATAAAACTGCCATGTCTCCCCAGGAAGTTTTGGAGGGCGACTTGAATTTCACCCCAAATGTAAGCCAAGGTGACTTGAGGAATGAGAAGGCGACTTCTTCGGCCTAGTCGTCCACTCGGCTGACCCCTAAGCAACAGGGTGAACAAAGGTGAAGTCCCATAACAACGATACTGTACAGTATTGTCATCATAAAAGAGGTCTCTTTCTCTATCAGATTGTGATATTGTTGCGACACAGTTACACCAGAAGCTTAGATTTCATGAATGACATATTGCAAAAATCAAGGAAAAACAAATGAAAACAGCATCTGAGATTTAATGTTCTCATATTTCTTTTTCAATCACTGAGATTCTAAATAGTGTTGTGAGGAGGCGATCATGCAGGGAATTCTGACCAGATTGTAACCCGTTGCAATCTGGAGCCAATAATATAAAACTTTAACAATTGTATTTTCTAAAATTGTATTTTCTACCTATTAATATAACTGACTAAAATGAATCATCAGTATTTTAAAAGATATGGCAATTTGTCAACTGGCAAATTTCGAGGGCTTTGAAAATGCTAATGATTCATTTTAACCCATTTAAAGTCATAACTAGAAATACAATTATAGAAAATATAGTTGTAAAAGTTTTATAGTATTGGTCCCAGCTGGTCAGAATTCACTGTCTACTTTTGTAAGTTATACTTTTAAGTGAAAACATGAAAAGTATCACAAACATATGCTAAAAAGGTATTTTTCCTCTACCAGTGGCTCAAACCATGGTGTCCTGAGGGGCGTTGTTCAGCGTTTTGTGCCACATTTAACCTAAAAGCCAAGTTAAAGCAGCCTCAATACAGATTCCAGAAGCACTCAAGTTTTTCATAAAAAAAGTTAAAAAATTTATAGTAATTTATATATTTTTTATACTTACCAATGACCCAGACTTAGCTGGTGCTAACTCTAACAAAACCAGGGCCAAACACAAATTTTGCCCCCCATTCCCCAAAATTTGCATCCAAAACAAAAAGAAATCATGTCCTAAAGGACCTCCATACTACGCCTCTACTGCGCATGCGCAGTGACGCAGACATCCCGAAATTGGCGCCAATTATCATTCTTACTGGCAGTGCCTGGTCAGCGCTATGTACTCAGCGGGGAGGCAAGAGTTCCCAACTCCAGGGAGGGCCATCCCCGTCTGGGTCATTGGTAAGTATAAAAAAATATATAAATTACTATAAATTTTTTAACATTTTTATACTGTACCAATGACCCAGACCTAGCTGAATAGTAAACAGGCTGTAGGGCCTAGGACATAGAGGAAAATCCAATAAGCTCAACTATATAGTAAAGAGGTAACCCCTTAAGGAGAAAAGGAGTATTAGGCTTTACATGTATCTTTCTTATTTAATATTAAATTAGAAAGATACACTACCCTTAATAATTGAGCACAATAACATTCATGTTCTCTATTAACATCCAGTATAACCCTTATACTAATTATTTTTAAAGCAAGCCAATAAATAAAGTAGTCCAGAGAATTGAGACTCTTTATAGTCATTTAAAAGTGTCCGAGTATTGTATATTAAAGCCCGTTTGACACTTGACATATACAAATGCTTCACACCGAGCTACACTTTAAAAATAAGACATGAATGAATTTTAACATTAATATTACACTTTAAAACCATCCCGGAAGTGACTCAGAAATACTGACTTGGAGGAGGCATTCCCTTGCATTTCACTATAAAGCAGGTGACCTAAGGGAACACCCCCCCCCCCCCTTCCCCTTGCCCTGGGTCAAATAGCCCAGAGCGAAGAGGGCAGCCGGACGGAGTCACTGCCGGAACAGAAAGCCTGCATAACTATAGTTGCAACTGTTTAGTGGACAACATTCTGAGCAACAGATAACGGACCTAAACAATGCAGGTCTCCAGAAATGGACTCAATATTTCTGAGATAAAAATTCGTAAATGTGGATGGCTGAGACCAATAAGCAGCCTTCATTAAATCTGTAATAGCAACACTATTAGCATAAGCCCAGGAAGTAGAAAGAGCTCTTACTTCATGAGCAGAAATCTTAAGCACAGACTGCTGAGAAGAAGATAAATCTTCATAAGCAGTACGGATAGTTAACTGACTCCATCTAGCAATAGAATGGACTGAAATGTCCTTTCTATTAGGCATCAAAGACAGAAAGAAACATTTCCGTCCCTTTCTGATAAACTGAGATCTCTGTTTATAGATACGTAATGCTCTAACAGGACAGAGTAAAGGCCTACGCCCGTCTGAAGACGGAAGAGCCTTAATAACAGGTTCCGGATATTTATTAGGAGCCTGATTCTTAGCTAAAAAACCCACATTAGTAGTGAAGGTGATAGTATTCCCAACACTACGATAATGAGAATCCTCCACCGATAGTGCATGAAGCTCACTGACTCTTCTAGCAGAAGAGAAAGCTAAGAGAAAAGCTGTCTTATAAGATAAGAATTTGAAATCTACTGTCCCAAGAGGCTCAAATGGCTTTTCCTTCAATTTAAGAAGAACCCAAGCTAAATTCCACTTAGGAATTAATCTAAGAGTTCTGGGTCTATTTATCGAAAAGTTTCTAACCAACTTCGATAAAGAGACATTAGATCCAATTTGTAAACTATCATGATGTGCATAGGTATCAGATAACATAGATCTATAACCCTTTATAGTAACAGGCTGCAGTTTGATTTCGTCAAACAAGTATACTAGAAAGTTTGCAATGTCTGGTATAGAGGGATCGAATACATCTACAGAATGATCCCTACACCAACGACGAAAAACCTTCCACTTAGCCGCATAGTTTAGCGAAGAGGAGGTCCTCCTACAGTTAGAAATCGCGTCCACTGCTCATCCTGTAAAGTGCTTGCCATGCAAGAAGGACCGCACAACGGAAAAAAGTGAAGGTTGAGACCTTGCGGGTTGTGATGGAGTTGGCGCAATTTCCCCTGCGAAAGAAGATCCTCCCGTGGAGGAAGCTTCCGCGGTAGGTCCCACAACAGACACCTGAGTAGATTTATCCACGGTCTCTGTGGCGACAGAGATGCTACCAACAGAATCTTGCATTGAGATTGTTTTATCTTTAGCAATACCTGTTGAATTAACGGCGCTGGAGGATACGCATATCCTATCATTCCGTCCCAAGGGATCAACAGAGCGTCTACTGCAAATGCTCTTGGATCCGGACACGGAGACACATACGTCTGCAACTGATTGTTGAGATGTGTCGCAAATAAGTCTATCATTGGCCGTTCCCATTGGTAGCAAATCTGATTGAATACTTGTTTGTTGAGAGTCCACTCCGACGGCAACAAGCGACCCTTTCGTGAAAGGGAGTCTGCTAGCACATTCAGGCGACCCGGTATGTGACGGACCGAAAGAAGAACGTGATGTTCTAGCGCAAACAGAAGGATTCTTTCCGTTAGATTGAACAACGGAACTGAATGAGTGCCTCCCTGATTCCGTATATACGCCACTACTGTCGTATTGTCGGATAGGATTTGGACATGAGCATCGTGAATAATGTCCATCCAGTGACGTAACGCAAGCCAAATTGACATCATTTCCTTGATGTTTATGTGCTTGCACAGGAATTGCGGATCCCAAAGACCCTGGCATCTCGAATCCGTTGGGATTAATGATGCACCCCAACCTGTTTGACTGGCATCCGTCATAACGGTAAAACTCGGATCCGGCAACTGCAGCGGAACTCCTTGAGTTAACCACTGAATGTTTGCCCAAGTCTGAATCTCTTGTTTCACTTGATCTGACAAGAGAACGTCTACATCGAGCGAATGAATTTTCACACTCCAATCCTGAGTCAGGAAAATTTGAAGAGGACGTGTGCGTAACCGCCCCATCGGAATGAGATCCGCGGCGGCTCCGCACAGACCTATCAGTCTCATAAATTCTCTCGCCGTGCTTTGTCTGCGTGCAGACAATAGCGAGCGTAACAACTGACTAATTTCGCTCTGGTTAACGGCAGACGAACGAGATTGTTGTGCGTCTCGAAGCTCATTCCCAGATGAGTGAATGACTTGGACGGCACCAGATCCGACTTCTCCTCGTTTACTATAAAACCGAGACGTCGGAGCAATAGAAGAAGATTCTGAACATCGTTCTGAAGCGTTAACTCGTTGTCGTACCTCTGAAGAATGTCGTCCAGGTAGGCCGACGTTACCGCAGACGAATGAGCTCGGAAGTAGATCATTACCGAGTTCATTACCCGAGTGAAAGCCCAGGGTGCTAGATTCAATCCGAAGCACATCGCCCGGAATTGATACACCACTCCTAGGACTGCGAAGCGTAGATACTTTCGGAATGTCGGATGTACCATGACGTGAAAGTACGCATCTTTGAGATCTATGCTCGTTGCATAATCGTTCACCCGAATACTCGCTCTGACCGATCGAATCGTCTCCATATAAAACTTCGGAGCGACGATCAGCTTGTTTATCCAGCTCAAATCTATGACTGGACGGAACGAGCCGTCTGGTTTCGGAACCAGAAACAGATGGCTGTAGAATCCCGGAGATTCCTGGTTTTCTACGACCTCTACCGCGTTCTTCATTAAAAGAGACTGCACCTCTGATAACAGAGCGTCTCTTTTCTGCGGATTTGACGGAAGATGAGTCCACTTTGGACTTCGAGTTAATGGAGGCTTTCGTTTGAAGGATATCTTTAGACCTTCCGAAGTCACTCCTCTCACCCAAGGGTCGTCCGTAATCGACGCCCATTCTTGTGAAAAGCTCGACAACCTTCCGCCAACCGGAACGCGATAGAGGTTTAAGCCATCACCTCCTGGACCTGCGAGGCCTGCGGTAGGAGAAACCACGTCTTCCACGACCCGCATCTCGCCCCGTCGACCTCGGGGCGTCCGACCGATTGTCCCGGCCTGAAGGACGTCCCGAACGAGAGTCGCTATCCTGACAGTCTCTCGAATAAGACCAAGAGGACGCACCGGAACCTCTATAGGAACCTCTCTTGGGCGCATTAGACCCAGAAGTGCCTGTCTTATTTGTGTCTGCTGTATCCGACTTCTTAGGAGCAGATTTGAACAACAGAGAATCCTTAGCTTTCTTTGTAATTTTATCATAAATAGCGGAAAGCTTGCCGTCAAAGAGAAGTTCTCCTGAGACCGAAGCGACTCTAAGAGAGTTCTTCACCTTAGAATCCACTAGTGTGGATGTAGCTAGGGCTGCGTCACGTCTAACCAACTCCAGATTTGCCACTGAAAGGGCGGAGTTACACGTGGAATAAGCTACTGCCCTTGAAAGAAGTCTTAAAGAGGATTGTATATCCTGAAACTCTTTCCCCTGAAGGCGCAGTGATAACGCCTTAGTAAGGTGATCTGCGTAAGATAAGGCATCTAAATTGGCTCTGTTAGACGCAATAGCTGTTTCCAACACCGCGGTTGGAATAGAAGCTGACGATGGTAATGATAGCTCTAAGTCTTCCACCTCGTCGTCCATACGCAGAGGAACTCTCGGTATACCCTGTCCTGCCGTATCGAATTTATTCCTTGCATTAATGAAAGGCAGGTTGAGAGTATTAGCGGACAAGAAACCTGCTTTCCCCGTCCTGGAAGCAAGTTTAAATATAGCGTCGTTCAATAATTCAAATGTTCTTGCAACATTATTGGACTGCGACGGAAACTCGGGAGCGATGTCCCTGAACCGCTCAAAAAATTCAGAGTCCAATGACGCTATAATTCTCTTGTCCGGAAGCGCAGCAGTCTGGCCTGACGGAACAACTTGAGGGAGAAAGTGCCGGATGAAGTCCACGGCAGCTTTATGTTGTTCCGAAAGGGATAGCTCCAAGTCATCCGTATCCCTTTCACCATCCGGTCGGACCTCATGATGTTCCCGGTCGTCCGCCCCCGATGCTTCGGCAGAGCGTACCGACCCAGCGCCGTCGGATAATTCTCGATCCGACACCGTTTCTGTCGGCTGCTGGGATGCTGCGATAAGCTGTGCTATCTGCACAAGAATGTCCGGCGTCGAGACCTGCGGAGGCGCAGTCTTTCGCTGCTTCGCCGAGGGCAGCTCCGCATCAGATGGCTCCCGCATACTTTTCCTATGCGAACGTCCGGAGTCCATCGGTCTCGAATCCCTGGCTGCCGGATGGTGTGACCTGGTCGCCGAAGAATCCTTGATTGGCGAAGCTGGTAATATATCGGCGGTCACGCAGCCAAGGTGCGGTCATGTGCGCTGACGAGAAGAGGAAGCCTTAACAGTCTCTGCGGACTGCTTATACAACGGAGCATCCCGAGCGACGGACGTATGCTCCGCTAAAGACACATTTTGTACCACAACATCTGGTCCCATATGTTGTTGTACGAGAGAGGGGCCTCTCTCGCTCACGGCCCGGCTGGACCTGGACGAGCTAGGAACCGGACTCAAAGGCTTCCTCCGTTCTCGCTTACTATCCGCCGTCACTGGGTGTGCATCTATTATGTTTATAGTGCTCGCATCACCCAAAATTTCCTCTTGGACCGCATCAGACGAACCCGGCTGCCGAACCATTCGGTGAATGGACGCTACACCGGGCGAGCTAGCGGACGACATTTGTCTAATCTCCATGAGCACTTTTGCCGCTAGCTCTGAATTCATTTGTGACGACGGACGCACACTTGAAGAAGATAACATGGAAACATCACCCTGTTCTGGTTCCTCTGAAATAGAAACTGAGAGAGTAGAGTGACCTTGCGGAGAAAGAGCCGGCATCGCTCTTTCTCCAGAAACAACATATCGTGACACACGCTTCCAATGTTTCTCATCCCAATGTTCACATATAGGACAGGGATTAATGCGAGAACACTGACTACAATTAATACAATGATCATGAAAGTCAGAGGAAGATTTCTTCCTATTACAATTTGAACAACGTCCCTTCATTGTGAAAGAACAACAATAAGTCCTAGTTACTCGCAAAAACCCCTGACACAAAGATACATAATAACATGATCCATTAATAAATGAAAAAACAATTGCAAAACAAAATAATTTTGAAAAAATATTTTTTCAGCGAAGCCCAAGTTGCTGAAAAGTAACGTTGAGCCCCAATGGATCCGATGGCAAAGTGTGGTCAAAAATTTTAAATTTATATTAAATAATTAATGAGACACTTTCGGATAATATAAATGTATCTTATAGTGAGATAAACTACAGCAAAGGCAAACAGCCCCCCTCAAAAAAGGCTGTTACCAATGAAAACAAACAGTGTAAAAACACCAGAAAACATGACTCCAGGCACTGAAAAAACTGGCCCGGAATCAGTCATCAAATTACACTCTATCTGATGCAAAACAGAGACTCCCAGGGGAGAATCTGCAGAACATCAGATGGAAGATGCAGAACACAAACGTTATACACCCATGGGTGAAAACGTAACTATGGGGAAAATAACAGAAAACATTCTGTAACCAAGCAACTCTCCCAGGAAATTTTAGAAATGAACTTTCTCAAAAATATGCCAAAAGCATGGGAGAATTGCAAGGGGGGACTTTAGAAGGCTAGGGGAGAGGAAACACTGAATAAGCAGTGTAACATTTAGCAAGAATGACAACAAGAGGCCCATGCCTCGAAAATAGGCAACTTAACATAATTTCATCAAAAAATTTTTAGTACAGCCCTGATTATTTTTTGTCACTTCTTTTTCCTCTCCTCCTTCTATCCTCCTTAGAATCACATTTTCTCCAAAAATTACGTGTCTGGCATCCTTTAAACTGAGATTTACAAGCACAAAGATCAGTGAGATGTTGACTGATGAAGGGCCAAACAGAGAATGATAATTGGCGCCAATTTCGGGATGTCTGCGTCACTGCGCATGCGCAGTGGAGGCGTAGTATGGAGGTCCTTTAGGACATGATTTCTTTTTGTTTTGGATGCAAATTTTGGGGATTGGGGGGCAAAATTTGTGTTTGGCCCTGGTTTTGTTAGAGTTAGCACCAGCTAAGTCTGGGTCATTGGTACAGTATAAAAATACATAGTTTTCAATGCCTCCCTGAAATGAATTAACTGTACTCCAGTAAGGGATTCATACATATATGTAAGACAAATATTGATGCTGTGGAATAAAGTGACCCTGCAGTAATTAACCCTTCACCTAAATAATCACCCCCATAATTTACAAACTCAGCAGTTGAACAAAAAACTTTTGTTCAAAACATTTCAACAAACCATTATTGTGTGACCCCCCCTCACTGGAACAATCTCATCGAGCCTGTTTCAATGAGGGGGCCACATGATGTAGTTCTGTTGAGTTTTTTGGAAACATTTAAAAAAAAAAAAACAAAATTTGATATTATGTGCATCTGGTAAAGGTTTAATTAACAGAGGCCTTACTATTGAGTTATTTAGTGGGGTTTAATGTCACATTTGACAGCCAGGGTCTCCTCATGATGGACAGTTTTACTGGTGGAGGAAGCCAGAGAACCTGGAGTGAACCACCAAGTACTGTACCACCGAGCAGTCCACTCTACATAAGCAGGGTTAGCGTTGGTTGAGGGCATGCACACCATCGATGTGCATAACACCTTGGTACATATCAACACTGTTCTCAAACATGGGCAATCGGGATTAAGTGTCTTGCCCATGCACACAACACAGTTGCCACTGTTCAGGATCAACCCATGGGTCTTTCAGCTTGAAGTTCAATGCTCTAACCCATTGACCACTATGCTCCCTTACAGAGACCTTACTGACACAAATAATCAACTGTATGGTAAGAAATTATACCTCATTTTATATCTCTGTTTTGGATGTTGGCCTTCATAAGGCATCTTGTCATCTATTTCCCCCTCTAATTCATTTTCAACAATCTTGTACAGAAGTTCCATGGTAAAATTATCGTCTGGAGGATTGTGATTTTCCTCTGTTTTTTTAATCTTTGGCACTGCATTATCACCCCCATTAGCAACATTACTACAGGAAGAAATGTTATTGCCAAGGTCTTTTTCTTCAGAGTTTGTGGTTATGTTACCATTACTAATTAGAAAGTTAGTGGTTGGTATGCCGCTGTTTGTGTTTTTCTCTAAGTCAATCACATGTGGAATCCTTCCATTAGTAAAACCTTTAGTTGTGACCATGCTGTTACTTGCAACTGTCTGTTGGCTATCAGTTGGAATACAACTATTTTCAGCCACTTGGTTCTTCTTCTTTTTAACAGCTGAAGCTCTCTTCTTTTGAGCACCCAACACAGCTTCAGATTTTTGTTTGCTCTTTGCTTCTAAATCTTGCTTCTGTTCATCAGTAAGAGGAGGAGCTAGTGCAGCACGAGTTCCATATCTGTGACACTTTGATGATTTGTTAAGATCTTGCTCTAATGAAGTGACAGCTGTGGCTTGTGTTGTAGCTGTGTGAGGAGTATTTGATTTAATGACATTTGAAGTTGACATAGCCAATGATATTTCTTCTGTTTTAATTTTTGTTTCTTTAGTAGGAATTCTCCTCTGCCTTGCTGGTTTTTTACCACCCTTTGATGGCCTCATTGTTTTCAGAAGATCCTGTGTATCACTGGACTTACAATAATATTCAATCAAATCTTCTGTGTCCTGATTTCTATCTACTTTTGATAATTTAAGTTCTCTTAGTGATGACCTCACTGCCATTAATTCAGCAGAGGTGTCATAGTGATTCATAATATTTTCTAGCTTTGCCTGCCAAGCAAAGCTTTCACAGCAGTCATTCAGAAATTTGATCTGAAATATTTTTGCCAAACGATACATGTCCCTGAGATTCTCCAAAGTAACAGATATGTCACCAGTGTAAATGTAGGATACAAAAACTTTCAGACACTCTACATGGATATCAGGTGGTAAATCTATGGAGAAACCACATGAATTAGAAGATGCAATCTGTGATCTCGAATTCTGGAAGAATGGACTTAATATGGACAGAATGATTCCATGAACCTGGAATATAAAAGAAAGTTAATAATGAAAACTTGATAGAATGTACATATCGTCGGTTGACTTCTAAAATCTTATATCTTGATTTTTCAAACACAACAGTTGAGATACAGTATGCAGAGAGTGGATTGTAACTAAATCACCTGTGGAGTGGAGTTATCACACAAAATATCACTTTCAAATTTTGTACATACGGACAAAAAAACACAAGCATTGTTTCAACCAATGGACCTCCGGGTTTAACCCGGAGGTCCATTGGCTGGAACTTTGCTCATGCTTGTTATGCTTTGCAACAAATCAAATTTACAATTATTTCTTGGGTAGAATCTCCACTCTATGGATGATTTAGTGATAATACACTCTCCACATACTATAAATAACTTGATAATTCCTATTATTTTACCAGCATGTTATTTTAACCAATCAGTGTGCAGTATTAGTCACTCGAGACTGCGCCATATACTGTCACCTTGCAGTTGCAGTCGTAAATTCGTCAGAACAAGATATGGAGGAAAGTACACTCTGAAAACACAACAAATTCGAACAATCAAGCTGCAATGTGTTCTTGCAAAAGGGTAAAAAAATAAATACAGTATGGAATACTTAGCTGTCAGATGCAGTGTCATATGAGACTCAGTAAAAGCAATATTAGGCTTGGCATATCGCCTCACCACAATGTTGTTTTTGCTTCGCCTCACATGATACTGTAACCACCAACTAAGCACACCAAACCTTATATTATCAGGAACAAAGGACATAGTAACTGTAGCTCCTCAAGAAGAAAAATTTGTTGACTCAAAGAACATTTAGAGGATTTTAGAGGTTTTTCTGTGAGAAAAATGATTTTTTGATGGTCATAACAACAGTAGAGTTTTCACGCTGACAAAAATTCATTGATAAAAAGCATTATCATGACAAGCAAAGCTGCAGGCAATGGACCTCCATTGGCTAAAACTGGGCTTGCCCTTCTCATGCATTTAACCCTGGAATCAACCGTTATTGGCTCGAAATCTGAGATTCGTAGGGCTCTAGATCCTCTAATCATTGTGCCTTCCTTCAAAAAGGCAAAAGTAATCTCTTGATCCTCTAATCGTTATGCCTTCCTTCTGGAAGGAGAAAGTAACGACCTGAGGTTACTAGTTATGAAGCAGTAAATGGTAGAGACATATATTTACATTAGTGAATGACAGATTTATTCTATGACATACAGTAATATGGTCACAAAAATCATCTCTCTATCGTGTGATGCAAATACACTAGCTGATCTATATTTCATGAACCAAATATGAAAAAATTTAAAGTAATTTATATATTTTTTATACTTATCAATGGCCCAGACTTAGCTGGTGCTAACTCCAAAATATCCAGGGCCAAACACAAATTTTGCCCCCAAATCCCCAAAATATGCATCCAAAACCAAAACATAAATGTCCTATATGGTCTTCCATACTTTTGACCACTGTGCATGCGCAGTGTCCAGGAAGTACCAAAATTGGCGCCAAGCCTCATTCTTACAACTAGTGCCTACTAAATGTTACATTAGTCAGCGGGGAGGTATGAGTTCCCAACTCATGGGAGGGCCATCCCCGTCTGGGCCATTGGTAAGTATAAAAAATATATAAATTACTTTAAATTTTTTCATATTTTTATACTGTAAACCAATGGCCCAGACTTAGCTGAATAGTAAAAAGGCTGGAGGGCCTAGGACATAAAGGAAAATCCAAAAGTTAAAAAATTTATAGTAATTTATATATTTTTTATACTTACCAATGACCCAGACTTAGCTGGTGCTAACTCTAACAAAACCAGGGCCAAACACAAATTTTGCCCCCCAATCCCCAAAATTTGCATCGAAAACAAAAAGAAATCATGTCCTAAAGGACCTCCATACTACGCCTCTACTGCGCATGCGCAGTGACGCAGACGTCCCGAAATTGGCGCCAATTATCATTCTTACTGGCAGTGCCTGGTCAGCGCTATGTACTCAGCGGGGAGGCAAGAGTTCCCAACTCCAGGGAGGGCCATCCCCGTCTGGGTCATTGGTAAGTATAAAAAATATATAAATTACTATAAATTTTTTAACATTTTTATACTGTACCAATGACCCAGACTTAGCTGAATAGTAAACAGGCTGGAGGGCCTAGGACATAGAGGAAAATCCAATAAGCTCAACTATATAGTAAAGAGGTAACCCCTTAAGGAGAAAAGGAGTATTAGGCTTTACATGTATCTTTCTTATTTAATATTAAATTAGAAAGATACATTACCCTTAATAATTGAGCACAATAACATTCATGTTCTCTATTAACATCCAGTATAACCCTTATACTAATTATTTTTAAAGCAAGCCAATAAATAAAGTAGTCCAGAGAATTGAGACTCTTTATAGTCATTTAAAAGTGTCCGAGTATTGTATATTAAAGCCCGTTTGACACTTGACATATACAAATGCTTCACACCGAGCTACACTTTAAAAATAAGACATGAATGAATTTTAACATTAATATTACACTTTAAAACCATCCCGGAAGCGACTCAGAAATACTGACTTGGAGGAGGCATTCCCTTGCTTTTCACTATAAAGCAGGTGACCTAAGGGAACACCCCCCCCCCCCTTCCCCTTGCCCTGGGTCAAATAGCCCAGAGCGAAGAGGGCAGCCGGACGGAGTCACTGCCGGAACAGAAAGCCTGCATAACTATAGTTGCAACTGTTTAGTGGACGACATTCTGAGCAACAAATAACGGACCTAAACAATGCAGGTCTCCAGAAATGGACTCAATATTTCTGAGATAAAAATTCGTAAATGTGGATGGCTGAGACCAATAAGCAGCCTTCATTAAATCTGTAATAGCAACACTATTAGCATAAGCCCAGGAAGTAGAAAGAGCTCTTACTTCATGAGCAGAAATCTTAAGCACAGACTGCTGAGAAGAAGATAAATCTTCATAAGCAGTACGGATAGTTAACTCAATCCATCTAGCAATAGAATGGACTGAAATATCCTTTCTATTAGGCATCAAAGACAGAAAGAAACGTTTCCGTCCCTTTCTGATAAACTGAGATCTCTGTTTATAGATACGTAATGCTCTAACAGGACAGAGTAAAGGCCTACGCCCGTCTGAAGACGGAAGAGCCTTAATAACAATAGGTTCCGGATATTTATTAGGAGCCTGATTCTTAGCTAAAAAACCCACACTAGCAGTGAAGGTGATAGTGTTCCGAACACTACGATAATGAGAATCATCCACCGATAGTGCATGAAGCTCACTGACTCTTCTAGCAGAAGAGAAAGCTAAGAGAAAAGCTGTCTTATAAGATAAGAATTTGAAATCTACTGTCCCAAGAGGTTCAAATGGCTTTTCCTTCAATTTAAGAAGAACCCAAGCTAAATTCCACTTAGGAATTAATCTAAGAGTTCTGGGTCTATTTATTGAAAAGTTTCTAACCAACTTCGATAAAGAGACATTAGATCCAATTTGTAAACTATCATGATGTGCATAGGTATCAGATAACATAGATCTATAACCCTTTATAGTAACAGGCTGCAGTTTGATTCTGTCAAACAAGTATACTAGAAAGTTTGCAATGTCTGGTATAGAGGGATCGAATATATCTACAGAATGATCCCTACACCAACGACGAAAAACCTTCCACTTAGCCACATAGTTTAGCGAAGAGGAGGTCCTCCTACAGTTAGAAATCGCGTCCACTGCTCGTCCTGTAAAGTGCTTGCCATGCAAGAAGGACCGCACAACGGAAAAACGTGAAGGTTGAGACCTTGCGGGTTGTGATGGAGTTGGTGCGATTTCCCCTGCGAAAGAAGATCCTCCCATGGAGGAAGCTTCCGCGGTAGGTCCCACAACAGACACCTGAGTAGATTTATCCACGGTCTCTGTGGCGACAGAGATGCTACCAACAGAATCTTGCATTGAGATTGTTTTATCTTTAGCAATACTTGTTGAATTAACGGCGCTGGAGGATACGCATATCCTATCATTCCGTCCCAAGGGATCGACAGAGCGTCTACTGCAAAAGCTCTTGGATCCGGACACGGAGACACATACGTCTGCAACTGATTGTTGAGATGTGTCGCAAATAAGTCTATCATTGGCCGTTCCCATTGGTAGCAAATCTGATTGAATACTTGTTTGTTGAGAGTCCACTCCGACGGCAACAAGCGACCCTTTCGTGAAAGGGAGTCTGCTAGCACATTCAGACGACCCGGTATGTGGCGGACCGAAAGAAGAACGTGATGTTCTAGCGCAAACAGAAGGATTCTTTCCGTAAGATTGAACAACGGAACTGAATGAGTGCCTCCCTGATTCCGTATATACGCCACTACTGTCGTATTGTCGGATAGGATTTGGACATGAGCATCGTGAATAATGTCCATCCAGTGACGTAACGCAAGCCAAATTGACATCATTTCCTTGATGTTTATGTGCTTGAACAGGAATTGCGGATCCCAAAGACCCTGGCATCTCGAATCCGTTGGGATTAATGATGCACCCCAACCTGTTTGACTGGCATCCGTCATAACGGTAAAACTCGGATCCGGCAACTGCAGCGGAACTCCTTGAGTTAACCACTGAATGTTTGCCCAAGTCTGAATCTCTTGTTTCACTTGATCTGACAAGAGAACGTCTACATCGAGCGAATGAATTTTCACACTCCAATCCTGAGTCAGGAAAATTTGAAGAGGACGTGTGCGTAACCGCCCCATCGGAATGAGATCCGCGGCGGCTCCGCACAGACCTATCAGTCTCATAAATTCTCTCGCCGTGCTTTGTCTGCGTGCAGACAATAGCGAGCGTAACAACTGACTAATTTCGCTCTGGTTAACGGCAGATGAACGAGATTGTTGTGCGTCTCGAAGCTCATTCCCAGATGAGTGAATGACTTGGACGGCACCAGATCCGACTTCTCCTCGTTTACTATAAAACCGAGACGTCGGAGCAATAGAAGAAGATTCTGAACATCGTTCTGAAGCATTAACTCGTTGCCGTACATCTGAAGAATGTCGTCCAGGTAGGCCGACGTTACCGCAGACGAATGAGCTCAGAAGTAGATCATTACCGAGTTCATTACCCGAGTGAAAGCCCAGGGTGCTAAATTGAATCCGAAGCACATCGCCCGGAATTGATACACCACTCCTAGGACTGCGAAGCGTAGATACTTTCGGAATGTCGGATGTACCATGACGTGAAAGTACGCATCTTTGAGATCTCTTCTCGTTGCATAATCGTTCACCCGAATACTCGCTCTGACCGATCGAATCGTCTCCATATAAAACTTCGGAGCGACGATCAGCTTGTTTATCCAGCTCAAATCTATGACTGGACGGAACGAGCCGTCTGGTTTCGGAACCAGAAACAGATGGCTGTAGAATCCCGGAGATTCCTGGTTTTCTACGACCTCTACCGCGTTCTTCATTAAAAGAGACTGCACCTCTGATAACAGAGCGTCTCTTTTCTGCGGATTTGACGGAAGATGAGTCCACTTTGGACTTCGAGTTAATGGAGGCTTTTGTTTGAAGGATCTTTAGACCTTCCGAAGTCACTCCTCTCACCCAAGGGTCGTCCGTAATCGACGCCCATTCTTGTGAAAAGCTCGACAACCTTCCGCCAACCGGAGCGCGATAGAGGTTTAAGCCATCACCTCCTGGACCTGCGAGGTCTGCGGTAGGAGAAACCACGTCTTCCACGACCCGCACCTCGCCCCGTCGACCTCGGGGCGTCCGACCGATTGTCCCGGCCTGAAGGACGTCCCGAACGAGAGTCGCTATCCTGACGGTCTCTCGAATAAGACCAAGAGGACGCACCGGAACCTCTATAGGAACCTCTCTTGGGCGCATTAGACCCAGAAGTGCCTGTCTTATTCGTGTCTGCTGTATCCGACTTCTTAGGAGCAGATTTGAACAACAGAGAATCCTTAGCTTTCTTTGTAATTTTATCATAAATAGCGGAAAGCTTGCCGTCAAAGAGAAGTTCTCCTGAGACCGAAGCGACTCTAAGAGAGTTCTTCACCTTAGAATCCACTAGTGTGGATGTAGCTAGGGCTGCGTCACGTCTAACCAACTCCAGATTTGCCACTGAAAGGGCGGAGTTACACGTGGAATAAGCTACTGCCCTTGAAAGAAGTCTTAAAGAGGATTGTATATCCTGAAACTCTTTCCCCTGAAGGCGCAGTGATAACGCCTTAGTAAGGTGATCTGCGTAAGATAAGGCATCTAAATTGGCTCTGTTAGACGCAATAGCTGTTTCCAACACCGCGGTTGGAATAGAAGCTGACGACGGTAATGATAGCTCTAAGTCTTCCGCCTCGTCGTCCATACGCAGAGGAACTCTCGGTATACCCTGTCCTGCCGTATCGAATTTATTCCTTGCATTAATGAAAGGCAGGTTGAGAGTATTAGCGGACAAGAAACCTGCTTTCCCCGTCCTGGAAGCAAGTTTAAATATAGCGTCATTCAATAATTCAAATGTTCTTGCAACATTATTGGACTGCGACGGAAACTCGGGAGCGATGTCCCTGAACCGCTCAAAAAATTCAGAGTCCAATGACGCTATAATTCTCTTGTCCGAAAGCGCAGCAGTCTGGCCCGACGGAACAACTTGAGGGAGAAAGTGCCGGATGAAGTCCACAGCAGCTTTATGTTGTTCCGAAAGGGATAGCTCCAAGTCATCCGTATCCCTTTCACCATCCGGTCGGACCTCATGATGTTCCCGGTCGTCTGCCCCCGATGCTTCGGCGGAGCGTACCGACCCAGCGCCGTCGGATAATTCTCGATCCGACACCATTTCTGTCGGCTGCTGGGATGCTGCGATAAGCTGTGCTATCTGCACAAGAATGTCCGGCGTCGAGACCTGCGGAGGCGCAGTCTTTCGCTGCTTCGCCGAGGGCAGCTCCGCATCAGATGGCTCCCGCATACTTTTCCTATGTGAACGTCCGGAGTCCATCGGTCTCGAATCCCTGGCTGCCGGATGGTGTGACCTGGTCGCCGAGGAATCCTTGATCGGCAAAGCTGGTAATATATCGGCGGTCACGCAGCCAAGGTGCGGTCGTGTGCGCTGACGAGAAGAGGAAGCCTTAACAGTCTCTGCGGACTGCTTATACAACGGAGCGTCCCGAGCGACGGACGTATGCTCCGCTAAAGACACATTTTGTACCACAACATCTGGTCCCAGATGTTGTTGTACAAGAGAGGGGCCTCTCTCGCTCGCGGCCCGGCTGGACCTGGACGAGCTAGGAACCGGACTCAAAGGCTTCCTCCGTTCTCGCTTACTATCCGCCGTCACTGGGTGTGCATCTATTATGTTTATAGTGCTCGCATCACCCAAAATTTCCTCTTGGACCGCATCGGACGAACCCGGCTGCCGAACCATTCGGTGAATGGACGCTACACCGGGCGAGCTAGCGGACGACATTTGTCTAATCTCCATGAGCACTTTTGACGCTAGCTCTGAATTCATTTGTGATGACGGACGCACACTTGAAGAAGATAACATGGAAACATCACCCTGTTCTGGTTCCTCTGAAATAGAAACTGAGAGAGTAGAGTGACCTTGCAGAGAAAGAGCCGGCATCGCTCTTTCTCCAGAAACAACATATCGTGACACACGTTTCCAATGTTTCTCATCCCAATGTTCACATATAGGACAGGGATTAATGCGAGAACACTGACTACAATTAATACAATGATCATGAAAGTCAGAGGAAGATTTCTTCCTATTACAATTTGAACAACGTCCCTTCATTGTGAAAGAACAACAATAAGTCCTAGTTACTCGCAAAAACCCCTGACACAAAGATACATAATAACATGATCCATTAATAAATGAAAAAACAATTGCAAAACAAAATAATTTTGAAAAAATATTTTTTCAGCGAAGCCCAAGTTGCTGAAAAGTAACGTTGAGCCCCGATGGATCCGATGGCAAAGTGTGGTCAAAAATTTTAAATTTATATTAAATAATTAATGAGACACTTTCGGATAATATAAATGTATCTTATAGTGAGATAAACTACAGCAAAGGCAAACAGCCCCCCTCAAAAAAGGCTGTTGCCAATGAAAACAAACAGTGTAAAAACACCAGAAAACATGACTCCAGGCACTGAAAAAACTGGCCCGGAATCAGTCATCAATTACACTCTATCTGATGCAAAACAGAGACTCCCAGGGGAGAATCTGCAGAACATCAGATGGAAGATGCAGAACACAAACGTTATACACCCATGGGTGAAAACGTAACTATGGAGAAAATAACAGAAAACATTCTGTAACCAAGCAACTCTCCCAGGAAATTTTAGAAATGAAATTTCTCAAAAATATGCCAAAAGCATGGGAGAATTGCAAGGGGGACTTTAGAAGGCTAGGGAAGAGGAAACACTGAATAAGCAGTGCAACAATTAGCAAGATTGACAACAAGAGGCCCATGCCTCGAAAATAGGCAACTTAACATAATTTCATCAAAAAATTTTAAGTACAGCCCTGATTATTTTTTGTCACTTCTTTTTCCTCTCCTCCTTCTATCCTCCTTAGAATCACATTTTCTCCAAAAATTACGTGTCTGGCATCCTTTAAACTGAGATTTACAAGCACAAAGATCAGTGAGATGTTGACTGATGAAGGGCCAAACAGAGAATAATAATTGGCGCCAATTTCGGGACGTCTGCGTCACTGCGCATGCGCAGTAGAGGCGTAGTATGGAGGTCCTTTAGGACATGATTTCTTTTTGTTTTGGATGCAAATTTTGGGGATTGGGGGGCAAAATTTGTGTTTGGCCCTGGTTTTGTTAGAGTTAGCACCAGTTAAGTCTGGGTCATTGGTACAGTATAAAAATACTCAATTACATATAAAAGAGTATCTCCTCAAGGAGAAAAGGAGAGAAAGGATTTATATATGTCTTTCTTATTTACTTGAAATAAGAAAGACACAACACCAACAATATAATTGAGCATTATACCATATATAATTCTCTATTTATAGCCAGTATAACCCATTATACTAATTTAATAAAGGGAAGCCAATGAATAAAGATAATCCAGAGAATTAGACTCTTTATTCTCATTTAAAAGTGTCCGAGGATTGTATATTAACGCTTGTATGACACGTGACATATACAAATGCTTCACACCAAGCTACACTTTAAAAATATTACATAAATGAGATATATATTAGCTTACACTTCAAAACCATCCCAGCACCGACTCGGAATTACTGACACCGGAGGAGGTATTCCCTTGCTTTTTACTATAAAGCCGGTGATATAAGGGAACACCACCACCACCCCCCCTTCCCTTTGCTCTGGGTCAAATCACCACAGAACGAAGAGGGCAGCAGGACAGAGTCACTGCTGGAACAGAAAAAAAACTACATAACTATAGCTGTAGTCGTTTAGTGGACGACATTTTGAGCAACAGATAACGGACCTAAACATCTAAGGTCGCCTGAAATAGACTCTATATTTCTAAGGTAAAACTTGGTAAAAGTAGAAGGCTGTGTCCAATACGCAGCTTTCATGAGATCAGTAATGGCAATACTGTTAGAATAAGCCCAAGATGTGGAAAGCGCTCTAACTTCATACGCTGAAATTTTAATTACCGACTGCTGATTAGAAGATAAACTTTCATAGGCAATATGAATGAACAGAAATCTCCCTTCTACTGGGAATTAATGATAAAAAGAAGCGTTTTCTTCCTTTTCTGATAAACTATGATCTGCGTTTATATATGCGCATAGCTCTCACTGGACACAGCAAGGGTCTACAGCCATCCGTAGACAGAAAAGCCTTAATGATAATAGGCTCAGGACATTTATTAGGAGCCTGATTCTTAGCCAAAAATCCCACCTGAGTAGTTAAAGTAATAGTATTACCAACACTACGATAATGAGAATCATCGACAGATAAAGCATGGAGTTCACTAACTCTTCTTGCGTAAGCAAAGGCTAAGAGAAAAGCTGTTTTATATGTCAAGAATTTGAACTCTACAGCATCCAATGGTTCAAATGGAGCTTCTTTAAGCTTCAATAGAACCCAAGCTAAATTCCACTTAGGAATTAACCTAAGGGTTCTAGGCCTATTGATTGAAAAGTTTTTAACCAACTTAGACAAAGAAACATTAGATCCGATTTCTGAGCTATCATGATGAGTATAAGTGTCCGACAGCATAGACCTATAACCCTTAATAGTGACTGGCTGCAGTTTGAGAACGTCAAACAAGTAGACCAGAAAGTTTGCAATGTCTGGAATGGATGGATCATAAACGTCTATCAACTGATCCTTACACCAACGAAAGAAAACCTTCCATTTTGCCGCATAATTCAGCGAAGAGGAGGCCCTCCTACTGTTAGAAATTGGGTTCACTGCTCATCCTGTAAAGCACTTCCCGTGCAAGAAGGACCACACAACGGAAATATGTGAAGGTTGAGACCTTGCGGGTTGTGATGTAGTGTGCGAGATTTCCCCTGAAAGAGAAGGTCCTCCCATGGAGGAAGCTTCCAGGGGAACATCCCGTAACAGACACCTGAGAAAATTTATCCGTGGTTTCTGAGACGACCGAGATGCTACCAACAGTATCTTGCACTGCGATTGCTTGATCTTTAACAAGATCTGTTGAATTAACGGAGCTGGAAGATATGCATATCCTATCATTCCGTCCCATGCAAATGAGAGAGCGTCCACTGCATACGCTCGAGGACCTGGGCATGGTGACACATACGTCTGCAATAGATTGTTGAGATGTGTTGCAAACAAGTCTATCATTGGTCGATCCCATTGGTAGCAAATCTGCCTGAATACTCGCTTGTTGAGAGTCCATTCCGAAGGCCACACGCGACCTTTCCGAGAGAGAAAGTCTGCTAGAACGTTCAGACGATCCGGTATATGACGGACCGATAGATGAACCTGATGTTCCAAAATAAACAGAAACAGAAGAATTCTTTCCGTTAGTTCGAATAACAGAATCGAATGAGTGCCTCCCTGGTTCCTTTTATATGCTACTACTGTCGAGTTGTCCGACAGTATTTGAACATGCGAATTCTGAATTATGTTCATCCAATGATGTAGCGCTAGCCATATAGACATCATTTCTTTGATTGTTATGTGTTTTTCCCAGAATGCAGGGTCCCAGAAATCTTGGCACTTCGAGTCTGTTGGGCTCAGGGTCACACCCCAGCCTGTCTGACTCACATCCGTCATCATTGTAAAAGCCGGATCTGGCAGCTGCAGCAGAACTCCCTGCATTAACCACTGTGCGTCTGCCCAAATCTGAATCTTTTGTTTTACTTGGTCTGTTAGAACAATATTTGTTTCGAGCGAATGCGTTTCACACTCCATGTTTGAGTAAAAAATATCTGGAGTGGACGTGTGTGTAAGCAGCCCATCGGAATGAGATCTGCAGCCGCTCCACACAGCCCCATTAGTCGCATGAATTCCCTCGCTGTAAAAACATCTGAGTGTAGACAAAAGCGAGCGTAACAACTGACTAATTTCGCTCTGGGTAACGACAGACGAACCAGATTGTTGTGAGTCTCGAAGCTCATTCTCAAGTGAATGAACGACTTGGACGGAGCTAGATCCAACTTTTCTTCGTTTACAATGAAACCGAGATGTCGGAGCAATAGTAGCAGACTCTGAACATCGTTCTGAAGAACCGTTTTGTTGCCATATCTCTGAAGAATGTCGTCCAAATAGGCCGACATTACCGCAGACGAATGAGCCTGGAAATACGCCATTACCGAGTTCATTATCAAGTGAATGCCCAGGATGCTAGATTGAGTCCAAAGCACATCACTCAGAACTGATAAACAACCCCCAGGACGGCGAACCATAGGTACTTTCTGAATGCTGGATTCACCATAACATGGAAGTACGCATCCTTTAGATCTATGCTTGTTGCATAGTCGTTCACCCGAATGCTCGTTCATAGTCATTCACCCGAATTCGACCTTACTGATCGCATGGAATTAGTGCGGGTACAATGATTACAACAAACACAATGAATATGACAGTCAGAGGAAGATTTCCTCGACTTACAATTTGAGCAATAATCTTTCATTTTGCCAAAAACTACAAGCCTATAGTACTCGCACTAATTCCTGTAACAAACTAAAAAAGATACATAATAATACAATCCAATGCAAACATTTCGAAAAATAATTCATAAAAAAAAAATAATTTTTCGAAAAATTTTGACATGAGCTCAAGTTCCCAAAGGGAACGATGAGCCCAAATGGATCCCAAAAAAGCCTAAGTGCAGACAAAATTTTTTTTTCTATTCCTAAAATTAATGCTACACTTCCAGAGTATATAATGTATCTAACTATAGACCTAAAATGACTAGGAAACTACCTGTTGTCAATGTAAACAACGTGTAATAAAAACCAAAAACAAAACTCCAGGCACTGAACAACACGGCCCGAAGTCAGTAACAGATTTCAAACTATCCGATGTAAGTCAGGATCTTCGTCAGAAGAAACTGCAATACATCAGATGGCAGATGCATGACCAAAAACGCCTAAACACCCCTAGGGTGAGGACGTAACCATTGGGATACACAGAATAAACATTCTGTAAACAAGTTAAACTCCCAAGATACATGGATCTGCGTAGCGTTCGTTTCGACGTCTGTACTCTCTGGCGGCCATCTGATGATGAAATATGGAAACGACATTCATCTGTGAATAAAACACGTTGCCACCAGTGTAAGGGATGCCTGAGATGTTGTCTACACCACTGCAGTCGAGCACAATGATGACGTAACGTCAAAATCGGACGAATTGCAGGTCTTCGAGGACGTAAGCCGTATTCTCTCTGCCGGTTGATTACTGTTTGAGGATGTATCCGTCTCAGGTTAGGGATGTTCCTGGCTGTCGTCGTTGCCGTTTGTTGCCAGTTCCGGAGATGGATGACATGGATATACCGATCTTGTGCAGGGGTGGTAACTCGGGGTCTCCCGGAGCGGGGTCGGTCTCGAACGTCATCATGTTGTGCATGTCGATGGACTAGCCTGTCTACAGTGTTACGGTGGCAGTTCAAATGCTGGGCAACCTCTCTGTGTGTTCTGCCAGCTCTAATCATACCCAGGGCAAGGAGATGTTGATTCATTGTCAATCTGGGCATGCTGATGTGGAGTCGTTTTAACAGTAGCGCAAGTTTGAATGTGAACGATAGGAAGACCTTACTTTAGTGTTTAAATACCCAAGGATTCACACTGCTGCATGAATTTTCAGACTCTCCACGTGCAAAACATGCCTTTTCACAAACATGCAGCACGTCATTTAACGTTAATGCAATTTTAACAGGGAAAGCTGTTTTTGTGTTCAATATAACTTATTCATGAACAGGTTAACACTCTTTACACCTACGAAATTATTTTTTTTGAGTTTGATCAATTTCTGCAATGCACACTTTCTTTTTTGGGCGAGTATAGTAAGAATGATAACATCAGGCCTGTGTCCTGAAATTGGGAAACAAGAGATAATTTTAAATAAAAATTATAAGTTACAGCCCTGAACACATCGAACCACTGTTTTTCCTCTCATCATCCTAATGCATCCTTGGATCCACCAAAATCACCATTACTTTGTGTATGGCATCATAAAAACTGAGATTTACAAGCACAGAAGTCAGTTTGTTGTTACTGACAGAAGGGTCAAACAAAGAATGAGGCTTGGCGCCAATTTCGGTACTTCCTGGACACTGCGCATGCACAGTTGTCAAAAGTATGGTGGACCAAATAGGACATTTATTTTTTGGTTTTGGATGCAAATTTGGGGGATTTGGGGGGGGGGGGCAAAATTTGTGTTTGGCCCTGGATATTTTGGAGTTAGCACCAGTTAAGTCCGGGCCATTGATTTACAGTATAAAAATATTGCAAAATCAAGAAAAGTAAAGAAAAACAGCATTTGAGATTCAATGCTCTTGCACTTCATTTTCAACCAACCCTGAAAATAAGCAATCTGTCATTTGTAGAATGAGGTCCCCGACAGGGGAATTTGCTGATGCTATCCTATACAGTGGGCCAATTTATCCTCTGGTACCTCTTTCTGTTTAGGCTTGAGATCCTGATTCAGATTGAGGTTCACAGAGAGTAAATTCAGTGATGCTACTCTGCACCAAATTCACCCTCTGGGGATCTCATTCTGCAGATGACAGTGACAGTCTGCTTATTTTCAGGCTTGTTTTCAACAGGTGAGTAGGACCATGCAAATCACACATTTTCGATTTGAATCGAATCTCAAAACGAATCATGTCTATTATTCAAAATCGAATCAAACCTCAAATTGAATCAGTGGCATCTTGAAGATGACCAATGGGGTTCGGGTTCTATAAACCTGATTTGTTCCGACTGTGATGGCTCAAGTCCTGACTGATAAAATCATCCAACTGCATAATCAAGGCATGCCTTCACTGAAGGCATGCCTTGACGATGTTGTTGGAATATTACCCTGTAAGGACTACAGTTCATCATCGACATTGCTTGGAAACCTTAAGTTTGCATTTAACCCTTTACCCAACACACAGGATATCAATATTTATTATTTTTAATAATTATTGTTTTTCAAATATTTTCAAAATTTTCCAATAAAACCATATCATGTGACCCCTCATTGGAACGAGCTTGCTGAGCTCGTTCCAATAAGGGATCACATGATATGGTTTTGTTGAAACTTTATGCATATTTTTTTTTTCAACTGCTAAATTTGAAAATTATGCGGGCAGATGCGACCGATTCGTTAGGTAAAGGGTTAACAGTGGTAAGAACTAGTGATATTCAAGTTAGTATGGCTGGTGACATGAGTGAAGGTGTTATTTCTATTAATGTAGTGGAAGATACACTCAGGCTTTTATTTTAATATTATTTATGTCCGATTTCCATCCAAACTATGCATTTTGTGAGACGATGAAGATGACTTATACTAAGCTGTATTCCATGAAAATCTAAATTTTATAGTAAATTTCCTTTCTTATTATACCTACCACAATTGTTTACTACAGGCTTGCACTACAGTGGAAGTCCCTAACTCGGAAAAAATACTCTCTATTTTTGTCTTTCCCAAGCAAGTTGGGAAAGAAAAGTGGTGCAAAAGCACCAATAAAAATAAGCCAAAACTGGGTCGAGTGCAACCGGTGCAGACCCAGTACGGGATGCTCTCTCCCAAGTACAACTCCACGACTTCCGTTGCAAGTGCGCATATACCGTCTCTAAAGACTCATTCTTTTTGAATCCGTAAACGTTAGAGTTATGTGATCAGCAGGGAGGAAAGATTCTTTACCCGTAAAGAAGACGGGAGGGCCTCCATGTAAACAATTGTGGTAGGTATAATAAGAAAGGAAATTTACTATAAAATTTAGATTTCTTATCAACCTACTCACAATTGTTTACTACAGGCTGAATAGACAAAAGGCTGGAGGGAATCGCATAACCAACCCCCACATAACCCCAGTGCACTGGAACCGTTAAGTAGAAGGAAGAGGTCCCGAGGCTTATCAACCATAATGTCGCAATCATTGGTAAAGGACAATGAAAAGAGACATATGAGCCTGTGTGACACACAGACAGAAAAAGGGCAGTAACAGCACAAGGCTGAAACTGACCTTCAAGAAGCCTAATGGCTATGGCAGACAACAGCCTGAGCAGAAGAAAGAGGACCCAGGGCAAAAAGGTCCTCCGACTGCTCCTGCAACTGGCGCAAATAAAAGGTGGAGAAAGTAGAAGCATTTCTCCAGTAGGCTGCCTGCATAACATCCGACAACTTGACGGAGTTAGAAGGTAGACAGTGCCCGCACCTCGTGGGCAGAAATACGATTGGTAATACAATCGCCAGCTGCTAAACGACTATAAGCCGTACGAATAGCAAGACAAATCCATCGAGAAATGGATTGAGGAGAGATCTTCTGTCGACCCGGAATGAGAGACAGAAAAAAACGTTTTCTGCCTTTCCGTATGAAGCCTGTCCGATCAAGATCGGACCGGACAGAGCAAAGGGCGAGTACCCTCAACAGAGGGAAGAGCCCTGATACAGATAGGAGGAGGAGTAGTATCTGGTAACTGATTCTTAGCCAAAAAGGAGCAATCAGTGGTAAAAGTAACACTGTTGGGAGAGCACCTAAAAAAGGCTGGGTCAACCGAGAGGGCGTGAAGCTCACTAACCCGTCTGGCCGAAGCAAATGCCATCAGAAAAGCCGTCTTATATGAGAGAAAATGCATATCCACCTAGGATAAAGGTTCGAACGGCGCCCCCCCTCCCCCCCCCCCAAGCAAAGCAGCACCCACGAAAGATTCCATCGTGGAGTAAGCTGCAAAGTCCGAGGCCTTTCAAGTGCCGAACAAGCTTGGAGAGGTAAGGATTAGTGCCGATACGACGCTTCCCCACATAAGAAAAAGTCTCTGAAAGCAAAGACCTGTAACCCTTGATGGTAACAGGCTGGAGACCCCGAGAATCAAACAGATATACCAGAAACTCCGCAATCTGTGAAATCGAAGGATTGGCATAATCAACAGAGTGATCAGCACACCATCGACAGAAGACCTTCCATTTAGCTGCATAAGCTAAACCAGTGGAGTGCCTCCTCGAAGAAGAAATGCACTCCACTGCTCGTCTCGAAAAACCTCTACGGAGGAGACAGGACCTGACAAAAGATATGCGTGAAGGCACAACGAAGTCGGGTCGACGTGAAACCTCCTCGGGCGACCTTGACAAAGAAGGTCGCGACGTAGCGGGAGACGTGCCGGAACCGCCGCCATCAGCGAGCGGAGCTGATTGATCCACACCCGCTGAGGCGACAGGGGAGTGATCAGAATGATTCGACAACTGCAGGTTCGAATTTTGGCGAGAACCTGAGGAAGAATCGGAACTGGCGGGAAGGCGTAGCCGACTAGACCGTTCCAATCGAGTGACAGAGCGTCCACGGCAAAAGCCAGAGGATCTGGACACGGGGACACGAAAGTGTCCACCTGATGGTTCCAACGAGTCGCAAAGAGGTCGATGTGGGGACGTCCCCAGAGATCGCAAAGCGACTGGAACACTGTCCTGTGAAGCATCCACTCGGTGGAAATAACCCTGCCCTGTCGGGACAGGGAGTCGGCTAGGACGTTCAGACGACCGGGAATGTGACGAACAACCACTCCGGCGTGAACATCCTGAGCGAGCAGTAGAAGATCCCGAGCTAACTCGTACATCGGAAGCGAGTGCGTGCCACCCTGGTTCCGAATGTAAGCAACCACTGTCGAATTGTCGGATAGTAGAAGGACCTGGCGATTCGACAGGTGAGGGATCTGAAACTCAGAAGAAGAGCAAGAAGCTCCTTCTGGTTGATGTGTAGAGCTGCTTGATCCTGGTCCCACATCCCGTGTAGGGAAAGACCGAGAGGATCCAACGTCGCACCCCATCCGAGATCGCTGGCATCTGCCGTCAGAACGCGATCGGACGTGGGTAAGTCCAGTGGAACACCCTGCGAAATCCACTGAACATCTGTCCAGGGAAGAAGGTGAGGATACAGAGAGTCCGGAAACGGAAGCACCTGATCCAGAGAATCTACATTCGGCCTCCAACGACTGAGCAGAAAGTGTTGGAGAGGTCTGACACGCAGCCGACCTAGAGGAATGAGATCCGTCACCGAACCGCAGAGACCGATCAGCCGGAGAAAACTCCGAGCGGTCGCGGACCTGGACTGGGACAGAGTCAGAGCAAAAGCTGAGAGAATCACAGCCTTGGCCTGGGGAACAGCCACCAAATTGAATTTGGTTTGGAAAGACATCCCCAGATGACAAAACGACTGAGAAGGGACCAGGTCCGACTTCTCCTCGTTGACTCTGAATCCTAGCGACGTGAGCAAGCTCAACAGAGTGGCGACATCCGATTCCAGTAAGGCAGCATTGGAATGCCTCTGGAGGATATCGTCCAGATATGCCGAAGTAGTCACCCTGGACTGTGTGCGATGGAACGCTATCACATGCGACATCAGTCTGGTGAACGCCCAAGGAGCCAGGTTGAGGCCGAAAGTCATGGCCTTGAACTGGTAAACTCGCCCCAGAAAAGCGAACCTGAGATACTTCCGTGATGCTCGATGCATCGGAACGTGGAAGTAAGCGTCTCGCAGGTCGATGCTGGCTGCGAAATCTCCCTGGTGAATGGATTGGCGGACCGACCTGAAAGTCTCCATGCTGAACTTGGGAGCAATGATAGACTGGTTCAGGATACTCAGATCGATAACCGGTCGGAGTCGGCCATCCTTCTTCGGCACCAAGAACAGGCGGGAATAGAAACCCACTGACTGAACGTTCTTGACGACCTCGATCGCCCCCTTTGCCAGGAGATTGGCAATCTCCGTGGACAAAAGTTCCCGACGTAAAACGTCTGAAGGAACTGTGGTTGGAAGAGGCACCCTTGACAGAGTGGGGTGCCGTCGGAAGGATATGCGCAGCCCGGACCGAACAACATCTAACACCCATGGATCGGATGCGATGGTGGTCCAATGGTCTGCGAACTCTGCTATCCTTCCTCCAACCTGGGACGAGTCGAGGTGAGGACCTTCATTTCGAGCCCCGACGAGACCCGCGAGAGGAGAAACCACCTCCTCTGCTAAATGAAGAATCCTGAGACTTCCCTCGATTCTGCCGACCCCTACCTTTAGCCCGTGAGTAAGAAGTAAAGGTGGCGGCAGAAGGACCAGCCTTTTGCTTCACAGAGGAAGCAGAAGGGTACTTGTTAGGCTTGGAACGGCCCTTGCCTCCCCGAGAAGGCTGATCAAGCTGACGAAACAGCAGCTGATCTTTGGAATGACGTAGGACGTCATCCCGGACCGTCGACACGGAACCATGGAAAAGTTGCGGACCTGCCAAAGAAGCAGATCGAAGAGTAGCACACTGCTCCTCGGGAAGGGATCATCCTGTGTCCAGCACAGCGTCCCTTCGAACTAATTCCAAATTAGCCGTGTTACAGGCATGCGTGTGAGTAAGGTGCATAAGCGCCTTGGACAGCACATGCAAAGGAGCCTGTACCTCGTCAAACTTATCTGGAGGCAGATAAGCAGCCAAAGCTGAGACGACGTGATCTGAGAGAGAAAGCATGCCAAGCATCTCTCTAGATAAGCCCAACGTGGACTCCAGAGTCATCATTGGAATGACGGCAGACTTGGGCTTGGAAAGCCCGAGGGAAGTGGAGTCCTGATCCAGAACCGTCAAAGCCTGGCAGACTGACGGATTGGCGGAATCGTAGGAACGATAACGCACAGGAGGCAAAAAGGTGTCAACCCTGGTGAAGAACGAAGTCTTCAAAGCCTTGGAATTCAGCTTGGCATCCAATGCTGAAAAAGCTTCAACCACCTGTACCGACTGGCACGGTCGAAGGCGCCCAGAAGCAGGTTGCTCCATAGGCTGTTGGCGCGCGACCGATGATCGCGGCCAGGCTGACACTGTCGGCTGGTTAGCAGGTTTGAGCTCAGGCAGAAACCCAAACACAAAGTCAAGAGCCGCCCCCAAGTCCGAAGACTGCTGGCCCTCGACCTCAAGCATGTCGGACTCCTCCCCAGAGTCGGAAGACACAAACCAGCCGACGCCTCCCATGGTGTCGGGACACCAGAGGAATCGGAAACCGGCCTGTTTCCAATCCCTGGAAGCGGCACCATAGGAGGCGCCTGGAAACCACCCATAGCCTCGCTGGAAGCAACAGGAAGGCTCTTAGAAAGAACCTGAGTGAGTAAGGAGAAGGCCTCCCTAAGCTCACTGCCCGTACCGACCGGTTCGACAGGGGAGCGAACCGGCAAAGTGGCTTCACCTCTGACCCTCTTAGCCAGCGAAGGGTCACGATCCTCCAAAACACCCGACGCGGGACGACGGGCGGCAGCCGAAACATCTGAAGGTAGACATGTATAGGGGTACGATGCACCCCAAGGATCAATATTGCGAGAACTCATGAGAGTCACTGCGGAACTCTGCGGGGCAGAAGGTCCAGGCTGCACAAAAGGCGTTGGTCCCCCAAAACTGGTCGTGTGACCAGAGTGAGTAGATGGAAACACCACGGAGTTCATAGTGTTTCCACTATGAACATCCGAATCCAAAGACACAACTGTGGTGCTCGACGGCGAAGAGACCACAGCGAAGGGCTCGGCCGGCAGCCCCTTCCGACTTCGCCGAGTTGAAGTCAGGGAAGGCTGAGGCCGATATCCCACGTCTACAGTATCGACATTCCTGCAGTCCCCTGCAGCGAAAAGCCGAGGCCGGCTGAAACAGACAACGAAGCAGACGGACCAGCAGCAGTAGTAGATACGTCGAGAGTCGTTGAGGCTGGTGAAAAAGTGGAGAGAGCACACCGGCTCGGCTCCAAAGGAGGAGTCACAACCCTAGTGACAGCCTCAGATGTCGACTGGAGGGGGACCGTAGTCCCGGAACCAGGCATCTCTTCACCAGAACACTCAACGGCTCCCGCAGTATCCACCACAGGAAAAGACTGCACATCCCCCACGGAGGAGGAATAACTCTCACCAGACAAAGTCGGCTCGGGAGGCCCCGAACAACCACGTTCTCCTTTCCCGCGGGAGCGGGAGGCACAGCCACGAGAACGAACGACACGGTTTACTGACGTCCAGAAGGTGGAAGACCATGTTCCACAGACACCACACGGCCGCTCGGCTGAACACCCATTACAGGAGGAACAAGACGAATGTACATCGTCCACATGCTTTGGCAGCAGACATTGCCCACAAGGAATTGTCCTGGGCATGATAGAGGTGAGAGGAGCAGAGAAGGTGAGATCAGAAAACAGAACACCCCCAAAGAAGAGAGAAAGGTGACAGAAACAAAGACCCCAGACGGTCGACCGGGAACCACACAACAGGAAGACTACTCTCAAAAGAAAGAAGAAACACTGTAGGAGTGGTACCCCGCTGACACCTAACTCTAACACAATTAGAAAATTTTGCAAAAAAAGCATTAACAATAATTGTGAAAAATCTAAGTCCGAACCGCGTGGCACACGAAATTTGCGCGTGACTCGAGAGAGAGCAAATAAATATACATTATGGACATATAATAGAAAAGACAATATAAAACACTGTTCCTGAGAATACAAAGGATACACTGTGGTATAATGAATCAGGAATCATCAAACATCGAGCTGGTGGAACACTGATAAGCGTGCAAAAACATCTCGACACGAAGCGGATTATAAAAAGAATGAGTCTTTAGAGACGGTATATGCGCACTGTCAACGGAAGTCGTGGAGTTGTACTTGGGAGAGAGCGTCCCGTACTGGGTCTGCGCCGGTTGCACTCGACCCAGTTTTGGCTTATTTTTATTGGTGCTGTTGCACCACTTTTCTTTCCCAACTTGCTTGGGAAAGACAAAAATAGAGAGTATTTTATCCGAGTTAGGGACTTCCACTGTAGTGCAAGCCTGTAGTAAACAATTGTGAGTAGGTTGATAAGAAAAGGTTTTGAGAGGAAATGAATTGGGTGGTCGATTTCGAATTGAACCAAATATCAACTTAAGATTCGAAATCGAATAGAATCTCGAAGCTTTGCAGGACCCTTTAGGTGAGATTCTGCATTTTTATGGGAAGAGAAAGTGGACTGAGAAATTTTATTATGTACAGTACGTGGAGAGTGTATTGTCACTAAATCACCCGCAGAGTGGAGATTCCACCCGAGGAATAATGGCAAATTTGTTGCAAAGCATCACGAGCTCCAGCAAAGTTTCAGCCAATGGACCTCCAGGTTAAACCAGGAGGTCCATTGGCTGAAACATTGCTTGTGTTTTTTGTCGATATGTACAAAATTTGAAAGTTATAGCTTTGGTGATAACTCCACTCCGTGGGTGATTTAGTTACAATCCACTCTCCACGAACTGTATATCATGATGCAGTCACAATTATCTGCCCTATTTTCAAATCAAAGTACTAGTGAGTTTGTTATCAAAATCTTAGGAGTGACTTAAACTGTTTTAACTGATGATTTGGCCACATCTGTTTGTGTAATTTACAAATTAAACAGTTGAAGAAAAAAATTATTTATAAAATAATTTCAACAAAACCATATAATGTGACCCGTCATTGGAACAGGCTCTACAAGCATGTTCCAATGAAAGGTCACATGATATTATTTTGTTGGATTTTTTTTAAAATTTTGAAAAAAATAATTAAAATAACAAAATTAATTTTGATATCATGTGCGCAGGCCTGAAAATAAGCAGTCTGACATTGGCAAAATGAGGTCCCCAGAGGGTGAATTTGATGATGCTATCCTATTCAGTGGGCTAATATATCCTCTGCGTACCTTTATTTTGTTTAGTTTTGAGACCCTGACTCAGATTGAGGTTCACAGAGGGTAAATTTGGTGATGCTACCCTGCTGTGCAGGGTAGCATCACCAAATTCACCCTCTGTGGACCTCATTTTGCAGATGACAGTCTGCTTATTTTCTGGCTTGCATGTGCGTTGAGTAAAAGTACAAAATATTTGTAAAACTGGAAGAAATGCTATGGCAAAAAAGACTAGTGATAGCACTTGCCTATCTTAGCAAAATTTCCCTAATTTTGAAGGCTGAGAAGTACCTTTATGTGCTTGTCACCAAGACTGAGAATAGTGTCGCAGAATTTTTCTTCCCTCAGCAGCTTTTGTAAGGTTGCTAGTAATTCTTGACCATAGAATTTATTGATAAAATCAATTTTTTGTATAGATTGGTTCCTCTCTGGTGGTTTCATCTCGGGCACTGCTCCTTGGGAATTCATGGAGATTCTGTGTGGGTCACAACTCACGTTGATATTCTGATGGCCTTGGTGGTTTGAATAGATCAGATTTGTCTGGTGTTTCATGTTATTGTCTGTATAGCCATTGTAATCAGTGTCTTGATATGGCAGAGCTGTCTCCACTGCTGAAGTGGGAAATTCCATCTCTTGCTCATGTGGATCCATTCTTCTCTAAGACCTTGAAAACAAATCAGTGTTGAGAAAAAGCCTCGAAGAATCAAAGGTGAATAAAAAAGACAGATATTTTACCCTGAAGGGCCTGGACAAGTATCCTGAATTCCCACCAGCCCACAGCCATAAAACGACCAGTGGATTAGCATTGATTTCTAGTCCAGTCTTGGCTGCCTGTTAAGGCAGCCAAGACTGTAACTAAAACCACTGCCCAGATAATTTGCCTATTGTCAGCAGAACCTCCTCATGGTGGCATGTTAAGGGCACCTGTTTTGAGGTTGTAAAAATTGGAGGAAATAGGCCTCCAGAGGTTAAACATTAAACCATAAAAGATAAAAACCTATATTATCATCAGCATCCGGCCCATATTTCGGTCCCAACTGCCCCATCCCATAATTTTTATTGCATCATGCGCCTATTAACCCCAGCAGTTGAATCGGTTTGGTGTATGATTTTATTTTGCTTAAAGAGCAGCTGTAAGACAATAATATTACCATTAATTACTATTATTTAATGACAAAGTATTAATTCAAAATAGAATATATTTTCATTCTTGAAATTCACTTTTAAAAAATTTTCACAATCCAGTGTAAGTACATGTATTTCCATTAGTTTCTTGAATCCTGCACCCAATGTGCAACAACAGTTTTAGTTAGTGTATAGTGTATATTTTCATGTTGTGTGTGATATGGCAGCATATCAACTAATCCTGTTCACTTCATATGGTTAGCCATTATACATGTATGTTAGCTTACAAACTAACTCTGTACTAGGCACAGTGTTAGTCACTCTTTTCTTTCTGATTATACAGTGGAACCCACTTAATTGGATATCTCTTAACTGAATAATCCTGTTAATTGAGTATAATTTCCCAAACACAAAACCATTTACCATACCTCCAGTACAAATTTGACCTTTTGATTGAATATAGGTTATAAAATAAACTCCTGTTAATTGAATAAAAAATCTTGTTACCTGTCGAGAAATTACCCTGACTCTACCCAGTTTTCCTTTATTTATAGACCTATTTGGTCTCAATACATCCAATACAGGCATTTTAATCTATTATATCTTGTTTGACAGAGCTCATGAAGCTCTGCCAAACAATATTTTAAAGAATAAATGCTAAGTTTATCCTCAGAACACAGGAAAGTCACACAATTCCTGTAAATTGAATACCCCCGTCAACTGAATAGTTTTCATTGGTAAAGTGGCTATTCAATTAACAGGGTTCCACAGTACATGTATATCTATTATGTGACTCACCCTGTGCATTGCACAGCCTAAGTGAGTGTACATTTTCTTGTAGTGTAGTGTCTGATATGGCAGTTACCATTTTTTTTTATGACCAGAAAGTGAATAACCCTGTGCATTACACAGGGTTCGTCACACTTTCTTATTATAAAAAATGTTCTTTATTTACTGAGTGAATAACCCTGTACAATGTACAGCCTTAGTGAAAATCTCATCTATATCAACTCTTTACCCAAAACCATTTTTTTCTGTGAATTCCAAAAATGAAAACATACCGTATTTACTCATGTATTGGGACAGCTAAAAATAATTATTTTCACAGCTGTCCCAATTCTTAGAAAATGGGGAAAGAACAGAGCCTGGTCTTGATTTTATGCTGAATAAAGTTGTGTGTGATTCGTTTTCCATCACTATATCCGAAAATCGCCGACGAATTTTTTTTTATATTTTCATTTTTTGCTTCCAAAACATAGCTTATGATCCCTCATTGGGTGTGCTAATGGAATTGTTCACAATTTATATCCAAATCCAATATGGCTGCTGGTGGCCATCTTTTTTCAACGAAAATCGGAACAATTTGATAGCTCCCATTTGGAAATTGCCCCAAAGCCACATATAAAATTTGGGACTGATAGGGTGAGAGCTGCGGTCTGTAGGGTGTGCTGTTCGACAATTTATATCCAAATCCGAGATGGCTGCTGGTAGCCATGTTTTTCAAAACAATTCAGAAATATTCTATAGTTCCCATCTAGACATCACATCACACCTACATATGAAATTTGAAAAAGATCAGGTGAGAGATGAGGCCTGGAGGGTGTGCTAATGGAATTGTTGACAATTCATATGCCAAATCTGAGATGGCCACTGGCGGTCATGTTTTTTCAACGAAATTTGGAAAAAATGATCTAGCTCCCATCTAGACATCATCCCAAAGCCACATGTAAAATTTGGGACTGATTTATGAGAAATGCGGCCTACATGTATAGGGTGTGCTAAAGAAATTGTTGGACAATTTATATCCAAGTTGGTTAATGGCAGCCATGTTTTTCAACAAAATTCAGAAAAATTTCATAGCTCTCATCTGGACATTGGCCCCAAATCCATGTATGAAATTTGGAACTGATCGAGTGAGAACTGAGGCTTATAGGGTGTGCTAAAGAAATTGTGGATAGACAGAGGAATGTACTGACAGACTGCAACCCGTCCCAATAGAAATCAGGGCTGTAACTCTGTTGATACAATGTGCGCAACCTTATGTGTGCGGGAGCGGCTTGTCATAAGGATCGATCCCTCCTACCAAATTTCACTGAAATCTATCCACTGATCACTGGGAAGATATTGCTGCGGATGGATGGGGATGGATGGACAGATGGACACATACCTGTAATGCAGTATACCCGCATTCTCTTCTTCGTGTGCATAGGGGTATAACTATAGGATATGTGGTCGCATCCTTGGAGTGAGGAGTCGATCTGTGTATACCCCATTCCTGCCGATACCCAATACGATTGCAGTGATGGGCTAGTAAAGATAATGCTGGCCCAAATTCCCTTTCCCAACTGCCCACCCATTCTATTTCTGGAAAAAGTTGGGGGGAGGGGTGTAGGGCAAGAGTGGTGAGATTTGATTGGAGATTCAATTCAATCTGAAATCCTTGATCAGTCGGATTCGATTTGGAATGCAATTCGACCTGAAACTTGAGATTCACAGGGACTAGCTACACCAATGATCTACAGTACATGGAAGAAGGATTATCATTAAATCACTCAAGTTTCCAGTAACTTTCCATACAGACAAAAACTCCTTGTTTGGAACAAAGCATTACAATGAGAAGCAAAGTTCAGCCAGTGGAACTTTGGGTTGAACTCAGGGGTCCATTAGCTAAAACTACCCTTGTCATTCTTCATGTATTTATCCCTGGAATCAACTGTTATTTTCTGAGAGGGAACTCCACTCCACAGGTGTTTTAGTGGTAATTCACTCTCCATACACCATACTGAAAATCAGAATATACACAGTACATGGAGAGTGGATTGTAGCTAAATCACCTGTGGAGTGGAGTTATCACCCAAACTATAACTTCCAAATTTTGGATATATCGTCTAAAAACACAAGCAATGTTTCAGCCACTGGCTGAAACTTTGCTTATGCTTGTTATGCTTTGCAACAAATCTACAATTATTGCTTGGGTGGAATCTCTATTCTGCATGTGATTTAGTGATAATAACTGCATTGTTTCTGTCCCTGTTATTTCTTTCAATTTATTTAATATTAGGTCTTTACCAAAGAGAAGCAGAATTTATACTTGCAAGAAACTTTCTTGAATCATGAGACGAAATTTTTATTTTTTGTCTTCAAACCATGGCTTACGACCCATCATTGAAACAAGCTTATTCCTAGGCTGTTTTGGATAGATCAAACCATTTTTTGAAAAATATGTAAATGTCAACAGAAATTTTTGTGTAGATCTATTATAGTGTTGGCCTTATGTGACTGTTCCCTTTACAAATTCCATAAAGTGAAGGGTTAACAGCACCATCCAACTTTTTGATTTTGTTGGAAATTTTATTGAACTTGAACTTTGAAGCCAATGAAGGTGAAAACTTTTATTATAAGATGTGAATTAATTGTTGCACAAGTTAGGAGAAGAGTCTAAAATATTTAAAATTAAAATACTAATAGTTATTTTCAAATGCTTTATTGATAAACATAAATTTTCATTTTTTTTTCTTTTCGTTTAACTTTTAAAATGAACTGCTCTGAGCACGTACATTGGAACTAGCTGAAGGTTCACAAGCTATACTATAGTCTGTTGGTCGTTCAAGTTTTGTTCTATAACCTTTTTTCAACAAGTCATAATAATCTGTATTGTTGTGTCATTTTTAAAACTAACAGCCTTTAAAATTTATGAATCTTTGATTTTTTTCTGTAATGAAGAGTTACAAACATTTCTGAACCATCAAAAATGTATATTCAATTAGCCTCATTGCCTGATTACGGTGTGAACACGAAACTATAATACTTTCAACCCGAAAGTAAAAGCGTCAAAACGAAAATTCATACCAAAATGGCGAAATTCAAAAACAAACTATAGTCGCCCATTCAGTTCTTATAACGCGTATCAAACAAGTCACTTCACTCATTTCATGGGGGAAGGTTTGAACTGCGATCCATATGCGCGACTGCAGACAGGAATACGGATTGAAAAATATTTAAATATTTTACACCAATATAACATCATTAAAATTCCTGAAAAAAATGCACAACTGAAGGTCAAACTGGGAGGAAAACACGGTGTCTCGTTGGGACGGCGTCCATTTTTTGAAAATTGCATAGTTCGCATAGAAAACTGACACGCCGACATGCTGGTCTTGAAATCTTGCTGTGACAATTAGACTGTTGAGTCGTTACCTCTCATGAAATAAAGCAACACCATAAGAATAAAACGAACATATTTCACGATGCTGTTATGAAAAAATGTCAGACATTGCTTATCGCAATAAAACGAAGTAATCTATTTTTAGATTTTTTGTGGTATTGGGGTGACGGTAAAATTGCGGAATCGGAAAGGCTTTTTTGTGATGAACAATATGCGGATGCTGTTTTGTTCCGTGCAAGTTGTGTTCTGTGGAAAACAACAGCAGATTTGGCTTGGAGCTCTCTTACCATTTTACAGTTGAATATTTTTCAACATTAATGGATATGTTTTGCAAAGGCAGTCATATTTTCAACCCGTGCGCAAAAAAACTTTTCGAGGCCCGGGTTCAGCCAGAGGTCTACTTGTAACCTGAAACCAGGGTCACCCCGTGTCGGGCAGTTTTACCCCAGAAGACTGAGTACCCGGAGAGAGCCACCGAGCAGCGGTGAGCAACTGTCAGACTCTCCGACGTATTAACCAGAACACCAGCGGAATTAGCATTGGTTGAAGACAAGTCCCCCGTGGGCAATCGGGATGAAGTGCCTTACCCAAGTACACAACGCAGTTACCCCTGGCGGTGATCGAACCGTGAACCTTTCGATTTGCCGTAACCACTGAGCCACCGCGCGCCCTCATGACTTGTGGGCCTATGTTTCTTATGCTTTTTCGCAGAATTTGAGTCTTATTCTATGGTGGGAACTTCATCCCAAGGTTATTTTAGTGGTAATCCATTATTTGTGTATTGTAGGCCTATTTGATGCACAGCACGTACCCGTTTCACACTGTGCAGGAATTATACTTATACGTTGTGTAAATTATTGTGTATGAATTCCTCTATCAAAGTAGAACTTCAGAATTTCCATGTATCTCACGGACGTAGGAATCATGTCGAACTGGGGGGGGGGGGGGGGGGGGGCACGGTCACACAAGGGCATGCATGCCATGCTTCAATTCAATTCAATTCATTTTATTTAACGGTATGTAAAATATAATAATCAATTCAGTTACAGAATAATATTGTGATACATATACATACCGTTGAAGGACAGCATAGCCAGATTGGCTGTCTTCCTGATATCCCCCGAGGTAAAATTGTAATTAGAGCAACATCATATCAGACAGAGGAAAAACCGGTAAGAGAGAAATACAGATCCTTTTGGAGTAATGTTGTATTATTGCATTGTTGCATTAATGCGTCATTATGCGTGGGAAACAAAACATTTAAAATATCAATAATATTATTAGAATATATTGAAAATAATATTGATAATAGTTTGGGAATAAGATGAGTGACAAACTGACGAGAGTAGTAGTGCTCGCACGTTTCGGGGAATAGTTGGATGACCTCGGTGGATGACCTCGGAAGTGACGTCATGTCACGTGACATAGTGGCGCCATGTTGTGTTGTCATGGTAACCCGCGTGAGCGGCCATGTGACGTCATCTCCATAGTGATACGTGGTGGTAGTACGCATGCGCAGCGCGTGTTGTTAGGGTGATACAAGTTTCCGTCGTCCATTTTTTATACTGGAAGCCGCCATCTTGGTTTCTATGGTGGCACGTGATTGCTATGTTACCCAATTGTTCTGCAATAACACTGGATTATGTTTTGAGGGTATGTTCCTTTGTAGAAGAGTAAATCTAATTTCCACAAACAACCCGACAATCCCCCAAATCACCAAAATCCACCCAATATCTCCGAAATTGACTTTATTTCCCCAATTTATCAGCTTAGCACGTAGTGCTATAGTACTAAGGGGTACAAGGAGATGCATTCGATTGAACAGGGGTATTGTTCTGGATTAGAATTCTCCCAGAATCCCTTTTGGGATCCTTATCCCATGACGTTTTTCCCCTATTAAGAATAGCACGTAGTGCTATAGGACAAATTTACCCAGAATTCTCTGCTTCTATCTATATATGCAATAGTTTACGTCTACCTAGACATGTTCCTTTATTCTAGAGTATACTCCAGTAGCGTAGAAGAGCCTATTAATTGGGACAGCTTTACTTATTATTACTATATTTAGCAATTTCTGGTCTATTCCTGTTAGTTCTGACCCTATTCCAAGTACTCTTGTTGTTTCATTTATATAACTAACCAATTAGATTGCTTGATTTCCCATAATCTGTATACAGAGTTATCTCCCTTGTGTATAACAAAAGCCTATATCCAATGGCCATATTCCCAGGCACCCCAATTTCGGCACCCCCTTTTTAGGAAACACCCGTGGCTATAGAATCCCTTTTTTGTCACATGTGCTTATGTGAAAAAGCACAATGTGACACAATATGCCATATCACATAGGCACATGCTTTATGTGCCGATATGTGCTTATGTGACAAGGCACAATGTGACACATTGTGACTTTTCACATAGGCACATACGGGTATTTGAGGATACCTATGGCCTGGTATTGTATTATTTGAGGATACCTATCGAGGATACCTACTGGAGAATCCCTTTTTGTCATATGTGCTTATGTGAAAAGGCACAATGTGACACAATATGCCCTATCACATAGGCACATGCTTTATGTGCCGATATGTGCTTATGTGAAAAGTCACAATGTGACACAATGTGTCCTATCACATAGACACATACGGGTATTTGAGGATACCTATGACCTGGTATTGTATTATTTGAGGATACCTATCGAGGATACCTACTGGAGAATCCCTTTTTGTCATATGTGCTTATGTGAAAAGTCACAATGTGACACAATATGCCCTATCACATAAACACATACGGGTATTTGAGGATACCTATGGCCTGGTATTGTATTATTTGAGGATACCTATTGAGGATATCTATCGAGGATACCTTTATAGGATACTTATCTGAGGATACTATATAGGCTGTACATATCCCTATAGGTCTCTTGCTGGCCCTTAGTACTATTAATCCACCTGATGCATTATGTTATCCTATGACTGGTATAGGTAATATGCAATGCTAGGCATAGGGGTATTGTGGGTAGGGGTACTGCCTGGTAGTTTAGAACGGTACTATAGTATGGGCGGTATATACACCTATAGGCCCCTGTTAGTGCTTGGTACTATTAACCAACCGATTGCTTTGTTCTATTATATGGCTGGTATATGTAGTACGTTATAGTAGACCTAGTGATTTTGTGGGGGTGGGGGTAATGCTTGGTAGTTTAGAACGGTAGAATAGCATAGGCTGTACATACCCCTGTAGGTCTCTTGCTGGCCCTTGGTACTACTGATCCACCAGGTACTTCATGTTATTGAGCGGTATTCTGGGTGGGGGGTCAATGCCTGGTAATACAGAACGGCAGCAGAGTATGGTTGGTATATTCCCCTATAGATCCTATCCTAACCGTTGATAGTATTAACCTACCAAATGCTTTGTATCATCCTGTTACTGGTAAGGTGGTACGTAATACCAGTAGTTCCTACCTTATTCCGAGTACTCTTGTTGTTTCATTTATCTAGATCATTTATATAAATTATAATTAACCAATTAGATTGCTTGATTCCCCATAACCTGTACTTAATCGTACAGAGTTATCTCCCTTCTGTATAATAAAAACCTATATCATGGCCATATTCCCAGGCACCCCAATTTCGGCACCCCTTTTTTGAAAAGCATATGGCCTTCGGCACCCCTTTTTTCTGAAATGAGGATAAGAGTCGTAGTAAATTATACCTCATTGGGGGATTTTTAATACGACTCTTATCCTCATTTCAGAAAAAAGGGGTGCCGAAGGCCATATGCTTTTCAAAAAAGGGGTGCCGAAATTGGGGTGCCTGGGAATATGGCCATTGAAACGTACTACATATACCAGCCATATAATAAAACAAAGCAATCGGTTGGTTAATAGTACCAAGCACTAACTGGGGCCTATAGGTGTATATACCGCCCATACTATAGTACCGTTCTAAACTACCAGGCAGTACCCCTACCCACAATACCCCTATGCCTAGCATTGCATATTACCTATACCAGTCATAGGATAACATAATGCATCAGGTGGATTAATAGTACTAAGGGCCAGCAAGAGACCATTGGATATAGGCTTTTGTTATACACAAGGGAGATAACTCTGTATACAGATTATGGGAAATAAAGCAATCTAATTGGTTAGTTATATAAATGAAACAACAAGAGTACTTGGAATAGGGTCAGAACTAACAGGAATAGACCAGAAATTGCTAAATATAGTAATAATAAGTAAAGCTGTTCCAATTAATAGGCTCTTCTACGCTACTGGAGTATACTCTAGAATAAAGGAACATGTCTAGGTAGACGTAAACTATTGCATATATAGATAGAAGCAGAGAATTCTGGGTAAATTTGTCCTATAGCACTACGTGCTATTCTTAATAGGGGAAAAACGTCATGGGATAAGGATCCAAAAAGGGATTCTGGGAGAATTCTAATCCAGAACATTACTCCTGTTCAATCGAATGCACCACCTTGTACCCCTTAGTACTATAGCACTACGTGCTAAGCTGATAAATTGGGGAAATAAAGTCAATTTCGGTGATATTGGGTGGATTTTGGTGATTTGGGGGATTGTCGGGTTATTAGTGGTAATTAGATTTACTCTTCTACAAAGGAACATGCCCTCAAAACATACCCCGTCTTATTGCAGAACAATTGGGTAACATAGCAATCACGTGCCACCATAGAAACCAAGATGGCGGCTTCCAGTATAAAAAATGGACGACGGAAGCTCGTATCACCCTAACAACACGCGCTGCGCATGCGTATTACCACCACGTATCACTATGGAGATGACGTCACAACATGGCCGCTCACGCGGGTTACCATGACAACACAACATGGCGCCACTAGGTCACGTGACATGACGTCACTTCCGAGGTCATCCACTGAGGTCATCCAACTATTCCCCGAAACGTGCGAGCACTACTACTGACGAGCTAGCGGGTAAAAAAACGTAGAACTGTATTACAGATTAGTATAGTAAACTATCTAGTGCAGTCTGGGCAATACGGGTTGTTACATGCAATTTGTGTTTGATAATTTGAGAGAAGTTTTTGTGTTAACATTTTCTTAAAAGCAATACGATTGGTAGCATTTCTTATACTCGGTTCCAGGTCGTTCCAAAGCCTTGGGTAATTGAAACAAGGAAGGTAATCTAAGGATTTTGTTCTTGTTCTGCAGACGCGAATCGATACCGAGTACCTGATGGTGGGACCAGTAGTATTATTATTAAAGAGTGAAAACATTGCATTTAATGACTGAGGAAGAGATTCATTTTTCCAATCGAATAAAAATAGCATGGCATGGAATTTGAAAAGGTCTGGAACTTTCATTATTTTATCTTGAGCAAATAGAGGGTCAGTATGGGCATTGAAACGTGCGTTATTAATTATGCGAACTGAGCGTTTTTGTAGTAGGAAAAGTTGGTTGATTGATTTAGAATTCCCCCATATCTGTATACCATATACTAGACGACTGTGTATCAATGCGAAGTATAACATTTTCATGACATCGTGGGGAAGTATAGATTTGACCTTGTTGAGTGCATAATTTGCGCATGCTATCTCAGAACACTTTATATATAGCAGTGGCGGTACATGTGCTTTAGTGGTAGAGTGGGAATACAGCGCACTTGCGAGTCTACGTTTAGGATTCCGATGAGACTACTAACCGAGAACAAAAAAAAAAAAAAAAAAAAAAAAAAAGGCAAAAATAAATATACTCGCCCAAAAAAGAAAGTGTGCATTGCAGAAATTGATCAAACTCCCAAAAAAATAATTTCGTAGGTGTAAAGAGTGTTAGCCTGTTCATGAATAAGTTATATTGAACACAAAAACAGCTTTCCCCGTTAATACTGCATTAACGTTAAATGACGTGCTGCACGTTTGTGAAAAGGCATGTTTTGCACGTGGAGAGTCTGAAAATTCATGCAGCAGTGTGGATCCTTGGGTATTTAAACACTAAAGTAAAGCCTTCCTATCGTTCACATTCAAACTTGCGCTGCTGTTAAAACGACTCCACATTAGCATGCCAAGATTGACAATGAATCAACGTCTCCTTGCCCTGGGTATGATTAGAGCTGGCAGAACACACAGAGAGGTTGCCCAGCATTTGAACTGCAACCGTAACACTGTAGACAGGCTAGTCCATCGACATGCACAACATGATGATGTTCGAGACCGACCCCGCTCCGGGAGACCCCGAGTTACCACCCCTGCACAAGATCGGTATATCCGTGTCGTCCATCTCCGGAACCGGCAACAAACGGCAACGACGACAGCCAGGAACATCCCTAACCTGAGACGGATACATCCTCAAACAGTAATCAATCGGCTGAGAGAATACGGCTTACGTCCTCGAAGACCTGCAATTCGTCCGATTTTGACGTTACGTCATCGTCGTGCTCGACTGCAGTGGTGTAGACATCTCAGGCATCCCTTACACTGGTGGCGACGTGTTTTATTCACAGATGAATGTCGTTTCCATCTTTCATCATCAGATGGCCGCCAGAGAGTGTACAGACGTCGAAACGAACGCTACGCAGATCCATGTGTCGTGGAGCGAAACCGTTATGGGGAGGGTCTCTTATGGTGTGGGGTGGCATCACTGCCCGTAACAGAACTGAGCTGGTCATTATTGATGGCAATCTCAATGCAGCCAGATATCGTGATGAAGTGCTTACACCTGTTGTTGTCCCATTTCTGCAACGTCACGGCCCCGGCGTCATTCTACAGCAGGACAACGCCCGACCCCACGCAGCTCGACACCACGTTGTTCAACAGTATCTGCAGCAACAACAAGTGGATGTTCTTCCCTGGCCCGCAAATTCGCCAGTAATCTCACCCATTGAGCACGTATGGGACGAAATGAAACGTCAGCTACGCCGGCTTCCCTATGCACCGTCAACGCTTGTGAAACTCCAAAGACAGCTTATCAGAATATGGAACAACATCCCACAACACTTCCATGCTAACTTGTTCGCTTCCATGAGGCGTATATGCACAGCAGTGGTCGATGCAGACGGAGGTCATACCAGATATTGAGCGTGTGACTTTTGTGTTTGACCCTTAGTGTCTTTGACTCTCCATGGCACCAAGAGTATTCGTCGTAGCGTAATGAAACTTCTCGTGTTGATCACAAATTGATTCATCTGTGATTGAATAAAATTTCCATGAATGAAAATGATATATATCCTTTTTAGTGTTATTTTTTAGCATGCACACTTTCTTTTTTGGGAGAGTATATTAATTGTTAGCATATAGGTACTCTATGTAAAAGCTAGAAAAAGCAACTTTAGACCGACCAAGTCTATGGTGAGGGAGTTATTCATTAATCCTCCATCTTCGGTGCTGAACCGAGAAGAGACTACTTGCCGAGAACAAAACAAAATAATACATAAAGATCGAAATTTAAGTTTATTGTTATCGTATAAAGCAAAAAAACCTGGCCGGCGAAAGCGAGTGAAGGGACGTGGAGTACTGCCAGGGGAAATGTGTATACCCACCCCACCAAAAAACAAAAAAGACATAAAAAAAAAAAACAAACAAAAAAGGACAAAACTCACAAGAAAGAATTGACTCAACACTATGCAGTGTCCGCTTTCAAAAAGAAGTGAGTGTATTAGGTGACGCAGGTCTATTTCCGATGACGGGTAAGATGTTTTTCCAATTCTGGAACAACCTAATAATAACAATAACACTTTGGCCGGCCACTGATTTGTCGCGGTTCTCTAGAGAGAAGGCCTTGGTTACCCCTGTGCTCTCATCTGCCTCCCTATTCCCACGCTTCTTCTCAACCCCAACACTCATGGACGAACTGCTTGCTGACATCACTTGCCCCATTCTTCCCAACCCTCTCCTTTGAGTCACTCGCTAACCACATGTCCATTTCCCCATCCCACTTCCCCAATTAGACTCACGGTGAATATTATTCTTTTAGACTGGCATTTTGGGCATGCTAGAAGAAAGTGTTCCAGGGGCTCCACCATGCCTAAATTTCAAATCTGGCACTCATTTTCACTGTTTTTCCCAATTCTTCCCCTCAGCACCAGGGACCGCGACCTCCGCTTGAACAATAGCGAAGCCCCCCCCCCCCCCCCCCAAGGTACCATGAAGGTACTCTTCAAAGCCAGGCTTCTCTTTCTCACGTAGGCCACCCAAAAACCTCTTTCATTTGACCCCTATCGCCAATTAAGGTTACCATCCTCCATGACCCTTTCTCTGACGATTTTTTTACACTGGGTTGCTATGTCTTGGTCTAGGTCCGAGATCTCCAATGAGTAGTTCTCTATTAGCTCCCTCACTTGGCCCATCCACCCTGTCTTGATATTTGAGTTGAAAATACTCTGGAACATTACTTTACACCATCGGGTGTCGGAGAAATTTTCCAAATGATTAAGATAACCAAGTTTCAGTATGTCTATATATCCTGTCCTTGATCCTCAACCACCGAAGCTCACCCTTGATTGCTTCCAGTGCTGCGGCATTACTCGACCCCGTTATCCATCGGCCTGCATCGTTAGGCAGGGTTTCCGAGCTCTTTACAGCCGTTTGGTTTAGGGATACTACTTCCGTATACCATATGTTATACTTGGCAGACCCACCATTTCCCAAATGGTTTTCCCCACGAAAACCTTATTGAAACTATTGTGTGGTTTCGGTAGATGCCTCTTCCTGTGATGTTTATATTTACCCCCAGATACTCGTAGTCACCTGTCTCTCCTACGCTAAGAAGTTTGCTGCTACCTTCCGGAATACAAAACTCCCCCACTCTCCACCTTCGAGTGGGGTCCACTTTACGACACACGGGTATAACTTTACTTTTGCTTTCATTTAGTTCGAGCCTCCATTTGTTCCCATATTTCCCAGTATTTTCGCTAGGCCCATTTCGCTGACACTAGCACCATATCGTCTGCAAAAAATAGCCCTGCATGGGATCTTCAAGTCACCAACTGCTAACCCCTCATCGCTACGCAGGAGTTCATCTCCTAAACCTTTTGATGTACAATGCAAAAAGAATTGGCGAAAGGATACACCCCTGTTTTAGGCATATATCCATAGGCATACGCTTTGTTGTTATGTCACCCAGGTAAAGTTCACTCTACATCTTTATATAATGCTTTCAGAATTCCAACAAACTCGCCTCCCAAGCCCAGAGCCTCAAGCTTTCGCCACATACCCTCCATCCATACTGTATCGTATGCCCTTTTGACATCCAAAAAGGCTATAAACATCTTTTTCTTTTTTGCTTTCGAGGTTCTATCATTTGGAATAGCGTGAAAAAATGGCCAGTCACTCTCCTTCCCTTCCTGAAGCCATTCTGAATCTCTCACAAAAAAACCTTTCTCCTCAATCACCTCCTCTAATCTCCCATACAGGACTTTACAGAAAACTTTTCCAATGTAGCTACTGACAGAGATCCCCCGATAATTATCCAAAACGTCTTTTTCCCCCTATTTGTGAAAAGATGTCACTTTGCTTTCTCTCCCCTCTTTTGGAACCTCTTGTTTCTCTGTGGCTAAATTGAATGGGGCAGTTAGGCTTTCACAGAGTTCCCCTCCCCCTTTTTGAGAAACTCGTTAGGAATTTCGTTCACCCCTCCCGCTTTTCCATTCCTTAATTTTGAGATCACCTTTCGCACCTCCTCGGTTTTAATTTCGCTGCACACGAAGTTCGATCGATTTCGGACACTCCGCCATCGCTTATCGTTCACCTTTTCCCAGTCCTTGACTAGTTCTGATGCGATTTGATCTTGATCGTCTGTACCTCTGCCATCTACTGTGGGTTACTTCCTTTGTTACGTTTATCCACCCATTTCCAAAATACGTTCGAACTGGACCCCCCCCCCCCCCTCCCTGTCATTCTTATCGTCCTTATAAGTCTGCTATTTCGCACTCTCCGGTTATCGTCTTTGATCTTATTTACTTTATTTCGTGCATGTTGGTATTCTTCCTTTGCTACCATGGCCTCGTTGCTTTCCGCCCCTTGAGTTTTCTATTTCTGTATGCAGCACATTCAGCTTTTCTACCCTGTATGGTCCTTTTCAGTTCTTCTTTCACTCTGTACCCGCGTTCCCGTGTTGGCACCCAAATCTTCCCTGCCTCCACTAGGCTCGCAACTATGGCGTCGGCCATTTTCTGGACACTGGCCCCCTCGTGTGCGGTTGCAAGCTTCGGTTTCAATTTTTCTTCGAACTTAGCCCTGTCAGCATCCCTTTTGAGTTCCCAAACCTCCTTAAAGCTTCCTTTGCTTTTCACTTGGTTTTTGACCCTGATCGTCACTGTAATCAAGTTGTGATCACTATCCAACTCCCTTTTACCCTCATCATCCACTTCTACCCCTATCACCCCCCCCCCCCCCCCCCATAAATTAATATATGTGAGAAAATAGTCAATTATTGATTTTCTGTCGTCCCTCTCCCATGCAGGTTCATTTCCCATAACACCTCTCGTCCCTGTTCAGAATCTTCAGACCTTGCTGATTTGTGAAGTTCAACAGCTTCCTTCTATTCCTGTTGACTTTCTGATTCCCGTCCTCTATGCCTTCTTCCCTATCACCTATGTGTCCATTAAAGTCACCCATTAAAATTATACCGAGCCCCCCTGTTTTCTACTTCTGTGATATTGGACCTTAGTGTTGAGTATATCGAGTCATTCCACTCAGGTTTGCTTCTCTCCACTGCACAATACACAATCCCAAGGGCAATACTTTTGTTTCTTAGATTGATCTTTACCCATCCAATTTCTTTCGATACTGCAACCGAGGTGCTGACATCTTCCAGGTCTGTGATCAGCGACGGTTTTACATATTCTATAATGTACATGCCTACCCTCCCCCTCTTTAGGCCCTTCCGTTCGCCCTACACCTATCCACACGCACCCCTTACTTGGTCTACCCGTTCTTCGCGTCTTAACCATGTCTCGCTTAAGCCCATGACATCAAAGTCCTCTGCTTCGATCAATGTAGAAATTTCACTTACTTTCCGGTGGAGACCCTGGATGTAGCTATAACCCACTTTCAGGGCACCGAGATTCATTGGCTTCCGCCTACTGATCCCATTGTTTTCTGGCGCTAGCCTTGGTAAACTTATTCTGTCCCCCTTGCACTTGTTCACCCCACCTGTGTTCACTCTTGCTATACTTGCCTGTGACCCCCCATCCCGCTCCTCTCCAAAAAGGCTCCGCTTCCCGTAGAATTTTATCCCCCAATACCTGTGCCCCCATCCTGCTAAGATGCAGTTTGTCGCGCTCGTACATGCTCGCGTTGCCCCCAAAACGTGTCCCAATGGTCGATAAAGGGTATTCTCAGGTCAATACAGTAGTCCTCCAACTCCTGATTCAGCGCCAAAATCCTTGAGTTCCGTTCGTCCCCACCCCCTGGGACAGGAAGGACCCCGGATATAACTACTCTTGCATTCCTACTGAGCAGTTTGCTGACTAAACCTCTGTACGACTCCACCAAACTTACTGACCTTCTCTCCCCGATATTGTTGGTCCCCACATGGACCACTACCACCGGATCCGATCATGACCCTGCCATAATCCCATCTACCCGGTCCTCAGATCCTCCACCTTCGCCCCCGGAAAGCACAAGGCTGTTTGATTAGAACTATCAGGACCACAAACCACATTGTCAATCCCTCGTACAATGCTACTCCCCGCTACAACTAATTTTCTTCTTCCCCCAGTTCCTATATCATCTGCAACTCGCGTCGTTTTACGTGCCTCCGGCCTCCTCTTTCTCTTCACCGTCCTCCTTACATCATCTGACCTATCAACATCAGCAACCACCTCTCCCCCTCAATGCCCTCATTGTCCCCCTCACTCATCCCCAGAGGTATCAGAATCTAAAACACTGAACCTGTTCTCTAAACACCGCTTATCAACCTTGGCAGCCTTACGCCGACTCCTGACTCTACGCAGCCCTGTCCTGACTCCATCTTCCGAATTGCCCTACTGGACCCCCCACCCTCTCAGTTACGCCCCCCCCCCCCCCCACATCAAGCGTTCTTCCCCGTGTTTCCTGCCTCCGAGTCCACAACGACCTTCCATCCACCTTCCACCTCACCACCATAGATAACCTTCAGCGGTGTGGCTCCAGATATACCAGCTCTTCCTAACCTCCCCTTCAGCTCCGCAATTTTCCGCTCGAATCCAACACACTTCTCTAACAAATATCCCTGTAGTTCGCACACCCCCACTACTGTTCACTGGCCGACCACCACCACACCTCATATCACACTGTCTGCACGCCTCCGTATCCTCAATCTCCCCCACCTGCACCCCTCGATTCACCTGCCCCGACCCTCTTTAGTAACCATACTTACCATACTCACCTCCGTCTGGACAACAGTTGAACACATGCCAATCATGTTTATAAATGCAATAATAAATACTCAAAAAATCAACAAATCAACCGACGCACACGAAAAAGGGCCAACGTAAATTATATTTTCAAAGGATACAACCAATGCACTTTAACATAACCCACCAAAATCAACCTAAATATTCCCCTTAAACAAATTACATAAAATATATAAACAAAAAGCTACAATATATATATATATATAAATCTAACAAAATACTTATTTTCAATCTCTGTATCCGAAGCAAGCTTGTTTTAAGACAGGGACAGCTGGCACTATTAACCGATTACAACACAGTGTCCACTTATAAAAAAGAAGTGAGTACCGGTATAGACATGACAAAAGAACAGACAATTTTAAACCAGCCAATTCTACATGTTTGACTTGCAGGTCCAAAAGCCCTGCTGGTAAACTGTGATGAGAATTGTGTGTACCAGAAAAGGCAACAAAAGAACAGACATTTTTAAACCGGCCAATTCTACATGTTTGACTTGCAGGTCCAAAAGCCCTGCTGTTTAACTGTGGTGAGAATTGTGTGTACCAGAAAAGGCAACAAAAGAACAGACAATTTTAAACCAGCCAAGTCTGTGACTTGAAGGTTCAAGGCCCTGGTAAATGGTGATGGGAATTGTGTTTCTGTGTTTAAATTTTTTTAGACCAGCCGAAGTCTGTGTGATGGGAATTATTTATTAATCTCGTATTTACACAGAGAACAGACTACTTACCGAGAAAAACAAACGTGATTTATTGCATGAAATAGCATGCGGTCAGTGCAAATTAATATTCACAATCTTGTTCTCGGTGAGTAGTCTCTTCTCGGTTCGACGGCGAATTATTTATATTTATTAATAGGTGTTTAAAGTCACATACTTATGCACAATGGCTAATCGTGACCGTGACAGTTTTATGGGCGGAGGAAGCCGGCGGAGTACCCAGAGAGATCGACGAGCAACTGTCGGCTCATCAACATTCTAGCTGTATTCAAGCTCCGATCAAGCAGGGTTTCAGCGATTGAAGACATGTGCACCATCAACGTGCAGTACGCCTTAGTACACGGCGTCATCGTGCCCCCATGTAGGCAACCAGGATAAAGTGCCTTGCCCAAGGACACAACTTGAACGCGGTTTGTCCCGGACGGGGATCCACAGTGGATAAACCGTACAGGGGACGTTTTCGGAAGCCGCGATCGTTGAGGCGATGTGTTTCTATTTTTATCGGGAAGTTTTCGCCGTCGGTGTGCTCAGAGGTAAGATAAAAACGCAAATCTTCAGTTTTAATGCGCGCAGTTGCCCCCAAAATGTTTATATGTAATGCGATAACACATTTGACGCTCATGGATAACGTATTCGGCCACAGATGTTTGTTTTTTATGGAAAAAACAGCGCTTGATCATTTCGAAAAACTGATTTTGGACATAAATTTCCCACTTCAGTGTCATTTTTTACATTTTTCCGCCAACGAATGGAAACATTCCAGTGCCTAAAAAGAAAGTCTGATATATTTTCAACAAGTAGTGATACAATATAGTCTCAAATATCGGCTAGATTCTTGAAAAAGATACCATTTTCCAGAGACCTCTGTTTTTTTTTACTGTACGTCTAGCTGAATAAGTCATTGATCGCCAGTCGCAAAATATCTGTACGTCTAGCTGTGATGGTGAAGTTACTCCCTCGGTAATGGGTACTTTGAAGATGTGAGATTAAAAATGAAAAATAAGTTTATTTTCAATGCTTTAGATGTATCTTAAGATTAATTGGGGTTTTACGCCACTTTGCATAACCCAAATTAACTGGAATGTGTTAATATTAACCAGATTGGGTTAATATTCACTCAACCCAGTCCATTTGAGTTATGTTTCAACCCAATGGAATTTAGAGTGCATTCTGATGTCGAAACAAAGAACGTCTGTGGTTAGTTACCTACCATTGTGTTGTAAAAAATCAACAATATATATATTGGTTAACGGAGCTCAATGAACACTGTCAACCAATATATACATTATTGAATTTCTAACAACACAAGTGGTGGAGGAGGGGTGAGTAATCAGTAGCGTTTATTATACGCGTATGCTTATAGACGAGCTTGTGTAAGAACAGCGTTGGTTCGGTTTCGAGGTAGTAGGCTACAATACCAAAGGCACATCGTTCTAAAACAGAACAAAATTTGGGGGGGGGGGGGGGCGGTTGCTCTAGCAGTTGAGTATCGGACTCGTAATCGGAAGGTTGCTGAGGATCTGGGTTTAATACCCGACCGAGGCAACCGGAGTTGTGTCCTTAGCACTTGATCACCATTGCCTGCATGGTGGCCCTCAACTACTGCTAACCCTGCATTGGCGGGATTAGTAAGTTGGCGAGTCCGGCAGTGACACGCCGCTGCTCCGTGGTTAACTCAGGGTATTCCGGATTCCTCCACCCGTAACACGGCCCAAAACAATATAACCATGGTTGTTAAAGTATTCTAAAACACCAAACAAACACACAAAACCAAAATTGCCATGTACTCACGTATAACAAAGAATATTATATAATGAATCAAATAGCAGTATCTTCACCACAAAATCAACAAATAAATGTGATACACCCCTACTCATCAAACTACACCTCTATCTTTCTCTCTCTCTCTCGCTTCCCTTCTCAGAGAGAGAGAGAGAGAGAGAGAGAGAGAGGGGGGGGGGACAGAGGGAGAGAGAGTCCCACATGATTACACTGGCTGTGACCAATCAAAACTGATTTACATCTCTTTTTTTGTTCCATTTCCACTGTGGTTCCGTCAAAAGTTGGTTTCATCAAGGCAAGGGAATAGAATGTCAGCAATATATAGTGTAATAGAACCAAGCTGACACAAATATGAAAACAAGACCGTCAAGACGAAGACAGTGTGAATCAAACTCACTATTAAATCCACAGCAAAATCAATGGTTGGTTCTGTTACCCTATATGTTACTGACATTCTATTCCTTGCCTTGATGAAACCAACTTTTGACGGAACCACATTGAAGCTGGAACCAAAAAGTTGATGTAAATCTATTTTGATTCGCCACAGCCTGTGTAATCATGTTACCGTGGAACGCGGCTATGAACGATCACATGCCACTAAGTTTATTTGTTTGTTTGTTTGGTGTTTTACGATACTTTAACAGCCAAGGCCATATCGTGTCGGGCAGTGTTACGGGTGGAGGAAGCCGGAGTACCCGGTGAGAACCACCGAGCAGCGGCGAGTCACTGCCAGACTCTCCAACGTACTAACCCTGCCTGACAGAGTGAGCATTGGTTGAAGGCGTGTGCAGATTTAACGTGAGATACGCCTTAGCACACGGCGCCACCGTGCCCCCATACGGGCAGGTGGGATGAAGTGATTTTCCCAAGGACACAAGGCGAGATTCCTCGGTCGGGTATCGACCCCGGATCCTCAACAACCTTCGGATTCCGAGTCCAATACGCTACCGATGGGACTACCCGCACTCCCGCCAATAAGTTGAAGGTATACCTTTTTGAAGCACTGTTTAATAAAAGGGATGCTAATTTATTGATGCGTTTTAGCTCATTTTCTTATCGACATGTTCAAACCCACTTCGCCTTATTAACTCTTTTCCTACCAGTGCTGACTATAGTCGTCATTACTGAATGGCATCAAACCAAGTGAAAACTTTACCAATACAAAGAGGTGACCACTTTAAAATATGAAATCTGCCGTCTTAGAGGGAGCAGATTTCATATTTTAAATTCCTCGGCACTTTTCTCATATGATGTTTTTTCATAGTACCAAGAATGTACATAGATGGATGAACTTACGAAATTAAAAAAAAAAAACACACGCGTATATTTTTTTACAAACTGTTTACACTCTGACAACAGGATCGGGTACGTATATACAATGATTGTTAACCCTCTTCAATCTGATATTAGAATCGCAGATTTCTCAGTTTGACTTATTTCTCCTTAAGTTGTCAAAAGTTCAACAATTTATATTTTGATTGACAGAGCTCGGAGAGCTCTTCCAATCAAAATATATATTGTTGAACTTTTGATAACCTCATGGGAGACAATCATGGGTCATCTTTGGTAAACTTGACATCAGAGTGATGAGGGTTAATTGGTCTAGAGTACTCTAGACCGTTTATCACAGATCCAGTGTCTGGGGGAGAAAATGTCCTTGCTCACTACTCCGATGTGCGCGTTACCATTTTGTAACTGTAGACTTGTTTGCCCACCAAATTAGTACCACGCATTTACGGAATGCTGGCACCTCCGCAATGATTGTCCTACTTAGGTGTAATACAATTTATGGATTTCACTAAATAAGATTTTTTCAGATTATTTGCAAAATACTTGGTTAGATTTGTGGGGTACCAACCTTCCTTGCATGCTTGATAGGCGGATGCATAAAAAACTATAAAATAGCAACGCACGCATCACACTGCGGTGCAAGGGCCTTGTACGACGAATGATGGTGCTACCGGTACCCTAGCGATAATTAATGAAGCTATTCGTCAGATAATGTAAACTAATTCCGTGCATTAAGGTGCAATGGAAAAAATAGATGTAAAAGTCACACGTCAAAAAATATAGGCAGACAATTTTGTGTGTAAAAAATAAAATTTGAAATGGCCTTCTAGACCAACAACAAAGTTGGCAACCTATTAATATTTCACATAACTGATTATAGCGCTCCACGTTCAAATCATGTCCTAATAGACATGTTGAGACAACCGGTTCCCATGGAGAAATTCCTGATTCCACGTATTGGGAATCTTAGTCTATCTAATTGGGAGAATACGATTTCCGAAAGTAACCCGACTTAGTGATTACAATACGTCATGTGACAGCTGACGGTCCAATCAACTTATAAAATAAAGGAGGTTTTTCCCGCGATACAGTTCGCGAGAAAATCCATGGATCATCCTATAAGTTGATTGTGTCATCACGAGTTTCATGGCTCACTGCAATCACAATGTGACATGTGTATAGGGCACGTATACAAAATCTTGTAGTCAGTCTGACGAGTAGGCTGTTTATTTGTGTTTCAACGACATGTGGAAAGCTAACGAACTTCTCCAGCGGAACCGTTTATCACACATCCCACAGGAATATACCCTAGACCCGTGCATTCCCTTTGAATGTTCATCTAAAACTTTCTTAGATGAACACTGGGTACCGCACTGATCACATACGTAATTTTCGCAAGTGGCACCCGAGGCACTATGCTTTTCTTTCTGATGGGCAATGAGGTCTCCTTTATGTGTAAAAGCAGATGGACAGGATGTACACTTATGATGTTTATTAGGGTTGTGGGATGCCAGGTGCCCCCTGAAGTTCCATAGTCCGTTGTACCCCTTTTCGCACACAGTACATTTGTACTTGAAAACATCTTCGTGTGCCTTGATGTGATGCTCAAGACCATACTTAGTCTTAACACATTTCCCACATCTATCACAGAGGAATGTATTTTCCGAATGACAAAAACTGGAATCAACTGTAGTATGCACCTTGCGATGTTTGAAGCAAACTTTGTGGTGTATGGACAGTCACCACAGCTGTGCCACATCACTGCTGATCTCTCCACCTCCTCCGTCTCCACTGTGGGGCTGATTATTTTTTCCATCACCTCCTGTGTAAAAAAACAATAGTGACGGTGTCATGTAAGACTCACTTTGACTTGATTGAATATTGTTCAAACGCTTACCGAAATTTGCAAAGAATAAAACCGCAAAACCAAGCTTACTATATAACCCAAAGTATTTCGGCTTTTTCTCAGTAAACCAAAACAATAGTATATAATAGCCCGATTTATTGGTGGATGTGAAGGGTAGATGTCATCAAAAGGAATGGAATATGTTATACTGTCGTCTGTTGTTCGGGTGATAAGAACACGCAAAAAGGTAGGACGGACTATACTCCCTCCTACCTTAAGAACCTCTCCCACACCATCATGCCGCCCCATCTCCTCCCATCCCATTGCACCATCCCATCAAAATCGTTGCGTATATTTGTGGTTGTACTGACAAATTTTTTATACTACAAGTATAGCCGTTATAGTCATAGGGAGTACACGAAATTCAGTCACTTTTTACCTAAAAAGTTAATTAACGAAAAAACTGGTTCAAGGGAAGACAAATTAGGACCTCTAATACTTCCCCAGGTAGATACCTGGGGATTCTTAATTTAAAACAATTACTGGGGAAGAAACCCAGGCCTACGCGTATTGGTTCGTGACTTCGGCGCTCGCAATGACAGCGCGATGCGCAAATTTTCTAACATAAACATGACGCATTACAAATCCCTTTCTTAAAATACTGACACAGAGATGAGACCCTTCATGGGATCCAAGTAATTGTACTTAAATTACCATATAGGCACATATTTCTAAAGAATAATATTTTATTCTAGAGAATATTGATGGACGTGCAGATGTGCTGGTTACTGTACGTAAAAGGAGCGGCTACCGATCGATACCGTACACGGCTAGACGTACAGTCTGCGTAACGTGGGGTCATTGAGTAAATTGTCCTTTGTTCACAGTTGCGTTGTACTATCACAAACAAACGATATTGGAACGTGTAGACAATATACTTGACTATGTTGCGATGCACTGAAATGTTTCTCTTAGATGATAGAAGACCACCAAAAGTTAGTTTGAAGGAGACAATTTCTGCAAGAAATCAATTTGTTAAAGTGATCAAGTTAAGTTTTTTACTCATAAAACGAACCTCTCGAACCTACGACGCCATGTGCGAGTGTCAAACATCTAAATGCATTAAGTACGTACCTTTCCCGGAACTCAAATTTGACCAGGCTGTTTATTTTCGATTTCTTCGCTTGCTTCAAAGCGCGAATATGAAAAAATTTCCGATGAAAAAAGAAAAGCCTCGCTTCGACGATCGCGGCTTCCGAAAAGTCTAGTGTACGGTTTATCCACAGTGGGATCGAACTCGGAACCTCCAGAATAGGGTTCCGCTCCACACGTTACCAGGTATTTCCAAACACTCTCTTCAAATGCAAATATTTTGTAACTTAGTTATCTAACCCATTACATGTATTACATTTCCCAAATCCGCAAAAAACATATAACACTATCTGACTAAGTAGAAATAAACGGTCTGAATGTGGGTGGACTTATTTATTGTCAAAGGCAAGACTTCAACCTGAAAAATTGCCTGGAAAAATACCGAAACCAGCCATTTTCAGCCACCTAGCAGCCTCAAAAGCAGAATTTTCCCACCAACCGCACCTACCCACCCCTGGAGCACAGCATCCCCTGTTTCTAAAATGCAAAAAAAAATTTTTATATGTTTCCGTCTCATTTTTTAGTTACCTGTCTGGTAACAAACCCGTGTAAAAATTACATTTTAAAAAATAGCCAATTTTTCGAAGCCACTGTTTCCCATAATTCATCTGGTAATTTACCCCTATGTATCTGACTCCAACTTTGGAACCAAAACTTCAAATTCTCTTGTCCAACAAAAAGCCTAATGTAATCATTTATCTGATACTAAAAATATATCTCTATTTTACATGGCCTTAGTTTCAACATATGCCCTATGTTTAGAATTTCACCCCCGCAGTCATGTGCAATAGTGCGAAACTGTAGAGTGGAACCTAGATGTCCAACAGTCTATCACTGAGCCACCGCGCTCCTCGGCGGCTAATACGAGATTGATAAATAATCCCCATCACCACAGGCGCAGTTGGTCTAAAAGCTCTAAATTGACTTATATTTTTTATACATACCTACATTGAGAAAAATGCAAATTGAGGGGTAAATGTGGAGCCAAAAATGTGCACATTTCTCGGCCTTTAAGGCCGTAGTCGTAGAAACCAACCAAACTATGGAATCTTCGGACCCATCTTAAGAGCAAAGTGAGACTGCGAATCCCCGATAAGATTACCCAATAAGATTGCAAAGGCAGGTTGGTAAAGATAATTTAAGCCTACACATTCTCTTCTCTCGACTATTTCATAGAAAAGTTGGACGAGCACGCGTCTCCCGTTCCCCGGTTCTACGTCCCCGATGGCTCGTAGAACTTCAAAAAAGCCCCCTCCGTTTAGTTCCAAAAATATACGTCACTGGTGAAACAGCTACAGTACGTGTTCATTTTTTAAGCCTAATTGTTTTTTTTCAGCAAATTAATAAAAAATATTCATATATTTAGCTTATTGGAGTTTAATGGAGAGTTACAGCTTTCAGCAACAGATTTAGCCTACAATAGAACAGCATCTGGCCATGTTGGGGATGTGACGATATGGCGTGTGTTGGGGTGGGGGGTGCTCCCCACTTAGGGGACTAAATTTAATTAGCTAGAAAATTGATAGTAAAATAATTATTGGCTTCAGTTAGAACATCAGTAAATTTACAACACAGGCGCTTATCGTATTAGCAGAAGTCAATATATTAAGTAAAATAAAATTATACTATCAATACTAAAAAACAAGCAGAATATGGGTTTAACGTGAAACGTCTTCGAGTTTGAATGTGGAATGGATGCCGCATTGTTCTTTGTGTCTAAATGTGTGGGATATATGCAGTGGCGGTCAGTCCATAGGGCCTGGGTGGCCAGGGGCCCCGGGCTCCAAGGGGGCCCCCAAGGGCTCAAAGGAAAAAGAAATTTGTAGGTTTTTTTTTGGGGGGGGGGGACCCTCTTTAAAAAATTGGGCCCCCGCAGAGAAGTTAATAATTTACAGGCTCATGTGCATAAATGAAATTACTCCGCGCGCTCCAATAGAGTTCATTAACACGTAGTCACCGCTTACAGTAGACCGAAAGTAATACACGATGACAGCTAGTCCGACAAATGAAGAAGAAGCGGAAGGAAGAATCAAAAGTTTTTATACAACTCTCTAGAGTGAGGGTTTGGCGTTTTTCATCCATAATTTTCAAAATTTTCTCCCACCGGGCCGAACCATGGTCGGGCTGATGCGTCCTGTGTCCGAGGGCCCTATCATAATTATGACTAGGGGCCCGCAAGGGCCTCCGGCCGCCACTGGATATATGCTACACAGAACAAACAAGGAATTACGAAATCGGCTTTGTTTCTTAGAAAACACTTCGCACCTGGACATTCATACGAGCCCTGGGTGTAGCATATCCATTTATTTCTACCTCTTCCCACACATTTATAAGTTAATGTAACTGCACAACACGGGAAGATTTCCACTGAAATCGTCACAGGCAATATCAGGATGAGTTGGATATTGATCAATCGTGCTGATATGCTGACCTGCTTTTTATTTCGCATCTGTTTGTTCCTTTGAATTTTCAGCAAAATACGACGTCAAAGCATAAAAGGAAATAACAGATAACCCAGATAGCAACCTAAGGGTAGCCGGAAAAAACAACACGTTTTGTATACCATACTCGGACAGAAATTCGTGCTGGTTAGCAAATATCTCATTTTCCCATCATCTTCGCACCTTATAGCACTGCGTGCTACTCTTATAAGCCCAAAATGGAGCTTCGACAAGGCCATTTCGATAGTTTTCGGTGATTTGGGGGTGATTGTCGGGTCTATTTGGGTAATTAGATTTACTCTTATACAAAGAAACAAAACATTCGAACATACCGCATCATATTAGAAGATTTTGGGCCACATAGCAATCGCGTGTTACCATAGACACCAAGATTGCGTCCTCCAGTATACATGATGGACGACGGAAACTCTTATCACCATGACAACACGCGTTGCGCATACGCACTGACACCACGCATCAGTGGGTATGACGTCACAACGTGGCCGTTTACGCGGGCTACCATGGCAACACAACGTAACAAGGATCACGTGACATGACGTTACTTTCGAGGTCCACTACGGGGTCCATAAGAATTGGGTCGCCCAGCCCCTGGCATTCTACTACCGATAATAAAAATATCCAGTGCAAACGGAGTCTCGCCGAAGTGCTTGGATGGAACAATTTCAGAAAACTACACTGAAGGAGGGCTTCCTTTTTGTTTTGTTTTTTTCTCATGCTTGTATTACCAAAAACAAACAAACTTGTCCGTTTCGCGAAAATTCCAACGTTTGTAAGCGAATGTCCACTTGTCCAATAAGCTTGTGCCATTTAGTAAATGGTTGATGGTTAGCAATTCGGTTATCTGAATGATGGGAATACTTGGGTAGCTTTTGGTTTATAACTGATGACAAACAAGTACTCCTGCATATACGTAATTCATGAAACTGTAGTCATGGGAATAATCAACTAAAATTGAAGGTGTATTATCCACAACCAGCAGCGTAATTAGTATGTCTTTTATGGGTCTTGCTTGATCTGGCTGACCCCGCAATCAACGCCGGACTGACGTCATCATCACGTAACCCAGTTATGCCACGTGGGGTTGAGTTGTAATGGTAGCCGGCGTGAGTGGCCATGTTGTAACGCCATTACCATTGTGATCCGCTGTGTCAGTGCACATGCGCAGCGCGTGTTATTGGGATGATACCGTGATACGTCTTCCCGTCATCCACTTTGTCTACTGGACACCGATATCTTGGTTTCTATGGCGGCACGTGGCTGCTATGTGGCCCGAAAATCGGCAGTAGGACGCGGGTATGTCCAATTGAACGGGAGTATATCTCAGTACCACAAACAAGCAACAGTTGTTTATTTCATTTTGATTCCCGAAGAATCCTCTTTATTGGAGTAGCATATAATGTTATACCAGCAGGCCCCGAAGGCTTCAAATATAGTGTGGGTGTTGTTCCTTTGTATAAGAATATCTTTACTGGCCTGGATTCACCCAGAATCTTCATTTTTAGCTCAACTTTGGCGAAGCAGTTTTGTATGAATGTTTAGTACTATGGGATACATCACATATAATACGGGTTTTTCTCTCGTACGTAAATTATGTAAATTAGACTAACTTTGATTTGCCATTTCATTTATAACTTACCAAGTCCAAGTTTGTCAAGTTGAGCTACAGTGTCATTGACACTTTCATTTTCATTAGCTCAAATTTGGCGAAGCCGAATTTGAGCTTATGCCATGGCCAGTCGTCCGTCTGTCCGTCTGTCCGTCAACAATTCAATACGGCTCGGGCTAGAGGCCTTATTTATGAACCGATCTTTACGAAACTTCTTGGGTACCTTTGTTATGACCGTGGGACGAGAACGAGTGTTTTGGGGTCCGGTCCGAAATTCAAGATGGCTGCCAGCTGCCATTTTGTACCGACGATGCAGAAATCTGTTTTTTGCACAGAACTTCCATATGAAAGCGCTGATTTGAATAATTTTTTTGTATGAATGTTTAGTACCATGGGATACATCACATATAATACGGGTTTTTTTCTCGTGCGTAAATTATGCAAATTAGACTAACTTTGCTTTATTTAGTGTTATTTTCAGCACTGCAACTGCAAATGCCAATACGGCTCGGGCTAGAGGCCGTATTTATGAACCGATCTTTACGAAACTTCTTGAGTACCTTTGTTATCACCGTGGGACGAGAACGAGTGGTTTTGGTACTTTAGTTAGTGCAATCAGTTTTTTTTGTACAGAACTTCTGTGTGAAAGTTCTGATTTGAATACATTTTTGTATGAATGTTTAGTAACATGGAATACATCGCTTATAATACGGGTTTTTTCTCGTGCAGAAATTATGCAAATTAGATGAACTTTGGTTTATTCAGTGCTACTTATACACAGTAAGTGCACATGTCAATACGGCTCGGGCTATCTTCACGAAACTTCTTGGGTACCTTTGTTATCACCTTGGGACGAGAACGAGTGTTTCTGGGTGCGGTCCAAAATTCGAGATGGCTGCCAGTGGCCATTTTGTACCGAAATTAGGTTCAATCAGTTGTTTGTACACAACTTCTATACGGCTCAGGCTAGAGGCTGAATTTATGAACCGAACTTTACCAAACTTCTTGGGTACCTTTGTTATCACCGTGGGACGAGAACGAGTGTTTTTGGGTGAAGTCCGAAATTCAAGATGGCCGCCAGCAGCCATTTTGTACCAAAATTAGTCCAATCAGTTTTTTGTACAGAACTTCTGTATGAAAGTTCTGATTTGAATACATTTTTGTATGAATGTTTAGTAACATGGAGTACATCACATATAATACAGTTTTTTTTCTCGTGCAGAAATTATGCAAATTAGATGAACTTTGATTTATTCAGTGCTTCTTATACACTGTAAGTGCACATGTCAATACGGCTAGGGCTGGAGGCTGTATTTATGAACCGATCTTCACGAAACGTCTTGGGTACCTTTGTTATCACCGCGGGACGAGAACGAGTGTTTTGGGGTGCGGTCCGAAATTCAAGATGGCTGCCGGGGCCATTTTGTACCAAAATTAGTGCAATCAGTTTTTGTACAGAACTTCTGTATGAAAGTTCTGATTTGAATAAATTTTTGTATGAATGTTTAGTAACATGGAATACATCACATATAATACGGATTTTGTTTCTCGAACAGAAATTATACATAGAAAGTGCACGTGTCAATACGGCTCGGGCTAGAGTCTGTATTTATGAACCGATCTTCATGAAACTTCCTGGGGTACTTTTGTTATCACCTTGTGACAGGAACGAGTGTTTTGGGGTGCCTCTGTTATCGCCGTGCTATGAGAACAAATATTTTGGGGTTCAGTCAGACCCACTCTGGGACTCAGAAATTTCTTTTCTAGTTTAGCATCTAACTGTCACCGCACCTTTACAATACTTTACATATATATTTGTTACAGGCTACGGTCAGCATTTATGCACAGACCGTTACAATACTTTACATGTACCTTTGTTATCAGGTCATTACATAGATGTTTGTCATTGCTGTGTCACAAACTATACATGTCTTAAACAAGTTGAGCTACAGTGTCATTGACACTTTCATTTTTCACTTCCATAAAAAATTATTGTCATTATCACCAGCATTTGAACTTACTGCATTTGTGCAGCAACTTATTCTTTTTGCACTCTCTGGGGTATATTTATGAATTTCCATAAAAAAGAGAAAAAACATTCCCACAAACTATGACCTTCAAACTTACTGCATCTGTGCATTAACATCTTCCTTTGGCATGCCTCAGAGGGAGCATTCATTATCAGGTTGTGTTGAAACTTTGTATGCCTATGCAGGGTTACAAAGATAGGAGCTATCGATTTTCTTTTCATTTCCACCAAGAACTGTTGTTGTTAGCATCAATCTTTGAATTTATTGCATTTGTGCATCAACATTCTTCTTTGACGTGGTCTACAGGCCACATTTATCAGGGGATTATTTTTGAACTTGGTGTGCTCATTTGGCGATAAGAGCTATTGATTAGAATTCATTTCTGTGAAAAAAGTTGCTATTTACAATAACCTCTGAACTTACTGCTTTTGTGTTTCAACATTCTTCCTTTAGCCAGTCTTACAGTTTACATTTAAAAATGCATGGATTACTCAGACGTTGTGCACACAATGCTGTTATGTTGAAATTTCACCAAATAACATTGGTACCAATGATCTTCAATTTTTCCATTTCACTTATAGCTTACAAAGGGATATTTGGAGGGCGTTATGGAAGATGTAGTTCGAGGTCTCCCACCCTCAAGAAAATTTTGTAAAATTCAGAGCTATGAGAGCGAATCTATGGCGTTTACAGTGTGTGCAGCCCTATATTGCAGACCATTTAGGGCTCTATATGTTTTGTGAAAGTTGCATTGGGCCAATATGTTTTTGGGCCGGAATAGAAAATTCGATACTGACGAGGATTCATTACCAAGGTTTTTTCGGAATTTATTTGGAAAATACATTGGAGTACTAGTACACTGAATTTCTGCCAGAGTACCCGGAGAGAACCACTGAGCAACGGCGAGCAACTGTCAGCTCCCCAACATACTAACTCTGTACAAGCAGAGTTAGCATTGGTTGGAGACAGGAGCACCATCGACGTACAATACACTTTAGTACACAGCGCCACCGTGCCCCAACGTGGGCAAGGGTGTGAAGTGTCTAACCTAAGGATACAACGCGGTTGCAGCAGGTTGGATTCGAACCGAGGACCTCTCGGCTTGCAGTCTGCACCTCAGCCCACTGAGCTACCCATACCCCGCGTACAGTAATATTATAGAGCATCAAATTTAACTTTATTCACACTAATAACATTTTTTTTTTTAACCCTTTACCCAACGTAACGGCAAAAACCGGCCAGCGCTATTCTCAAAAATCGCCAATTAATTTTCATTATTTTTTTCATTTTTGTCTCAAAAACAAAGGTTATTGCCCCTCATTGGAACGAGCTGTTCGAGCTCGTTCCAATGACGGGCAATAACCTATGTTTTTGAGAGAGAAAAAATGAAAAGAAGTAATTATTCAAGACTATTTTTTTTTGCAAGTGCCGTCTACTTTTCATGTTCGGTGAAGTGTTAAAGAAGATGGGTGACATATATGTTGAATAAAAGGCAAAACACCAGATTTTTGACTGGTCACCGAGGAAGGTTGGATGGAGAATTTTTTGAAAGACCACTTCATTTATTCAGCAGATTCCGCACTGAGAAATTTGACCGAGAAAATGCCTAAAATTAAAGACATTTTCCGAAAAAAAATGGGTGAAGACCCCCTCCCCCTCCCATTCTACACACACTTCCCCTTCTGTCAATGCCAAGGAGGCATGACCACTTGCAATGATGGTGTATGAATAAGTTGCCAAGAATGCGCCAGTGAAAAAAAATCTGAGCATGACGTCATGTGATTTGAAAGGAAGTGTCCTCCATCGTTTTCAATCAAGAGCACCATTCGCGATGGTGAACAATATGGTGTTTTTGCTTTTATTCAACACATTTCTCACTCATCTGGCATCAGCAAGAGACGGTAAGTATCTGAATCTTTCCGAAAATTATGACCTTCTTATAAAAATTGTCACAGGTATGTTATTTACCTGTGTCTTCGAATGACCCAATTCACCCATGGTAAAATTTGTCAACAACTTTCTCCATTTTTATTGCTTGGTAACATGCGTAAGGAATAAATGTATGCGGAAGATACTTTGTAAGGAACGGTAGTAAATGTTGTGCCTGCGACAAGAATGATCGTTGTAAGTACATCCTATTCAATTTATTATCGAATGATTGTCGTTTGTTTTACACGTATCCCATTTTCGTGGTAAAAATTCATCGATGATTCACTACTGTTATTCATTTCGGAACGTCGAATCAAAGAAACGGGAGCAGTAACTTTTGCGTCTCTCGTTGTACATGTACAAGTGGAGGTATTGCCCGAAGGAGGCTTGTCACCCTCATATCAGATTCAGACAGAACTTTTATTTATTATAGTTCAAGGAGTGTGGTGGGCCGGTGGTTACAAATTATCGGTGCGCCTTTATACCGCAGGTCCCCGATTTTACCGCAGGCTACCGCAGGTCCCTGAAAATTACCGCAGGTCCCTTGTTTTTCTGGGTATTATCTTTTTTTTAACTAACAGTTCGAGGCAACTGTCGTCTCGTTGATATTTGTGGGTATTTTACACCAAAAATCAATAATAACGGAGCGTATTTTTCTATTTACGCTATATAAACAACATAAACTTATCACACTCTTCTCGTCATAACAACCGCAGCCCCGCAAAATTACCGCAGGTCCCTTGTTTTGCGGGGTATTATCTTTTAACTAACATTTTGAGGCAAATGTGGTCTCGATGATATTTGGGGGTACTTTACACCAAAAATGAATAATAACAGAGCGTATTTTTCTATTCACGCTATCACGCTCTTCGTGTCTAAACAACATACACGCACACAATCGGAAACACGATTCAAAATATTCCAGCGATGCAGGTTAGCCCAACTTTGTGACATTACTATATCGTATTTCTCGGGGCATGGCTTTTGGTAATTCATTGCATTTATTGGGCATAAAAGGCCTGCTGTCGAGCCTGACCACAGGTCCCAAAATCGATCGTAAACTACCGCAAGTCCCTTCAAATAGATTTCTTTCGCTAAACAAGATGGCTGTTTCTTCCACAAGTCGAGGGACCTGCGGTATATTAAAACTATCACAAGCTACCAGAGAGCCATATGAATTATTTCCCTGCTCCCCCCCCCCCCCCTTCCAAAAAAAAAAAAATTAAAAATTCTAGCAATGTACCACACCATTCTCGAAACAAGGAACCTGCCAGTGCTGTAGAACAAAAACTATCAGAAGCTATTGCATGGAATTGGGATGTATTACCAAGACAAAAAAAACAAAAAAAAAAAACAAATTAAACTATTTTTTAGTGATGACCAAAACTGGTTATTATAATATATTTTTACTGCAGGTTAATACTGATAAATGTTTTGTTTCGCGGGGACTCTGGGGTGAGACCGGTCTACTCTGTAGTGGTATCCTGTACCGCAGGTCACTAAATCCTTCGCATATTTATTTCTAATATACCGCAGGTCCCTCGTTTTGCTGTTACTTCCACAAATCGAGGGACCTGCGGTATATCAAAACTATCACAAGCTACCACAGTCCCCCTTTCAATTATTTCCCTGATCCCTAGGCCTACTCCCACCCCTCAAAATGCTAGGCAATGCGGTCGACCATTCACAAAACAAGGGACCTGCGGTACAATAAAACTGTCAGAAACTATTGTATTACCATGAATGATGAATGAAAGGTCTTAAAAATCTCTTGCGACCCGGTATTGTTTGGTGTCAGAAGTATTACCATGAAAAAAAATAATGAAGCTATATATTAATATACCGCATGTCCCTCGATTTGTGGGAGTAACAGCAAAACGAGGGACCTGCGGTATATTAAAAATAATTATGCGAAGGATTTAGTGACCTGTGGTAAGGATACCCCTACGGCGCAGACCGGTCTCATCCCAGAGTCCCAGCGAACCAAAATATTTATCAGTATTAACCTGCAGTAAATGACGGAGAGAGTGAAGATGAGGGGAAAAACTAAAAGGGACCTGCGGTAGTTTTTATTTTACCGCAGGTCCGTTGTTTTGTGAAGGTAACAGAAAAACAAGCGACCTGCGGTATATTAAAAATATGTTAAGATAACCAGTTTTGATCATCAACTAAAAAACAGTTTCATTATAATTTTTTTACATGGTAATGCATCCCAATTCCAATAGCTTCTGATAGTTTTGTTCTGCCGCAGGTTCCTTGTTTCATGAATTTTTCACCCTAATAGTGAGGCTTGGAGTGGGATGACCAGGGGACTTATGTTAGATCACGATAGTTCTAACATGCTGCAGGGAAATACTTAAAAAAGGACCCGCGGTAGCTTGTGATAGTAACGTTTTTAATATACCGCAGGTCCCTCGATTTGTGGGAGTAACAGCAAAACGAGGGACCTGCGGTATATTAAAAATAAATATGCGAAGGATTTAGTGACCTGTGGTAAGGATACCCCACGGCACAGACCGGTCTCATCCCTGAATCCCCTATACCAGCGGCTCTGCCGGGCAAATACCACGAGATTTCCGTTCCCCCAACATGGGGCTCTACATTCTAACTCACTGAAACAAATACAAAAGTCCACCTCACACAGTAATGGACAAACATAGAAACATGCCTCCCCCGGACTCCTTCAGTCCAAATGCTCAAGGGGAGCTAGGTCAAAAACCATCCGACTGACTATGAGAAAGGCAACATCTCCATGTTGATTCCAAGTGACTTCTACGGAACCAACTGAATGAGAAAATACAAAATATAGTGGTCGGTTAGCAAAACACAACTGTACATACACAAGCCTATCTTGTCAAACATTCTGACAACGATAAAATAGTATGAATAATAGACTTCATACCGGTACCTATCAAACTCTTCCAAATATGATAGGTGAGCTGTTCAAATTATGAATAAGCGAAGCTCTTCTATAAAACAGCCGAACGCTACGCTTACGCAATCAAGCTCGTCGACAAAGCAGCCAAGCTCCTCGATAAAGCAGCCAATAGTCAAATAAATAACCCTTAAATATGGGTGCTGACATCTGATACAGCCTAATCTGTTCTTAATGGCAATAAAGGGTTATATAATCCCAATGAGTGGAAATCCACCCACATGATTTTTCAGCACAAATTAAGTGCAAATAAAGGGCACGAACTGACAAATAATAGCGTACACTGCACACTTGCTCTCAATCTATCGACAATATCCTTTGAAATGTCGACAATTAATTACTCAGGCAGTGTACTCAGCCTAATAGTTGGAAAGCACATTACCTCCAACACTACAGCAAACACATGCTGATGAGCCTTTTGGTACGGCCATATTTAATACTGCGCGCCGACACTGATACGGCCTTACACGCTAAAAATAGGGCCAGATCATCTTATTGGAAACACTGACGGCCTCGGCGTCGTATCATGTAAAGCACATTCTTTCAACAGTATAGCATGCAATTATAGATGAACCTTAGAGCGAGGTCTAGGGGTGAATAGAGGAAACGGGTAGCTAAGCCATCCACCTTTGGTCCTCCACCAGTGCCATCGACCTTCACGCATACCAAATACTGATACGATCTCACGAATAAAACAGTGTACACGTAGTATATTCGAACTGCACCCAATTAGTGAAACACGTATTCTCACACGCAGCAGTTACTCAAAAACCACAAACAACACGCTGTATCATGCGCTAAATAAGTAATCCGTACCTAAGCTCAGCCTACAGCTGATGGAGCGCAATCCATTTTCATAAGCAGTGAAAAGTTATATAACTCCACGGGTGGAAGTCCACCCATCTGAGTGTCCAAAACATGGACCACAATCTATAACAATTCTCTGCCCATATACTCAGCGTGCAGAGAGCCGTGACCGCATACTCCAAGAGTATTGGAGGGGTACCACCCTCCCCACATACACACTATGTCGGACCCACCGAATGTCTCGCACTAAACGTGCAGTGGTAAACATGCAGCCACAAGATTAGCTCTTGAGACATCCTAACTCTCTCTTCGCAAAAAGTCATGTAACGGACTCCCACAACTGCCTGTAAGCATGCCTTTGTTTCTGCCTCCCCCGTTTCAAACAGCCATCTTGTTTTGCGAAAGAAGGGACTTGTGGTAGTTTATGGTAGATTTTGGGACCTGTTGTCATGTTCGACAGCCTGCCTTTTATGCCCAATAAATGCAATAAATTACCAAAAAGCCGCAACCAAGAAATACGATATAGTAGTGTTAAAAAGTTGCAACGCTGAAATATTTTGAATCATGTTCCCGAGTGTGGCGGGGGCCACATGGGGTGGGATGCCATCATGGGTAATTTTCCTGACACATGGCAAGCTCTGAAAGCCTGATGAATTGCATATCGGAATGTTATGTACAATAGAAGAAGTTTTTATATTAGTTATAGTTTTATAGGTCTGCACACGTTGTTTTGACACGAAGAGTGTGATAAGTTTATGTTGTTTATATAGCGTAAATGGAAAAATATGCTCCGTTATTATTGATTTTTGGTGTAAAATACCCCCAAATATCAACGAGACGACAGTTGCCTCGAACTATTAGTTAAAACAAAGATAATACCCCGCAAAACAAGGGACCTGCGGTAATTTTGAGGGACCTGCGGTAAAATCGGGGACCTGCGGTATAAAGGCGCACCCCAAATTATACAACAGCATTGGACTTCAAACCGAGAGGCTCAGGGTTCTGTCCCTACCAGGTGCTGCGTTGTATCCTTGAGCAAGGCACCTAATCCCAATTGCCCATGGGGGGGGGGGGGGGGGGCACAGTGACACATTGTACCAAGGCGTACTGCACTTCGATGGTGCACTTTTCCTCAACCAATGCTACATGTAAGCCTGCTTCAGTGTTTGTGTGGATGGACCGCAACAAATCAGCAGCTGGCCAAAGTGTTATTATGGAGTTAGTACTTTTTATACCAGTTAGTAGCCACAATCAACATATTGATTATTCTGCTATTTCAATTGAGATGCACATGCCTTTTTTTTTTAAATTTTATATTTTTGTTTTGTTTTTTAAGTATGTAAGGAGTCGGACAGTTGCTTGCCAGTGCTCAGTGGTTCCCTCCAGGTACTCAGGTCTCCTCCACCTGTAAAACTGTATGACACAAGGTGATCTGGCTGTCGAAAATGCTGTTAAAACCCTGTTAAATAAATAAATCAGAATAGTTTGATTTTAATGTCAAAATGCGACAGCGAATAAAAGCTTATGACCTCGTCACCTTTGCTCACATGCAGTAACCTTGACTCTGTACAACTAGGGCCTACCACATCTCCAATCAGTTATAAACTTTCAAACTTTGTGTTGTTAAAAGTCTTCTGAGTTTGGCAACATGCCGTACTGTAGAATAGATTAGAAAGGCAGTATTTTTGAGGGGGATAAAGTATGTCATTGGTCAGCAATGACTGACATGAAAGGGAGAGCACAAGAGGGTTCTGGAAATTGGGGGGAGGGGGATTAGATACCCTTCTTACACCTCCAGTTTCTGCCATGATGCCATGGCAAAGTGCATATAGAAATGCACTTTGCCATGACATCAGTAACAAAGTGCATATCGATATGTGCATTACCATTGGGGGGGGGGGGGGAAGGGGGTAGATACCCTTCTTACACCTCCAGTTTCAGTCACTGATGCCATGGCATCCTGACAACAGTGCAAGTCAAGTCAGCACATAAGCAGCATGTCATGGTTAGTGAGAGGTACAGTTTGTGAACATGTTTGACAGTTACCACTTCACTTGTGCCTGACATTATTAGACCTGTATAACTTCCTCGAACAGATTATGGGTCTGTAACTTGAAAACATGTCCAATTTTTATTTGGCTTTACTAATACCTCCACCCCATGCCCCCCATAGGCAAAATTGCATACTGTGACTTCATAATTTCCAACAAGTGGGTAATTCCTTTAGCACCCACCCCTTCTCCCCCATCGGAATTTTCTAGCTACAGGTTTTAAGACTGTAAATTTTCCATTTATGCAGCTCTGGGTAGTCACAAATTTTATTAACCAATCAACATTTGGCAGGGATTTTTACTACTTTCCAATCAATATTTGGATGACCGTCACTACTTTTCAGTCCAAAAACTCCATATTTTGGCTAAATTCTAGACATGTTTGGAATGATTTCACAAGTGCCATGTCAGAAATTTCAAACTTTCAATTTTAGGTTTATAATTTCCAACTATTGTAAAGTTGACAAATGATGGGGGAGGGGGAGACACCCCACCCTGTAGCAACATGAGGCGAGGAATAGTTATTGTTCGTCAAGTCAGCGTATCACTTACTTTTCTTAAATCCCAAGCGGAAATTCAAATTTCTAATGCAACAAGGTTATACATGTAATACCAAGGAGATGTATTGAATGTACTTAGGCTAAATGAAGATGATTTAACAATACTTTTAAACCTGCCTAGTACATGTAATAGTGATGGTCAGATGTAGATAGAGGTAACTTTATTAACAATTACATGATTGCACCACAGGGAGATGGCATAGCCACTAGTGGCAGTCTTTCTGCCTTTCCCGTTTTAAAAAAAAGGAGTGACCAAAAAAAAAAAAAAGTAAAGAAAAAAAAGTGAAAGAAGAGAAATGAAAATGAGAAGCAGACATGACAATCAAGGAAATCCTGACAACAGCATGTTCTCCAATAAGAGGGCAATTTATACCCCTAGTGCAGATGATATGTTAGCCTGGTTCTTTCCGTCATGTGGGAAATCTATTCTGTACTTTCTGGTATGTAATGAAGATTGAGTTGAATAAAGAGGTGGCGATGAGATAAACCAGGGCTTATATTTCGTCGAGAATCCGAGAATCGATTCGCACAAAAATTCGCGCAATAAAACCGGCGAGAATCCATGTAGATTCTCGCTGCACCTCTGCTAGGATTCGCGTGAAAAAAATTGAGTCCACCATTTAACCCTTTATTTAACACAGCGGCAACAAATTAACCAGCAGAAGGCTAATATGACCTGAAATGTCCTGACACCATGTCAACAAAATCTTACAAATAAATATGGCTGTCATTGGAACCGGCTCATTGAGCCGGTTCCAATGACAGCCATAGTTTTAAGATTTTATTGGTAAATATTGTTCATTTAAATTATTTTATCATCTATTTATTATTTATTGTTTAAAAATTATCAAATTTAGTTTTAAAAATTAAAAAGGTGTGTTGGGTAAAAGGTTAACATGTGTTATCAGTATACAACAGTGGTTCAACCTTGGTGACGTCATGGGATCCTGGGACACTCATGGTAGGTATGGATTCTCGCAACGATTTTCACGAGAATCCAATTGGATTCTCACAAATTTAGACAAAATATAAGCCCTGATAAACAGAGCTATGACCTACAATTAGGGCATACTATATTGTTACAGTTGACATCTAGAGAGTACAATTAAACTTAGAAATTGCTCAGTAAGAGTCTTTTTGAATTGTGATCTTCAAACGGATGGTTCAATATTATTCCACATCCTTGGGAAAGTATATGTATTTGATTGGGACTAATTAATGGTAGTGATGTCATTTTCCCTCTATTCCTCACTGCAAAATAATAGTGATTGCTTGATTTTTTTCTCCATAATTAATAATGGTGTTGACACTATTATTAGACAAGTGAGAGTAATCATGACTTATCTGCAATTTGAAGTCTAGAGGTGGATGCACTCTCCCCTCTCCCCCACCCAATAATCCCTAGCAACATCCCTGGTGCCTCACATGATGATATACAGCACTTACAAATATTTCTAGACTTCAGTAAATCTATCAAAATCGATATCGATATTCACTTTCTACAGGGTATACATGCTACCAAATTATTAATTAGAGTAATATGTGCTTCATATGCCTGCACAGAAATATACAACTCGTCATTTGTAACATGTACATATGTACATTTGTCTCAGTTGCCTTTGCTTTAACACTGGTTGATTCAGTTTTGCCTTGCCTATGTTTTGCTCATGAAAATCTGAAAAATAGGTTATTTAACTGGCTAAGTGCTAGAAGCCACAAACTTGGCTCTTTTTTGAAGTGCTGAAACATATTTTTTTGTGTTGTGGTTTTCCCCACACAGCCACAATCGGCCCCTTTTATGTTGCATTTAAAAAGTTCTCCCAAGTGTATTCTTCCTTCAGAACTCCACTGGTAGGATGCATTTATCTTTACAGCATTCAGGCCTGCCAATTTGAGGCAGACAGTCGTTGGGGTCACATGGAGGTTACCTAAAATGGAAAATGGGTTGTGTCAAATTATAGCCAGGTCACACAGGATTTATGCCAAGTTGAATAATACAGTACGAATGAATGGTGGAATGATGTTGAGCATCAACCAATCATCAGCTGCTCAGGCGTTTGCACCTATCTGAAGTATAGCTGCTCTGTTGGCCAATTATTACAGAGCAGCTATACATGTACTTCAGTCAGACACAAACACCTATGCTGATGATTGGTTGATGCTCAGCATCATTTTAAACTGTTGAGCATCTTAAGATGTAGCATGGGTTAGGGCCCTGCGAATCGGGAAATTTTTGTTCGAATCGAATCTCGAATCGAATCGGGACTGATGTCGACATCGAATCGAATCTCGAATCGAATCAGGATAAACTCGGGAAATATCTATAACTGGCATTATCTTGTGCAGTAATGCCCGGAAAGCACTGCGAGAAGAGATCGTTGACATTAGCTGACAACTTGGAGTTGTTTAAAATGTCTTTCTCGTTGAATGGCCATTCAGATATTCACTTGGCCCGACAATAAATTCAAGACATAAATATGGACAGAAATTAAGGTGTTACTGCCCAGAGTCATTTGAGACAAACCACTAAATTGAAACATGAGAATTAAAAGCACAAATGTAATACAAGTGGCACATTAATTCCCATGGGTTGAAGTCTGCTACAGCCGCTAACTTCACGTACGTTAGCTTGGCTACTTACATGTACATCTTAAAGGAACCTCATTATTGTAATGTTTGGTTGTTTTTGTATTATCGGGATTCGTGTCTTGTAGATTTCGGTCCGTTCTTAACTCAATAACTCCGTATACATAAAACGCAGCAAAGGCGTTAAACTGTGTTAGTTTCTGCATTAGTTAACTCGAATATTGACGCAGTGCTCATTCACACAAATTGCTTTTACTTCTTTCCAACTTCCAAGTACCAACGCCGAACAATGCAAAGATACTACAGAGGTTTTCCTCCCACAGTTTTCTAACATAATAATGGGAGCGCTCCAGGCGACATGCCCCCATTATTGTGTTAGAAGATTCTGGGACTGGGAACGGGCCTTAGGCCCATAACTGGATATTTCAGTTGTATAGATGAGGCGTGAACAGGTTACAAGTTAAAACAGCTCCAATTTGCAAAAGTCAAAAAACGAACGTTTAATTTCCCGTTCTAAAGACTCAAAATATACACTGTCGAACACCGATTCGTTTTCCTCGAAGCTTCGTTTGACTAACGAATCGGCAAACTATTCGAGATCGATATACGAATACCAAAGTGATGTCGACATCGAATCGAATTCTCGAAGCTTCGCAGGGCCCTAGCATGGGTACAAAATCAGGAAATGGCAATAATTCATATCTCTGCCACAAATAGTGATTATGGATTCTATACTCTTCTGCAGCATGCTAGTCCATGTTAAGATTTGGCTATACATTTGTAATTGCAACTAATTTGTTGTCCAAACACAGCCTCATTATTGTTCCTAAGGATTCATCTCTATTTATAAGGATATTGCCTAAAAGAGCAAGAACTTGGCTATGATACAACAGTTCATATATCAGCATAGTTGCAGTACAATATATATTTAGGTTACCTAATGGGTTACCTGAATAAAGTGCAGGGGAGTGAATGATAAGTTAACAGAGTTCAGACCAGGTGAATGATAAATGGGTTACACAAAATTTGGAAAAGAGCAAGCCTGGCATTTTTACATTATTGTTGGCTTCTTGTGCAGGCAGCCAAGAATAATGCAAAACACTGTTAAGTCATCTGCAGCTGTGTACATGTACATACAGTAGTTATTAACATAAAAGCAAGGCCCGGAGATGTGGGAGGGGCAGTGTGGCCATCTTACAGAGACCACTAGCACAGCAGCGATATGATAAGATGTGGGTTTTAGGAATAGGCTGTTGTGGTGAACAGTATTTTCTAAGGCCAGGAGGGCTCGTTTTCGCCCTCCTTAATTTATTAAGGCGAACAGTAGTCAAGTAAATAAATCGCTCTCCTGAAAAAGCCAGGCCTGATCATAGCCACATCACTTTTTATTATTATGTTAATAAGCATATCATAGGTGCATTTAGCACGGCTACACAATGAGGTCTGCGAGAGGCACAAACAGTTCTAATGATTCAGAAAGTAGCTACCCACCCTTGCTCCCATGAGAGTAGATCAATGGGGCACTTGCCCCTGCAGTTCTGGCACCACTGCTGTGGGTATCATCTGTTTGTCAATTGTATATCCAGTTTATATTTCTACAGATGCATATATCAATTTTCTCTTTTCCAGCTGAGTATATTTTCCGTCATCCAGATTGTCCAGCTGAAAATGCATTTGCATTAGGTATTTCAGATCCCACTAGAATTCCGGATGCAAACATGTGGGCCTCCTCTAGAATACGTGAAACTCGTGCAGCTCCTTATGGACGACTTATGGATGATAAAGGTGATGTTTTTTTTATTAATTGTCTGTCACTTGTTATGTCGGACTAACAGTAGCTTTTTCGAATTTACTTAACTTAACCACTGGGGACAAATAGTTATTAGATGTGTTTCCTGTAACTGGAGAGCAACTTGTTCTGACCAAGAAAACATACAACAGTGTTGCTGTGGGGCCTTTGATTCAAGGAATGGGCTTGAATTTGACAAAGGACTATTCAAGGCCCAAATTGTGCATATGTCACAGATCGAGGAGTCATATTTGTAACTAGGATCTACAGGTCATTATCTCCTTCTCCCGCTTACTTTTTTAAGGGAAGTGGAAGGGAGGGGTAATGGCTGGGGGCTCTAGTTACGACTAGTTAAGATGAAACCTGGAAAATCCTGGAATTAGTCTATTGTAGGGTGTTGAAAAAAAAGGATTTGCAGGAACCCTGTTCAGTGCAATTCGGTAAACATTCACCTAGAAAATGGAGATTAACATGAACATGGACTGTAACTTACTCCTAAATATAGAAACTACAGTATACTGTGATCACAACAGTGATCTCTGTCTCGATCAGTTCATGATCTGGGGATCCCTGTGGGAACTCCAGTAAGACAAGCTGTGCTTGTTTACTTAGTAAATAGGCTCCTTTTACTGGTAATATAGGACTGATCAGTAACCAATGTTTGAGGTCGATGTCCTCTTAAATGGGCAACATGGGTGTATACGATTGGCTAGGTTTGACTTTATGTCCATGTTGTCGTCACGGTTAGACATTGTTCAGAAATATGTGGCCTTAAACACCAATAAATAAACAAATAATCAGGATCTGGTCAGGAACAGTTGCACCAGTTTGTCGAGATTTCACAAATATAGTCAGAATCAAGGAAAAGGAACAAAAATAGAACCAGAAGTCCAGTGTAGTTTTTTTTTCTATATGTAAATATCTACAGTGCTGTAGGTATGAAAGCTGGCAGCGACCGACCTTGCTTTTCCTTGGGACTGAGGCTGAAAAGCCTTGAGATCAGCCAGAATTTTTTTTTTCAGGCCTACAGTAGACCTCGAAACATAGTATTTTATCATAAAGCTTTATGATGCTTAAGTAGGCCCAGAAGTCAATTCTACAAGGCCTGTTAGTAAAATCCAGACATTTTAACATTAAATTATTTTTGTTGAACAAAATTTGTACACCTGTCTTCGCCTTGTTGCAATTTATGCAAAAGTGCCCATCCAGAAATCATAAGGCAAATTCACACAGGCAAAATAATTTCACTTGATATGAAACACATTCACAGAATATGAAGCTTTTAAGTTGTACATGTACATGTAGTTTATGCACTTCAGAATAAAGGCCAAATATGGGTTTCCAACACTTGACCAATTCTAAAATGCAGACAATAGTGGAGATCAGCATTTTCCATCTTTATGATGTGTGCGCCAACCCCCCAAAGCAAATCACAAGTGGAACATTTGCAGGCCACAAGCCTTGTCAGAAAATGGCTGACACAAATTCAACTCAAAGTTAAATAAATCGATACAGAGATTCTTTGGGTGTCCACAGGGACCAAGTATTGGACCCATCTCCAATGGCATTTTCAGCATGATTTTTCCCAATTCAAACCTCAAATTTCCAAATCTCAGGCCTTATTCAAATGAAAATTTAATCCTTCTTTAACTATTGAAGGCCCAGTTTTGACTTCCATCACTTTTTTATTACAATAAAAGCAGGTGCCACAACAGGCAGTTTTTAATTATGTTTGCAAGCTGCATCGCAAGAACCTTGTTTCATGTGACTGTTTGTTATAAACGTACTACATGTTTACCCAACGTAACAACCAAAACCCACCAGTGCTATTCACAAAAATCACCAGTTAATTTTGGTACTTTTTCATTTTTTGTCTCAAAAACATAGGTTATGACCCTTCATTGAAACGATCTCGACGAGCTCATTCCAATGAGGGGGCATAACCTATGCTTTTGAGACAAAAATGAAAAAAATTACTTATTCAAGAATTTTGTTTGCAAGTGTCGTCTGCTTTTCAGGATGGTAAAGGGTTAATGTTCTCGGTTCAATATGAAGGTAAAATTTCTTACTCTTTGTGTGTTTCTTCTCCCAAATAAATTCTTAATCAGAGCCTTCATGATGCAAATTTTCCAAATTGCATTGGCCCCGGACTCTTTCCCAAAGAAGGCAAAAGAATTCCTGTGATAATTGGTGTATTATGCACTTGACGATTTGTGTTAAAATTAACTTTTATATTGAGTATCAATTGTAATATTACAGTGGAGCCCACTTAATTGGATATCTCTTAACTGAATAACCCTGTTAATTGATTATAATTTCCCAAAACAAAACCATTTACCATACCTCCAGTACAAATTTGACCTGTTAATTGAATATAGGTTATAGAGTAAACTCCTGTTAATTGGATAAAAAAATCTTGTAACCTGTCGAGAAATTACTCCAACTATCCCCAGTTTTCCTTTGTTTATAGACCTATTTGGCCTCAGTACATCCAATGCAGGCATTTAATCTATTATATCTTGTTTGATAGAGCTCATGGAGCTCTGTCTAATGAGATATAATAGAATAATGCCAAGTTTATCTCTAGAATACAGGAAAGTGACACAATCCCTGTTAATTGAATACTCCTGTTAATTGAATAATTTTCATTGACAAAGTGACTATTCATTTAACAGGGTTCCACTGTACTGGTAATATATATATATATGATAAATCTGAGTTGAAAATATCTGACAGGAGGTTACTCCAGCTGTCAAAAGTGTCATTAAACTCCAATAAATAATAAATTAATCAGTTGAAAACAATATTTCAAGTAAAGGGCACATTGAAATATCACTGTGTGTAGTCTAAGTCAAACTGCACATTTTCATTGCTTTGCAAAAGGAAACTTTGAACTACTATAACAAAAGTCTAACATTCTAAATAAATTGATATAAATAACGCACTTTAAACAGACTGTTAATTAAAAATAGAATGTGTTTTCATTTTTAGAATTCACTAAAAAAACAATGAGGGTTTTAAGTTGAGCTTGAATGCTTTTTGAGAATAGTCCTGACTTGTTTGGGCCATTACATTGGGTAAAGAGTTCACATAGATGAGAGTTACACTAAAGCTGTACAGTACACAGGGTTAGTTACTCAGTTAATAATGGAATTTTTTTATAACCAAAAAGTGTGACTAACCCTTTCAATGCACAGGGTTAGTCACACTTTCTGGTTATAAGAAATTGGTAACTGCCATATCAACCACTACATGAATATATGCACTGACTGAGGCAGTAAAAATGCATAGGGTTAGTTGGTTACATGTTACATAGGGTGCAGGATTCAAGGAACTAGTGGAAATATACTACCCAAAGTTTGCTAAGCACCAAGTATATCCAACTACCTGTTTTACATTTTAGTTGAAATATTGTAATGAAAAGTGTATATATTTTTTATTTAATTATATCTTTAATGATTTAAGTACAGAAATTAAGACTTTGTTTGTGTTTGACATTATATTTTAGCTTTTGAATACGATAACCATGGAAGATGGATATTATTGGTAAAAAGAGGAAATTTTTCAATTTACAAAAAAGTTGACGGAGCGATCTGGTGTTCAATATCGAGTTTGAGACCCATTACTGTTAATTACAGCTTGGCAATGCCTTCTCATGCTCCCAAGCAGGTTCCTGGTGGTCCTCTGTGGGATGTTGTTCTATTCTTGGACCAGCATGGCACGAAGCTCCTGGACACTTCTCGGCTGGACTGGACGGGCTGAAATTGCAAGCTGCAACTCATTCCAGACATGTTCGATTGGATTGAGGTCAGAGGATCTTGCTGGCCAGTCCATACGCTCAATCCTCTCCCTCTGTAGGTACTCCCCGACAGCATGGGCAACATGAGGATGGGCATTATCGTCCATCAGAATGAATCTATCACCCACTGCACCTGCATGCAATCTAACGTGGACATCCAGGATCTCATCAATATACCACTGTGCAGTCAATGTACCACATTCAAGGACACAGTACGTCCATTCCTGTTGATGCCGAACCAGACCATGATTGACCCTCCACCATAGCGGTCATGGCCGTCATGCTCAACAATGTTGACTGCATGGAATCGCTCTCCTGGTCTTCGCCATACTGTAGAACGCCTATCTGTGTGGTCTAGGCAGTACATTGACTCATCTGTAAAAAGGACAGGTCCAGGACACGAAATTTCACAAATTTAGCTAACCTATATTTCGTTCACCCCATTCTAACATGGTTAACCTATTGTTCGTTCGCCCGAAATTTTGTGGTTAACCTTTTGGTTAACCTAAAATTTATAACACTATCGTGCGCAGAAATGTCAATGAAAAGCAGTGTCGAATCCAGGCATTGTCGGTGGACAACTGCAGGTCCTGTTTTGGACATAAATGTAACTTATTCATGAAAAAACTATCACATTTTAATGAATTGATCAATCTTCTCTAAAGATTCTTGTGTTTTGAGGGGGACGTGACAATGTTTGAACCCCAAACAAACCCATTGCCAGAGCCAGGTGCAATACTGGCAATGCAACTTAAACTTTTCAAAACATTGCAGGATCTGTTTCATAGAACTCATTAACAAATAAATTTCTATATTGTCGTGGGTACGAACGGAACAGAAAATTAGAACAACTAAAATGTGTGTTCAATAAAAACGTTAATCACTCGAATATATTCAATATATATTACATATTATATATAATTTGTTATGGTTTATATACCAACTTTATCAGTTCGGCATAAAAAAAAGTAAGAGTCAAAAGTTTGCTGAAAACTGCAAATTAGTTTTCTAAAAATACACGAGAAATGGCAAGAAACAAATAATCTCCCCTTACAGTTAACATCCAGCTGAAAAAATCTACCAGTTTCGGAATGACATCTTTGAAAGCTGTTAGGGAAGGTTGCTTCCAAAGAATAAATTCAGAAATTGGAGGATCCAATTGCCAATGAACACACAGTCACGTCAAATATGGAAATATGTTATTTTTCTCTTAATTCATTTCATTTCAGGGCAATAAAGTATTAAACTTCATTTCTTTCAGTTCCTTATATTATTTGTTTTAAATACACAATGTCGGTTTGAACATCAATTTTTTATATCAAATAATTTGATATAAAAAATTGATGTTCAAACCGACATTGTGTATTTGATATAAAAAATTGATGTTCAAACCGACATTGTGTATTTAAAACAAATAATATAAGGAACTGAAAGAAATGAACGAGATTTGTTGCTGTTCGGTGTTGTTCGTTAAATTTAATTTAACAACACCGAACAGCAACAAAATCTCGGCATAAAAAAAAAAATGAAGTTTATTTCTCGTGAGGACTCAGTCACTCAACCTGCCTCACTCAGGACTCTCATAATTCTGGGGGTGAGTTGGGGGGGGGGGGGCAATTTTTAAATGTTTTAACCGTGACTGACTCTTTGTTTGCGTGCGACATTTTGGCGGAAATGATCAAAACTGAAGACTTGTGGTGTTCCGATGACGTAATTATCGGAGATATCAGTTGCTAAAAACAACGCAAAAGAAAGGGAGTTATGTCCCATTAATTGATGAGATGAAATTTCTTGAGCGGAAAAATTCAAACCTGAGTGTTTGGAGCGTTCACCCTGGATGTTTTTCGTTAACCTATTTATCGTTCGCCCGATTTTGAGTTTGGGCGACCTCTGGGCGAACGAAACGATCGTTCGCCCCAAATTTCGTGCCCTGCAGGTCGTCAATCTTCTCTGGTCCATCCAACATGGTCCATGGCCTGGCGGTGGTTCTGGGACAGCGGAATGCGAATGCATGGTCTTCACGATCGGAGACCACCCTCCTGCAACCTTGCCTGGATAGTCTGCGTCGAAACATTTACCCCAGATGCCATCTGAAGGTCACTGCGAAGCTGGATTGCTGAGGCAAAGCTGTTCCTACGGGCCTGAATGATCAAAAAACAGTCTTCAGCTGCAGATGTTGCCCTGTCTCTGCCACCACTATGCCGTCTTACTGGTGTGCCATACTGCTGAAATCTTGCCCAGGCTCTGGTGATCACTGTATGGTGCACACCAAGGGCTTCACCAACCTGACGATGGGTAGCTACTTGCTCCACCATCCCTACAGCCCACCACAATTCTGCTTCAGACAAATGTCTTACATTTGCATTTGCCATATTCAATCATTAAATCACAAGGGTTTGTGTTGAAATGAAGATTGAATATCCTACACATGTCATGTACATGTAGACAGTACACGAAAACATCATGAAAATCAAGGGGTACATGCTTTCCATGATTGTCACGAAAAGTGTGCCTGTCAAGAGAGCTAATGTAAACATTGGGGACCATCTCAATACATTCCTCAATCATATCCACCAAAAATATCGCAAATATGTCACAAGCAAATTTCACAATGACGTGTCAAATATTTGGTGCTTAGCAAACTTTGAGTATTATACTCATACTGGATTGTGGAAATTTTTGAATTCCAAAAACGAAAACATAGTCTGTTTTCAATTAATAGCTTGTTTTTAGAACATTTGTTTTCAGTTATGTGAATTGCCTATGGGAACCCCAGGAAGTGAGGCAGTGCTTGTTTACTGTGGTAAACAAGCTCTGTTTTACAGGTAAAATAGGACCCGATCACCAATGGCTGGGGTGAAAGTCCTCTAAAATGGGCAACATGGGAATAAATGATTGACTGGACTTGACTTTATCTCCATGTTGCAGTCACGATTAACCATTGAGCAGAAGTAAGTGACCATAAGCACCAATAAATAAATAATTAGTTATGTCACTAGTTATGAGTTTGTATATTAGAGTTACATATTGGGAAATACATGTACTGTAAGTGAAATATGAAGCGGCTGACATGACCATCATCGTTGTCACTCCATTTCACTTCACATATGTTTATTGTTTTGTAAATAAAGGTCATGTGAGGAGGCCATCATCAATATGGGAGATACTGATAAAATAAATATGATGCTGGTGAAGTCTGTTTTGACCAGATCTTGAACAAGTTACCATCTTTTGGGATCTGAATTTTTGAATAACCAGGAGAACCAGCTTGTTTTTGAAGTGGTTCATGACTTTATTTTATCAAGTGAACTTTTTCGCTAACTGTGAAAATCGCATTTCTTCAAAGATGAATCTTCCTCTGCTCTCTTTTAAGTCGATATCTGTGTCGATCACACTCTAAAACACCTCTACCCCACCCCATGCCCATGTCTGTGCAGTAAGGTGCATAGGTTGCATATAATAATAACTGTTACGAATATATAGGCAATATACATTGCGTTCAAGCTGGTTTCTCTGTCCTTTCTTGTCTCACTTCCCTTTACTCTTTTTCCATCTTTCTTACTTTTCTCACATTTATGGTTTAAGAAATATTAGGTATAGACGCCATATGTTCTGACAACTCACTTTAATTTCCTATGCTTCAAGCTAACTTTGATCAAACTATTAGCCTTGTACTGGCCAGGACATCGCACCCATACACTGTTGTGTTCATGGATGCGATGCTCCACCCAGTTAGCTGGGCACCTGAGCAGACTATATTATAATTTTTAATATGGGTCATGACCTTAGGTAGCTTTGGACAAGTTTAAGTAGTGTTTTCTACCACCTCAGATAATTGATATATTTCATGGTTGAGGGAGATGACGCACAAAAGCTTTCAGCTTTTTGTTAAATCCCTTTATTGTTCTGTTACTCTACACTGTTGAACAAATGTTATATTGTAAGATATCTCATCCCACTTCATTACTTTTTGTAAACATTTTTGTTACATATGACATATTTAAAGAATAAAATATTGTTTAAACCAAGTTGCCATCTGGTAAAAATTCTCTCTGTTCTTGTATTCACAGTACTGTAAACCTGTCATCTTATTCACCTAACACAACATCTTGGCAATTAGTGATTAACCGACAAGGATTTGCGACCGTCATCTGCTTCCCAATTAGATGAGCACACAATCTGCCGGTTGTGAGTGCCGATGTCAGATAGTAACAAACAAAAAGAGTAGTATATTTAAGAATGCCTAGAGTAGGGTTCATTTTACAGTACAGTCCAGTTGATTGGTTTGGTGACCTCAAGAGTATGTCGGGGTGTGTATATTAAAATAAAAATACGACATCAGTGGAAACAAGTTAACAGTGCTAACTACTAAACAATGGAGCTCCCACTTGTTATCCAGGAAACACTTGTCAGAGTGAAGGCTACCCTTGCTACCACCTGGAGTATCCAGGTGCTCAAGAGTAAAATTCACCTGACAGTGGATTTTGATAGAGAAGCTGAACCGACGTCCTTGGAGAGGTGTAGTACCTTTCGTGAGGGGATTTCCTCCCGCACTGGTCACCCTCCAAGTGACTCGGACTTGCAAAAAGATGATGACAAGCGCCGAATACAGACAAAGGACAGCCAGAAGAAGAAAACGAAAAGAAAGAAGGGACCTTCTGCCAGACGATGCGATGCCCACCGACTGACGGTGTTCATGGAAAAGAAAAGGACGGAGAAGGAAGAGAGGGAGGCTAATCATGGCACTGAATGCTCAATGCCTGCTACCCCTGTCCGTTCCACGTCCAGCTCGATACTCTCCACTCCGGTGAAAGGTCCGGAGGATGCTGATTCGCCAGGTAATAGTCTAACCTCCAGCCCATCACTCTCTTTCCCCGAAGAGGAGATGGAAGAGGATGGTCTGTTTGTAGAGCAGGAAGTTGAAGCTGACATTGCACATGTCGCTAAACCCACTCTTGCTTTTCCTGCTTTTTCCGACCGGGACACCATCCAGGAAGCAAACACCACGGAGTCCATGGAAAGTATCCTAGGAGAAAAGGCCAGAGACGACGACCACCTTATATATCTACAAGCCCATATTAAGACCTAGAAAGATCGCGGGTGCAAAGGCAACATGCTCAGATTAGGATTAGAGAGTCTCAGCAACCACTACCTGGGAACAACACCAAAGAGCTCTTCACCACCTCCTCCTAAGAAAAGTAGAAGAAATCATAGATGCCGCTAAGCATCATAACACTTTCCTCCTTTACCACGGCCAGACCAGACAAACCGAATCACATACTGTTAATGAGGGTCGAAAGGGGCTTGCTCCAAACCGTCCATGCGTGCCTTTGGCGCGCGAAACCATTTCATCCGAAAAAGTTAACAGAGCAGCGTCTTTGAGCAAAGATTAAAGACACTGTGCTGTTAAGTTTTTTCTGCTGATGTCGCATTTCATTGAGTCATCACACAACACATGGGATGTGTGTCATGAGCAACAATCATGGGGAAGATCAGACCATTCAGTGAGATTAGACCAATCTTGAATCCTGCCAACCATTGTGGCAACCTATTTAAGTTTGTCACTGCTTGTATGAGATTGTAAATCAAATGTAAATACAAACAATTTTGATCCAGAGGTGTTCCATGTAACCATCAGCATAGACCGATGTTCAAACACCTCTACTGATCGTCAACCGTTGGCTTAAAATCGACTGATGTCACATGTGATTGCCAAACATCGGTTAATCATTATAGGCAGTTCAATGAATTAGTGGCAATATTGTTCTGAAATAACACTCATCTAACATGTACGAGGCATAGATTTTATCCTTACAGCTTATAACCTCTCACTGTAGCATGCTAATTATAAATTGGCTGTCTTTAGCTCACCTGACTGAAAGTCGGGGTGAGCTAAAGTGATCACTCACCATCCGCCAATCGTCAGTGAACATGGTGTTTGTACCTTCTCCAAAACCGCTGAACCGATTTCAGATAAATTTGAGGTGATTGTTTGTTCTGACATAACATTTTTGTTTTTTGTTCAAATCAATTTGCTCAGACCCATAGGGAGAGGGTGGGGGAAATACTCCCAAATTTAAAAAAAAATCTACTGCACCAGTGGGTACAATGACTTGAGTCAAGTCATTGTACTCACTGTTGCAGTAGGTTTTTTTTAAAAAAAAACTTGTGGTATTGGACACAACTCAGTTATTCAATAATATTATATTCTAAAATCTTTAGATTTGTTTAAAGTTTTTCTATTTGTCCATTATTTCACAGTGAAAACACATATTTATTTATTTATTTATTCCTGTTTAAAGTCACATTTGTACAGCTCAGTACATGTAAGTCTGATTATAATCGGTGAAAGCACATAAATATTATAAAGAAAATACTACTGCTGTTAGCAAACTTTCATCCAACAGACCTCCAGGTTTAACCATGAAGTGCATTGGCTAAAACTTTACTGGTCCTTCTTATGTGGTGTCATTGCAATTGATACTTAACGTTTAGGAAGAAACACCAGTCTGTGATTTTTTAGAGGTAATCCACTCACATTTTGTGATGTGTTGTCCATTGAGAGGAGTCTAATTACTATGACACCCATAGAGTTTATTTTCCATCAGGTAATTACTTTAGTTTTCCAACAAAACATGGTAAGCACAATTAAAGCTTCAGCTAAAGGACCATCAGTTTAAAAATGACTTTTAACCCAACAAACAAAAACTTGAAGACCTTGCTATAAATACTTCTAATTTAAAAAGTATTCAAAAATGTATTCATGAATACATTGTAACGTATTTGTATTCGTATTCAAATACATTTGAAAATTTGTGTATTTGTATTCGTATTCATGAAATTTCAAAGTGTTCGTATTCGTATTCGAATACATTTACAAAGTATTCACCCCAAGCCTGGACTTGACATTTGATACTGAGCTTCCTTTTGAGGTGTAGAATCAAGTTTGTTCAAACACAGTTTGTGGAGCAATATTTGCCTTTGTAATAGGAGGGGCAAGATTTTTGGACCCGTCCAAAATTTGTATTTTTCAAACTTATGGGCCAATTTGAACCAAATTTGGTATGTGGTATTTATTGAATCATAAGTACTTGATTCCTCTTCCCCCCCCCCCCCCCAAAAAAAAAATGAAAAAATTCTGAATCCCTGTGGGAACCCCATGAGTTAAAAAAGGAAATATTTTCATCAAACTGCACAGAACAGAGAACAGTTATTTGGTATGAAGCATCCTTAGGACCAGTAGAATGAAATGGTAACAAAAGTGCCCTCTGGTCTGTCATAGTGTACTGTAGAGGGAATCGGAAAAATGCTGAGTCAGCACATTTGCAAAAATCTTAAAGAATCTTCTTCTCCAGACCCACAAATCAGAATCTTGTGACATTTGGAATACAGCACTTCCATGGGCACCAGTTTGTTATAATTAAGCCCCTCGGTTTACATTTGTTCTCAATGAACAAGCCGCCAATTTTTTTTAACCTGGTGCAATATGAGACATACTCTTCAAAGAATCTTCTTTTTCAGAACCACCAGCCAGAATCTAATATCTTGTGTACAACATCATTACAGGGGGCAGATTCACGTTTGTTCAAATCAAGTATCCCACTTAATATTTTGGCTCCCTATGGGGGCCTAAACTTTAACTTAGTGCAAGTGCATTATGAGGAATAATATTTAAAAATATTCTTCTTCAGATACATCAGTCAGTATCTTTTGATATTTTGTGTAAAGCATCCTCAGGGAGGTCAAATCCAAGTTTGTTCAGACTAAGTCCATGTGTTAATATTGGCTCAGTAGGTAGAGGTGCAGGCTGCAAGCCGAGAGGTCCTCGGTTCGAATCCCACCTGCGGCAACCGCATTGTGTCCTTGGGCAAGACACTTCACCCCATTGCCCATGTGGGGGCACGATGGCGCTGTGTACTAAGGCGTATTGCTCGTCAATGGTGCACTTGTTTTCAACCAATGCTAACCCTGCATGTGTGGAGTTATTAGTATGTTGGGGAGCTGACAGTTGCTCGCCATTGCTCGGTGGTTCTCTCCAGGTACTCCTGCTTCCTCCACCCGTAAAACTGTTATGGTCATGATTAGCCATTGTGCAGAAGTATGTGACCTTAAACACCAATAAATAAATATCTTACAGGACAACAGTGTTTTGAATAGTTACATGACTTCATTCCTCTGCAGTGTTTACTAGTCATAGATGCTAATTAAATCCTTCTTTTAACAGCTTCGTGGAGCCTCTTGTTGAATTAGTTATTTTCCATTAATCCTTTACCTACAATATGAATAGCAGATGGCACTTGCAAAAGAAATTCTGGAATCATAAAAAAATAATTAAATATTTTTCTGCCTCAAAAACGTACATGTACTTGAATTACCTCTCATTGGAATGAGTTCATTGTGCTCATTCCATTGAGGGATAATAAGCCATATTTTTGAGGTAAAAGATGGTAAGATTTGAGTGGCAGTTTTTGTGAACAGTACTGTTTGTTTTTGGCCAAGATGTTGGGTACAGGGTTAATCCTTTACCAAACATGACTGAATGCAGAAGATGACCCTTGCCAAATTTTTGTTGAATTACTGAAGCTTTTCTCATATTTTTGCCTCAAAAACATAACTTGTGAGACTGAATGGGACAGGATTGTTTCAATGAGGGGTGATAAGCTATATTTTTAAAGGCAAAATTTGAAGAAAATTATAAATTTGGAAAGGTGATTTTTGGCTCACCAACGATAGTTGTGTGAGCCTATGGCATAGCCCTCATGTCGTCGGCGTCATCATCGTCGGCGACCGGATTCATTCATTTTGAATTTTTGTGTGCAGGTTTTGATTTTTTTTTTTTTTTTTTTTTGATTTTTTTTTCATGTCGGCATGCTTTTAAGGGATAGTAATATTTTATTCAACCCTTTCCATGCTTAGTTACTTGAATTTTGGACTTTTGTGTACAGGTTTTTGACTTTTCTGTGCAGGTTTTTGACTTTTGTGTTCAGGTTTTGAAAGTTTGTCTTCAAGTGGCGTTTTACCTTACTGGCATATTGCCATGGTGGTAACCTTAACATTTCATGGTATTTTTCTCAATTTTAACCCTTTGAAACAAATGTGATACTTTTTTGACTTTTATGTGCAGGTTTTGAGGTTTGTCTTTCTTTTCTTCCAAGTGGATGTTTTTCAAGTACAGTTTCACCTTACTGGCATATTGCCATTGTGGTTACTGTGACATTTGCAGGGTAGTTTTCTCAATTTTAACCCTTTGAAACAAATGTGATACTTTTTTTTGACTTTTATATGCAGGTTTTGAGGTTTGTCTTTCTTTTCTTCCAAGTGGCATCTTACCTTGTTGCATATTGCCATGGTTCCTATTTTATGTTAGGATGTTTCTTGGAGCTAGTATTTTTAAGTGGACTTTCACCTCACTGGCATATTGTCATGGTGGTTACTGTAACATTTTCAGGGCATTTTTCTAAATTTTAACCCTTTGAAAAAAAAAATGTGATACTTCTTTGTCTTTTATGTGCAGGTTTTGAGGTTTTTCTTTCTTTTCTTCCAAGTGGATATTTTTCAGGTAGAGTTTCACCTTACTGGCATATTGTCATGGTGGTTACTGTGACATTATCCGGGTATTTTTCTCAATTTTAACCCATTGAAACAAATTTGATACTTTTTTTTACTTTTATGTGCAGGTTTTGAGATTTGTCTTTCTTTTCTTCCAAGTGGCGACTTACCTTGTAGCATATCGCCATGGTTCCTATTTTATGTTAGGATGCTTCTTGGGTCTATTATTATATTACTTAACCCTTGAGCTGCTTATTTACTTTAATTTTGTTTTTTTGTGTGCAGTTTTTTGACTTTTGTGTGCAGGTTTTGATATTTTTTTTAAGTGGACTTTTACCTCACTGGCATATTGCCATGGTGGTTACTGTAACATTTTCAGGGTATTTTTCTTAATTTTAACCCTTTGAAACAAATGTGATACTTTTTTGACTTTTATGTGCAGGTTTTGAGGTTTTTCTTTCTTTTCTTCCAAGTGGATATTTTTCAGGTAGCGTTTCACCTTACTGGCATATTGCTATAGTGGTTACTGTGACATTTTCAGGGTATTTTTCTCAATTTTAACCCTTTGAAACAAATGTGATACTTTTTTGACTTTTATGTGCAGGTTTTGAGGTTTTTCTTTCTTTTCTTCCAAGTGGATATTTTTCAGGTAGAGTTTCACCTTACTGGCATATTGCTATGGTGGTTACTGTGACATTTTCAGGGTATATTTCTCAATTTTAACCCATTGAAACAAATGTGATGCTTTTCTTTTTTACTTTTATGTGCAGGTTTTGAGGTTTGTTTTTCTTTTCTTCAAAGTGGAGACTTACCTTGTAGCATATTGCCATGGTTCCTATTTTATGTTAGCATGCTTCTTGGGGATATTATTATATTATTTAACCCTTTAGCTGCTTTTTTACTTTAATTTTGAACTTTTGTGTGTAGGTTTTGGACTTTTTTTTTTTACTCCAGCCACCCCTTTACATTGGCCACCTGCTGGTGAGCCACGAGGTACTGATACCCCCTCTAGTTATGAATACATGTAACATTATATGTATATAGCCATTACCTTGGGTAAATGGTTAAACCGGTGATTATTTCCACTTCATCACAGTACTGTGATCCTAGAAATGATCTCTTTTAGGATCAGGTCATAATCAGATTGGGACACACATGTATGCCAGTAGACTGAGGTTTCATTAATAAACTACTGTGAACTCAAGATAAACAAATGAAAATGCAACTCAGATTCAATGCTCTGTCATTTCTTTTTCAACAAGTGAGATTCAAAATCGGGGAGCTAATAAAGCAGAGAAGAATTTTAATCTGTTTGAAATTGAATGACCTGTCCACTTTTTTTTCACAGTACATATACTATACTATTAAAAAAAGTAGGGAATACTTGATAAAAGTGAGATACATGAAGAAATATATTTATATTTTCATAACAAAAAAACAGTTGAGACATTGCACTGTGACATCAGGTGAATGATTTCAGTGATAGTTGGGTGTCTGATAAGCACATATTCCATGCACTGAACTGTAGAAGACATGGATGGTCAGTCAGAGAATTTACCACATTCAGTCCAAGACCTCAATACCTTGTAAATCCTCCTTGGCTTGCGAGACAAGCCTAGATCCGACATGGCATACTCTTCACCAAACGTCCAATATCAGCTTGACTGATGTTATTCCATTGTTCCTGCAGTGCTGCGGCAAGTTCCTGGACACTGGTAGGGGGCTGTTGGCATTGCGTGGGTGCCTGCCAAGCATATGTCAGACATGCTCGATTGGTGAAAGGTCTGGACTTAGTGCTGGCCAAGACAGTGTAGTGATGTTTTGCTCCCTGGGGAACTCTGTAGCGACACAGGCCCTGTGTGCTCTTGCATTGCCATCTTGGAAAATGAATCGATGGTCGTGACATCACACAAATGGCACCACATGAGCTGCTAAGATGTTGTCATGGTAGTACTGCCCTGTGACACGCCAGGTATGTCCATTGCGGTCGAAGGACGTATAGTGGATAGAGCGAGCACCTTAAAATTTAAACATGCTCACCCAGCGACGACGGAACTAGGGAAGAAGCCAGCAAGTGTTTTGGGAAGCTCGTAGAGATCTGAAGGGATCACGAGCGGGAGAGGTCCCTCTCTATCCCAGCAACATCTGGGGCCAGATGTTGTGGTGAAGAACTTGCGTGGGCCGGAGCACACACCTGCTGTCCGGGATGTCCGTATAGAGTGCAGCCGGCCTCGGCTACAGTTACGGCTTCCGCTTGGAATACAAAGCACACGTGACCGCATCCTAGCTACCCGACTTTGGATATCCATCCTCCTGCGCGAAGAAGGGACCACTCTTCACCCGTGAAGTTGGACCATCTGGTAGCTAGGGAGACAAGGCCTAGATCATTGGGCGGAGAAGAGATCCATCTCCGACACATCGTCTCAGGAGCAGCAAGCGGCTAAGAAACAGAAGACCGCTGCTCCTCAGGCCTTGGTGACGAACTTGCTGTCACAGATTGCACTGCTGATCGCAGCATCCCAGCAAGTGCAGGTGCAGCCTTCCTCAGACTCAGAAACTGAGCTGTCGGACAGTGCTGGGTCAGTCCAGTCGTCTGTTCATGCAGATACAATGGACCGAGATTCACAATTGATTCTCTCGGATGGTGAAAGGGATAAGGAAGAGGATTACCCTTCCCTTTCGGAACAACACATAGTTGTGATGTATTTCATCCATCAATACTACCCTGAATTTGTTCCAATGAATCAGAATGCTGCGACGACAAGAAAGAAACCTCTGGCATTGTTTGACGCAGACTTTATTCGGCCAAAGGAAGAAGTCCTTTTTTTTCTGGTTCAGTCTAGGCAGGTGTCGCAGGCCTTGGGCCATATAGACGACGCCATATTTAACCTCTTGAGTGTGAGGTAAAAAGGCGGTTTCTTAACTTCATCTTCCATAAACATACCATTTCTTGGACCACGTTCATTTAAAACGGTCGGTGAAGATTTTCAGAGAGTTCCTCTGCATTTGGATGAGCATGCCAAGGATCTAGATGTTTCCATACCTGCATCATTCACTATTCGTTCGGACACAATTGAGATAGCAATTTCAATCAAATAGAGCGAATTTGGACGCTATGTCTTACGTGGTTTTTACAGTCACCTTTTCCTTGCACCGAAGCCAGGCAGCTCGTTCCGACTGGTAATAGATTTGAGCCGGATAAACAAGCTTATCGCGTCTCCAAAATTCTATATGGAGACCATTCGGTCGGTAAGAGCGAGCGTTCAAGTGAACGACTATGCAGCAAGCACAGATCTAAAGGATGCATACTTTCATGTCCTGGTACATCAGGCATTCAGAAAGTACCTGCGGTTTGCTGTACAAGGGAAGGTGTATCAGTTCCAAGCAATGTGCTTTGATCTGAACCTGGCTCCCTGGGCATTCACTCGAATAATGAACTCGGTAATGTCATACTTTCGAGCTCATTCATCTGTGGTAACGTCGGCTTACTTGGACGACATTCTACAGAGATATGGCAACAGAGTTATTCTTCAGAACGATGTTCAGAGTCTTCTTCTATTACTCCGACGTCTCGGTTTCATCGTAAATGAGAAAAAGTCGGATCTAACTCCGTCCAAGTCGTTCACTCACTTGGGAATGAGCTTCGAGACTCACAACAATCTGGTTTGTCTACCGTTACCCAGAGCAAAATTAGTCAGTTGTTATGCTAGCTTTTGTCTACACTCAGACGCATTAACAGCGAGGGAATTCATGCGACTGATGGGGTTGTGCGGAGCAGCTGCGGATCTTATTCTGATGGGTCACCTGCGCACACGTCCCCTCCAGATATTCTTTACTCAGAACTGGAGTGTGAAGATGCATTCGCTTGAAACCAGTATTGTTTTAACGGACCTTGTAAAACAAAGGGTTCAGATTTGGGCAGATCTTCAGTGGTTAACTCAGAGAGTTCCACGGCAACTGCCGTATCCGGCTTTCACGATTATGACGGATGCGAGTCAGATGGGTTTGGGCGCGACCCTAAGTCCCGCAGACTTGAAGGGTCAGGGTCTTTGGGACCCTCGGTTCCTAGAGACAACCTAAACATCAAAGAGATGATATCAATATGGCTAGCACTACAACATTGGATTCACATAATAGCGAACGTCCATGTTCAGATTTTGTAGGATAATTCGATAGACGTTTATGATCCGTCCATACCAAATATTTTCAATTTCCTGGTCTACTTCTCTGATGCTCTCAAACTGCAGCCCGTCACTATTAAGGGCTATAGGTCTATATTGTCAGACACTTACGGTCATCATGATAACTTGGCAATTGGATCAAATGCTTCATTGTCCAAGCTGGTTAGAAATTTCTCTATAAAGAGACCTAGAACACTCAGATTAATTCCTAAGTGGAATTTGGCTTTGGTTCTGTTGAAGCTCAAAGAAGCTCCGTTTGAGCCGTTGGACATTGTAGCATTCCAATTCTTGACCTATAAAATGGCATTTCTCTTAGCCTTTGCATCTGCCAGAAGAGTCAGTAAACTTCATGCTTTCTCTGTTGATGAATCTCACTACCGTAGTGTTTTGGTAATACCATTACCCTCACTACGGAAGTGGGATTTTTGGCTAAGAATCAGATTCCAGACAAGCGGCCTGAGCCTATTATCATTAAGGTTCTGCCATCCTCGATGACGCTATTCCGCTGCCCTCTTCGTTCTGAGGACATGTACCTCAGAACAAGGGGAAGTGGGGGGGGGGGGGGGGGGGTGGGGGGGGGGGACGTTTTTTTCCCTTATTATCATCGGGCTTTATAGTAAAAAGCAAGGGAAGACCTCCTCCGGTGTCAGTTAGTCCTGAGTTGGTGCTGGGATGGTTTTAATGTGTAGCTCGGTGTGAAGCAATAACTATGTCTCATTTAATGTTTTAAAGTGTAGCTCACTGTGAAGCATTTGTATATGTCACATGTTAAATGGGTGTTAATGTACAATCCTCGAACACTTTTAAATGAGTAAAAAGAGACTCATTCTCTGGACTATCTTTATATATTGGCTTTCCTTCACCAAATTAGCATAATGACTTATGCTAGCATTAAATGGAGAATTATATATTATGTAATGCTCAATTACATTGTTGTGGTATGGCTTTCTCTTTTCTCGTAGAGGAGAAAGACGTATATAAATCCTATCTTCTATTCTCGTTCAGGAGATATTCTTTACTGAAGTAATTGAGAGATTGGATTTTCCTTTATGTCCTAGGCCCTCCAACCTTTTTTCTATACAGCTAGTCTGGGCCATTGGTTGTTGTATAAAAATATTATAAATTTTAAGTAATTTGTATATTTTTTATACTTACCAATGGCCCAGACGAGTATGGCCCTCCCATGAGTGGGCACTCATACCTCCCTGCTGAGTTATAACATTTAACAGGCAATTATAGAAAGGATAATGGTTGGCGCCAATTTTGGTGTCTTCCTGGATACTGCACATGTGCAGATCTGAAAAGTATAGACGACCAGATAGGACATTTTTTTTTCGGTTTTGCATGCAAATTTTGGGGATTGGGGGGCAAAATTTGTGTTTGACCCTGGATTATTTTTAGCTCACCTGAGCGAAGCTCAAGGGGAGCTTTACTAATCACTTTCCGTCCGTCGTCCGTCGTCGTCCGTCGTCGTCGTCGTCCGGCGTTAACTTTACATTATCGACTTCTCCTCCTAAACCACTAGCCCAATTTTATTCAAATGTTGGCTAAATGTTTATTACCTAATGCCAATTCAGATTTGTTCAAATGAAGTTGCCCCTCCTCCTGGGTGGTGCCACGCCCCCAAGAGGCACCAAAATCTTTGTAAATCTTCTTCTCATGAACCAGCAGTAGCAGAGACTTGATATTTGGTGTGCAGCTTCCTTTTGAGGTGTAGACTCAGATTTGTTCAAGAGAAGTTTGTGGGGCTATACTTGGCGTTGTTATGAGAGGGGCAAAATTTTTTGCCCCGCCCAAAATTTCTATTTTCCAAACCGAGAGGCTGACTTGAACCAAATTTTATGTGAGGGCTTATTGGGTCATGATTTTTTCCCGCAGCCCCGTGGGAACCGCAGGAGCTAAAAATAGAAAAAATTTAAAACGCCCATATCTCCAAAACTGCACGGCACTGAGAATTTTTATTTGGTGTGCAGCTTCCTTAGGACCAACAGAAGGGATTGGTAAAAAAAAATTGCCATCGGTTTTATCATAGGGTACAGTTTCGGGACTTTGAAAAAGTGCTGAGTCAGCACTTTTTAACACGGTAGGCAATGGGAAAAACATTAAAAAATCTTCTCCAGATCCAGCAGGCAGAATCTTTTGATATTTGGTATGCAACATTGTAGGGTGGATCTGATTCAAGTTTGTTCAAATCGGCCCCCTGGGTTCATATTTGGGCTCAGTATAGGAGCCCGATTTCGAACTTAGTGCATTTCAGGCAAATTTCTTAAAAAATCTTCTTCTCCAGATCCAGCAGGCAGAATATTTTCATATTTGGTAAGCAACATTGTGGGGTGGATCTGATTCAAGTTTGTTCAAATCGGCCCCCTGGGTTTATATTTGGGCTCAGTATAGGAGCCCAAATTTGAACTTAGTGCATTTCAAGCAAATTTATTAAAAAATCTTCTTCTCCAGATCCAGCAGGCAGAATCTTTTGATATTTGGTATGCAACATTGTGGGGTGGATCTGATTCAAGTTTGTTCAAATCGGCTTCCTAGATTCATATTTGGGCTCACTATAGAAGCTCGAATTCGAACTTAGTGCACTTCGGGCAAATTTCTTAAAAAATCATCTTCTCCAGATCCAGCAGGCAGAATCTTTTGATATTTGGTATGCAACATTGCAGGGTGGATCTGATTCAAGTTTGTTCAAATCGGCCCCCCGGATTCATATTTGGGCTCACTATAGAAGCTCGAATTCAAACTTAGTGCACTTCGGGCAAATTTCTTCAAAAATCTTCTTCTCCAGATCCAGCAGGCAGAATCTTTTGATATTTGGTATGCTACATTGCGGGGTGGATCTGATTCAAGTTTGTTCAAATCGGCCCCCTGGATTTATATTTGGGCTTAATATAGAAGCCCGAATTCGCACCTTAGTGCATTTCAGGCAAATTTCTTCAAAAATCTTCTTCTCCAGATCCAGCAGGCAGAATCTTTTGATATTTGGTATGCAACATTGCGGGGTGGATCTGATTCAAGTTTGTTCAAATCGGCCCCCTGGATTCATATTTGGGCTTAATATAGAAGCCCGAATTCGCACTTCGTGCATTTCGGGCAAATTTATTAAAAAATCTTCTTCTCCAGATCCAGCAGGCAGAATCTTTTGATATTTGGTATGCAACATTGTGGGGTGGATCTGATTCAAGTTTGTTCAAATCGGCTTCCTAGTTTCATATTTGGGCTCAGTATAGAAGCTCGAATTCGAACTTAGTGCATTTCAGGCAAATTTCTTAAAAAATCTTCTTCTCCAGATCCAGCTTCAGAATCTTTTCATATTTGGTAAGCAACATTGTGGGGTGGATCTGATTCAAGTTTGTTCAAATCGGCCCCCTGGGTTTATATTTGGGCTCCGTATAGGAGCCCAAATTTTAACTTAGTGCATTTCAGGCATATTTCTTAAAAAATCTTCTTCTCCAGATCCAGCAGGCAGAATCTTTTGATATTTGGTATGCAACATTGTAGGGTGGATCTGATTGTGATTCATGAACGTATTTATTTGTAAAGTTGATAGAATCTTAGACAAAATTTGCAGAAAAGATCTACTATAGAAGGGGTGGTATCCAGGGTGAACCGTTTACCCAAATCTAGCAGTACTAATGCATTATTCACACAAATCTTCGTTCAAATTTTATGACCCCTCATTGGAACACACGCATTCAGCTCATTCCAACAAAGGTCATATGCCATGTTTTCGAGACAAAGGAATAAAAATTTTAGTTATACATGACATTTTTAGGCAACTGTTGTCTGTTATTCACATTGCTTCATGAAATTTCAGTACTTTTAGAAGTTACCTCAGTAATCAAGGGTTAATTCCCCTTAATTAAATGTCGCCTCTAAAAAACAACCACTTTGCATATCTTACCTTTTTACCAGCATAACTGCCAAAACTTGTCAGCATTCTTCGCAAAAATCGCTATTCAAATTTTAATTTTTGTCTCTTAAACATACATGTACTTATCGCTTGTAAATACCCCATTGGAATGAGCTTTTTGAGCTCATTCCAATGAGAGGTTGCACACCATGCTTTTTGAGTCAAAAAAGCAATTTTTTTAGTTATTCCAGAATTTCGTACGTAAAACACAGCTTTATGACTTCACATTAAAATGAGCTCTCTAAGCTTGTTCCAATCAACATTCACGCACTATGTCTTTCACACAAAAAATAAAATTTTCCATTTATTCAGGAACACTCTTACCCCCCCCCCCCCCCCCACACACACACACACAAACACACACACACACACACAAACACAGACACACACATCTAAAAGTTCGTCAGCAAAAAAACAGTTACTTCAATTTTTAAATGCATTATAGGAACAACTTGCCTAATCAAATTTAAATACTTTTGCATCATTCTGTATCTAGAACAAACCATTTACCATATCTTTACGCAAAATTCTCCAGCATCATTCACAAAAAAACACCATTATTTATATATTCACATTTCTGTCTCAAAAATATACCTGATCTTCCCATACCCCTATTGGAATAAGCTGTTTGAGCTTGTTCCAATGATGATAAAAAAAAATAAAATTTGTGAAAATTTTTGTTTTCTTGCATGCAAATATATACATTTAGCACATGGAAGATATCCACAGTTGGGGAGAGATGTCCAAGGCTATCTCTTCACATTCCTTGTTTGTGCTTCATGCTAAACCAGTTTGTCTGCAGAGATAAATTTGCTTTATTAAAAATCATTGGAGATTGGCCACACACCAATGATTTTAAATAAAACTAATTTTAGGTAACAAATGTTGAACTTCAAACAAAATCTATCACTCAACCAGTTAATGTTGATGAGACATGACATGGTGAAGGTGACCTAAAATACTTCTTAGAGTCACTTTGTCAGGTGAGCGATTAAGGCCACGTGGGGCCTCTTGTTTGAGTTAGCACCAGCTAGTCTGGGTCATTGGTAAGTATAAAAAATATACAAATTACTTAAAATTTATAAATTTTTATACTGTACCAATGACCCAGACATAGCTGGTGCTAACTCTTAAAATATAGGGCCAAACACAAATTTTGCCCCCCAATCCCCCAAATTTGCATCTAAAACTAAAGAAAACATGTCCTGAAAGGCCCTCCACACTTCGCCCCTACTCCGCATGCGCAGTGTCAAGGACGTTCCGAAATTGGCGCCATTAATCATTCTAAGTTTGGCCCTTCATCAGTTAACATCTGACTGATCTTTGTGCTTATAAATCTCAGTTTAAATGATGCCAGACACATAAATATTAGTGAAATGGTGATTCTAAGGAGGATAGAGAAGGAGGAGAGGAAAAGAATGTGTGACAGAATATTATCAGGGCTGTAACTTAAAATTTTTTAATGAAATTATGTTAAGTTACCTATTTTCAAGGCAGCAGCCATTTTGTTGTCATTCTGATTATTTAGTTACACTGTTTTTTAAGTGTTTTCCTCTCTCCCTGTCCTTTAAGTTCCCCCTTGCTATTCTCCCATGCTTTTGGCATAGTTTTTGTAATTATTATTACTAAATTTTCTTGGGAGTTTTAGCTGAATAACAGAATGAATTCTGTTCTTTCCCCATGTTTACGTCTTCACCTACGGGTGGTTAGGCGTTGTGTTCTGCATCTACCATCTGATGTCCTGCAGTTTCTTCCCTGGAAGTCTCTGTTTTGCATCAGATAGTGTATTTTTGGTAACTGATTTCGGGCCTGGGTGCCTGGAGTCTTATTTTAGTGTTTTTACACTCATTGTTTACATTTACAACAGCCCTCTGTGTGAGGGGGGGATTTCTAAAAAATAATATCTTGATGTTATTTTAATCATAACTAGATACATTATTATTGTTCGTAAGTGTTGAATAAATTGTTTAAAATATTTTTAAAAATTTTTGTCCACACTTAGGCTTGGGATCCATTGGGGCTCAACGTTACTTTTCAGAAACTTGGGCTGTTCTGAAAAAATATTTTTTCAAAATATTTTGATTTCAATTATTTTTTCTATATTAATGGATCATATTATTATTATGTATTTTGATTGCCAGGGGTTAGTGCGAGTACCAGGACTTGTTTTCTTTTCACATTGAAAGGATATTGATAAATTGTTTTAAGAGGAAGTCTTCCTCTGACTTTATTATCATTCTATGTGGTCAGTGTACTCGCATTAACTCCTGTTCTGTATCGTATGATTTCGATGACAATATGGGAAGCGTATGTCACGGTATGTTGTTGGGGATTTGGACACTCCGGTCCTTTCCCCGCAGGGTCACTCTACTTTATCAATTTCTATTTCAGACGATCAAGATTAGGGTGATGTATCTGTGATGTCTTCCAACAGTGTGCCTCCGTCGTCACAATTAATGAAGGGCTAGCGGAAAAGTGCTCATGTAAATACGCCAATTGCCTAAGAGGACCCTAGTAGGTTCGACGGCCTTTGACGTCCGCTAGCTCGCCCGGTGTAGCGTCCATTCACCGAGTGGTCCGGCAGCCGGGTTCGTCCGTTGCGGTCTAGAAGGAATTTTGGGGTGATGCGAGCACTATAAATTAACCTAATGCACACCCAGTGACGGCAGATCGGAGGGAGAACGCAGGAAGCCTTTTAGTCCGGTTCATAGCTCGTTCCGGTCCATCCGGACGGCAAGCGAGAGAGGCCCCTCTCTCGTTCAACAACATCTGGCCCCAGATGTTGTGGTACAAAATGTGTCGCAAGCGGAGCATATGTCCGTCGCTCGGGACGCTCCGTTGTATAGGCAGTCCGCTGAGACTGCTAAGGCTTCCTCTTCTCGTCAGCGCACACGACCGCACCTTGGCTGCGTGACCGCCGATATATTACCAGCTTCGCTGATCAAGGATTCTTCGGCGACCAGGTCACACCATCCGGTAGCCAGGGACACGAGGCCTGCAGACTCCGGACGTTCGCATAGGAAGTGTGCGGGAGTCAACGTACACGGAGCTTCCGGCGGCAATGCATCGTAAGACCGCTACTGCACAGGCCTCGGGAACGGACGTGCTTTCCTTAATAGCACAGTTTATCGCAGCATCCCAGCATCAACGGAATCTGTCGCATATATTTTATCCGACGATGCTGGGTCGGGACGCTCCGCGGAAGCGGGTACGGACGTCCGAAAGTTTCATCCGGTCCGACGGGATACTGAAAGGGATTCGGAGGATTTCGAGCTTTCCCTTTCGGATCAACATATGCTGTTGTGTATGTCATCTGACTTGGTCTTCTACAGCTTCTTTCGTCGGACCAGAATGCTGCGATGCCGGATAAGAAACTGATAGCGTCGGTGGACTTAGAAATTTTTGGTTCGGTTCAGGGACATCGTCCCTCAGTTCCGACATAGTCCAATAATGTCACACAAACTTTCGAATTATTGAACGACGCTATATATATTATTATTTTATGCTTGCTAACCAAGCATTTCTGGTTTCTTGTTCGAAGAGTTATGGAGATGTCTTTCAAAAGTGTGCCTCTGTCGTCATAGTTAATGAAGAGTTAGCGGCAATAAGTGCTCATGGAATATGTCTATCGCCTACGGAGTGACATTCGCTAGCTCACCCGGTGTAGCGTACATTCATCGAATGGTTCGGCTGCCGGGTTCGTCCGTTGCGGTCTAGGAAGGAGATTTGGGTGATGCGAGCACTTTAATTACTTTAGTACTCACCCAGTGACGGCAGATTGAGGACAGATCGGAGGAAGCCTGTTAGTCCGGTTCCTGGCTTGTCCAGGTCCGTCCGGGCTGTGAGCGAGAGAGGTCCCTCTCTCGCCCAACAACATAGGGGACCGCATGTTGTGGTTCAGATATTTTACATTCGGAGCATATGTCCGTTGGTCGGGACGCTCCGTTATATTGACAGTCCGAGAGACTGTCTTTAATGCTTCCTCATCCTCACAGCAGGGCACACGACCGCACATTGGCTACGTGACCTCGAGTATCCGATCAGTTTCGGCATTCAGTGATTCCATGGCGAATAGGTCGCGCCATCCGGTAGCCAAGGGACACGAGGCCTATACACTCCGTTCGCTCGCATATTGGTACATTGTAGTATGTTTCGCAGCATCCCAGCAATTGACAGTTTCTCGGTCGAATCAGGAATTATCCGACGGCGCTGGGTCGGTGCGGTCCGCGGTTGCATCAGGTACGGACGACCGAACGCTTTATAGGGTCCGACAGGATGGCGAAAGGGATTCGAAAGATTTCGAGTTTTCCCTTTCGTAGTATCGGAAGATGCCTTTCATATCTTCTGGCATTATCTTCCAGTGATTATTATTTCGGACTTCATTGCTGCGATCTTGGATAAGAGACTTATAGCGTCATTGGACTCGGATTTTTCGATCGGTTCAGGGACATTGTCCCTGACTTACCGACGCAGTCCAATATTGTCATTACAACATGTGTTTTATTTTTCGACGCTATATATATATATATATATACAAGCCTGCTACTAAGCATGATAGTTTAGTTTCTTGTCCGCGTTGCTCATTTCTGCCATTTTTTCATTTATACAAATAGTTTATTTTGGCAGAGCAGGGCATACCGAGAGTTCATATGCGTCTAGACGGTGTGATTAAAGACTGCATATATTCTTTTTCGCCGTTTATGTCTTTTCCAATTTCAATGTTGGGAACGACATTATGTATAGTAGACTTAACTTAGACGCTTTATTATACGTAATCCGCCTTACTGAGGCGTTATCATTACGTCTTCAAGAAAAGATTTACGGGATATTATTCTCAATGTAATTTCTTTTGAGGGCAGTAGTTTGTTCACGTATAACTCTGCCCTTCAGTGGCTGATTGGAGTTAGTTAGACGTGACGCAGCCCTAGCTACATCCACACGCGTGGATAGTAAGGTTAAGAGCTCTCTCAGAGTCGCTTCGTTCTCGGAGGAGCTTCTCTTCGACGGCAACTTTTCGGCAATCCATGAATTGCTCGATTTACACGTTCTCTTGTCTATCTAGTGTTACAAGAGATTCAGACTGGGGCAAACATTCGGTGGTTGACTCAGAGAGTGCCGCCGCAGTTGCCGGACCCGAGTGTGGCTGTTATGACGGTTGCCAGTCAAACAGATTGGGATATAATACTGATCCCTACGGATTCGAAGTGCCAGGGTCTTTGGGTTCCGCAGTCTTTTAGCAATCAGTTTTCTTCTGCGGAATAATGTTTTTTAGGCTTGCTTTATGTCATTGCATGAACATTATTCAGAAACGCATGCCCAAATTCCTGTCCTTTAATTCGACAGTAGTGGCGTATCTCCGGAACCAGGGAGGCACTCTTTCGTTTCCGTTATTCAATTTAATGGAAAGAATCCGTCTGTTGGTTATAGTACACCAAGTTCAGTTTTGGTCCGTCATATTCCGGGTCGTCTGATTGTTTTATCGGACTCCCGTTCTCTTACGGGTCGCTTGTTGCTGTCAGAATGGACTCTCAACAAACAAGTATTCAATCAGATTTGCTATCTGTGGGAGCGCCCAATGATGATTTATTTATGACACAGCTTGCTAATCAATTGCAGGCATATGTGTTGGCTTGTCCAGATCTCTGAGCTAATATTGTTTACGCTCTATTGATCTATAGGACGGAATGATAGGATACGCGTATCCTCCGGCGCTGTTGTTTTAGCAGGTATTGCTAAGATAAACAACCACAATACATTTCTGTTGATAGCATCTCTATCTTCACAGAGATCATGAGTAATTTACTCTCTTGTCTACTGTGGGTCTTAACGTGAAATCTTCCTCTATGTGAGGATCTTTTTCACTGGGTAAATCGTGTCATCTTTATCACAACCAGCAAGGTCGCAACCTTCATGTATTCCGTTGTGTGGTCCGTATTGCATTGTAAGCACTGTACTGGACGAGCTTTGGACGCGATTTCTTACTATAGGAGATCCTCTTCTTCGCTATTCTATGCGGCTAAAGTGGAGGCTCTTCCGTCGTGGTGTAGGGATCATTATATTCATATTGTTGATCCCTCCATACTACTCATTGCTATTTTTTAGTATACTTGTTTCACAAGATCTACTGCAGCCTGTTATTATTTAGGTTATAGGTTTATGTTACCTCATACCTATGCACTCTACGATAGTTTACAATTGAGTCTTTTGTCTCTTTATCTAAGTCAGTTAGTAACTTTTTGATAAATAGACTTAGAATCTTTAGATTAAATTCCTATACGGATTTTAACTTCGGTTCTTATTTAGCTAAGTAATCATTTGAGCCTCTGGAAACAGTAGTTTTCAAATTCTGACCTTTTAGACAGTAATTCTGTTGGTTTCTCTTTTACTGTAGAGTCAGTGAGTTTCATGCACTATCGATGGATGATTTTCACTTTCATAGTTTCGGAATCAATACTTCCGTTACTATTTAGGTTGGATTGTTGCATAAGAGTTAGGCTCCTATTATCCGGAACCTATTATTTTAAGGTCCTTCCGTCTTCGTATGGGCATAGGCCTTTACTCTTTCCGGGTACAGTTTATGTATTTATAAACAGATATCTGTTTATTACAAAGGGCGTAAGCTTCTTCTGTCTTTGATGTCTAGTAGAAGGACGTTACGCTCCATTTTATTGTTAATGAATTCTATTAACTATCGGTACTGCTTATGGTATATCATTGACTTAGCAGTTGTGCTTAAGATTTCGGCTCATGAAGTAAGAGTTCTTCTACTTCTTGGGCTTACATTAATAGTGTCGCTATTATAGATTTTTGAAGGCCGCTCATTGCACTCAGCCATCCACATTCATGAATTTTATCTCAGAAATATTGAGTCAATTTCTGGAGGCCTCTATTGTTAGGTCTATTATCTACTGCTCAGAATGTCATTCACTTAACAGTTGCTACTATAGCTAGGTAGGCTGTCTGTTTCGGCAGTGTCTCCGTTCGGCTGCCCTCTTCGCTCTGGGCTATTTGACCCAGGGCAAGAAAAGGGGGGGGGGGGGGGAGGGTGTTCCCTTGGGTCACCTGTTTTACTATGAAAACAAGGGGATACCTCCTCCGGAGTTAGTAATTCTGAGCTGTTATTGGGATGGTTGTTTAGTGAGAAGTTTAGGTTTTTAAAATTCATTCAAGTCTTAGTTTTAAAGTATAGCTTTTGAATATTGCATATGTCAACGGACATGATTATGCAATCCTCAGACACTTTTAGGAGTATAAGAGTCTCTATTCTCTAGACTTACTTTATTTATTGGCTTACTTTAAAAATTATTAGTATAAGGATTATATTGGATATTAATAGAGTACATGGATGTATGAAGCTCAATTTTGGAAGGTGTTGTATCTTTCTAATTTATCATAAATAAGAAAGATACATGTAAGGCCTATTACTTCTTTTTCCCTACAGGGGATGACTCTATTTTATTTATTGAGCGTATTCCATTTTGCTCTATGTCCTTGGCCCTCCAGCCTTTTTACTATTCAGCTATGTCTGGGTCATTGGTACAGTATAAAAATGTTAAAAAATTTATAGTAATTTATATATTTTTTATACTTACCAATGACCCAGACGGGGATGGCCCTCCCAGGAGTTGGGAACTCTTGCCTCCCCGCTGAGTACATAGCACTTACCAGGCACTGGTTATTAGAATGATAAATGGCGCCAATTTCGGAACGTCCTTGACACTGCGCATGCGCAGTAGGGGCGAAGTGTGGAGGGCCTTTCAGGACATGTTTTCTTTAGTTTTAGATGCAAATTTTGGGGATTGGGGGGCAAAATTTGTGTTTGGCCCTATATTTTAAGAGTTAGCACCAGCTATGTCTGGGTCATTGGTAAGTATAAAAAATATATAAATTACTATAAATTTTTTAACTTTTCCAAAAATACCAACATCAGTTTGGATATCCCCTACTTTTTTTGGATAGTATATATGAACTCACATGGCTGAAAATCCAGGTGAGCTATACATATTTCAATGCCATCAATTTTTGTCGTCCGTTGTGAAGATGCTGTTCGAGTCTTCTCCAAAACAGTTGTTCTGCTTTCAAAATGTAAATCTTCCCGAGTGCAGCAAGGCACCAGGTGATAGCACCTTGTTGCACTTCATAGATGAAAAGTACATGATGGTTGAGGAGGAGCATTTTAATTTTGTACAAATCATGCTACTGCCTCTCCATGCTGTGAGGGATGGGACAAAAATCTGTCAAATCTTAAAAAAGTATTCTCTTCAATCTATGGATGTAGTTATTGATATCAGCTTTCTTTTGAGGTAGAGAGTAATGTTTCTTCAAAGGAAGTTCCCTGAGCAATATTTGCAGTTGTCCTTGGAGAGCAATATTTTTGGCCCAACTCCAAAGTCAAAATGCTTTCACATTTAACTCTTAACCTGCTGAGTATTTTCAAAATATTTTTTCATCATATTTAGTCATGGCTGCTGTATAGCAGCCATGACTAGATTTGATGAAAAATTCATCTAACTTTAGCCAAAGAAATCATTGGTCAATAAGTCCATTCAACTTACAGGAGAGAAATTTGGTTAAATGTGCTCAAATTATACTTTTTTCAGTGGCAAGATATTTCATGTCCTGGGCAGGAATATCTGCTGGTAGCATGCAAATTGTTAACAAACAACATTCTTGTTAAGATAATTTACATCACATGTTTGTTTAAATCAAGACCCTAGAGCCATATTTAATCGTGTTGTTGAGGTTTTTTAATCATGAAAACATCCAAAAATCTTCTCCCAAGCCACTGCTTCAGTTGCTTTCATATTTAGCAAAAGGGATAGTTGTAGTGGCCCATGAGAAGGCCTAGAAATGGAATAGTTCTTGTTTACTGTTTGCAACAAATTCTGCTGTGCCGGGTAAAATATGGCCTTGTACAGTATGGCCGCCATGGACCCGCTTGTAATCCATGCATGGGCAGTGATGTCCATGCATGCATTTACCAGGTAATAAAAATCATCATCAAAATTTTAATTAATGAAGCACCGGGCTGTACCTGGTGCTTCATTAATTAAATTATTGATGATTATTTCTATAATTGGTGTTTGGAATCTAATGTTATTGCAGGGTTTCCGCTATACTGGCATAGCAGCTGTCAACTGGTCGCATTCCCCCACCAGGGAACCTTCCAGACATTAATCATCATGTTAAAATTCACCCTGACCTGCCCATTCCCTTAGATATAATTGATTCACAGATTGAAGACGTGCCATTTCTAGACTTCTTTTGATGATTTCCATACACAAATTTTATGGAAAGGTGGCTCTGCTCTGATGACACAATTGTTCCATGAGTCTTGCATAACTCTATCAATCTCCAATGAAAAGCTAGACAAACTGTAAACAATAACCTCATTGAATCTTACATGTATCACGTGACAAAACGGTGCAATTTGTTTGATCTGTATGTGCACTATATAATGCGAGTTGTAAAACTTCATTCAGTAGCAAATATCATTATGTGGCTTTTTGTTTTCTGACCAATCTTATTACTCCCAACATTTACCCAAAACAAGCATGTGTTGAAAATGCATGAACTTCTGTAGATGTATTCCCGTTGTCAGCATTAATTATAATGACACAACAGTTTTCAGGTATACTGTCCACACCTCATTTGTGTATTTTAATCAGTGTAATGGAATCACAAATCTATTTTCTTGAAAATTACTGAAGTGCGAAAAAGAGAGCTTCTTGTTTCCAATTTAGAAGTGCAAAAAAGCATGAGTGCGATAGCGTACCTCATATCGACAGCACTGATTAATTTATTATGTAAATGAATGATTTTTCACCTAAATTTCTCCTCATTGGTCCTTATTCTTATGCAATTACCTGCTCTCGGAATGTGAAAACCTATGCAAATATCACTGGGAAAAACCTAAAAAAAATCCCTCCGATGCAATGAAATGGGGGTTTTGGGAAATTGAATTTAAATTTTTTTTAACACAGCCAAGCCATGACCGGCTTGTGGTAGCGATGACTCTTGGTTGTGATTATACGATCTCATTTATTTTCCCCCAGCGGATACACTGATTATAGGTCTATGGAATATTGCCCACTGGTGGAAAGTGACCAGTCCATGGCAGCTATGCTGTAACCAACTTCAGGGGGTGGAAGTCAGAGGGTGTCCTGGCTATATTATTTATAAACATTTGGCTACACTTGACTTTACTCTAGTATTACAGTCATGATATGTCCATACAGTACTGTAATCCCCAAAGTGAACAGAGTATTTGAACCAGATCATGACTAGATTAGGATCTGGTTGAATTACTGCACCCACTTTTCTCCTCACATTACCATAGAATCCCTCCTGTCAAAATGGAAATCTGAGAATACTGAATTTGAAATGCTATTCTTACAGTACAGTCGCGGTGGACTGGTCATAATCTACGTGTGGACAGTGATGTCCACGCTTGCGTTTACCAAATAATAAAAATCATAAACAGCAAAATTTTTATTAATGAAGCACTGGGTTGTACCTGATGCTTCATTAATAAAATTTTTGATGATTATTCCTGTAATTAGTGTTTGGAATCTAATATTATTGTGTCCATGGAAATATTGCCCACCCGTGAAAAGTGACCAGTCCATGGCGACCATACTTTTTTGTACCAGGTAAAAAAAATCCATCACCTGCAAAATTTTAATTAACCCTTTACCCAACGCAGGTGATATCAAAATTATTATTTTAAAAATCATTTTTTTAAATTTTTCAAAAAAATTTCAACAAAACCATATCATGTGACCCCTCGTTGGAACGAGCTCGTTGAGCTCGTTCCATTGAGGGGTCACATGATATGGTTTTGTTGAAATTTTTTTGAAAAATAGTATTTTTTCAACTGCTGAATTTGCATATTACGTGGGCAGATGCGGCAGATTCGTTGGGTAAAGGGTTAATAAAGCACTGGGTTGTACCCGATGCTTCATTAATTGAATTTTTGATGATTATTCCTTAATTAGTGTTTGGAATCAAATATTATTTCATCCATGGAAATATTACCCATCCGTGGAAAGTGGGCAGTCCATGGTGGCTGTGCTGTATTTGTCTTTCTTAATGCAGTCTTGATTTAGCATTATTTTATTTAGAAATCTCTGCCCATTGGTGTAAGTATGTTGAGAACAAATTGCGATTTGATCGCGAAAAAGACCACTTTCTTGATCACAGTATTGTAAATAGTGAAAGTGACCTACTAGAGGATTAAATAAAATGCATTGAATAACATACATTTTTGCTTTTCCAGGTTCATGGACCCCAGCTCGACAAGACACATTCCAGTTTTTAGCTATAGATCTGAATGCTCGACATATCATCACCAAAGTACAGACCCAGGGACGACGTGGTACTGATGAATTTGTTACAGAGTTTGGATTGGAATTCTCGGATGACAATAGTACTTGGAATGTGCTGACAAATGAATTTGGTATTCCTCATGTAAGTTTTACAGATATTTATCACTGTTAAAGAAATGTTAACTTGTTGAGTGCTGGAAGCCCATATTTGAACTTTATTCTGAAGTGCAGGTAATTCAACTAAAAGGCTTCATATTCTATGGATGTGCTTTATATAATCTTTGAAGTAAAATAACCTAGTCCGTGTGGTTTTGCCTTGTGCATATATGTTAACGGCAAAAAAATTATAAAGCACTCTGTCAGTTAATTCACCACCTGATATGGCTTCCCTGTGGGACCTGATGGAAGTTAGTGTTCAACCAATGATTGGAATCGGCCACCACAATTGGCTGATTGTGAGCAATTGGATGCCAACAGCAACGGCTCCTGGAACATTGGTTCAACCAATTGTTGCCAAACATTTTGTGGTGATTCACTAACCACATTTTATTATCTTCTGCAATTGTTCAATTTTTAATGTAAAATGACATCAATGATACCATTCAATAAAGATGAGAAACAACCACAAAGAGTATTCTTAATCTCTCTAGACACCCCTTTATGGGATATACAAGTTAAACGACATGTAAAGCTTACAATTAAGCTTACTTGCGGCAATCGCCAGTTCATACTGGAAAAGTGAAGGTTGCGCTCCATTGACTCAGGTCGCAGTAAAATTACCAGTCGCACACACTTGGGCCTTAAATGTAGCTCTGAGAGCCACGTTTACCACCCAAGTATGCACGACTGGTAATTTTACTGCAACCCCAGTCAATGAAGTGTAACACTCTTAAAAATGCTCAGTTTAACGTAGTTCTTTCTAGCCTTGATTTGTTGTCTAGTAGTACATGGTATTACAATCGGAATCGGCATATTGTGAGCTCAAATAACCGGTAATCAGTCAGCGACCATTTTTGGTAATTGGTTGAACACTAATGGAAGTGGAAGAGTGCTTGTTCCCTGAAGCACACAAGTTTTGCTCTACTGCAGTACTAGTATCTGATAACCACTACTGTTCATGGAAGCAGACAATTTCAATTTGCTTTCCTTCCAGTGATGTAGAATCGCACAGATCAAAAGGTCTTGACTACAGCAGTTAACCAAAAATTCTACTCAGTATCCATCGTCGAAAAAAAAGGAAGTCACAACCATGCTTTTCTCAAAAAACATACTTTCAGTTTCCATATTTACTTTGTTATCCTCCATTTCAACCTCGTTGAATTAAGGCACAAAGTTAATTATGAAGACCTGAAGAGTGTGGAAGTGAAGACTGCTTTAAAAAGTAGATTGAAGGTGAATGAAAATTTACTTCACATGCCACCTCACTGTAAAAATGTATACCAGAAAATTTAGTAAACACTATGCCATGAGTAAGGAATATTGCTCCTATATATCGCCATGTCCATGTAACACCACATCGTATCATAGACTTCTTGAAAAGCCTTTTACTGGTAGTTTCAAAAAGTGGATTTTGTTACAGTTTCTGTATGTCAGTGTGATTTTCCTATGTTTTGAAATACATAGAAATAAAAACTGAAACCAGAACCAAGACTGAACTCTTTTTATCACAACTGACACCAAAACTGAAACTGAGGCAAAATTTCTCAACCAAACAGCTCTAGATTTTGTAGTATTTATTTATTTAGGACACTGGACCATCTGGTGTAACAGTGTCATGATCAAATCATTATGTGATCACAAAAAGATCACTTTTGTGATCACAATACTATACAGCACAGTGATCATAAAAGTGAGCAGAGCACTTTGACCTGATTATGACCCAGTTGTGATCAGGTGAAAATTTTCATTGCCACTTAAATCCCCACCACACTGTAGAATCTCCCCCATCAGAAAAGAAATGTGAGAATCATCAGTAGTTGAACCAACAGGAAGGAGGCACATTCCCACACACAAATGACATCTAAAATATAACCTAAAACAGTGAAAATTCGGCAAAGTGTGGCAATAGTCTCAGACACTAAATGATGTCAATTAGCCATAGTCTTCACACAATTTATCATCTCATCTATTCAGTGTTGTTGGTAAATGCCTATACCAATTGTGTGCATCATTATTGGCCACTTTTTCTGATCTAGTTCTAAACTAAAATTTTTGTTTTTTGCAGATGTTCAGAGGAAATCACAATGGAAATGATGTCAAAGATCACAGCCTGAGGTACCCAGCAATAGCTAGGTTCATCAAGTTCATCCCGCAGCGATGGAACGAACTTATATCTATGAGAGTGGAGGCTGTGGGATGCCCCTACAGTATGTTTATATTATTGAATACTTTTAACAGCAGTTCGCTACACCATTTGATTGGATACCAAAATTATTTGGGAGTGCAGTGGCTCAGTGGTTATGGCATTGAACTTGAAACCGAAAGGTCCACGATTCAATCCCCACCAGGGATAACTGCGTTGTGTCGTTGGGCAAGGCACATCATCCCAATTACCCATGTGTGGGGCATGTTGGCACTGTGTACTAATCTTCCATGGTGCACTTGTCTTCAACCAATGCTAACCCTGCTTAGTTAGTCTTTTGGGGAGTCTGACAGTTACTTGCCATTGCTCGGTGATTCTCTACAGGTTCTCTGCCTTCCTCCACTTGTAAAACTGTCTGACACAAGGTGACTGGCTGTCAAAAGTGTTGTTAAACCCCAATAAATAAACAACCAATATTATGTCACAAATGGGAAGAAAAAAAGTTACATTTTTTCCATGCAGAAAGTTATGCTTGAAATTATGTTATTTTTTCATTCTTGTGTATTGATTCAGATATATAGTCAAAAAGGTGTCAGTTGTTTCTTGTGAACTGCTGTTAATTGAATAACCACTTTGCAAGCGATGATTTAATTTGTTAACATGAGTATTTAATTAACCAAAAGTGGGTCATTTCCAGACATCCTGGTGAAAGGTTGTATGATTTTTTTATCACATGCCGTCCGTCGTCGTCCGTCGTGAACTTTACATTATCGACTTCTCCTCATAAACTACTTGACCAAATTGAACCAAATTTGGTGTGCATATTCCTTATCATATGTGAATTCAAGTTTGTACAAATAAACTTGCCGCGCCCACAGAGGGCACCAGAAAGGGCATAACTCTGATAGCACCCATAAATTTTTTCAAAAATTAAAAAAAAATCTTCTTCAGATCCACCAGTCAGAATCTTTTCATATTTGTTATACAACATCTCTAGGGGAGTCAGATTCGAGTTTGTTCAAATAGAGTCCCTGGGTTAAGATTTGGGCTCTTTATTGGAGCCCAAGGTTTAACTTGGTGCAATTTGAGGAAATTTCTTTAAAAATCTTCTTCTTCAGATCCACCAGTCAGAATCCTATCATGTTTGGTATACAACATCTGTAGGGGTGTCAGATTCAAGTTTGTTCAAATCCAGTCCCTGGGTTAATAATTGGGCTCCCTGTAGGAGCCCAAATTTGAGCTTACTGAAATATGAGGAAATTTCTTTAAAAATCTTCTTCAGATCCACCAGTCAGAATGCTGTCACATTTGGTATACAACATCTCTTGGGGGGTCTGATTCAAGTTTGTTCAAATCGGGTCCCTGAGTTAGTATTTGGGCTCTCTATTGGAGCCCAAAGTTTAACTTGGTGCAATTTGAGGAAATTTCTTTAAATATCTTCTTCTTCAGATTCACCTGTCAGAATCCTTTCATGTTTGGTATACAACATCTATAGGGGGGTCAGATTCAAGTTTCTTCAAATCGAGTCCCTGGATTAATAATTGGGCTCCCTGTGTAAGGAGCCCAAATTTTAACTTACTGAAATATGAGGAAATTTCTTTATAAATCTTCTTCAGATCCACCAGTCAGAATGCTTTCGTATTTGGTATACAACATCTCTAGGGGGGACAGATTCAAGTTTGTTAAAATCAGGTCCCTGAGTTAGTATTTGGGTTCTCTATTGGAGCACAAAGTTTAACTTGGTGCAATTTGAGGAAACTTCTTTAAAAATCATCTTCTTCAGATCCACCAGTCAGAATCCTTTCATGTTTGGTATACAACATCTATAGGGGGGTCAGATTGAAGTTTCTTCAAATCGAGTTGCTGGGTTAATATTTGGTCTCCCTATGGGAGCCCAAATTTTAACTTTGTGCAATGCGTGGAATATTCTTTAAAAATCTTCTTCTTCAGATTCACCAGTCAGAATCCTATGGAATTTGGTATGCATCATCTCTAGGGGGTGCCAGATTCAAGTTTGTTCAAATCGAGTTTCTCTGTTAATATTTGGGTTCTCTATGGGAGCCTGAATTTTAACTTAGTGCAATATGAGAAAATTTCTTTAAAAATCTTCTTCTTCAGATCCACCAGTCAGAATCCTTTAACATTTGGTATACATCATCTCTAGGAGGGATCAGATTCAAGTTTGTTCAAATCGGGTCCCTGGGTTGAAAATTTTGGGTTCGAACTTAGAAATTTTTGACCAAAATTCGAGAAAAAAAATTTGTTTTGGATTTTTTATGCGTTTTGTTCAATTTTGAGATGAAAAAAAACCCAAATTTTTAGCCTGAAAATTTAGGGTCCGGTTCCGACTCTGAAATTTTTGACCAAAATTTGGAATTTTTTTTTTTTAAATTTATGCATTTTATTAAATTTTGAGATGAAAAAAAAAATTTTATACTGAAAATTTTGGGTCCGGTTCAGACTTGGAAATTTTGGACCAAAATTTGGAAAAAAACCCTCTTTTTGTGCATTTTGTTCAATTTTGAGGTGAAAAAAAAAATTTGGGGTCAGGTTTGGACTCCGAAATTTTGGACCAAAATTCGGACATTTTTGGGGTGTTTTTAATGCCTTTTGTTAATTTTGAGATGGAAAAAAAATAAATTTATAGCCTGAAAATTTTGGGTCCTGTTCCAACTTGTTTTTAGACCATGTAGTCAGAATGCTTTCATATTTGGTATACAACATCTCTAGGAGGGTTAGATTCAAGTTTGTTCAATCCTTGTCCATGGGTTGATATTTGGGCTCCCTGTGGGAGCCGAAATTTTAACTTAGTACAATATAAGAAAATTTCTTTAAAAATCTTCTTCAGATCCACCAGTCAGAAGCCTTTCATATTTGGTATACAACATCTGTTGGGGGGGTAAGACTCAAGTTTGTTCAAACCTGGTCCCTGGGTTATTAATTTGGGCTACCTATGGGGGCCTGAATTTTAGCTAAGTGCAATATGAGGGAATTTCTTTTAAAATCTTCTTCTTCAGATCCACCAATCAGAATCCTTTCATATTTGGTATGCAACATCTCTAGGTGGGTCAGATTCAAGTTTGTTCAAATCAGGACCCTGAGTTAATATTTTGGCTCCCTATTTGAGCCCAAAGTTTAACTTAGTGCAATGTGAGGGGATTTCTTTAAAAATCTTCTTCATATCCACCAGTCAGAATTCTTTCCTATTTGGTATATGACATCTCAAGGGGGATCAGATTCAAGTTTGTTCAATTTGAGTCCTTGGCTTAATATTTGGGCTCTTTGGGTAGGGGTGTGGGGGGGGGGGGGCATTTTAGGTTCAGGTTTGTTCAAATCCATTCCTTAGTGTTTTTCCATAAAATTTGCCTCTCATGACTTCATTCCTTTGTAGTGTTGATGAACTATGTCTAACTGAATGTGACCCCAAATACTTCTTTGATCCACTTTGGCCGATGAGCGATTAAGGCCCCTTGGGTCCTCTTGTTCAATTAATGCCGTGCTGTATACCGATTTTTCGGTACCGTTTCAGTATTACAGGGATACTGAAAACCGTACCAATACCAAATCAAAATATCGATTATTTTGGTATTTATATTCTTTTGTGAAATTGACAGAGTCAACTCATCAAGGTGGATCGTAAATTTAAAGGCCTGAGGGCTGCATATTTTGATTGAATTGACAAGAAAACATGCAAATGTAAACTTTGTAAGCAACAGGTAGCAGCAGACACTGCGAATACGTCAGAGAAAGAAATAAAAAAGCGACTGCAGAAAAATGAAAAATGGCAAGTTGTTAACTTGGCACTTCCGTTTGTAATGAAATATGGCCTGGTTCCAGTGTTCCTAACATTCAGACTGATTCAATATATTTTCTGGAAATTACTGTGTGATTTATTCATAGGGGACATTAGGGGTCAGGTGGGTGTTTGACAGGTTGACAATTGGTTGGAAATAATTCACCATAATTGACAATTTAATACGTTGACAACATGACATACAAATGGTACTTCTGTCTGTGGTCATCGCTTCTTGGCGATATTTTTATACTGTACCAATGACCCAGACATAGCTGGTGCTAACTCTTAAAAATCTAGGGCCAAACACAAATTTTGCCCCCCAATCCCCAAAATTTGCATCTAAAACCAAAGAAATCATGTCCTAAAAGGTCCTCCATACTTTGCCTCCACTGCGCATGCGCAGTGTCAATGAGGTCTCGAAATTGGCGCCAATTATCATTCTTTGTTTGGCCCTTCATCAGTTCATATCTGACTGATATTTGTGCTTGTAAATCTCAGTTTAATTGATGCCAGACACATAAATATTAGAGAAATGGTGGATCTAAAGAAGAAATAGAAGGAGGAGACGAGAAATGAGTGACAGAAAATAATCAGGGCTGTAACTTAAAAATTTTTAATGAAATTATGTCAAGTTTCCTATTTTCGAGGCATGGGCCTGTTGTTGTCATTCTTGCTATAAAGTTACACTGCTTGTTCAGTGTTTCTTCTCTCCCTTTCCTTTAAGTCCCCCCTTGCTATTCTCCCATGCTTTTGGCATATTTTCTGTAATATTATTACTAAAATTTCTTGGGAGTTTTAGCTGGGTAACAGAATGAATTCTGTTCTTTTCCCCATGTTTACGTCCTCACCTATGGGTGTTTAGGCGTAGTGTTCTGCATCTACCATCTGATGTTTTGCAGTTTCTTCCCTGGAAGACTCTGTTTTGCATCAGATAGTGTATTATTGGTAACTGATTTCGGGCCATGGTTATCAGTGCCTGGAGTCATGTTTCTGGTGTTTATACACTTCTTGTTTACATTGACAACAGTCTCTGTGGAGGGGGATTTCTTGTCTTTGTGTTAGTTTAATCATAACAAGATACATTATTATTATTTGTAAGTGTTGCATTAATTTTTAAAAATTTTTGTCCACACTTAGGCTTGGGATCCATTGGGGCTCAACGTTACTTTTCAGAAACTTGGGCTTTATTATTATTTTTTCTATGTTAATGGATCATGTTATTATGTATCTTTGTTTTCAGGGGTTGGTGCGAGTACTAGGACTTTTTGTATTCTTTTCACAATGAAAGGATATTGTTCAAATTGTAATAAGAGGAAATCTTCCTCTGACTTTCATAATCATTGTATTATTTGTAGTCAGTGTACTCGCACTAACTCCTGTTCAGTATGTGTCAATTGGGATGACAAACATTGGAAACGTGTGTCACGGTATTTTGTTAGCGGGGAAAAGGCCATGCCGGTCCTTTCTCCGCAGGGTCACTCTAGCTTATCAATCTCTATTTCAGAGGAACAAGAACAGGGTGATGTTTCCGTGATGTCTTCCAAAAGTGTGCCTGCGTCGTCACAATTAAATGAAGAGCTAGCGGCAAAAGTGCTCATGGAAATACGTCAATTGCCTAAGAGGTCCCTAGTAGGATCGACAGCGTTGACGTCCGCTAGCTCGCCCGGTGTAGCGTCCATTCATCGAATGGTTCGGCAGCCGGGTTCGTTCGTTGCAGTTCAGGAAGGAGATTTGGGTGATGTGAGCACTATAAATCAACAAAGTGCACACCCAGTGACGGCGGATCAGAGGAGAGAAAGGAGGAAGCCTATTAGTCCGGTTCCTAGCTCGTCCAGGTCCATCCGGGCTGCGAGCGAGAGAGGTCCCTCTCTCGTACAACATCTGGGACCAGATGTTGTGGTACAAAACGTTTCGCATTCGGAGCATATGTCCGCCGCTCGGGACGCTCCGTTATATAGTCAGTCCGGAGAGACTGTCCAGAAGGCTTCCTCATCCTCATGGCAGCGCACACAACCGCACCTTGGCTACGTGACCACGGATATCCAGCCAGGTTCGCCAAGCAGGGATTCCACGGCGACCAGGTCACGCCATCCGGTAGCCAGGGACACGAGGCCTGTAGACTCCGGACGTTCACATAAGAGAAGCATGCAAGAGTCAATGTACACAGAGCTTCCAGCGGCAAAGCAACGTAAGACCGCTACTCCACAGGCCTCAGTGACGGACGTGCTATCCCAAATAGCACAACTTATCGCAGCATCCCAGCAAACGACAGAACCTCTGTCAGATCAAGAATTATCTGACGACGCTGAGTCGGTACGCCCCGCTGATGCATCAGGTACGAACGACTGAAAACATCATAGGGTCCGACAGGATGGCGAAAGGGATTCGGAGGATTTGGAGTTATCCCTTTCGGAACAACATAAAGCTGCCATAGATTTCATTCGGCATTACCTTCCACAAGTTGTTCCGTTGGACCAGAATGCTGCGATGCCGGATAAGAGACTGATAGCGTCATTGGACACAGAATTTTTTGATCGGTTCAGGGACATCGTCCCTGAGTTTCCGACACAGTCCAATAATGTCACAAGAACATTCGAATTATTGAACAACGCTATTTATAAGCTTGCAACCAAAACAGGCAAGGCCGGTTTCTTGTCCGCAAATGCTCTAAATCTGCCTTTCATCAATTCAAGGAATAAATTCGAAACGGCAGGACAGGGCATACCGAGAGTTCCTCTGCATCTAGACGACGAGGCTGAAGACTTGGAATTGTCTATACCGTCGTCTATGTCAATTCCAACCACGACGTTGGAAACGACAATAGTGTCTAACAGAGTTAGCTTAGACGCTTTATCATACGCAGACCACCTTACTAAGGCATTATCATTGCGTCTTCAAGGGAAAGAATTCCAGGATATACAATCCTCATTAAGACTTCTTTCAAGGGCAGTAGCTTATTCCACGTATAACTCTGCCCTTTCAGTGGCAAACCTGGAGTTGGTTAGACGTGATGCAGCCCTAGCTACATCCACGCGCGTGGATAGTAAGGTGAAGAACTCTCTCAGAGTCGCTTCGGTCTCCGGAGAGCTTCTCTTCGACGGCAAGCTTTCAGCAATCTATGATAAGATAACTAAGAAAGCTTCGGATTCTCTGCTTTTCAAATCCGCTTCCAAAAAGTCGGATACAGCAGAAAAGAGTAAAACAGGCACTTCTGGGACAAGTACGCCCAAGAGAAGTTCCTATAGAGGTTCTTATACGTCCTCTAGGTCTTATTCTAGAGACCGTCAAGGCAGCGACTCACGTACGGGACGTTATTCTGGCCGAGACAACCGGTCAGACGTCCCAAGGTCGACGGGACGAGGTGCGGGTCGTGGAGGACGTAGTTTCTCCTTCCGCAGGCCTCGCAGGTCCAGGAGGTGATGGTTTGAACCTCTATCATGTTCCGGTAGGCAGAAGATTATCAAGTTTTATGAACGAGTGGGCGTCGATTACGGATGACCCCTGGGTCCGAGGGGTAATTTCGGAAGGACTAAGAATATCCTTCAAACGAAAGCCTCCATTAACTCGAAGTCCAAAATGGACTCAGCTTCCGTCAAATCCGCAGGAAAGAGATGCCCTTTTATCAGAAATACAGTCTCTTCTGACGAAGAACGCGGTAGAGGTCGTAGAAGACCAGGAATCACCGGGTTTCTACAGCCATCTGTTTCTGGTTCCGAAACCAGACGGCTCGTTCCGTCCAGTCATAGATCTGAGCTGGATAAACAAGCTGATCGTTGCTCCGAAGTTTTATATGGAGACAATTCGATCAGTCACAGCGAGTATTCGGGTGAATGACTATGCTACAAGCATAGATCTCAAAGATGCGTACTTTCACGTCTTGGTACATCCGACATTCAGAAAGTATCTACGCTTCGCAGTCCTAGGAGTTGTATATGAGTTCCGGGCGATGTGCTTCGGTTTGAATCTAGCGCCCTGGGCTTTCACTCGAATAATGAACTCGGTAATGATACATTTCCGAGCTCATTCGTCTGCGGTAACGTCGGCCTACCTGGACGACATTCTTCAGAGGTACGGCATCGAGTTAACGCTTCAGAACGATGTGCAGAATCTACTTCTATTACTCCGATGTCTCGGTTTTATAATAAACGAGGAGAAGTCGGATCTGGTGCCGTCCAAGTCAATCACTCATCTGGGAATGAGCTTCGAGACGCACAACAATCTCGTTCATCTGCCGTTAACCAGAGCGAAATTAATCAGTTGTTACGCTCGCTATTGTCTTCACTCAGACAAAGTCACAGCGAGGGAGTTCATGAGACTGATAGGTCTGTGTGGAGTCGCTGCGGATCTCATTCCGATGGGGCAGTTACGCACTCGTCCTCTCCAAATTTTCTTGACTCAGAATTGGAGTGTAAAGATTCATTCGCTCGATATAGACGTTCTCTTGTCAAATCAACTGAAACAAGAGATTCAGACTTGGGCAAACATTCAGTGGTTGACTCAGGGAGTTCCACTGCAGTTGCCGGATCCAAGTTTTACGATTATGACGGATGCCAGTCAAACAGGTTGGGGTGCAACATTGATCCCAACGGATTCGAAGTGCCAGGGTCTTTGGGATCCACAGTTTCTAGGCAAGCACATAAACATCAAGGAAATGATGTCAATTTGGCTTGCACTACGTCATTGGATGAACATTATTCAGAAAGCACATGTCCAAATCCTGTCCGACAATACGACAGTAGTAGCGTATATTCGGAACCAGGGAGGCACTCATTCCGTTCCGTTATTCAATTTAACGGAAAGAATCCTTCTGTTTGTTCTAGAACACCAAGTTCTACTTTCGGTCCGTCATATTCCGGGTCGTATGAATGTATTAGCAGACTCCCTTTCACGGAAGGGTCGCTTGTTGCCGTCAGAATGGGCTCTCAACAAACAAGTATTCAATCAGATTTGCTACCAATGGGAACGGCCAATGATAGACTTATTTGCGACACAACTCAACAATCAGTTGCAGACGTATGTATCACCATGTCCGGATCCCCGAGCATATGCAGTAGACGCTCTATCGATCTCGTGGGACGGAATGATAGGATATGCGTATCGTCCAGCGCCGTTGATTCAGCAAATATTGCTAAAGATAAAACAATCTCAATGCAAAATTCTGTTGGTAGCATCTCTGTCTCCACAGAGACCGTGGATAAATCTACTCAGGTGTCTGCTGTGGGACTTACCGCGAAAGCTTCCTTCACGAGAGGATCTTCTTTCACAGGGGAAATCGCGTCAACTTCATCACAACCCGCAAGGTCTCAACCTTCACATATTTCCGGTCCTTCTTGCACGGCAAGCATTTTACAGGACGAGCAGTGGATGCGATTTCTAACTGTAGGAGGACCTCCTCTTCGCTAAACTATGCGGCTAAGTGGAAGGTCTTTCGTCGTTGGTGTAGGGATCATTCTGTTGATATTTTTGATCCCTCCATACCAGACATTGCAAACTTTCTAGTATACTTGTTTGACGAGATCAAGCTGCAGCCTGTTACTATTAAAGGTTATAGGTCTATGTTATCTGATACCTATGCACACCATGATAGTTTACAAATTGGATCTAATGTCTCTTTATCTAAATTAGTTAGAAACTTTTCGATAAATAGACCTAGAACTCTTAGATTAATTCCTAAATGGAATTTAGCTTGGGTTCTTCTTAAACTGAAAGAAAAGCCATTTGAGCCTCTTGAGACAGTAGATTTCAAATTCTTGTCTTATAAGACAACATTTCTCTTAGCTTTCTCTTCTGCTAGAAGAGTCAGTGAGCTTCATGCACTATCGGTGGACGATTCTCACTATCGTAGTGTCGGGAACACTATTACCTTTACTACTAATGTTGGATTTTTGGCTAAGAATCAGGCTTCTAATAAATATCTGGAACCTATTGTTATTAAGGCCCTTCCTCAGACGGGCATAGGCCTTTACTCGGTCCGGTTAGAGCTTTACGTATTTATAAACAAAGATCTCAGTTTATCAGAAAGGGACGAAAACGCTTCTTTCTGTCTCTGATGCCTAATAGAAAGGATATTACGCTCCATTCTATTGCTAGATGGATTCAATTAACTATCCGTACTGCTTATGATAATCTATCTTCAACTCAGCAGTCTGTGCTTAAGATTTCTGCTCATGAAGTAAGAGCTCTTTCTACATCTTGGGCTTACGCAAATAGTGTTGCTATTACAGATTTAATGAAGGCTGCATATTGGTCTCAGCCATCCACATTCACAAATTTTTATCTCAGAAATATTGAGTCCATTTCTGGAGACCTGCATTGTTTAGGTCCGTTATCTGTTGCTCAGAATGTCGTCCACTAAACAGTTGCAACTATAGTTATGCAGGCTTTCTGTTCCAGCAGTGACTCTGTCCTGCTGCCCTCTTCGCTCTGGGCTATTTGACCCAGGTCAAGGGGAAGGGGGGGGGGGGAGGGTGTTCCCTTAGGTCACCTGCTTTATAGTGAAAAGCAAGGGGATACCTCCTCCAGAGTCAGTAATTCTGAGTCGTTACCTGGATGGTTTTAAAGTGTAAAGTTAATGTTTAAAAATTCATTCATGTCATATTTTTAAAGTATAGCTTGGTGTGAAGCATTTGTATATGTCACGTGTCAAACGGGCGTTAATATACAATCCTCGGACACTTTTAAGACAGTATAAAGAGTCTCAATTCTCTGGACTAACTTTATTTATTGGCTTACTTTAAAAATAATTAGTATAAAGGGTTATACTGGATGTTAATAGAGAACATGAATGTTATTATGCTCAATTATGGAGGGTGTTCTGTCTTTCTAATTTATCATAAAATAAGAAAGATACATGTAAAGCCTAATACTCCTTTTCTCCTCGAGGGGATGACTCTATTTTATATAATTGAGCTTATTGGATTTTCCTCTATGTCCTAGGCCCTCCAGCCTTTTTACTATTCAGCTATGTCTGGGTCATTGGTACAGTTTAAAAATGTTAAAAAATTTATAGTAATTTATATATTTTTTATACTTACCAATGACCCAGACGGGGATGGCCCTCCCAGGAGTTGGGAACTCATACCTCCCCGCTGAGTACATAGCGCTGACCAGGCACTGCTTGTAAGAATGATAATTGGCGCCAATTTTGAGACCTCCTTGACACTGCGCATGCGCAGTGGAGGCAAAGTATGGAGGATCTTTTAGGACATGATTTCTTTGGTTTTAGATGCAAATTTTGGGGATTGGGGGCAAAATTTGTGTTTGGCCCTAGATTTTTAAGAGTTAGCACCAGCTATGTCTGGGTCATTGGTAAGTATAAAAAATATATAAATTACTATAAATTTTTTAACTTTTATAACATTTCTTTCAATTCAGCATTGCTATTTTAAGTTGCAGATACTTTTAACAACTGATCATTTTATTAAAATACAAGCTCCCAAACTTTAATACCTGATCATCTGCTTTATATTCTTTCGAATAAATAATTTATACCGCCCGCAAGTGCACACTGGAAAGATGTGATTCACCTAAATTTAAGGACACATTAAAAAGCAATGTATGGAAGCCAACAGGCTACATCAGATTTAGCATTATCGAAGTTCATTTGATCGATTATTCCCCATGGGAACCCCGGGAAGTGAAGTTGTGCCTGTTCTCTGCAGTAAACAGGCTCTGTTTACTGGTAAAATAGGACCCAGTCACCAGTGCTTGGGAGGTGCAAACCTTCTCTAAAATGGGCAACATGGCTTATTAATGCTCACCCCTGGTCTTGAGTTGATACTCATGTTGTGGTCATGATTTGCCATTGTGCAAAAATATGTGACCTAAAACACCAATAAATAAATAAATTGATCGATCGAGGTGCAACAAATTCTTTGAAAATGATTTGCTGCTGTAAGTAAATCAGGGAGCGCGGTGAATCAGTGGTAGACTGTTGGACTTCTATGCTAGAGGTCCCGAGTTTGATTCCCGTCCAGGACGACACGTGTTGTGTCCTTGGGCAAGGCACTTTATCCTGGTTGCTCTTGAACAGAGTTAGAATGTTGAGGAGCTGACAGTTGCTTGGTGGTTCTCTCCGGGTACTCTGGCTTCCTCCACCCGCAAACTGTTATGGTCACGATTAGCCATTGTGCATATGTATGTGACCTTAAACTTCAATAAATAAATAAATAAATCCTTGATTTGTACATTTTTTTCTCATAGAAAATGAAAATTTATCATGAAAAATCATGGATTCTCTGGAATTTTCAGAAACACGTATGAAGCCAGGAACGATAAGCAAACACTGATAGAGTGATTCCACTCAAAATACTCTATAATTTTAACCAGATGAATGTCATAAAACATGTTATTTTACCTGTATATCAAGGATGAACCCAAGCAAAGAAATGTGGGTGACACAATGTCATTGATGCATTGCATGATTGCCAATGATTGCACAATGTTTTCTCAACTGGAATTATCATAGAGATTAATTACAGTTGCATTACTTCAATTTACTTGCATTTTTGTGTGGATATTGGCTACTGGATTCACTGGACATTGGACATTAATCATGTTGCCACTTTGAAAGATAAGGGGGTGGGGGGTACTGACCAAGTGTTACTACAAGTGAAAACTTTCTGAAAAGCCTTGAAGTTGAAGAACATATGTAAATGTTTCTTCTACGTGATTCATTGGGGGAGGGACGATGACTTGACTTGGGGCATGTTACAAAGGACATACAAGCCAACCGATTAGGTTTGCAAGTTATTTAATGAATCACTCGATTCAGTGTGATGATTCACACTGAATCGAGTGATTCATTAAATAACTTGCTAGACTGATCATTTATCACTGCTGAATTAACTAAAGTCAGTAACAATGATCTGACATCTGTGCTTTAAAATTTCCTTTTTGAGGATGCCAGACACAAATCAATGAAAGAATTGGTGGATCCAAGGATGTAAATGGATGATGGCAGTGAACAACGGTGGTTTCAAACATTCAGGGCTGTAACTTTATAATAATTATCAAAATTGTTTCATGTTTCACAATTTCGGGACATACGCCTGACATCATTCTTGCTAATGATTAATCCACTGTTTGTTAAGTGTTCCTTCCTTATCCTTCCTTGAAGCACACCTTTTCAACTCCTAAGCTTTTTGGCTATTTTTTATTGAAATTTTTTATTGAATTTCTTGGGAGTTTAACATGTATTACAGAATGTTTATTCTGTTTATCCCCATGGTTACGTCCCCACCCTAGGGGCATTAGGTCGTTTTGTGCTTACATCTTCTATCCGATGTATCGTTTTTTCTTCGTATGAAGGTCTAGCTTTGCATGTGGTAGCATTTAAATCAGTTACTGACTTTGGGACTTTTTGTGTGCCTGATGTCTTGTTTCTGTTTTTTTCCTTTGACGTTATTTACACTGACAACGTCCTCAAATATATGTAGTATTTAATATTATTCTACTGTAGGATTACTGGAGGATACATGTATTATGATTTCGGTAGTGTAGCTAAAACAATTCGGATTTTGTCCACACTTAGGCTCTATCGGCTGTCCTTGGGCTCATCATGTTCCCTTGTTCAAAATTTTTTCTAAAACTTTTTGGTTGAATTTTTTGAATTTAATTTTGCTTGCTATTATTTATGTATCTTTATCATATATTTATTGTGGAGTTTGTGGGAGTGCTATCAACTTAGCATTGTGATTGTAATTATGAAAGCTTACTGCTCTAAATGCAAGGTGAGGAAGTCGTCCTCGAATTTACATGCTTGTTGCCTTGCCCGTAGTTGATGCACACCAACGGATTCTTGTCCTACATGTGTATATCGGGATGACAAACGTTGGAGACGGGTGTCACGGTACATTGTTGGTGGTGAGGTTCCTATGCTGGAACTTTCACTGCAAGATAATTTAAGTTTTTCAGTTTCTTTTTGAGAGGAACAAGAACATGGTGATGGTATTGTGACACCCAGCCAAAGTGTACTACCATTGTTGCGCTCTGATGAGCAAACAGAGCTAGCTGCAAAGGTTCCCATGAATATTAAGCAAGGCATAAGACCTCTAGTTAGTGTTCTTAATCCCTTGCAAGCAGCTAGCTCGACCGGTGAAGCAGTTACTCCGTCGGTGGGCGCCGTGACACCGGGTAAGTCTGTTGCGATCGAAGGAAGTGTGGATTTGGGTAGAGCGAGCACCTCAAAATCAAAAGCTCTCCCACCGATGACGGAAATAGGGAGGAAGTCAGCAAATTCCTTATCGGGAGGCTCGGCGAGGTCTGACAAGACTGCGAATGGGAGAGGTCCCTCTCTAACCCATCAACATTTTATGTTGTTTTAAGAACCTTACATCAGCCAGAGCATACGTCCACACCCACCACTCGGGACTCTCTGTCTAGACTGTAGACTGCAGCCGGGGACGGCTACAGTCAAGACTTCCTCCGCTACTCCGCTACATTACAAAAGCACACACGACCACATGCTAGGTACCCGACTTCGGATATCCAGACAGCTGCACGAAGATGGAGCCAGCCTTTGCCCATGAAGTCAGACAATCCAGTAGCAAGCGATCCGAGGCTTTGATTATTGGGACGTTCGGAGAAGAGATCCATCTCCGGATCCTCGTCCCAGGAGCAGCAAGCAGCAAAAAAACAGAAGACTACTGCTCCTCAAGCCTTGGTAATGGTCTTGCTGTCGTAGATTGCGCAGGTGATAGCAGCATCCCAGCGAGTGCAAGAGCAGCCTTCCACAGACTCCGGTGGTGAGCTGTCGGACGGTGCTGGGTCGGTCCAGTTATCTGCACACGCAGATGAGATGGACCGAACGTCACAGCTGAATCAGTTGGATGTTGAAAGGGGACAAGGAATAGGATTACCCTTCCCTTTCGGAACAGCATATGGTAGCGTTGGATTTTATTCATCAATACTATCCTGAATTAGTTCCACCTGATCAGCATGCTGCAACTATTAGAGAGAAACTGCTGTCTTTAGACGCAGTCTTCTTGCAGAGGAAAGAGGACGTTCTTTCCTTCCTGACACAGTCTAAACAGGTGTCGCAAGCCTCTCTAGTGCTAAGAGGAAAGCGATTTCTTATCGACATCTTCCTTAAATATACCCTTCCTTGGACCACGTTCATTTAAAACAGTTGGAGAAGATGTCCAGAGAGCTCCTCTGCATTTAGATGAGCAGGCCGGGGATTTAGATATGTTCCTACCTGCATCATTCAATATATGCTCGGAAGTGATGGAGTGTGCTATTTCATCGAATAGAGCAAATCTTGATGCGGTGTCCTACACAGAACATCTTACCAGAGCAATGGCGCAACGTCTTAATGGGAAAGAATTTGAGGACATTTGTTCTTTCCAAGGCAGTCATGTATGCCACGTACAACTCTGCCCTGACAGTAGCAAATTTGGATTAATCAGACGTGATCTGCCCTTGCATCGTCATCACTTATTGATGACAAGGTGAAAAGCTCTCTCCGAGTCGTTAGTCTGTGAGCAGGCTGCAAAGAAAGCTTCCAGTGCACTGCTATTGAAGTCGGTGTCTCATCAACATGCTTCACCAGACTGGAGTAAGCGAGGCTGTTCTGCTTCTAAGTCATCTAAAGGGAACTCCTCGCAAAGGTACAAGAAACCCTCTTATAATTACTCCGGAGGTCATCAGTATTGCGACTTGGGAAAGGGGCGTAGGTCTGATCAAGACTATAGATCAGACGCCCCTAAGCCAACAGGACGAGGTTCTTTGTTGGGAGGATGTAGTTTTTCCTCCCATAAGCCTCGTAAGTCATACAGGTGATGGACAAGACCTCTATTGCTTGCCAGTTGGAAGGTTATCAAACTTTGCGAGAAACTGGATAGAAGTCACAGAAGATTAGTGGGTGAGAAGTGTAGTCTCGGAAGGCCTACGGCTATCATTCCGAGCAAAACCCCCACTTACAAGATGTCCGTGTTGGACAAATCTTCCGACGGATCCTTTCAAAAGAGAGTCTCTCCTAGTGGAGGTACAGGCTCTCTTATTAAAGGAGGCAATAGAGGGCGTCGAGAATCAAAATTCTCAAGGTACCGAAACCAGATGGCTCGTTCCGACCGGTAATAGACTTGAGCTGGATAAACAAGTTGATTGTGGCTCCAAAGTTCTATATGGAAACCATTCGGTTGGTAAGAGCGAGCATTCGAGTGGATGACTATGCGGCAAGCATAGATCTAAAGATGCCTACTTTCATGTTCTTGTACATCCGGCATTCAGAAAGTACCTGCATTTTGCAGTGCAAGGAGACTTTTATGAGTTCAGAGCAATGTGCTTCGGTCTGAACCTGGCTCCTTGGGCTTTCACTCGAATAATGAACTTGGTAATGTCATACTTCCGATCTCATTCATCTGTGGTAACGTCAGCTTACTTGGACGACATTCAATTGTTCCGACGTTTCGGTTTCATAGTAAATGAGAAAAAAATCAGATCTTGCTCCGTCCAAGTCGTTCATTCATTTGGGAATGAGCATCCAGACTCGCAACAATCTGGTTTGTTTGTCGTTACCCAGAGCAAAATTAGTCAGTTGTTATGCTCGCTTTTGTCTAAACTCTCCGGCAATAACAGCGAGGGAGTTTATGCGACTGATGGAGCTGTGTGGATCGGCTGCAGATCTTATTCCGATGGACCGCCTATGCACACGTCCCCTCCAGATATTCTTTACTCAGAACTGGAGTGTGAAGATGCATTCGCTTGAAACCAGTATTGTTTTAACGGGTCTAGTAAAACAAAAGGTTCAGATTTGGGCAGTTCTCCAGTGGTTAGCTTCAACTGCTGGATCCGGCTTTCACGATTATGAACGGTGCAAGTCAGATGGGCTGGGTCCTTCAGACTTGAAGTGTCAGGGTCTTTGGGACTCTCGGTTACTGGTAAAGCACATAAACATCAAGGAGATGATGTCAATCTGGCTAGCACTACAACATTGAATTCGTCAAATAGCGAATGTCCATCTTCAAATTCTGTCAGACAACTCGACAGTAGTTGCTTACCTCAGGAACCAAGGTGGCACTCACTCAATTCCGTTATGCGAATTAATGGAGAAGATTCTCCTATTTGTTTTGAATCATCACATTCATCTCTCAGTCCGTCATATACCGGGTTGTCTGAACATACTAGCAGACTCGCTCTCTCGGACGGGTCGCCTGTTGCCATCAGAGTGGACTCTCAGTAAGCGAATATTCAGACAGATCTGCTACCAGTGTGATTGTCCCATGATAGATCTTTTTGTGACACACCTGAACAATCGGTTACCGACGTTCGTGTCGCCATGTCCAGATCATCGAGCATACGCAGTAGATGCTCTATCGATCTCATTGGACTGAATGATAGGATATGCATATCCTCCTGCTCCATTGATTCAGCAGATTCTGTTAAAGATCAAACAGTCTCGCTGCAAAATCCTGCTAGTAGCACCTCTGTCGTCCCAGAAACCTTGGATCAGTCTTCTCAGGTGTCTGTTATAGGACATTCCTCGGAAGCTTCCTCCTCGAAGGGATCTTCTATTTCAGGGGAAGTCACGTGCACTGCATCACAACTCAGAAGGTCTCGACCTTCACGTACATCCATTGTGCAGTCCTTCTTGCATGGAAAACATTTTACAGGATGAGCAGTGGATGCAATTTCTAACTGTAGGAGGGCCTCCTCTTCATTAAATTATTTAGCGAAGTGGAGGGTTTCCTTCGTTGGTGTATGGATCAGTGGATAGACATATATGATCCATCCATTCCACAGATTGCCAATTTCCTGGTCTACCTGTCTGACGAACTCAAACTGCAGCCCGTCACCATAAAGGGCTATAGGTCTATGTTATCAGACACTTACGCTCATCATGATAACTTGACTATTGGATCAGATACTTCTTTATCGAAGCTCGTTAGAAATTTTTCTATTAATAGACCTAAAACCCTCAGATTAATTCCTAAGTGGAATTTGGTTTGGGTTCTGTTGAAGTTTCAAGAAGCTCCTTTTGAGCCATTCAACGATGTAGAGTTCAATTTTTTTACCTATAAAACGGCGTTTCTCTTAGCCTTTGCATCTGCCAGAGGAGTTAGTGAACATCATGCGTTATCTGTTGATGATTTCCATTACCATAGTGTGGGTAATACTATTACCCTCACTACGGAAGTGGGATCTTTGGCAAAGAATCAGATTCCGGATAAGTGGCCTGAGCCTATTGTCATTAAGGCTCTACCATCCTCGGATAACCGTAGACCATCGCTATGCCCAGTTAGAGCTATGCGCATTTATAAACGTCGATCAGATTTTATTAGAAAGGGAAGAAAACTATTCTTTCTTTCTCTGATTCCTAACTGAAAAGATATTTCTGTTCATTCTATCACTAGATGGATTCAGTTGGCAATACGTATTGCCCACGAAAGTCTGTCTTCGGATCAGCATTCCGTCAACAAGATTTCAGCGCATGAGGTTAGAGCACTGTCCACTTCTGGGGCTTATTCTAACAGTATAGCCATTACTGATCTTTTGAAGGCTGCTTACTGGACACAGCCCTCTTCATTTACCAAGTTTTACCTTAGAAAATTAGAGTCCATCTCAGGGGACCTCAGATCTTTGGATCCTCTTTCTGTTGCTCAGAATGTCGTCCATTAATATTACATTTAGAAGGTCTTTAGGCAGTCTGCTCCAGCACTGACGCCATGCCGCTGCCCTCTTCGTTCTGAGTAATTTTATCTCAGAACAAGGGGAAGAGGGGGGAGGGGGGGGGGGGAACGGTTTTTGCCTTATGTTTTCTGTCTTTATAGTGAAAAGCAAGGGAATACCACCTCCAGAGACAGTAGTCCAGCATCAGTCCTGGGTAGTTTTAATGTGTAGCTCACTGTGAAGCAATAACTATGTCTCGTTTATGTATTATTTTAAAGTGTAGCTCACTGTGAAGCATTTGTATATGTTACGTCATACGAGCGTTAATATACAATCCTCGGACACTTTTAAATGAGTATAAAGAGTCTCATTCTCTGGACTATCTTTATATATTGGTTTCCTTCACCGAATTACCATAACAGGTAATGCTGGCATTAAATGGAGAAATTATGAAATTCTCAATTACATTGTTGGTGTTATGCCATTCTCTTTTCCTGTTAAAGAGAAGGACATATGTAATTCCTATGTCTTCTGTTCTCCTGTAGGAGCTATCCTTTATCGAAATAATTGAGAGATTGGATTTTCCTTCAAGTCCTAGGCCCTTCAGCCTTTTTACGATTCAGCTAATCTGGGCCATTGGTTGTGGTATAAAAATATGATAAATTTTAAGTATATTTTTTATACTTACCAATGGCCCAGACAGGGATGGTCCTCCCATGAGTGGGCACTCATTCCTCCCTGCTGATTATAACATTTTCAGGAACTGTAGAAAGAATGATGGTTGGTGCCAATTTCAGTACCTTCCTGAATACTGTGCATGCGCAGATAACAAAAGTATGGAGGACCAGATAGGACTTACTTTTTTCAGTTTTGTATGCAAATTTTGGGTATTGGAGGGTAAAATTTGTATTTGGCCTGAATTAAATTGAGTTAGCACCAGCTAGTCTGGGCCATTGGTATATATAAAAAAAAATACAAATGAATTTATCATTTTCAATCATATCGTGTTTGTCTGTCAAACAAGATATCGTAGATTAAATGGTTCCATTGGAAGTGATGTGCCCAAATAGGTGTTTAACCCTTTACCTAACATAACGGTCAAAACCGGCCAGCACTATAGCTATTCACAAAAATCGCCAATTAATTTTCATTATTTTTTTTATTTTTTGTCTCAAAAGCATAGGTTATGACCCCTCTTTGGAACAAGCTCGTTCCAAAGAGGGGCCATAACCTATGTTTTGGGGACAAAAAAAGGGAAAGAAATAGTTATTCAAGAATTTTGTTTGCAAGTGTCATCTGCTTTTCATGTTAGGTAAATGGTTGAACTGAAATTTAAAAGTTTGTTTCGATACTGATTCAGCAAACAGGAATTTACTCCTGAACCTATATGCATCAAGATCTGACAAAATGTATCTTATGCAAATCACTGCATAAAATATTTGGGCCTGATGATCAGGCCAGCAAATTTTATGCAAGATTTGCTTTAGTTTTTATACCCCTACTCTTGAAGAGAAATATGGATACATGGGTACTTTAGTGCGTGCATGGATCTGACTGTCCACAGCAATATCTTACCAGTGAGTGGATGGATTTAAATGAAATTTGGTATCGTTATGACAAGCCACTCCTGAACATATTATAAAAAAATACCTGCATTTTTTTCAACCGAGTTACAGTCCTTACTTTGTTTTTAATTCTGTTATGCTTCATCAGTCTAGCACTGCAGTAGGGGTATAATTGTCTTCAGCAATAGCTCTTGTTTACTTTTTGTGTACGTCTCATCGTCTGAATCTAGTAATTCAAGAAACATCCATTTTTAGGTAATCAGTGAATGGTTACCTGGGAAAAGAAATTGCAACTGGGAAAAGCTTTTAACTGTTCTGGTATGTGTTAATCAGTTAGCTGTTATCTCATGGAGATTATTTTTCCAGATATGTTTCATCAAATCTGGTCATGGCTGCTGAAAGAAAAATTTGTCTAAATTTGATGAAAAATTTTACTCAAGAAATCAGTAGTGACAATTTACAGAAGCAAAATTTTATTAAATGTGCCCAAATTCCACTTATTTCAGTGGCAAGAGAAATCTTGTCCTGGGCAGGAATATCTAGCATACAAGGAGTTAATCATTTCAACACTGCTTCTGGGAGGTTATAAATAATCACAAATTTTAGTAGTGGCCTTATTGAATGAATAATTATATTTTTCCAGCTGAACATGTTGCCCACTTCTCTGGAAGCGGATCCATAAGTTTTGATATCAGCGAACAAACACCTATACAGCAGCTGGAAGACATGCTGATGATTCGATTCAAAACTAATCAACCAAATGGCCTGCTATTTTTTGCTGATGGCAACCAGGGAGATTATCTGACCATAGAAATGAAACAAGGATTTCTGCATATTAATGTTGACTTGGGTTAGTTTATATATTTATGTTTGAATTAAAAGTGAAGTTTTTGCCCAAAAGTATTCTCTTCTTGAAAGGATACCCCTCTATAATTTTTCTTAGTTCATAAATATAGTTGTTTTGAAAGAATGTTTGAACACAAAATCACATTATCTTTTAGTTTTACTGGTTGTCTCCTATTTTCACTGTAAGCATGAACATATTGAATTGGAATTATTCTTTGCTAAGTTTTTTTATGTGTTGATTTTATTTCATTTACTAAGAAAATTAGAAACGACACTTGCATTTTAACTAACAATCATATAGATTTTGGCCTGAAAACCGCAAGAAACAGTACGTATCACATAATGTGTTCTGATTCTGTATCATGGTCCCCCCCCCCCCCCCCACCACCACCACCAAATAGAAACTGCACAATTCAATATTACACGTACCCTGTTCCCGAGGATGTGCCAACATCACACACTTGTAAATTTAAGCTGATCATCGTAGGAAGTGACACTGAAAGTGAATAATTTGGCAACACAACTTCGAAAATTGCTTTTACCGTGTTACTCATTGTTTGTTAGAGTGCACAACAATATAGTCCCATAAAATATGTTTTTTTAAAACTTTTTCTCACCCAACATTATGTCCCCAAACTGTATTAATAATTTAAGATTTAATCATAATTCTTAGATAAATGAATTATCATGATAATGTGCATATCCTGTGATTTGCATCAGATTCTCTGTGGTGTCCACAAATGGGATCACAACTCTTTGAGATCCCATTCTGGACACCATCTCGAATCTGATACAAATCACAGGACATGCACATTATCATGATAATCTGTCTGTATCACACTTCTACTTGTGTAAGTCTTGAAATTCAGAGTAACATCATAGCAGCAACAACATTCTGATTCACAGCATACATATAGGTTATTACAAGCATGTGGGTTTCCAAGGTGGTGTACTGAAGTTGAGACCTCGTCTCTGGGCATATATCAACAAGTCAGTTAGGATGAATTGATATATAACCCAGAGATGAGGTCTACCCCCAAGTAATTAATATGGACTCTTCTAACTGCTGCATTTCAACTGACATGGAAGATACCACCCGTGTTCAAAGGGTTAACCATAAATTACTATCAGTGGGGCATATCAATATTTAAGCAGAATATTAAGCAGCAGTATCAGCTTTTTAATAGACTGCTGAAAATTTTGTCCTATTTTAAAATTAATGGTCAATGTTAATTGGTTATATGAATTGGTATTTTCATGGTGGGGTTTATCAAATATTAATGAATCTATTACTAGTAGCCTCGTTTGAATAATCATTGGGTACCTTTTCATTGATGAGGTGATACAGTGGAACCCTGTTAAATGAATACTCACTTTGCCAGTAAAAAAAATATTCAATTAAGGCCATTACATTAAGGCCATTACATTTATTTCATGTTCAAGCAGTTAATTTTTCAATACATTGAGAAAGGTAGTCATTTATTTTTATTTATTTTTTTTGTTTAATAACTGGTAGAGTGCTAAATTATTCAGAAAATATGCTCACAAGTAGGGCTGCAATGATACGTTTTATCATGATACAATGCATATCACGATATGATCCCCATGATTCGACACATCACGATATACTCGTCAATCATCAAAAAGTGAGGCCACAAGAAGCAAATATTAGCGGTGATCCATAACTGCAGATTTGCATCTTGAATCCTCACATTTCTACTGGGCTGGTGAATAGAGGGTAAAATTTAATATCCACCCACACAATGGCCAAATAAATCATCATACAGTTATGGGCCAAGCAGCTTCATTTCAATGAAATTAGATTTCTCAAACTTCTTGACAACAAAACATCGTAACACACTCTTCTGTTTCCTTGTAATTTGTGATTTGTTGAGTCATAGTATATAAAGGTTCAGGAGCGAGGTTAATGGTTTCTGCTATTCAGTGCTAACAAATACCCAAGTGCAATGTAAATTCAGACTTTTACAATTCCGATTTCAAAGGAAAACTACATATAATGGATGTGAATAATCAACAATGAGGCCATTTTTGAAGTGTCATTAATAAAATATTCATGAAATTTTGGGTCCATGTGTATCGTGATGCAGTGCAAGCAAATTGTGATACATATCAGAGAATGAATCGCAATACCTTTGTTTTACGATTAATCGTTGCAGCCCTACTCACAAGTTTTTTTGCCCTGTTAAAATTTATGGGAGAGTGCCTTTAGTTGTTTTCTAAACATCCAGTTTTCTCTATTCTGCAGAAAATAACATAAATATTATGAGAACAGTATTTTTTTAAAATGGGTGCATAAATATAACTGAACACAATTGTATTTCATGTTTCTTTATTAACTGCATGAGTGCTTCAAGTCTGAATTTGAACTTTGTTTTGAAGTGCAGATACCGCAACTTAAATGTTTCATGTTCCATAGATGTGCTTCATTAGGCCTAAAAAAGTTAAAAATATGTTTCTCAGTCCTTTTTGCTGCTGCATACTCTCTTTTTGTAACCAATGCAAACTTAAAAAAATACGAATTAAATGGTTAATGTCTGATATTTTACCCAAGTTAATAAAATTGATAAATTTGTCCCTTGAGATAAAAGTCTTGTGCTCAAGGGATGAAATAAATACACCACTACTCATAGTATTCTGTAGATTATGAGGCCTAAAACCTAAAACAAACCAAGAACATGAACTTTTAATGACAAAGAAATAATTTCAAAAATAGTATTCAGCCTGCACACATGCAATTTTACCAAAAATGGCATGAGAAACAGAAGATCTACTTTGTGGGGCGTTATCTATGAAATGAAAATTTGAAAATTCAGACAGTTTTTTTATTCAGCGGTTGGTGTGGTTCGATTTTTCGCTATCCCCATATCAGTACCAGTTTGCTTTTTCGGTGTATTTCTCATCTCTAAAATAAATAAATAAATAAATAATGCTTTTAAGTTGTATAACTTCCAGGCTCTACACCAAGTATCAAAGGAAACACAACAGCAGTTGGTGGAAGCCTGTTAGATGATGGACAGTGGCATGACATGATTATGAGTCGAAACAGAAAGAAGATAAAGTTTACTGTGGATCGTTTGGAAACTGAATTTGAAACAAATGGAGTATTTCAGAGAATTGATCTTGATAAATATGTAAGTGAAACAGAAAATGTGAAAAGTGTTCATCACTTGATCACCATCAAATAGCTCATAGTGGAAATATCCTTCATAACATGTCTAATAAACTTTTTGATGCATGGCTTATATTTCGATGAGAATCCGAGAATCAATTCACGCAAATATTCACGCAACAAAATCAGTGAGAATCCATGTTGATTCTCACTGTACCTCTTCTAGGATCCGCATAAAAAGAATTGAGTCAATTTAACCCTTTACTTCTCATAGAGTCAGCAAACTAACCAATACAAGGCTAACATGACCTGATATATCCTGACACTTTGTCAATAAAATTGTACAAATATGGCTGTCATTGGAACCAGCTCAATGAGCTGGTTCCAATGACATCTATATTTGTAAGGTTTTATTTGGAAATATTGTTTATATTTCAAAAAATTATCAAATTCAGTTTATGTTTTAAAACTTAAAAAGCTGTGTAGGGTAAAGGGTTAACGTGTGTTATCAGTGTACAATAGGGGTTCAGCCAGTGTGGCCTCATGGGATCCTGTGACACTCATAGTAGATAATAGATTCTCACAAACTTAGATGAAATATAAGCCCTGTGACTTCAGTTATGATCAGAATATTGTGATGTTGGAAATAGAATTGAATTAACAGTTTACGTGATATGAATACCAGATGACAGTTGCAAAAAAATTCCTGTATGACCAGGTATGACGAAAAATATTAATTTTTTTTCCTCAAACACAACTTATGACCACTCATTAAATTGAGCTCATTCTAATGAGGGGTGCATAAGCAATAAACTATGTATTTGAGATAAAAATTTAAAAAAAATAAAATTTGGTGCTGACCAGTTTTAGTTGTCAGGTAAGGTAAAGGATTAAAATACACATAATGTGATACAAAGAATCTCCAAATTTGGCGCAAGAAATAGTTACAAAAATAAGAAACAAAATAAAAAACTGTTCTCCCACATGCAATTTTACAAAAAAATGACCTGAGAAACCGAAGATCTACTTTCTGGGGCCTTAACAACAGAAATTGTCTTGCAAAAATTGTCAATTTTTTGATGCCCCACAAGCATTAATTACTTTTTTAACGTATACACTTTGATGTGTCCAAAAAATGAATTTATTAATAATGTGCACATTTTCTGCAGCAAAACTAATTGAATATTAATGACCTATTACAGTTATTTTTGACAAAAAACAAGGGTCGATGTTGGAAAGTTGATACTGTGTTACTAGTTTTTATGCTAGGTAAACAACATCATGATTGATTAAATGAAAGCAGTTATAGCTTTCATGTCATCAATGGAAAGAGTTACCACTTGGATTGACCCGACGCCATCTTGAGGGGGCAGAGTGAGGTGCGACTTTTTTCACAGACATTCCAGCAACCAATTTGTATAGAGATTTGTGGTATAAAGCATGTTTTGGATAAAATACAATGAAAAATTTAAAAGTTACAGAAGAGAATGACATTAGTGCGTAAGTCATTGGAGTTAGATCTTTGGAGTTTGATCTTTTTCTTTTAGCTGTAAATCCCATAACCCTTTACCCAAAGTAATGGCCAAAACCCCAGCTTGTTCGAAACAGGGTTCATAACCTATGTTTTGAGACAAAGAATGAAAAAAATTAGTTATTCAAGAAATTTGTTTGCAAGTGTCGTTTGCTTTTCATGTTAAGTAAAGGGTTAACTGGTAGAGTGATGAAATATTTTTGATGGTGAAAATTTGTTCACATGTCTTTGCCTTGTTACAATTTATGGGAGAGTGCCTAAATAATATTACTGCAAAGACGATGTGAAGCAGATCCACAGAATACAAAGCCTTGAAATTGAGGCACCTGCACTTCAGAATGAAGTCCAAATATGGGCTTCCAGCACTTTACCAGCTGAAAACCTATTTCTGACTTTTACAACCTCAGAAGAGGTGCCCTAACATGCCATCATGAAGAGATCCTGTTACAATAGACAAATTACCTAGGCAGTGGTTTCTAGTCAAGTCTTGGCTGCCTTAATAGAAATCACTGCTAAGCCACGATGTGAATGGGCTATGGTCAGGTGTGAATTTCACACATTTGTCCTGGACCCCAAGGGTTAATTATATAAGAATTTAATATTCGCTCTAACTGTTGTTACCTATCAAGTGTCATCTTCCTGAATAGGAACATGGCACTTGACTACAAACAATTGCAAGCCCACTGATGTTGATAAATTTTTATAGTCAGTAATTTACTATTGTTTCCCATGCTGTTAAAAGTTGTTAGTTTTCACAATTTAAAAAAAAAAAAAAAAATTCATTTATGTGCAGCAGACAAAACTGGATTTAACAACAATTCAAGGAGATTGAAGTCAAGAAATTATTGGTAATAAGAAAATAAAATTATTTTACAGTACAATATTTTGTAAGCCATATCTCAGATTCACCTTAAAGTAGTGGCAACTTGCTGTCCTGTATATCTGCATTATATACAGTTTATCTGTGCACATCCTGTAGGGATTTATTTAACCCTTTATCCAATGTAATGGCCAAAACCGGCCAGTGATATTCAGAAAAATCACTCAATTAATTTTAATTATTTTTAGCTCAACTTTGGCGAAGCCAAATTTGAGCTTTTGTCATGGCCCGTTGTCCGTCGTCCGTCTGTCCGTCTGTCCGTATGTCAACAATTGGATACGGCTCGGGCTAGAGGCCGTATTTATGAACCAATCTTTACGAAACTTCTTGGGTATCTTTGTTATGACCGTGGGTCGAGAACGAGTGTTTTTGGGTGCGGTCCAAAATTCAAGATGGCTGCCAGCCGCCATTTTGTACCAACGATGCAGAAATCTGTTTTTTGTACAGAACTTCCATATGAATGCTCTGATTTGAATAATTTTTTGTATGAATGTTTAGTACCATGGGATACATCACATATAATACAGGTTTTTTTCTCGTGCGTAAATTGTGCAAATTAGACTAATTTTGATGTTTTTTTGGGTTACTTTTAGCACTGTAAGTGCAAATGCCAATACGGCTCGGGCTAGAGGCCGTATTTATGAACCGATCTTTACGAAACTTCTTGGGTACCTTTGGTATCACCGTGGGACGAGAACAAGTGTTTTTGGGTCCGGTCCGAAATTCAAGACGGCCGATAGCAGCCATTTTGTACAAAATTAGGTGCAATCAGATTTTTGCACAGAACTTCCATATGAAAGCGCTGATTTGAATAATTTTTTGTGTGAATGTTTAGTATCATTGGATACATCACATATAATACGGGTTTTTTTTTCGTGCAGAAATTATGCAAATTAGATGAACTTTGATTTTTTCAGTGCGACTTACACACAGTAAGTACACATGTCAATACGGCTCGGGCTAGAGTCTGTATTTATGGACTGATCTTCACAAAATGTCTTGGGTACCTTTGTTATCACCTTGGGATGAGAACGAGTGTTTCTGGGTGCGGTCTAAAATTCAAGATGGCTGCCAGTGGCCATTTTGTACCGAAATTAGGTCTAATCAAGTTTTTTGTACACAACTTCTATACAGCTCAGACTAGAGGCCATATTTATGAAGCAATCTTTACGAAACTTCTTGGGTACCTTTGTTATCTCCGTGGGATGAGAGCGAGTGTTTTTGGGTGTGGTCCGAAATTCAAGATGGCCACCAGCAGACATTTTGTACCAAAATTAGTGCAATCAGTCTTTTGTACAGAACTTCTGTATGAAAGTTCTGATTTGAATAAATTTTTGTATGAATGTTTAGTAACATGGAATACATCACATATTGTAAGGGGTTTTTTTTCGTGCACAAATTATGCAAATTAGATGAACTTTGATTTATTCAGTGCTACTTACACAATGTAAGCACACATGTCAATACGGCTCAGGGTAGAGGCTGTATTTATGAACCGATCTTCACAAAACTTCTTGGGTACCTTTGTTATCACCTTGGGATGAGAATGAGTGTTTCTGGGTACGGTCCAAAATTCAAGATGGCTGCCAGTGGCCATTTTGTACCGAAATTAGGTCCAATCAGTTTTTTGTCACAAGTTCTATACAGCTCCTATTTATGAACTGATCGTTACAAAACTTCTTGGGTACTTTTGTTTTCACCTTGGGACAGGAACGAGTGTGTTTTGGGGTGCCTTTGTTATCACTGTGCTCTGAGAAAAAATATTTTGGGGTTCAGTCAGACCCACTCTGGGACTCAAAGATTTTTTTCTAGTTTAGCATCTGACTGTCACCCACCTTTACAATACTTTACCTATACATTTGTTACAGGCAGCGGTCAGTATTTATGTACAGACCGTTACAATACTGTATATGTACCTTTGTTATCAGGTCATTACCTAGATGTTTGTCATTGCTGTGTCACATACTATACGTGTACATGTCTTTGTCTTGACAAGTTGAGCTACAGTGTCATTGACACTTTCATTTTAATTTTTTGTCTCAAAAACATAGGTTATGACCCCTCTTTGGAACGAGCTTGGCAAGCTCGTTCCAACGAGGGGTCATAACCTATGTTTTTGAGACAAAAAATTAAAAAAATTAGTTATTCAAGAATTATTTTTGCAAGTGTCGTCTGCTTTTCATGTTAGGTAAAGGGTTAATAATGCTCCTTTAGTTTTATTTCAGTCAAAATGGTGTGTGACAGGAAAAAAAAATTTTTTATGGCCTTCCAAGTTTGGATGAACATGGCCGAATACTTTTATACAAATTTTGCATTTTGACTCTTGAAGGTGCCAGTATCTAAACTGAAAGTATTGGTGTAATTGCAAAGTCTCAAATTATTTTAGAACATAGATGACAAGCATGGATACCTGATGGCAGTTAAGAATTAGTACACATAGTATCTGTCCATCAGATTCAAGAGTAACATAAAACAAAAATTTACTGACAACAGCCTTACTAAGTGGGACCGACATTCCAGGATATAATGATCATATTTATCCCCCACTCTCGAAGAGAATGGGGGTATACTGGATTACATGCATCCATCTGTCCACTCATACGTCCATCTGTGCATTCATCCATCTGTGGCGATATCTTCACAGTGAGTAAATGGATTTCAATGAAATTTGGTATGAGGGATCCTAGTGACAAGCCACTTCTGCACATTTATAAAAAGTTGCCATTTTATTTTTCACCAGAGTTGGGGTCCTTACTTTGTCAATTATTCCTGATTTTTTGGTTCTTATTTTGTTTTTAACCCTTTACCTAATATGAAAAGCAGATGACACTTGCAAAAAAAATTCTTATAACTAATTTTTTCCATTTTTTTTCTCAAAAACATAGGTTATGACACCTTGTTAGAATGAGCTCATCAAGCTTGTTCCAATGAGGGGTTATAACCTATGTTTTTGAGACAAAAAATGAAAATATATTGAAAATTAATTGGCGATTTTTGAGAATAGCGCTGGTCGTTTTTTGCCATTACATTGGGTAAAGGATTAATTCATTGATGCTTCACCAGTCCATCACTGTAGGTGGGGCATAATTGCCTTCAGCAATAGTTCATATTATATTTGTCATGCGATTATCGGTTTGTGCAGAAATAATAAGCTACAAATCATTGGTTGAATAGAAGCTTTTGCAGTTTGCCACATGAACCCTAGAAGGTGGAGCAGTGCTTGTTTGCTGTGATAAACAATTTTTGGTTTACTGGTAAAATAGTATGGTTACCATTGTCTGGATTGGAACTCCTCTAAAGTGTGCACATAGGTATAATTGTTTATCTAACCATGATGTTACACTTGCCTTGTTGCCGTGATATATCCATTGATGCTGAAATTAACCATAAACACAATACATAAACAGGAAAACTTGTTGGGGCCTAAAAATAATTTGAGAATCAGAACCAATTGTCACAAATGATTCTCACAAGGAATGTAATGAGAATCAATTTTGATTCTCCAAAAATGTTCAGTTTATTCTCATCCTAGATTAAAAAAGGCTTGGATTTTTCAAAAATTTAGTGGAGCTACTATGGCTCCTATAAACCTGGCCCAGGCAAGCCATTCTACACTTAAATCAATTACACAAAGTTATTAATAAGAGAATTGAAGGTTTAATGAGAGCTATTACAGCTCCAAAGGAGAGCAGTTATGGCTCTCTCTCCTTAAATTGATTTCACAGGAGCCATAAAGGGTGTGAGGTATTGCTCCCCCAAAAAAGGCCAGGCCTGGAATTCTATTTATTTTTTGCTCCATCACAATAAAGTAACATTTTGACGTATTAGTGGCGTCCAGTGAAGTCTTGTAAGGCAGCCAAGACTTCGATAGAAACCACTGCTAAGGTACTGTAACTTCCATCAGAAAGACCTCCAAAAAAGCCTGTATGTTAGAACGTGTTCTACACATAAGGCCTAAAAATGTTAAAAATCTGTTCTCAGGCCCTCCTGTGCAGTCCTTTTGGCTGCCACATGCTTTCTTTTTATAATCAATGCAAACGTAATAAGAATAAAAATTAAATGGTTTATGTCTGATAGTTTACCCAGGTTAATAAAATTGATAAATTTGTCCCTTCAGTGCAACAAGGCTTTGCAATGCTTTCGCATTGCAAAGTTTTGTTGCACACATGGGACAAAATACACCACCACCCATGCTATTCTGTAGATTATGAGACCAAAAACATAAAACAAACCAAGAACATGAACTTTTGGTGACAGAGAAATAATTACAAAAATAAAAAATAAATTAAAAAAACGCCTTCACACGCAATTTTACAAAAAAATGGCCCGAGAAAACAGATCTACTTTGTGGGGCCCAACACAAGAATCTCACAAAAATTGTGAAAAAGTCCCAATGGTTTAATCTCTAGTAAATATATAAATATGAGGTTTGTTTTATACTATGGAATCCCCATTGCCCACATGGGGGCATGGTGGCGTTGCTTACTAAGGCATACTGCACATCGATGGTGCACCTGTCTTCAACCAATGCTAACCCTGCTTGTGTGGAGTTAGTATGTTGGGGAGCTGACAGTTGCTCGGTGGTTCTCTCTGGGTACTCAGGCTTCCTCCACCCGTAAAACTGTTGTGGTCATGATTAGCCATTGCACAGAAGTATGTGACCTTAAACACCAATAAATAAATAATACCATGGAATATCTACTGGTTGTAATCTGAAGTACAAGGGTATTTAGAACAGTACTCTCAAATTCTAAATTAAGAACGGAAAATTGATTCCCATAGCAGGAGTTCATGAGAATCAAAACTGACTCTCTCAAATCGGGACAAATTTCAACTGGTTGAGTGCTAGATAGAGTATATCTAGTGTTTTTGAGTGGATATCTCATGAGTGACCGAGACAAATGTTTATTTTTTGCAAGCACTGGCATGAGCAAAGCTAACAGTTTATCTCAAGTCACGAGTGAGGAAATTTTCTGTATCCACTCAAAAAAACACGAGATTTTCTTTTTATTATACGCTTTTTTTTATAAGAATCTGATCATTCTTATCGATAATTCCACTCGTTTCAACCTCGAATTGATGCATGAAAGTAAACAGTGTGCATTGATACGCAGAAGTGATTTGATCGATACTGCAATCAGATTAAGCTGGTGGGTTTCATGCATCAATTCAAGGTGAATATGTGTTGAATTATTGCTGGAAATGATCCATATCCACTCAAAAACACTAGATTTTCTTTTCATTATACGTTTTTAGAACAAATTGATCATTTCGAAGGATAATTTGACTTCACCTTGAAGTGATGCTTTAAAGCCTCCATTTTGATTGATACTGTGAAAGTGAAAATTTCACAATGGGGGATACGATTTCTATCTTTTTGCATTTTTTTTTGATAATCTGTCATTAAACATGTAATAAAAACCTCCATCAGAGCTCTATTGAAAAGTGCTGAATGCCACTATAGTGCCTTTACACTGTTTGCACAAAATTGTTGTTGGCTCAGCATTGAAAGAAAGATATTAATATAAAAGTGCTTTGTTACAATTTATTGGAGAGAGCCAAAAGGCACTCTCCAATAAATTTCAACAAAACAATTATTTATGGGCTATATCTTGCCACACTAAGGCTCCTTTTGCTAGTAGTGTGATATTTAAAAAAAAAATATTCTCATTACAAATGACCAATGAAAAGTAATTTAGCATTCTACCAGTTAAGCTGGATTATTGAAATTCTTCAATCTGTCTTGAAATATTGTGTTTTTAATTCTCAAACTCTTTTTATGAAGCTTACTTCTTACATAAATTACAGTGCTGGAAATGAACAAAATTGACGAGTGCAGTTTTAAGCACCTGTAAATTGCACCCGTAAAATGTTAGTATATGAAATTTTTATACTATAACCCAATGGCCCAGACTTAGCTGGTGCAAACTGAAAGTTATCAAGGGCCAAACACAAATTTTTAACCCCCAATCCCTAAAATTTGCTTGCAAAACTGAAAATTAAAAGTCGTATCTGGTCCTCCATACTTTTACTCTCCACGCATGCGTAGCCATCAGGAAGTGACCGGAATTGGCACCAACATTATTCTTTGTTTGGCCCTAAAGTCAACAACAATGAACTGACATCTGTGCTTTAAAATCTCCTTTTTTGAGGATGCCAGACACAAATCAATGCAAGAATTGGTGGATCCAAGGCTATTATTGGATGATGGAAGTGTTCAAAGGTGGTTTTAGACATTCAGGGCTGTAACTTTATAATAATTATAATATTATTTTATGTTTCCCAATTTCGGGACATACGCCTGACGTCATCATTTTTGTTAATGATTATTCCACTGTTTGTTAAGTATTCCTTCCCTTTCCTTCAATGAACCCTTCCTGTTAAACTCTTAAGCTTTTTGGCTATTTTTTATTTTAAATTTCTTGGGAGTTTAACGTGTATTACAGAATATTTATTCTGTTTATCCTCATGGTTACATCCTCACCCTAGGGGTGTTAGGTCATTTAGTCTTGCATCTTCTATCCGATTTTTTGTTTCTTCTTCGTATGAAGATCTAGCTTTGCATCTGGTAGCATTTAAATTGGTTTCTGACTTTGGGCCTTTTTGTGTGCTTGATGTCTTGTTTACATTAACGTTGTTTACATTGTCAACGTCCTCATATATAGGTAGTTTTTTTATATTCTATTACTGTAGAATTACTGTAGGATACATGGATTATTATTCCGGTAGTGTAACTCACAAAATTTGGATTTTGTCCACACTTAGGCTCTATCGGGATGCCTTTAGGCTCTTAATGTTCCCTTTGGGAACTTAGGTGTTTTTTAAAAAAAAGAACCTTTTTCCCCAAAATATTTTGAATTTAATTTTGATTACTATTATTCATGTATCTTAATTATATATTTTGTCGTGGAGTTTGGAGGACTGATATAGACTTTAGTCGGTGCACTCCTGCAAACTCTTGTCATTCTTGTATTCACCGGGATGACTAATGTTGGAGACGGGTGTTGCGATACGTTGTTGGCGGTGAGGTTCTGAGGCCAGGCCTCTCACTGTGTTGTAATTCATTTTGTTAGTTTCTTTTTATTCGCGCTCCGTTGAGCATATAGAGCTAGCTGCAGTGCTCATGATTGCAAGAGTTAGGGCCTTTTGTTAAGGGTTTTAATCTCTTGCAAGCAGCTGGCTCTACCGGTGAAGCGGCGCTCCGTCCGTGGGTGCCTGGTACGTCCGTTGCGGTTGAAGGAAGTGTAGATATGGGTAGAGCGAGCACTTTAATATAAATAAGCTCACCCAGCGACGACAGAAATAGGGAGGAAGTCAGCAAGTTTCTTGTACTCAGCAAGGTCAAATAGGCCGTGAGCAGGAGAGGCCCCTCTCTAACCTAACAACATTTTGGGCCAAATGTTGTTATGAGAAACTTGCTTGATCCGGAGCATATGTCCGCTCGGGACGCTCTATTTAGTCTGCAGCCGGGGTCGGTTTCAGTCATGGCTTCCTCCGCTATGTTATTAAAGCACACACTACCGCATCCTACCTACCCGACTATGGATATTCAGCCTGCTGCAGGAAGAAGGGACCACTCTTCGCCCATGAAGTCGGACCAACCGGTAGCTAGGGAGAGGAGGCCTCGATCGTCGGGACGTTTGGAGAAAAGATCCATCTCCGACATACCATCCCAGGAGCAGCAGGTGGCTAGGAAACAGAATACCACTGCTCCTCAGGCCTCGATGATGGACTTGCTGTCGCAGATTGCGCAACTGATCGTAGCATCCCAGCAAGTGCAGATGCAGCCTCCCTCTGAACCTGAGCTCTCAGACAGTGCTGGGTCGGTCTAGTCGTCGGTTCACGCAGATGCAATGGACCGAGATTTGCAACTGATTCTCTCAGATGGAGAAAGGGATAAGGAAGAGGATTACCCTTCCCTTTTGGAACAGCACAGGGTTGCGATGGATTTCATCCATCAATACTACCCTGAATTTGTTCCGGCGAATCAGAATGCTGCAACGATAAGTGAGAAACCACTGGCATCGTTGGTTGCAGACTTTATACGGACAAAGGAAGAAGTTTTTTCTTTTCTGGTTCAGTCTAGGTAGGTGTTGCAGGCCTTCGGACATGTAGACAATGCCATATTCACCTCTCGAGTGTGAGGAAAGGGCGGTTTCTTAACTGTATCTTCCATAAACATACCATTTCATGGACTACGTTCATTTAAAAATGGTTGGAGAAGATGTTCAGAGAGTTCCTCTGGGTTTGAATGTGCAGCCCGGGGATCTAGATGTATCCTTGCCTGCATCATTCACTATTCGCTCAGACAACATTACAATGGCAATTTCATAAAGTAGAGCAAATTTGGAAGCAATGTCTTATACAGATCACCTTACTTGAGCTATCGCACAACGTCTCAACAGAAAGGAATTTGAGGATGTTTGTACGTTGAGGGCAATTTGTATACCACGTATAACTCCGCCCTTACAGTGGCTAATCTGGAGTTAATCAGATGTGATGCTGCCCTTGCGTCATCATCACATATAGATGACAAGGTGAAAAGCTCTCTCCGGGTCGCGCCAGTCTCCGGACATACTATTTTGGACGACAAGCTTTTGTTAGTCTATGATCAGGCTACTAAGAAAGCGTCAAGTGATCTGCTAGTAAAGTTGTCGTCTCATCAACCCGCTTCAGCAGACAAGAATAAAGGAGGACGTTCCAGATCTAAATTTCAAAAGAGAACTCCTCACGAGGGTACATGAAACCCTCTTGCAATTACTCTGGAGGTCATCAAGAAAGTGACTCGGGAAAGGGGTGAAGGTCTGATCGGGACTACCGGTCAGATGCCCCTAGGCAGACGGGACGAGGCTCTTCAGAGAGAATGTAGTTTCTCCTCCCGTAAGCCCCACAGGTCATACAGGTGATATTCAAGACCTCTGTTGCTAGCCAGTTGGCAGAAGGGTATCATCTTCGCAAGAAACTGGACAGCAGTCTCGGAAGATCAGTGGGTGAGAAGTGTAGTCTCGGACAGCCTACGTCTATCATTCCGAGCGGCACCCCCACTAACAAGATGTCTGCGTTCGACAGATCTTCCGTCGGATCCTTTCAAAAGAGACTCTCTCCTAGCGAAGGTACAGGATCTATTATTAAAGGAAGCAATAGAGGTCATCGAGAATCAGGACACTCAGGGTTTTTACAGTCACCTGTTCCTCATACCGAAGCCAGACGGCTCATTCCGACCAGTGATAGACTTGAGCTGGATAAACAATCTTATGATGGCTCCAAAATTCTATATGCAGACCATTTGGTCAGTAAGAGCAAGCATTTGAGTGAACGACTATGCGGCAAGCATAGGTCTAAAGGATGCATACTTTCATGTCCTGGAACATCCGATAATCAGAAAGTACCTGCGGTTCGCCGTACAAGGGAAGGTGTATCAGTTCAAAGCAATGTGCTTTGGTCTGAACCTGGCTGCCTGGGCATTCACTCAAATAATGAACTTAGTAATGTAATTCTTCCGAGCTCATTCGTCTGCGGTAACGTTGGCTTTCTTGGACGACATTCTACAGTGATACGGCAACAGAATTATTCTTCAGAACGATGTTCAGAGTATGCTTCTTTTGCTCTGATGTCTCGGTTTCATCGTAAACGAGAAAAAGTCGGATCTAGCTCTGTTCAAGTCGTTCCCTCACTTGGGAATGAGCTTCGAGACTCACAACAATCTGGTTCATTCGCCGTTACCCAGAGCTAAATTAGTCAGTTGTTATGCTCGCTTTTGTCTACACTCAGACGCTGCAACTGCTGGATCCGGCTTTCAAGATTATGACAGATGTGAGAGTCAGACGGGTTGGGGCGCAACCCTAAGTCCCGGAGACTTGAGATGTCAGGGTCTTTGGGACCCTTGGTTCCTCGAGAAGCGCATAAACATCAAAGAGATGATGTCAATATGGCTAGCGCTACAACATTGGATTCACATATTAGCGGACGTCCATGTTTAAATTTTGTCGAACAATTCGACAGAAGTAGCTTACATCAGGAACCAAGGCGACACTCATTCAGTGCCATTATGCAAATTAACGGAGAAGATTCTCCTATACATCATGAATCATCATATTCATCTTTCTGTCCATCATATACATGGTCGTCTGAATGTACTAGCAGACTTGCTCTCGGAAAGGTCGCCTGTTGCTATCAGACCGGACTCTCAACAAGCGAATATTCAGGCAGATTTGCTACCAGTGGGATCGTCTCATGATAGATCTGTTTGCGACACACCGGAACAATCAGTTACCGACGTTTGTGTCGCCATGCCCATATCATTGAGCGTACGCAGTAGACACTCTGTTGATCTCATGGGACAGAATGATAGGATAGGCGTATCCTCCAACTCCGTTGATTCAGCAGATTCTGTTAAGATCAAACAGTCTCGTTGCGAAATCCTTATAGTAGCACCTCTTGTCACCACAGAAACCTTGGATTAATCTTCTCAGGTGTCTGTTATGGGACGTTCCCCAGAAGCTTCCTCCACAAGAGGACCTTCTTTATCAGGGGAAGTATTTGTTCTTCATGTCCTCCGCTCTTGGTGGCATTATGGAGACGGTCAGACGTGAGGGAGCCTTGCGGTTCCAATACTATTTGATGACTAACACAAGAATGATTCAAGTAATGTGGGTGAGGGGGGTTCGATATGATTTTGAATCCCCCCCCCACCCCACCCCACACACACACTGCCAATGTGTTAAGGGGCAATTACTGGGCAAGACATAGTTTTCTTTCCGTAAGCCTCATATGCAATTTAGGTACATATTTGTATGTTAAGGACCTTAGAAACAATGAATTATTTCGGTGGCTGTCTGTGACGAGTCTGTTAATCATAGCTCAATCCATTTCTAGATCCAGGTTTCTATTAACTGTGGTACCCAATCGAATCCATCTGGTCTTACACTCTCGTATATTCGCAGGTTTCTAGGAAGATAGATATTGGATAGAACCCGTCTGGGAGTGTTATTTATTGGAATTTATTGTACACCTGAATAGGGTCGCCTGTGGGTTACCTTGAAAGTGTGTTTACTCTCCAGAGATCGTCCATTGTGATTCTATTGGACATGTGTATGTTATATATTATATGTATTATACATATTATATCACCGGTTTTCGACCTATCTGCGTATGCCGACAAGCGGGAGATATTAATTACTGGAATCGCCACTATAGCCTTAGCTTCTGAAGTGGCATTAAGCACCAGTTTATTAATAATAATTAATACCTGGGTGTCTATTCGACGAATATTTATATTGTTATTTGGTACCGCTTTTACTGATTCCAGAGTGCTCCCCTCCTTCAAAAAGGAGGGGGGGGGGGGGATTTTTTACCTCTCCTCCGGCTTGATAAGTAGGTATCTTTGAGTGAAGCTGTTTTGTCTGTAGATTATATCCTGGATACAGCTTGTGTTTTATTGTATATGGCGTATGTTTGTGGGGGGGATATCCTCTCATTCTCAAATATGCCATCCTAATTTCTGGGGCTTAGTCCGGACTAGCCTTAAAAATTGGGGACTCGTTATATCCAATTAGCATAGTCTTCATGCTAAGAATACGGAATTACTTGAATTTGCCTCCTTATTTATGATATGTCTTCTCTATTACTGTAAAGAGAAACATACATGTAATTCTTTTTAAATTTAATTTCCTTTCCCTTGGATTACAGGCTTGGAACTATTATTCTGAAGTCCTATTCCCTCCACCTTTTTACGATTCAGCTAAGTCTGGGCCATTGGGTTATAGTAGAAAAATATTATAAATTTATTAGTAATTTGTATATTTTTTATACTTACCAATGGCCCAGATGGGTATGGCCCTCCCATGAGTGGGCCCTCATACCTCCCCGCTGAGTTATTATGTAGTACTCTTTTCTACAAAGAATGATGTTGGCGCCAATTCCGGTCACTTCCAGTTGGCTGCACATGCACGGAGAGTAAAAGTATGGAGGACCAGATAGGACTTTTAATTTTCGGTTTTGCAAGCAAATTTTGGGGATTGGGGGGTTCAAAATTTGTGTTTGGCCCTTGATACTTTTCAGTTTGCACCAGCTAAGTCTGGGCCATTGGTAAGTATAAAAAATATACAAATTAGTTTAAATTTATAATTTTTCGAGGGTATACTGTCACCAAACACCAGAAACCTTAACCCTTTGAACTCTAGTGGTATCTTCCATGTCAGTTCAATGGCAGCAATTAGAAGAGTCCATATTCATTATTTGGTGTAGACCAATCAATATTTTCAATGTGCAGTCCAAGGCTGTACATTGAAAATATTGTTTGGTCTACCCCACACATTTACTGAACAGCCATCCTATTCAATGATGTTATGATGTAACATGTTCATGGCCAGAAAAGCGGCCGCTCGGGTTCAAGGGGTTAAATGTATAAGGAATTGCTGAATTAGGACAGTAACTTGCCATTAGTCACAGATTACTGCTTTCTGAAAATAGCACACATTTATATGCCCTCATAGTATATTAGAGCTCCACAACATTTTTCAACAAGTCCATTTTTTAGCTCCCAGAAAATAGAAAACACGGGTGCTGACGGGAGCAATTGCACTCGCATCCGTCTCATTTCCAGGACTGGATTAAATTATTACTGATCCTCACTGTGGAATTAAATGATATTTTACTTTTCAGATATACCTTGGTGGAGTACCAACACTTAACATGAATGGTATTACTGTACAGTATAATTTTTCGGGTTGTATAGAGAATGCGGTTTTTAACAACTTGAAAATTATTCGAGATATACAAGAGCAAAGGCCACGATTCTCAGCGAGTGGGTCAGTTGCGTATGCGTGTGGGGTAAGTGCCTTATTGTTCAAACAAAGGACTCAACTAGAGAAAAAACTCTTCTAGATGCAGAGTTACCAGGGATAATTTGATTTTGGACCTTCACTTTGAAAATAATTTTTCAAGACCTACAAACCACTCAAATTTAAAAGTTTTCCTGAAAAAGTGCTTGAATGTCTTTCAAGATGTATAAACTGTGAATGCATCTAAAATGCTAACACAGCCTGTCACTGGCACTTGCAGATTTTTTCCTAACTTTTGAATAGCCACTTTGACAGAGAAGAATATTCCCATTAAGAGGAGCATTTATTCAATTTTTTTTTCCTGTACACTCCAGTCTTAACCCTTTACCTACCATGAAAGGCAGACAACACTTGTAAACAAAATTCTTGGCTAATTTTTTTTCATTTTTTGCATCAAAAAATAGTTGATGACCCCTCATTGGAATGAGCTGAACGAGGTCGATCCAATGAGGAGTCATAAGCTATGTTCTTCAGACAAAAAATGAAAAAAATAATGAAAATTGAACAGTTTTTTTTGTGAATAGCGCTGGCAGGTTTTGGACATTACGTTGGGTAAAGGGTTAAATTAATTGTTATTCAGTTATATTGTCTTTTTCAATACAGACCTGTCATAAACTGAGCATTTATTCAAATGAAATATAATATGGCAGAGCTCTGTCAAACAAGTCATAATAGGCTAAATGGGAGCACAGTGGTTCAGCAGCTGGGGCATTAAACTTTGACGCAATTCAATTCCTGACCAGCCGTAATTGTGTTGTGCCCTTGGGCAAGACACCTGATCCAGATTGTACACATGGAGGCATAGTGGTCCTATGTACTAAGACATATTGCATGTCGATGGTGCACATATAGAATATACCCATAGTAGCTTGGTGTACCAAATGTTCACCACGAGTGGTGAAGTGGTGTTAACCACGTGCCTTTGGCATGTGGTTAACACCACTTCACCACAATTGGTGAACATTTGGTACACCAAGCTACTATGGGTATATTTTATTTACACCATGGTCATCAGATTATTAAGAGTCGCTATTATTTTTCTCGATTTTACGGAGTAGCAGACATACATACATGCAAATCTGTTTTTTTTGTTTACATGAGCATCAGTGGGTGTTACTTCCGCTGTCAGTTTTATCTCCGAAACGAAATGGAAAAAGAAACGTGGCCTTTTTCATTTTAATAACATGATAACATACTATTTTGAGTTATGGATGCGTTATTAACATTGAGACAATGCATGTTTGTTAATTTTTGGTGTCTTATGGGGTAAACTCATTTAGAAACATAATAAATAATTGCCATTTTCATTTCACTCTTCGCGAGGTGAAGTGCGATAAATTTAGACAATTTTGCATTCAGGTCGAGGTCACCAAAGGTCACCTTGGATGAAATTCCACTGTAGGTGTAAATTTTAACTATTGAAATCCCATTGCTGTAGTGTTCACCACAGTTGGTGGGTAAAGCTAACATTTATGTCATAGGCTTTTCATATATAGTATGGGGTGTGGTGGCGTTGCGGTAACCGGTTCTCGTCAGATCATCAAAGTTAAGCAATGTCGAGCCTGGTTAGTCCTCGGATGGGTGACCGGCCGAGTGATCGATTCGGACTCCTACATTGTGTCCATGGGTAAGGCACTTAACCTCGATTGCCCACATGGGGGCACGGTGACTCCATGTACAAAGGCATACTGCACGTCGATGGTGCGCATGTCTTCAACCAATCTAACCCTGCCTGTGCTGCAGTGCGAAGTTACGATGTTGGGGAGCTGGCATCTGCTCATCGTTGCTCGGTGGTTCTCTCTGGATACTCCGGCTTCCTCCACCCGTAAAACTGTCACAGTCATGATTAGCCATTCTGCATAAGTATGTGACTTAAACACCAATAAATAAATAAATAAATAAATAAATAATTCATATATAGTAGAATAGGTAATCATGGTATAATTCACTTTAACTGCTGCTAACTCTGCCCATGAGTATAAAGACGAAGATTAGCATATGAACTATCAGGGATCAAAGATCTGGGCTTCTTGACCTGCTATCTGGCTTTTGTCACTGGTTCCCATGAATGACATCCCATGCTCTATATGCTAACATTATATCTTTACACTTGTAACATTATCTTTTGCCATTCCACTTGAAAAAGGCTTCTGATCTAAAGACTCATATAGTTATACTGATAATTTATTTTTTGAAAAAGGACAAAATATCAGCTAACAATATTTCAATATTCACTATTCAAGAAATCACATTTGACAGAGTCGTTCTTGTTGTTGTGAAACCACTCACCAAATCTGAATTTCGCTTGACCCAGGCCTGCACAAATTGGACAGACGACCATTTCATTTGCCTGTTGTACATCTCAGAGGAAGGGAGCATGGTGGCTCAGTGCTTATGGCATTGGACTTCAAACTGAAAGGTCCATGGTTTGATTCCCACCGGGAGTGCCTGCATTGTGTCTTTGGGGAAGGCACTTAATCCTAATTGACCATGTGGGGGTTTCGCTGTGTACTGAAGTCTACTGCTTGTTTATGGCACACTTTTTTTCTTCAACCAGTGCTAACCCTGCTTGTGTGGAGTTAGTACGTTGGGGAGTCTGACAGATGTTCAACATTGCTCAGTGGTTCTCTCCGGGTACTCCAGCTTCCTCCACCCATAAAACTTTCTGACACGAATTGATCCTGGCTGTTGAAAGTGTCATTAAATCCAAATAAATAAATACCTCAGAAGAAACATGGTAACCAATTTTTTGTTTACCCATTATGACAGCTCAGACAAATAGTATGAAAGTTTGCTCAAATCTCTTTGTTTCTACATCAATCCTGGCTGCCTGTAACTGTGCACAACATGTAAGGCAAATTGCACATCGATGGAGCACTTTCCTTCAACCAATGCTAACCCTGCTTGTACTGAGTTAGTATGTTGGGGAATCTGAAAGTTGCTTGCCACAAATCAGTGGTTCTCTTTGGGTAATGTGGTTGCCTCCACCCATAAAAATCCCCCAATATATCCTCTGGGTTCCCCTTTCTATTTAGACCGAGACTTTGATTCAGACTGAGGTTCACAGAAGGTAAATTTAGTGATAGAGGGGTAGCATCACCAAATTCACCCTCTGAGGTCCCCATTCTGCTGATGACACTCTGCTTTTTTTCAGGCTTGGTTAAGGTTAAAAATTATATGGTTTATGTCTGATATTTTACCCAAGTTAATAAAGTTGATAAATTTGTCCCTTGAGTGCAACAAACTTTAGCACCACCACCCATGCTATTCTGTAGATTATGAGGCCGAAAACATAAAACAAACCAAAAACACAAACTTTTGATGGCAAAGAAATAATTCCAAAAATAAAAAATGAAATAAAAAAATGCCTGCTCACATGCAATTTTACAAAAAATGTCATGAGAAACAGAAGATCTAGTGGTGCTTTATTTGAATAATTTTTGCTGACAAAGTGGGTACTCAGTTAAAAGGGTTCTGCTGTATTATGTCAGTTAAAGGACAATAAGCTGCAAATTTGAAAAAAATATCGACTCTTAGATTTTGCTTGTGTATGAAAGAGCATGTTAAAAAACCACTGTATGCAAAGTGTAAGACATCAAAAGCCATGTGAAATTACTTAACCCTTTACCCAATGTAACAGCCAAATCCGGCCAGCACTATTCACAAAAATTGTCATTCAATTTTCATTATTTTTTCATTTTTTGCTTCAAAAACATAGCTTATGTCCCCTCACTGGAACAACCTTGTTCCAATGAGAGGTCATAAGCTATGGTTTTGACGCCAAAAATTAAAAAATAGTTATGCAATAATTTTGTAAGTGTCGTCTGCTTTTCATTTTAGGTAAAGGGTTAAATCTGTAATTAACTGGTTGAAGGCTAGATTATTTTGGGTGGTCTGAATATGTTATTCAAAATTTGTTTATCACAAATTATTGGTGAGTACCCATAGGCAGTCTCCAATAATTTGTAATACAACAAATTCAAATAAACAAAATATTATTTGCATTTCACTGAATATCAAACATGAGCAAGGAAAATGTTGGCTTTTGCTCTTGTACCCTCATTTTTTTGAAGCCCTGATGGTGGCTTCTAGCACTCAACCAGTTAATAAACTTTAATACAGACAAATTTTCCAAAGATATGACATTATAAAGATATAAACAAAGTTGCCTGAAAGTCATCAGAAATAAAGAAGAACGTGATATTTTCTGACTCCACATGGCTTCTAATTTTATCTTTGATGTTGTCCCAATAAAAGACCTCCAGAAACAACAACTGTGCATTATTTTATCAATAATTGGCATTATTACATCAATAACGTGGTATTATTTTTAACACGGCACACTTATGCTCCCAATAAAACTTGTACCTCATTTAGTGACAACAACAGTCTCAAACAACTTGCATGAATGCATATGCTGTAAATAAAACAATTGTTTACAAAGCAAATAACGTTGAATATGGAAAATGATATTGCAGATTGTAGTGTGCCACCATTTTTCAGATATCTGATCAATTCTCACCTTGAAGTTTATTATGCCTCCAACCTCCGAAGGAGGATTCGGAGGTATCTAGTGAAGCCCACCGTTCATCTCTCCATCCGTCTCTTCATACCAACATTTTGCATTGTAATTCCAAAACAATCTGTCGGATTTGGATTTCCTATGGAATTCTGATAGACCTGCATGGGGGAACGGATATGCACGGACATGCACAAGGAAGGATTCCATCTAATGATTTTTCTCAGAGTTATGCCCCTTTTTCCCCTTCTGACCGTCTGTCCACACAAACGTTTTGCATCGTAACTTCAAAGCCATTAGTCAGATTTGGATCTCCTTTGGTATGCTGATAGACCTGCATGGGGGGATATGCACAAGGAATGGGTTCTGTCCAATGATTTTTCCCAGAGTTATGACCCTTTTTCCTTTCTGTCTGTCTGTCCACACACGTTTTGCATTGTAACTTCAAAGTCTTCTGTCGGATTTGGATCTCCTTTGGTATGATGATAGACCTGCATGGGGGAACAGATATGCACAAGAAACGGGATTCATCCAATAATTTTGCCCAGAGATATGGCCCTTTTTCCCTTCTGTCCATCTGTCCATACAAATGTTTTGCATTGTAACTTCAAAGCCATCGGTTGGATTTGAATCTCCTTTGGTATGCTCATAGACTTGCATGGGGGAACGGATATGCGCAAGGAATGGGATCTGTCCAATAATTTCCCCCTGAGTTATTGCCCTTTTTCCCGTCTGTCCGTACAAACATTTTGCATTGTAACTTCAAAGACATCTGTCTGATTTGGATCTCCTTTCATATGATAGACCTGTATGGGGGAACGGATATGCACAAGTAACAGGTTTAGTCAATAATTTTTCCCAGAGTTATTGCCTTTTTACTCTTTTGACTTTTGAATATTTATGTCCCACAATACCTTTAAGGCCTCTTCGAACATGCCTGCGGGTCGGGGGCAGTGGCCCATGCTTTGCATTGTCCTTGTTTATTCAGTCAAATTGGGTGCTTTCATTTAAATGATATAAAACATGAGGGTACTTTTGCGTAATGGAAATTGTGGTTTTGTTAACTGGTTGAGTGCTAAATTATTTTTCAAAAGTGATTTGAAACATGGGTATTTTTTTCAAAGATACCCTGCTCCCAGCACAAGTTGTCACAGTTTAGTAAGATTATGTTCATAAATAATTGTTTATCTATTGGAGAGTCCTGATAGGCACTCTCCGATAAATTGTAAACAAACAATTTTATCTAAAAAAAATTTCTTTTTCTGCTGATCAAACCTCAAGCTAATGCATGCAGTGTAAAGCCAGTAAAGTGTCTTCCAAAACTTTTCAATAGAGCCATGATAGTGGCTTCAAGCACCCAACCAGTTACTTCTAGCACACAACCAGGGCACATGATCTGAGATCCACTTATTTTTTTTCAAAATCATGGCTTATTGTGTCCCTTTTAGCCTTTAACACCCAGAAACCTGAAGTAGAGTCGACTCGCCCATGATATAATACAGTGGGTGCTTCATCACTAATGATCTGGATAAAGCTGAGTAGGGAGAATCACAAAATAAATTGGAGCACTTGTTTTTACTGAAATGTCATCTGCCTGAAGAGGCAGAATTTAGAGATGGGCAATATACCGAAAAACCAAACTGATACCATTGGGATACCAAAAGCTGAACAGAACCAATCACTGAATGCCAAAACTGTCTGAATTTTCAAATTTTCCTACAGTCGCAATTTATAAATCCCCGTTGAGGCTTGATAACAGTTGAAAGGTTCATTTTCTGACAAAAGTGACTGATTTTCTTTTCAGTTCTGTTAACTCTCAGTGGACTGGTCAACTGTCTTGAATTCCCACTAGACTACAACCTGTGCATGTCCAATTGCTTAGAAGTGATTTCTAGTCAAGTCTTGGCTGCCAGTTGGTTTGTCTATTGTCAGCAGGTCCTCCTAAAGATGGCATGTGCAGGGCACATGCTTTGAGATCGCAAAAGCCTGAAATAGGTCTTTAAACATTTAGGTGCATTTAGAACAAGTCACAAAACTACTGTGCAGATGATTTATAGTCGTAAAAGAATGTCACTATTGAGCTTATTGGCAGTGTCATTTATAGCATTGTGGTAGAATTACCCTGCAACAACTTATTCTGTTTTCCCTGATGTGAATTCCTCTTTGGTACTATCAGCAAATCTCAAACAAGTCAGTTACTGCATACCAAAATGATAATGATGTATATCCCCCCCCCCCCCTCCCCGCCCCCTAGGAGCTCGGTGGTTCAGTAGTAGACTGTTGGACTTCAGTGCTGGAGGTCCCGAGTTCGATCCCTTTCCGGAACGACCCACGTTGTGTCCTCAGGCAAAGCACTTTATCCCAGTTGCCTACGTGGGGGCATGATGACACTGTGTACTAAGGTGTACTGCACGTCGATGGTGCAGCCTTCAACTGCTGTAATCCTGCTTGAGCAAAGCTTGAACATAGTTAGAATGTTGAGGAGCTGACAGTTGCTCATCGATGCTCAGTGGCTCTCTCCGGGTACTCTGGCTTCCTCCACCCATAAAACTGTCACCACCAATAAATAAATACCTCCCCCCCCCTCCTATTAAAAAGACAGAAACTGATACCGAACTCAAAATTCCAATACTGCCCATCTCTAAGGCAGATGACACTTTATTAAAACACCTGCAGGGCCATTTCTATAAGTCTTGAGTAGAATGTGATGCTCAATAAATTCAGTCTTATTTTCCATGTTTGTACTTAACTTTGTGTTGTTTTCAGTTGATTGCTGTTCCACCAATTACATTTCCATCATTTGATGCACGACTGGAAGTGAAACGAGAAGTTGGACGGTCGGTAGCTATTAATCTTTTCTTTAGAACCTATGATGAAGAGGTAATCCTTGCACATGTTGACCTTTCAGATGGTGATAACAATTTTGTGAAGGTGAGTATTTACATATGTGGGGGAAATTTAATGTTACTTACAACCTACATTTACTTTACAGGTTGTCAGCCAAATTGTTTCAGATGTACCCAGTTACCAATGCCTGGGGTCAAAGTCCTCTAAAATGGGCAACATGGGTTTTAACTATTGGCTGAACTTGACTTTATATATCCATGTTGCAGTCATGATTAGCCATTGTACTGAAATATTTGACCTTGTCCCTATATCCCGATAAATCCTGTCTTTTAATTGGCAAAGGGTGTACCCAATATCCAAGGTACATGAGCTCATGCAACATTCAGGGTATAGGGGCACACAAAAAATCAGGGGTATATGGTTTAAATGAAAGTTTTTCACTTTCGGTCGCCTCAATATAAAAATCGAACCAAAAAACCTGAAAATAGTCGCAAATATCATCAGATTTCTGACAATTCAATCATATCGCCATATACCATATATGTTGGCAGAGATAACTTATATTTAACACAAATAAATAAGAGATATGTTTTAATTTTCGGAAGATTGAGTTAAAATTTTAACTGTTTGGAAGGCATGACCTGCTTTAACCCTTTAACCAAAACAGACAATATCAAAATTTATTATTTTAAATACTATTTTTTCAAATCTTTCAAAAAATTTCAACAAAACCATCTCATGTGACGCCTCACTGGAACGAGCTTGATGAGCTATTTCCTATGAGGGGGTCACATGATATGGTTTTGTTGAAACTTTTTGAAAAATGATATTAATTCAACTGCTCAATTTGAATATTAGGCCATTAAAAAAAATGTCTATGTTCTCAAGCAATTATGCCTTAAATTTTTGATAAGGGTGGGAGGCTTTTTATTTTTTATTTTGAAATCTGAAAAAGATACCGTAAAAAAATATATTCACATTTCAGGAAGAAATCTTTTACAAACTCTGGACTGGTGTTATCTTATCGCATATATTGCAAAATGCTTCAATCAACTTTGAAGTTGACAACATGCCAAATTCACTCCATTGCAGGATTATCTTCAGTCCAGCACTAATTTAAAAGATAATAGTGGCATTTTCTTCAAAAGTTGTTTTATGTACCTACATAGAAAACATATAATAGTTAGAAATTCAAAGCATGAAAATACGGAGGAAAACGGGAACAGGAAGTTGAAATACTACAGAGAAATGTGTACTGGTGCCGGTGCTCAAAATTCCGATCCAAAAATACTGACCGGGAAAATTTCTTTTGACCAGGCTGAATTTTTTTTTTTCTTTTTGACTGGGTATTAAAAAGTTTTGACACGGCAGAAATTTAATGATGCGGGCAGTGCCTGAGAACATAGACTTTTTTTTTAATTCCCTTATGACGGTGCATGTGCATGTGGATGATTAGTTAGGTAAAAGGTTAACCCCTATGTTCTGTTTCCAACTTTGACAAGTTTTTATGCCCTCAGAACACTAGATTACCATGATAAATTCTTTTATGCCCTCAGAACTTACCATGATAATCTCCGAACCACCCTTGCTTAAATAGTTCTATAAGCAAGGGTGGTTCGGAGATTATCATGGTAAATTCTTGACATTACAGGAGTTTTCATTCAATTAAAAGTTTGCCCTATAACCCATATTAAATTGACAGTTCAAATAAATTGCAACAAAACAATTTTGTATGAACTTTCTTTTTCTCTATTGCTGAGTAATACATATAGTGTAAAGTCACTTAAGTTCAGTACTTTTCAATAGAGCCAGGATTTGTTAGGGAGGGGTAATACTATTTGGTTCAGTACTATTTGATAAGATTAAGTCGGAGCAGCTGTTATCTGGCTGCAAATTTTATACAAGTTAGTAATAAATTTTCCAAAATTGACTTTACAAATAGTATTTCCTTCTTTCAGTTGAAAATAAACCCAGACGGTCATATTGAGTACACAGTAAAGGCTGTGACAAGTAGTGGAGCATCAGTTATGGTCCAAGACACTGTAAAAAATGGTAAGTAGTTTATTTATAAGCTCACCTGGCGTGAACTTTACATTATTGACTTTTCATAAATCACAGGGCTGAATTGAACCAAATTTCATATGCTTGTTCCTTATGCCAATTCAAATCAGGTATTTGGACTCCCTATGGCAATATGGAACTTTAACTTAGTGCAATGTGAAGAATATTGTTTAAAAATCTTATTCAATTCTACCTGTCAGAATCCTTTGATATTGATATGCAATATCCTTAGGAAGTTGGGATTCAATTTTGCTCAAATCATGTCCCTGGGGTCATATTTGAGCTTCTTGTGGGAGCCTGAATTTTAACTTAGTGCAACATGAATATTCTTTAAAAACCATCCTCTTTGGATGTACCAGTCAGATTCTTTTGATATTTGGGTTACAGTATCCTAAGTGGGGTCAGATTCCAGTTTGTTCAAATCAAGTCTCTCGGTTCATATTTAGGCTTCCTATGGCAGGACTGTAATTGTTTCAGGACTTTCCTGCGAAGGATATACTTTCAAGAGTGTCCCTAGGATAAATGCTAAGACTGGAGGTGGAATTGGTCTCACGTGCCGAGAGAATATACAAATTAAAACCTCAACCCAAGGAGATAAATCCTCTTTTGAATATGCCAAATGGACTATATGCTGGGCTGACACCACCATCCGAACTGTGGGTGTATATCGAGCACCTTACTCCAAAAATCATTCTCTCTTGACCAGTGTTTTCTTTGAAGAATTTCCCATGTACCTTGAATCCATTGTTATGTGTTCTGAAAAACTCCTTATCATCGGTGATTTTAATATATATGGATGACAGTGATGCTAACAAGTTTATGAACCTCTTAGAAACATTTGGTTTACAACATGTTACTGGGCCTACTCATACCTTTGGACACACTCTTGACCTTATCATCACAAGATGTACTAATGACTTTCAGCTTTCTGAGCCATTAATCCCATTCAGATTATCTGACCATTCATTTGCTGAGTGCACGCTAGGTGTTCGAAAACCATCACTGACACGTAAAGAAGTAACACTCCGAAAATTCAATCAAATTGACATTAACAAGCTTAAATGTGACATCGAAAAATCAGATTTGTGTAATTTTCAGCGTGCTAACCTGGATGATCTTTCAAAATCATACAACAACACATTGTCTTGTCTACTGGATGAGCATGCCCCTCTGAAAACAAAAACATTAATTATTTGCCCAGGTATACCCTGGTTTACCAATGAACTGAGAACTATGAAAGCTAATCGTTGAAAGCAAGAGCGGGAAAGATCTTATTCTAAATCTTACAATGAGGAAGCAGCATATAAGACTATTCATAAGCAATTCTCCAACAAACTAAAAGATGCCAGAAAATCCCACTACACAACATGTGTTAAAGCTTGTAATGGTGACAGCAAAAAACTGTTTAAAGTTTGTTAAAAATCTGTGTACAGAAAAACAAAGTGTGTCATTTCCACCACACGATGGTCCATCAAAGCTAGCTGATCAATTTGGTGAATTCTTCATAAAAAAATAAAATTAATTCAGGAAAAAATTAAGAATATAAATGTAGACAAAATTTACATCAAACAGAGACTATCAGAAAAAGAGCTTTCACCTTTTCGACCTTTAGAAATCCACGAGGTAACCAAATTAATAAAAGAATCCTCAAATGCCTCATGTCAACTCGACCCAATGCCAACACCTATTGTCAAACCATGTGTAGACTCTTTGGCTCCTGTAATCACAAAAATGATCAACATGTCTCTGCTAGAAGGATATGTGCCTGACGCATGGAATATAGCAATTGTTAATCCTCTTCTGAAGAAACAAGGTGCGGAACTTGAGTTTAAAAACTTGTGACCAGTGAGTAACTTACCGTTCATCTCTAAGCTGTGTGAAAAAGCCGCAATTGACCAACTAATTTTACATAGTGATATGTATTCTCCATTACCGGCCAACACGTCTGGATTCAGAAAATTTCACTCGACTGAAATGGCATTACTCAAGGTTCAGAATGACATCCTCCTTAATATGGAGTCTGGAAGGGTAACATTGTTTGTTCTTTTAGACCTTAGTGCTGCTTTTGACACTGTTTCTCATAAAACTCTGCTAGAGACAATGAATTCTGATTTTGGACTTAATGGTGTTGCGGCTAGCTGGCTATCATCATACCTCAAGAATAGACAGCAGCGTGTATCAATAAACGGTAATCTGTCAAAAGACTTCCATCGTGAATGTGGAGTCCCACAGGGCAGTTGCCTTGGTCGTGTTCTGTTTCTGTTCCATATTTCAAAAATGTTCACCATCATTGAATCTCACCTGCCTAACGTCAATGGTTATGGTGATGACACACAGGTCTATTTCTCTTTTCGACCATCAATCAAGGATCAAACTAAAGCTCTAGAAACTATTAAATTATGTATTTCGGAATTCGCACATGGATGGTTTAAAACAAATTAATGATAAATGATGATAAGACTGAATTCCTAATAATTGGTTCATGACAACAACTCACTAAAGTTGACATCAATTCAGTGAAGGTAGGGGATTCCGCCATCAGTGAAAGTAACAGTGTACGTAATCTTGGTGCCTTCTTCGACTCTACCATGTCTATGGACAGACATGCTACAAATATGTGCAATAAGGCTTTCAGAGGTCTATACAAAGTTAAACAGATAAGACAGTTCCTCACAAAAGACTCATCAAAAACCCTAGTTCATGCCTTTGTAACTTCACATTTGGATTATTGTAATGCCTTACTGTTCAACCTTCCACAATACCAGTACTCTCGCCTGCAAATGGTTCTAAATGCATCAGCCCGAGTGGTATGTAGGGTATCACGATCTCAACACATCACTCCTGTTCTGAGGGATATGCACTGGCTACCAGTCAAGTACAGAATAATTTTCAAAACTTTATTATTAGTTTTTAAGACACAAAACAACATGTCACCGGCCTACTTAGAAGAACTCCTTAATACCAAGAATGTGTATCAATACAACCTGAGGTCCAATGGTAAAATTCTGCTACATGTTCCAAAACATAGGTGTAAGACATTTGGAGATAGATAATTCTCATTTGCTGGCCCTCACTTGTGGAATAACTTACCAGAACACCTAAAATGACTGTCAAATGTCAACCTTTTCAAGAAAGATCTCAAAACATACCTGTTTCAAAAAGCCTATAAGTGATGTTCTGGACTGTAAGATACTGTATATATTCCATTTGTATATTTGCACGAGCTCAGTAACATGTACAGTGCCTTAGAATATGGTTCTATATCTTCTGAACTATAATTTTGGCGCTCTATAAATGTGTATATTATTATTATTATTGTTATTAACTTAATGCAATATGGGGAAATTCCTTTAAAAATCTCCTTCTTCAGATCTACTAGTCAGAATGTTTTAATATTTGATATGAAGCAATCTTACGATGTTCAGTTTTCAGTATGTTCAAAAAAAGTCCCTTGGGTCATATTTGGTTTCCCTGTGGGATTCCCACTTTTAACTTAATGCAATATTAGGACTATTCTTTAAAATCTTCTTCTTCACTTTTTCGAGTTAGATTCTTTTGTTACATAGTATTGACATCCTTATTGAGATGAGATTCAAGTTTGTTCAGATCAGATCCCTGAGCTCATATTTGGGCATCCTTGGAGCCTGAATTACAGCTTAGTGCAGCAGGAGGAATATTCTTGAAAGATCTTCTTCAGATCCCCCAAGCAGAATCTTCTGATATTTGGTATATAACATTAGTATAACTCCTAGATTAAAGTTTGTTCAAAGTGTTAAGCTTGACTGATTTTAGTGGGCACCAGAGGGGTTTGAAATTTCACACAGGACCCAAAGGAGAATCTACTATTTGTTTAAATGAACTGTGCCAACAAATGGCAGAGCTGGTACACTTTAGTTAGTTGTAAATGTGAGTACGTAGGATTAACGTTTGTTCAAATGGGGTTCCATGAGTCGACTTGAGGTCTGGTGGGGATGGTGTCCAAAATTTTTTTTTTTTGACAAGAGAACAAGATTTGGAGTATTTTGAGTGATTTTATGCCAAAAACACCCCCCCATTCGCCATGTTTGTTGTTATGGAAGGAGTGGGGGTGGGGAGAGTAGTTGGAGGTGGTCAACAGGGTGATTTATTTTTTCTCTTTGCTTCAAAATGAACTTTGAAGGGTTTGGAGTGATTTTACGGCTCCCCCCAAAAATAACGTAACAGACTCTTCTCCCCCAACCCCACTCCCCTAGCTAAATTAGATTCACAATATTAACATGTAATATGCTGAATGTGACCTTAAATTTGTCTTTAAACAATTTTATCAGATGAGCAACAATTGAGGTATTACAGTGATGCCCACTTAATTGTATATTTCTTAATTGAATAACCCTGTTAATTGAATGTAATTTCCAAACACCAAACCATTTACCATACATTCAGTGCAAATTTGCCCTGTTAAATGCATATGGGTTATAGAGTAAACTCCTGTTAATTGAATAAAAAATCTTGCAATATGTTGTGGAAAATAACCAAATTCTCCTTATTGATAGACATACTTGGCCACCATACATCCACTACAGGCATTTAATCTATTATATCTTGTTTGACAGAGCTCCATGAGCTCTGTCAAACATGATATAATAGAATAAATGCTTAGTTTATCTCAAGTGTACAGCACAGTGACAAATCCCTCTTAACTGAATACTTCTGTTAACTGAATAATTTTCACTGGCAAAGTGGCTATTTAATTAAAAGGGTTCTACTGTATTTGTGTTGCAGGGTAGTTTCTGAAAACTTGAAAGCCATTGAATGCAGAAAGTTGAAACTGCAGGATACTTCACAACATCTCCTTTTTTCTCATTGATAATGCTGAAACATGTTTTGTAAAACAAGTTAATAGAACATACAGTAGAACCTGTCTTGAGAGACCACCCTTTTTGCCATGGAAAAGTGGTCTCTCAAAAAAGGTGGTCTCTTGTGACAGGTCCATTATAGAGTAAAACAAGCTAATGGTACAAGCTCACAGTGGTCTCTCAAGACAGGTGGTCTTTCATGACTTTGGTCTCTCAAAACAGGTTTTACTGTACCAAGAAATGATGCCATTGTTTTCTAAAAGTAACTTACAGTTCTACAGAATTTTTAATTTGCAATCAGTTTGAACATGTGTTTCTCTGTTGAGGACAGCTTTCCACTAGTAGCAGGAATGTTGCAAGTGGGTCTTGGTCCCCTCTGAATTTTTGGCTGTAAATCCCCCACTGGCTGCTGAACAGCCAACTATTGAGAAAATCATTTGCAACTAGTGCTGAAACGGTTGGCCCATTTTTGTAACCGGCTAACCATCACAAATAACTGGATTTCAACTGGATATCCGTTAATTTCAACCTCTGGTATTATTGAATTGTCTATGACTCAAAATCACTAAGGAATGGCGAGAAAACAGTTCAAAACACTGCCACCTGACTTCTGCAAAAAGTAACCAAACGAAAACCATCGAGTGCGAACAGAAATCGTTGATGTGCAAATGATCGTTAACACATCGTAACTGTGGCCACCCTGTATTGCCTGGTCACAAAACCAGGCCTTGCCATTTGAAAGTCAAGGTACGCAACATGCCGTGCACCTGCAACAAAGTTTATGTGTGCAATTTGTTCCCATGTGCATGCATTTGAATTGAGGGATGATTGTCATTGATATTACTTAAGAATTTTCCATCCAGTTTGTAAATGCATTATTAGTCCCCTATGGGAACCGTAAGAGGACTATAGGATTGCACTCCATCCGTCTGTCCATCCGTCTGTCTGTCCGTCCATCCATCCATCCATCCATCCATCCATCCATCCATCCATCCACCATCCATCCATCCGTCCGTCCGTCCGTCCGTCCGTCCGTCCGTCCGTCCGTCCGTCCGTCCGTCCGTCCGTCCGTCCGTCCGTCTGTCTGTCTGTCTGTCTGTCTGTCTGTCTGTCTGTCTGTCTGTCTGTCTGTCTGTCTGTCTGTCTGTCTGTCTGTCTGTCTGTCTGTCTGTCTGTCTGTCTGTCTGTCTGTCTGTCTGTCTGTCTGTCTGTCTGTCTGTCTGTCTGTCTGTCTGTCTGTCTGTCTGTCTGTCTGTCTGTCTGTCTGTCTGTCTGTCTGTCTGTCTGTCTGTCTGTCTGTCTGTCTGTCTGTCTGTCTGTTTTTTATGTTACCAACTCTCCCTCCAACATGCTTTAAGCTACACCTTTCATATTTGGTACATGGATAAATGGTTCTGAGGGGATGATGCACGATAAAAAATTTTTTTTCAAAATCCAAGATGGCGGAATGGCGGCCATTTTTGTTGTGTTTTTTTTAAAGTTTTTTTTCTCTATTTTCATGTTACCACCCCTCCCACCAACATGGTTCAAGCTACACCTTTCATATTTGGTACATGGATAAATGGTTCTAAGGGGATGATGCACGCTCAAATTTTTTTTTTCAAAATCCAAGATGGCGGAATGGCGTCCATTTTTGTTGTGTTTTTTAAGCTTTTTTTCTCTATTTTCATGTTACCACCCCTCCCACCAACATGGTTCAAGCTACACTTTGCATATTTGGCACATGGATAGAGGGTTGGGAGGGGATGATGCACGTTCAATATTTTTTCTTCAAAATCAAAAGATGGTGGCCATTTTTGTTGTGTTTTTGAAGCTTTTTTCTCTATTTTATGTTACCACCCCTCACTCCAACATGGTTCAAGCTGCACTTTTCATATATGGTACATGGATAAAGGGGTTGTGAGGGGATTATGCACGCTCAATATTTTTTTTTCAAAATCTAACGTCTGTCTGTCTGTCTGTTTGTCTGTCTGTCCTGTCTGTCTGTCTGTCTGTCTGTCTGTCTGTCTGTCTGTCTGTCTGTCTGTCTGTCTGTCTGTCTGTCTGACTGTCTGTCTGTCTGTCTGTCTGTCTGTCTGTCTGTCTGTCTGTCTGTCTGTCTGTCTGTCTGTTTTTTTGTTTTTATGTTACCACCTCTCCCTCTAATATCCTTCAAGCTACACCTTTCATATTTGGTACATGGATAAATGGTTCTGAGGGGATGATGCACAGTCAATATTTACTTTTCAAAATCCAAGATGGCAGAATGGTGGCCATTTTTGTTGTGTTTTTTAAGCTTTTTTCTCTATTTTATGTTACCACCCCTCCCTTCAACATGGTTCAAGCTACGCCTTTCATATATGGTACATGGATAAAGGGTTGTGAGGGGATTATGCACGCTCAATATTTTTTTTTCAAAATCCAAGATGCTTATATACTCTAGTGTCTTCTGTGACAAAAACACCTTATGTCACAAAAGCGCCATAGGAGACTAATACCACCTCGGTGGTCAAACACTTGTTGACCAATAGCTCCACATTGTCTAACATTGACCAAAAATGGGCCATCCATATCCACCCTAGTTGCAAATGATTTTCTCAGTAGTTGGCTATTGTAGTTAGGCACAATTAGCTGTATTAGCGAAGAGCCTCTTACCTAGAGTGGCTTGAATTTGGTGTGATCATATCATTATAGGGTGAATATGTTCTAATTTTTTGAGTTTCTTTTTCTGTTCACTGCTAAGACAAATGTCACAAACAGTTCCACGTGTACATTTACCTGTTCATCGTAATGAAATTTCCACCGGGAATATTATGTTGCAGGTCATGAAAAGGGTGTGGTAAGAAATTATTATATGCATTATTGACCAAGAGCCCCTCATTGTCTGACATTGACCATTGAAAAACAGATTTTAAAATGCAAGATTTTAAAATGTTTTTTTTTATGACATACATTCATACTTTTAAACAGTTCAATAAAATCAAAACATGGTTTTTCTGAAACATGTTGGTAAAGTACCAAACAGTTAATTTATTTTGGAAGCACCATCACTCACACTGAGGGATTTTTTCAGCATTATAATCTGCAATTAACACTACTTCATCAAAGAGAAGAATGTCAAATTTGTCTGTAGCAGACTTTGTTACATTGACAGGAACATACACACTGCTGCCCATGCAGAAAACAACCTGCAGTGCACTCGACTTTTCGCAGTTTGTTGCAAACATTTACCTGTGATTTGACAGCCCAAGCAACCGAAATAACTGTTTATTCAAAATTCCAATACCTTAACCCTTTCATGCTGTATCAAGTACACATCATTGTAAATCAATAAATGTTTAGTAGTTTTGACAATGCTTGTATCAGCAAAAGAATTCTAACGTCTGGCAGTCAGATACTATTTATTTGCCCAATGCTATCCTATAAACAATATGTATATCCAGTTGATGGCTTTTCCAACCTGTTATGCCAATAAACGGTTGCAAACCTGTTATCCGGCGAACTGTTTCAGCACTGTTTGCAACCCCCCTACCTTCCCTCCCCCTTGAGTGAGAATTTTCCAACTGCTTTCTCTGAATTTTCCAACTGCTGAAGAAAACTGAATGCACCCTTCCTCCTTGTGTTTGTAATATATGTCCTTATTTCCAAATGAAACAAAATACTGCATTTTGATTGGCTGAGAGATATGGTGTAACTTGCAATCCACAGTGTAAAAACAAGAATATACAATAGCAGGCTATATGGCTAAAAAAGTACCCATTTTTAATTATTAATTCAAACCTTTTGCTCGGCTATGTTAGAACAAAAATAAAAAATACAGGAAATTTAATATTTTTATACTAATAACCAATGGCCCAGACTAGCTGGTGCAAACTCGATATTATCAAGGGCCAAACACAAATTTTGAACCCCCCAATCCCCAAAATTTGCATACAATGCTGAAAATTAAAAGTCCTATCTGGCCATTCATAACTTTACCATCTGCGCATGCACAGCAGTCAGGAAGAGACTGGAATTGGCACCAAAATCATTCTTTGTTTGGTCCTAAAGTCAGTAACAATAATCTGACATCTGTGCTTTAAAATCTCTTTTGAGGATGCCAGACACAAATCAATGCAAGAATTGGTGGATCCAAGGCTGTTAATGGTTGATGGAAGTGAACAATGGTGGTTTCATACGTTCAGGGCTGTAACTTTATAATAATTATAAAAATTATTTCAAGTTTCCCATTTCTGGGACATGCCTGACGTGATCATTCTTGCTAATGATTAATCCACTGTTTGTTAAGTATTCCTTCCCTATCCTTCCATGAACCCTTCCTGTTAAACTCCTAAGCTTTTTGCCTATTTTTTATTGAAATTTTTTATTAAATTTCTTTTGAGTTTAACGTGTATTACAGAATGTTTATTTTGTTTATCCCCATGGTTACATCCTCACCCCAGGCATGTTAGGTCATTTTAGTCTTGCATCTTCTATCCGATGTATCGTTTTATCTTTGTATGAAGATCTAGCTTTGCATCTGGTAGCATTTAAATTGGTTACTGACTTTGGGCCTTTTTTTGTGTGCCTGATGTCTTGTTTCTGGTTTTTTCCTTGACATTGTTTACATTGGTAATGTCCTAAAATGTATGTAGTATTTTATATTATATTACTATAGAATTACTGTAGGATACATTGATGATTGTTCCGGTAGCGTAGCTCATAATATTATGATTTTGTCCTCACTTAGTCTCTATTGGGATGCCCTTGGGCTCATAATGTTCCCTTTGGGAACTTCGGCATTTTTTCAAAAAAATTTCGAAAATTTTTTATAAATTTTTTGAATTTAATTTTGATTGCTATTATTCATGTATCTTTTTAATATATTTTTTTGTTGTGTAGTTTGTAGGAGTGTTATCGACTTTGTCTTTTGTTTGTAAGAGAATAGATCTATCACCGGATCTTAGTCCCAGGAGTAGCAAGCGGCGAAAAAACAGAAGACTGCTGCTCCTCAAGCCTCGGTAACGGACTTGCTGTCACAGATTGCGCAGCTGATCGTAGCATCCCAGCAAGTGCAAGAGCAGCCTTCCACAGACTCCGGTGGTGAGCAGTCGGACGGTGCTGGGGCGGTCCAGTCATCTGCACACGCAGATAAGATTGACCGAATGTCACAGCTGAATCAGTAGGATGGTGAAAGGGACAAGGAAGAGGATTACACTTCCCTTTCGGAACAGCATATTTTTAGCGATGAATTTTATTCATCAATACTATACTGACTTTATTCCACCTGATCAGCAAGCTGCGACTATTAGAGAGAAACCGTTGTTGTCTCTGAAAGCAGATTTTGTGTGGTGAAAGAGGATGTTTTTTCCTTGCCGAAACATATTCAACCTCTCTAGTGCTAAGAGGAAGGCGGTTTCTTATCGACATCTTCAACAAATATACCGTTCCTTGGACCACGTTCATTTAAAACGGAGAAGATGTCCAGAGAGCTCCTCTGCATTTAGATGAGCAGGCCGTGGATGTAGATATGTCCCTACATGCATCATTCAATATACACTCGGAAGTGATGGAATGTGCTATTTCATCCAATAGAGCAAATCTGGACGTGATGTCCTATTCAGATCACCTCACCAGAGCTATGACGCAACGTCTTAATGGGAAGGAATTTGAGGACATTTGTTCCTCGCTTAGAGTTCTTTTCAGGGCAGTCATGTATGCCACGTACAACTCCGCCCTGACAGTGGCAAATTGGGAGTTGTTCAGATGTGATGCTGCCCTTGCGTCGTCATCACTTACAGATGACAAGGTGAAAAGCTCTCGCTGAGTCGCTCCGGTCTCCGGATATACTCTATTTGACGACAAGCTTTTATTAGTCTATGAACAGGCTACAAGAAAGCTTCCAGTACATTGTTACTGAAGTCTGTGCCTCAACAACAAGCTTCAGCAGACCGGGGTAAGCGAGGCCGTTCCACTTTAAAATCAGCTAAGGGAACTCCTCGCGAGGGTACAATGAACCCTCTCATACTTATTCCGGAGGTCGTCAGTATAGTGACTCGGGAAATGGGCGCAGGTCTGATCCAGACTATAGGTCAGATGCTGCTAAACCGACGGGACGAGGTTCTTTGCGGGTAGGATGTAGTTTCTCCTTCCGTTAGCCTCGTAGTCACAAGGGTACAATGAACCCTCTTATACTTATTCCGGAGGTCGTCAGTATAGCGATTCAGGAAATGGGCACAGGTGTGATCCAGACGATAGGTCAGACGCCCCTAAGCCGACGGGATGAGGTTCTTCATGGGGAGGACATAGTTATACCCCACGCAACGAAGTTGCTGGGGTATAATGTTTTTGACTGGTCCGTCCGTCAGTCCGTCAGTCCTACTTGTTTTCCAGACTTTTTTCTACATGCTTCCAGATATTGAGCTGATTTTTGGTATGTGAGTCTAACATAGTGGCCTACAGATCAAGTTTGCATTTTTTTCCGCTCCACTGATTTTTACCGAAATTACGGCCCTTGGACTCAGAAAAATTCATCAAAATTACAGTTTTGCAGACTTTTTTCCTACACGCTTCCAGATATTGAGCTGATTTTTGGTATGTTAGTCTAACATGGTGGCCTACAGAACAAGTTTGCGTTTTGTTCCACTCCACTGATTTTTACCGAAATTACGACCCTTGGACACTGAAAAATGCATTAAAATTACAGTTTTCCAGATTTTTTTTCTACACGCTTCCAGATATTGAGCTGATTTTTGATATGTTAGTCTAACATGGTGGCCTACAGAACAAGTTTGGGTTTTGTTCTGCTCCACTGATTTTTACCAAAATTACGGCCCCATAGACTTTGAAAAGTTCATCAAAATTACAGTTTTCCAGGCATTTTCTCTGCTTGAATTCTTTCATTTCTTCTTCCGTAAGCCTCGTTAGTTGTACAGCTGATGAATAAGACCTCTATTGCTTACCAGTTGACGGAAGGTTATCAACTTCGCGAGAAACTGGATTTATGTCATGGAAGATCAGTGGGTAAAAATGTTGTCTCGGAAGGCCTTCGGCTATGATTCCGATCAAAACTCCCACTTACAAGATGTCCGCATTGGACTAATCTTCCGGCGGATCCTTTCAAAAAGGAGTCGCTCCTAGTGGAGGTACAGACTCTCTTATTAAAGGAAGCAATAGTGGTCATCGAGAATAGACTTCTGTTGCTTTCCACTTAGCAGAATGTTATCAACCTCATAAAAAAGTGGATGAAAATTGCAGAAGATCAGTGGATGAGAATGTAGTCCCGGCAGGCCTGTGGCTATCAGTCTGAGCAAAGCTCCACTTACAACAAGTACATGTTGGACAAATCTTCCGGCGAATTCTTCCAAGAGAGTCTCTCCTTGTGGAGGTATAGGCAATAGAGGTCGTCAAAATATTCTCCAGATTTTTTTCAAATCACCTGTTTTTTCTCCTGAAGTCAGACGAATAGTGCTTAGATAGGCTGAGACAGCTGTCTTGTTTGGAATAGAGCCATTAGAGGGAATAGGTACGTCTTTTTCCTTTTGGTGTTGTATTCCTTGGCGTCAAGACATTTAATGTCATTATGGACGCCATAGTAGCCTTATGTACTGTTACAGCGGTCTTTTCTTAGCGGCTAGTGTTGTAAGTCTCCATTTAGTAAGCTTTCAAGGCTGCAAGTGACACAGATATGTCTTCAAGTAGACGAAGACTCATATCTGCGTAGCTACCTTGAGATTACTGTCTCTTTGGGAATTACAGCTGTTAGAATAGTGGCTTGTCATTCCCTACCTTGTGCGACGATGATTGTAAGTCTACGTTTAGTGAGCTTTCAAAGTCACTAGTTACACCAAGCTATTTGTCTTCACAGAGACGAAGACTTCTAGCTACGTTAGCTAGGCTGTGATCACTGTCTTTTGGGAATAAAATTGATAAAGGTACAGTGCTTTTCGGTTTGTTTTTCGAGGTGTCATAGACTTGAGTCTTATTGTTTACACCATACTAGCCTAGCTAGAATCATGAGCGAGATTGTTTCAGTAATTATGCAGTGACTGAATAACTGCATTTATTATCTGAATAACTGAATTTATTATCTCTTGGGACTGCTGTCTCCTTGGGAATTTAGGGCTGTTAAAATAGTGGCTCTTCATTCCCTATCTTGCGCGATGATAGTTGTAAGTCTCCGTTCAGTGAGCCTACAAGGTCGCAACTTACACTGATATATCTGTCTTCATGGAGATGAAGCTATGGCTAGTGTTGTAAATCTCCGCAGTGATATTCTAGGCCGCAGTTATCAGCCTTTTATTGTCTTCACATATAGGAAGACCTTTAGCTGCATCCCTCTCCGTCCTTAGTGGCATTATGGAGTCTGTCAGACGTGAGGGAGCCCTGCCATTCCTATTCTATTTGATGACGTAACACAAGAGCGATTCAAGTAATGCGGGTGAGGGGGTTCGATACGAAATTGGGGGCTTGTTACACCCAGTTAGCATAATCATTCATGCTAAGAATATGGAATTACTTGGATATGGCTCCTTATTTATGATATGTCTTCTCTATTAATGTATAGAGAGAATACATGTAATTCCTTTTAAATTTAATTTCCTTTCACCTTGGATTGCAGGCTTAGGAGCTATATTTGGTCTGCTAATTCTTAAGTCCTAGGCCCTCCACCTTTCTACGATTCAGCTAGTCTGGGCCATTGGTTATTAGTATAAAAATATGATAAATTTAAAGTAATTTGTATATTTTTTATACTTGCCAGTGGCCCAGACGGGGATGGCCCTCCCATGAGTGGGCACTCATACCTCCCTGCTGAGTTATTATTTAGTACGCTCATCTACAAAGAATGATGTTGGCGCCAATTCTGGTCTCTTCCTGACTGCTGCGCATGCTCAGATGGTAAAGGTATGGAGGGCCAGATAGGACTTTTAATTTTCGGTATTGTCTGCAAATTTTGGGGATTGGGGGGGGGGGGGGTTCAAAATTTGTGTTTGGTTCTTGATAAAATTGAGTTTGCACCAGCTAGTCTGGGCCATTGGTAAGTATAAAAAATATACAAATTACTTTAAATTTATCATATTTATGTGCAATAAAATATTACAGATATGGATGTCATTGGAACTGGCTCATTGAGCCTCTTCAATGACATCCATATTTGTCTGGTTTTATTTATTAAGAAACTTACAAGGTACAAATTTTCTGTCAGTTTTTGCACACGATGTAGATAAAAGTATTAAGTACACCAAAATTCTTGGAAATAAATCAGTTATTCTTTTGTTTTCCAGGGTGTATGGAAATTTACATCGGTTTGGGAACTCCTACACCCTTCGGCTTTGCCTCCTGGTGTTTGAGTTCCCAAACCGGTGTAAATTCCCATACACTCTGGAAAACAAGGATAACTAATAATGACATTTGGGTTCCAGAGTTGGAAGTTGTCTCTTGAGTGCCTTCCTTGTTGCACTCAAGGGATGAATAAGTTTATACCATGCTCATCTACAGTACGTGGAGAGTGGATTGTAACTAAATCACCCGTGGAGTGGAGTTATCACCCAAGCTATAACTTTCAAATTTTGTACATATCGACAAAAAACACAAGCAATGTTTCAGCCAATGGACCTCCGGGTTTAACCCGGAGGTCCATTGGCTGAAACTTTGCTTGTGCTGGTTATGCTTTGCAACAAATTTGCAGTTATTGCTTGGGTGGAATCTCCACTCTGCGGGTGATTTAGTGATAATACACTCTCCACGTACTGTATGTTATTACCTCTGAAAAGCCTGTATGTTAATTTTTCGCTTTTAACCCCACTACTGGTATAAAGCTTCAACTGAGGTTAAAACGTTTTCAGTGGGAATATTCCATCACAAAATATTATACCTATAGTATGAACTACATCCAACTTGACCTTTGACATGGTTCAATATGCCGACTTTGATACATTTCATTCAAACATGCATTTTGCGGTACTATCTACTACGTGCAATGACTTATTGTCCCCCGACATTTTGTCAGAGGACTATTGTAATCAGCTGTGTGCATGTGTCCATCCATGCGTCTGTATGTCCGGACTGATAACTAAAGTTTGGGTCATCGAATCAAAACCAGATTTTATGTATATGTCCCTTACCCCAGTGATTAGGTCAATTCTGAATATCGACTGGATCCAATCATTTTTCTTGGAGTTATCCCCCATTTTCAACACTTTTCCACCCTGTTTCGCAACTTTGGAAATCTGGTATCCGGATGATAACTTCAGTTTGAGTTATTGAATCAACACCAAATTTTAGGTTTGTCTTAAGAATATGTAGGTCAAGATCGAATTTAGGTTCAGTCTGACCAATTTTGACCGAGTTATGGCCCTATTTCCATTTTTTCAACTTTTGTTTCATGAATATGCAGGTCAAGTTTGAATTTGGGTTCAGTCCAACCAATTTTGGCTGAGTTATGGCCCTTTTTCCATTTTTTGGATTTTGAAAATTGGATGTTGGCCTGATAACTTTAGTTTGGAGTTGTTGAATGAACACCAAATTTTATACATAGGTTTCCCTGCAGGAACCCCGGGAAGTGAAGCAGTGCCTGTTCTCTGCGGTAAACAGGCTGTTTTACTGGTAAAATAGGACCCAGTCACCAATGCTTGGGAGGTGCAAACCCTCTCTAAAATGGGCAACATGGCTTATTAACGCTCACCCTGGTCTTGAGTTGATACTCATGTTGTCATGATTAGCCATTGTGCAAAAATATGTGACCTTAAACACCAGTAAATAAATAAATGTACATAGGTTTGTCTCATGCATATGTAGGTCAAGTTCGAATTTGGGTTCAGTCTGACCAATTTTGACTGAGTTATGGCACTTTTTTCATTTTTTGGACTTTGAAAATTTGTTGTTTTAGTCTTGAATATGTCCAATGTAAAAACTTGCCGTCGGCAGACAAAGCCCATGCCTGGCGGTGGCCTTGCTAAGTTTAAAATACCAACACTTAAATATTTTTAAAAAAATTTAAGAATTGTTAAAAATAATTTGACTGAAAAAGCAAGGTAAATTCAGTCAACTTTGATGATGTGTCTAGGTGTCAATCAATCATTCACGTGCAGTCAGAAGTACTGCCCACCAGTGCTGATGTAAACAAAACAAACCCATGTGTTTGCTTGTCTGGTAATAAAAAATTATGAAAAACAGACATCTCTTCAAGTATCGTTTTTTCTCCATTTTAAGTAACAAAGTCAATTATTTATGAAGCGTATGGTTTAAATGAAAAAAAATGGGTACTAGGGCTGGTTATCACATTTAAACCACTCATCGAATAAGGGTTTTAACCACTTGGCAGATCCTCATGATTAAAAACGTTATCCTACTTGTGGTTAAAATCTGATTACCAGCCCTTTGCATCTTATTTGATATTTTCTTTTATTTTTCTTGATTTTGCAATATTTATTTGTGAAATTTTCTTTCACCAATATAAATATATTGTAATCGGATCGTATTATGACAGAGAAAAAGGTAGAGTTTCAGTGTTAGTACCAGTACTGCACTTCTACATATTTCACTGATAAAATGAAGGAAATTTTATAATCATTCAGACAAGGTTTCAAAATTGGGCTTTTACAGTGGAATCCTGTTAACCCTTAAGTCCTCAGATTAATTTTAAAGGATTTATGGCCTTTTTCTGCTTGCATAGTTATTGATGACTTGGCAGTGGTTCTACATCACTGCTGGCTGCCTATACAGGCAGCCAGCAGTGATGTAGAACCACTGCCAGGGAAAATTCAGTCTACACACAAGAGTAATAAAAAAGATTACACAAGGGAGCACCTGCTTCAATGCAATATAAAAGTGGCGGTTTGGGGCTATATGGGGGCTTAAGGGTTAATTGAATGGCCACATTTCAAGTGAAAAATATTCATTTAACAGGAGTGACAGTCTGACCATTTATTCTATTTTATCTGGTTTGACAGAGCTCATAGAGCTCTGTCAAACATTTATAATAAATTAAATGCCTGTATTGGATGTAGTGAGACCAAATAGGTCTATAAACGTAGGGAATTCAGTGATTGTCTAGAGTAATTCTTTGATATATACAATATATTTATTTACTTATTTATTGGGCTTTAATAACACTTTTGACAGCCAGTATTATCTAGTGATGGACAGTTATAGGAGTGGAGGAAGCTGGAGTACCCAGGGAGAACCACCTAGCAGTGGCGAGCAACTGTCAGACATCCCCCAACTTACTAATTTTACACGAACGGGGTTAGTATTGGTTGAAAGCAAGTGCCCCATCGACATGCAGTATGCCTTAGTACACAGTGCCCCAGGATTAAGTGCCTTTCCCAAGGACACACCGCAGTTACCCCTGGCCGGGATCGAACCGTGGACCTCTCAGTTTGAAGTCCAATACTCTAACCACTGAGCCATTTCATTTATTACAATATTTTTTACTTAATAATCAACAGATCAAATGTCTACTGAAGATATGATAAGTTATGTATGATAAGCGGGGGTATATAGGAATTGCCTTGCCGTCAGTCCATCCATCCATCCCGAAATTCAATCAAGAATAACTTGTAAAGTACATGGTTAACTGGTAGAGTGCTGGAAGCCCTATTTTGGGCTTTACTAAAAGTGACAGGCAATAACTGTCTGTAGCTACATTCTGCCTGAGGAAGCCTTTATTGTCCCTGATATGAATCAGATTTTTTATACAATACTTTGCTCTCTGGCATTTAATTGGATAGTGCCTATAAGGCACTATCCAATTAAATGTAATAGAGCCGTATATGATGAGCTTTGATTTGTTGTCAGAAAAAACTCAGCACTTTACCAGTTAAGTAACTTGATATTTGGTATGCAAGTGTATCCTATTGCTGTATATCCATAGTGAAATACAGGTGTTGTGCGAGATTTCATTGCCATTTATTGACGTAGAATTTGTCCGTCTTGAAATTAATTCATGAATAACTTGTAGAGCGCTCAGTGGAATGACTTCATATTTGGTGTGCAAGTCTATCCTATTGATGTCTACCCACAGTACAAGGCAAATGTTATGCAGTGAATGATTGTAGGAGTTATTGCATTTTATGGACTTTGATTTTGTTCGTCCCAAAATTCAGTCATAAATAACTTGTTTAATTAAGGGTGCCTTCATGGTGTAATCAACTCCTCCCACAATTTCTAATGTAGAGAGTTGAAACTTTAGGGAATTGGTTACACATGTCTTTCAAATGTGCATCATATATAAAGTTTGCAGAAAAATATTTTTTTCACAGAATTACCAAACCAAATCAGTCTCACATTTGGTAAAGTGGTGGGGGTACCTTTTTGTGTCACCCTATGGTGACACTTAATAGTTCTTATGATATATGCCCCAATGGTCTGTAATCTGTCACAGGTGTGTCATCTGTCATCCTTCAGCATCACGCAGTAATAAATGTTTCATTTCTGTAATGCTATCTATGGTATTGCAGGCGGGGGTATATGCCACCCTCGACTTTGCTCTAGTATTTAATTAACTGGGTTATTCAATTAAGAGATATCCCAGTTAAGTGGGCTTCAGTAGTGTACCATGTAAAAACAATAGCAAACATTTTTTTACAGGGTTCCCAAGGAGCCTTTGATTCAAGGATTGGCCTGGAATTTGACTAGGGGTCATTCAAGGCCTTTAAACTGTGGAAAATGTGTCAGGAGGTCTTGAAAAACCTTGAATATTCCTGAAATAAAAATGTTGATGAAGGACGTAATCATAACTATATAGTTTTATATGCCAGAGTAAGTGAAGGCAAAGTCCTAACAAGAACCCTCCAGTCATTACCCCCCTCCTCCCTCTTCCTTTGTTGGGAAGTGGGAGGAGAGGTAATAATCAAAGGTCCAAGTCAGGACTAGTGAAAGCAGGAACTTGAAAATCCTTCAATTTGGCTACTGTAGGGACTTGAAAATGCCAAAATATATTGAGAAATGTCCTTGAATAGCCTTGAATTGTATCGGTCCTTGCTTACCGGAACGTTGTTTTAGCAAACTGAGACAGAAACCACACTGAAATATGACAGCCACCCATTACAACAATGTAGCACATTACAATTATTAATTGTAGGTGATGTGAATGCATTACAGTCAGGATTCACTGATGGATTGTGGCACAAACTTAGCTTTGAAGCTAGAGAGAATCAGATAAACTGCACAGTTGACAATAATAACAAAGTTTCAAGAAGAGATATAGTAATATCTTCATCAGGAGAGTATTTTATTGGTAAGTTAAATGATACATTTCTGTAATGATTGTCTTAGTACTTGCCTGGTAATCATTAGCAGTTTATAATAATGCTATTAAAACAAGTTGTCATTGCAAATCTGTCTCATCACTTTTTAGCTCACCTGACTGAAAGTCAGTGTGAGCTTTTGCCATCACTTGGCGTCCAGCGTCCCCCATCTGTCGTCCTTCGTCCATTAACTTTCGCAACACCGCCTTCTTCAAAACCACTAGCCCAAACCCAAACAAATTTGACATACAGTATATTGGAGGTATCCTCTTTCCAGTTTGTTAAAATGAACACGGTGCCCCCACTGGGGTGGGAGTGATGCCCCAAAAGCATCAGTTTCTCCTGAAATCTTCTTCTTATGAACCACCAGTCAGAATGCTGTGATATTTGGTATGTAAGCTCCTTTGGTACTCAAGATTCAAGTTTGTTCAAAGAAATTTTTTCGGTCAGTATTTGGGCTCTCTACGGGAGGATCCCTATTGTGCCCCGCCCAAAATTTCTATTTTCTGAACCGAGTGGGTGATTTGAACCAAATTTGCTATGAGGTATTATTGGGTCCCAAGTACTTGATTCATGCCAAAAAAAAATTTTCCCGCTGCCCCGTGGGAACCTCAGGAGCTAAAAATAGAAAAAAATTCAAACGCCCATATCTCCAAAACTGCACTGCACTGAAACTTTTTATTTGGTGTGAAGCTTCCTTAGGACCAATAGAAAGGAATGGTGAAAACAAATTGCTATCGGTTTTGTCCTAAGGTACTGTTTCGGGACTTTGAAAAAACGCTGAGTCAGCATTATTTAACACTGAAGGTAATGGGAAAAATATAAAATAATCTTTGTCTCCCCAACCACTGCTCCAAAACCTTTTATATTTCACATATAACATCCATGGACGATTGGTTCACATGGTTGTTGAAATTTAACCCCTGGGTCCATATTTGGGCACTCTACAGGAACCCAAATTTTCAAATTAGTGCAATATGAGGGATATTCTTTAAAAATCTTCTTCTCCAGATCCAACAGTCAGAATCTTTTGATATTTGGTATACAGCATCTTTAGGGAAGGGAGATTCAGGTTTGTTCAAGCCAATTCCCTGGGTTCATATTTGGGCTAGCCCAAATTGTAACTTTGTACAATATGAGGAATATTCTTTAAAAATCTTCTTCTCCAGATCCAGCAGTCAGATTCTTTTGATATTTGGTGTACAATACCTCTGGGAGGGTTAGATTGAAGGTTGTTCAAATCAGGTCCCTGGGTTAATATTTGGGCTTTTTATTGAAGCCCAAAATTTTAACTTTGTCAAATATAGGTTATGATCCCTCTTTGGAACGAGCTTGATGAGCTCGTTCCCATGAGGGGTCATAACCTATGTTTTTGAGATAAAAAATGAAAAAATAATCAAAATTAATTGGCGATTTTTGTGAATAGCACTGGCCGGTTTTGGCAGTTACATAGGGTAAAGGGTTAACAAGAGAATAATAAAAAATGCCCCCCTCTCTAATCTAAAAATTGTGGGAAAATAGCCTGAGAAACAAGATTTTTTTTTATTGGCCATACTTGATAGTATGGCTAGGGTAATCATAAATGATCAGTAATCTATTGCAGCTATATAGCTTCTATTAACCCTCTGATGTCAAAATGACAAAATTTTTCATCAGCAGCATTTCTTGTCAACCTACATCACAGTTGTTTACAACAGGCTTGCACTACAGTTCAAGTCCCTAACTCAGAAGTACACTGTTTATTTTGTTCTTTCCCAAGAGATTTGGGAAAGAAAAGTGGTGCAAAAGCACCCAGAAAAAATAAGCCAAAACTGGGTCGAGTGCGACCGGCACACACCTAGTAGGGGGCACTCTTCTACCGTATATGTCCGTGTATAAGTCGCATCTTTTTGCTTGGAAAAACGGGACCAAAATTGGAGTGCGACTTATACAAAAGTAATTATTTTTCAGCAAGTTTTCAACAGCGATATGAGGACTGAACGGACACCAGATCGGCCCATGTCGACGGTTTGTATCACGGCGATTCACCTGCTTTGAAAATTTGTTTATTTTATTTCACCTCTTTATTTCTTATTTCTGTGTTGTGCATTAACTTGATCACAAAATAAAACTTAAAAAAAAATAAAATAAAAATAGGAGATTATACTCAATGTGTTCTTGTTGATTTTTTTTTCTCGTTGACCCGGTGAGTGGAGGGGTGGTGAACAATCGGAAATTCGAAACTGCATGCAATTAATTTCCTTCAAAATAATTACTGTACCTGTTCATGTCTTCAACATCTCCAGTAATAATTCACAATAGAAAATTCCATGGTTGTATATCTCAACATATTTTGGATATTGGTATGAGTTATTTACGAAATTCGCAAGGCAATCAAATTGTTTACACAGCACACCACGTGCATTTTTAAGGGGAATTCCCTTTGAAGAAGATTAACAAGAATCATGCAGTTACTTCCCTTCCATCAGTTGCTTGTCTCACTTCAAACAAATGCTGCATCTGTTTGAAGATCTATCAGTGTTTGCACACGCGCATGTGTTGGTAGGGGGGCCAGTGTTTGCACACGCGCATGTGTTGGTAGAGGGGGGGATAGTTTGTAGCCATGCTTTTTTAAGCTCTGTTATTTTGTGAAAATATTTTGTTATTGTACTCTGTTATTGTTTTTTTATTGACGCAAACAACTGAAATGTGAAGGAATAAAAAATGCGTTTTAAGCTGTCTTTTCTTTTTAGCTCACCTGACTTTCAGTCAGGAGAGCTATAGTGATCACTCACCGTCCGTCGTCCGTGAACATGGTGTTTGCGTCTTCTCCTCCCAAACCGCTGAACCAATTTAATTGATATTTGAGATAATAGTTTGTTATGACATTGCAATTTGATTTTGTTCAAATCAAGTTGCCTCGCCCGTGGGTAGGGCCACACCCAAAAAGTGTGCTGAAATCTTAAAAAATCTTCTTCTCATGAACCAGCAGTAGCAGAGACTTGAAATTTGGTGTGCATCTTCCTTTTGAGGTGTAGACTCAGATTTGTTCAAGAGAAGTTGTGGGGCTATACTTGGCGTCGTTATGGGAGGGGCAAAATTTTTTGCCCCGCCCAAAATTTCTATATTTTTATACTGTACCAATGACCCAGACTTAGCTGGTGCTAACTCCACAAAAACCAGGGCCAAACACAAATTTTGCCCCCCAATCCCCAAAATTTGCATCCAAAACAAAAAGAAATCATGTCCAAAAGGACCTCCATAGTACGACTCTACTGCGCATGCGCAGTGACGCAGTCGTCCCGAAATTGGCGCCAAATATCATTCTCTGTTTGGCCCTTCATCAGTCAACATCTCACTGATCTTTGTGCTTGTAAATCTCAGTTTAAAGGATGCCAGACACGTAATTCTTGGAGAAAATGTGATTCTAAGGAGGATAGAAGGAGGAGAGGAAAAAAGAAGTGGCAAAAAATAATCAGGGCTGTACTTAAAATTTTTTGTTAAAATTATGTTAAGTTGCCTATTTTCGAGGCAAACGCCTCTTGTTGTCATTCTTGCTAATTGTTGCACTGCTTATTCAGTGTTTCCTCTCCCCTAACCTTCTAAAGTCCCCCCTTGCAATTCTCCCATGCTTTTGGCATATTTTTGAGAAGTTTCATTTCTAAAATTTCCCTGGGAGAGTTGCTTGGTTACAGAATGTTTTCTGTTATTTTCCCCATAGTTACGTTTTCACCCATGGGTGTATAACGTTTGTGTTCTGCATCTTCCATCTGATGTTCTGCAGATTCTCCCCTGGGAGTCTCTGTTTTGCATCAGATAGAGTGTAATTGAGGACTGATTCCGGGCCAGTTTTTTCAGTGCCTGGAGTCATGTTTTCTTCTGTGTTTACACTGTTTGTTTTCATTGGCAACAGCCTTTTTTGAGGGGGGCTGTTTGCCTTTGAGGTAGTTTATCTCATTATAAGATACATTTATATTATCCGAAAGTGTCTCATTAATTATTTTATATAATTTTAAAATTTTTGACCACACTTTGCCATCGGATCCATCGGGGCTCAACGTTACTTTTCAGCAACTTGGGCTTCTCTGAAAAAATATTTTTTCAAAATTATTTTGTTTTGCAATTGTTTTTTCATTTATTAATGGATCATGTTATTATGTATCTTTGTGTCAGGGGTTTTTGCGAGTAACTAGGACTTATTGTTGTTCCTTCACAATGAAAGGAACTTGTTCAAATTGTAATAGGAAGAAATCTTCCTCTGACTTTCATGATTATTGCATAAATTGTAGTCAGTGTTCTCGCATTAATCCCTGTCCTGTATGTGAACATTGGGATGAGAAACATTGGAAACGTGTGTCACGATATGTTGTTTCTGGAGAAAGAGCGATGCCGGCTCTTTCTCCACAAGGTCACTCTACTCTCTCAGTTTCTATTTCAGAGGAACCAGAACAGGGTGATGTTTCCATGTTATCTTCTTCAAGTGTGCGTCCGTCGTCACAATTAAATACAGAGCTAGCGGCAAAAGTGCTCATGGAGATTAGACAAATGTCGTCCGCTAGCTCGCCCGGTGTAGCGTCCATTCACCGAATGGTTCGGCAGCCGGGTTCGTCCGATGCGGTCCAAGAGGAAATTTTGGGTGATGCGAGCACTATAAAAATAATAGATGCACACCCAGTGACGGCGGATAGTGAACGAGAACGGAGGAAGCCTTTTAGTCCGGTTCCTAGCTCGTCCAGGTCCAGCCGGGCCGCGAGCGAGAGAGGCCCCTCTCTCGTACAACAACATCTGGGACCAGATGTTGTGGTACAAAATGTGTCTTTAGCGGAGCATACGTCCGTCGCTCGGGACGCTCCGTTGTATAAGCAGTCCGCAGAGACTGTTAAGGCTTCCTCTTCTCGCCGGCGCACACGACCGCACCTTGGCTGCGTGACCTCCGATATCTTGCCAGCTTCGCCGAGGAAGGATTATTCGGCGACCAGGTCACACCATCCGGCAGCCAGGGACTCGAGACCGATGGACTCCGGACGTTCGCATAGGAAAAGTATGCGGGAGCCATCCGATGCGGAGCTGCCCTCGGCAAAGCAGCGAAAGACCGCTCCTCCGCAGGTCTCGACGTCGGACATTCTAGTGCAGATAGCACAGCTTATCGCAGCATCCCAGCAGCCGACAGAGACGGTGTCGGATCGAGAATTATCCGACGGCGCTGGGTCGGTACGCTCCGCCGAAGCATCGGGGGCGGACGACCGGGAACATCGGGAGGTCCGACCGGATGGTGAAAGGGATACGGATGAATTGGAGCTATCCCTTTCGGAACAACACAAAGCTGCCGTAGACTTCATCCGGCACTTTCTTCCTCAAGTTGTTCCGTCGGGCCAGACTGCTGCGCTTCCGGACAGGAGAATTATAGCGTCATTGGACTCTGATTTTTTCGAGCGGTTCAGGGACATCGCTCCCGAGTTTCCGTCGCAGTCCAATAATGTTGCAAGAACATTTGAATTATTGAACGACGCTATTTTTAAACTTGCTTCCAGGACAGGGAAAGCAGGCTTCTTGTCCGCAAATACTCTCAACCTGCCTTTCATTAATGCAAGGAATAAATTCGACACGGCAGGTCAGGGTATACCGAGAGTTCCTCTGCGTATGGACGACGAGGCGGAAGACTTAGAGCTATCATTACCGTCGTCAGCTTCTATTCCAACCGCAGTGTTGGAAACAGCTATTGCGTCTAACAGAGCCAATTTAGATGCCTTATCTTACGCAGATCACCTTACGAAGGCGTTATCACTGCGTCTTCAAGGGGAAGAGTTTCAGGATATACAATCCTCCTTAAGACTTCTTTCAAGGGCAGTAGCTTATTCCACGTGTAACTCCGCCCTTTCAGTGGCTAATCTGGAGTTGGTTAGACGTGACGCAGCCCTGTCTACATCCACACTAGTGGATTCTAAGGTGAAGAACTCTCTTAGAGTCGCTTCGGTCTCTGGAGATCTTCTCTTTGACGGCAAGCTTTCCGCTATTTATGATAATATTAAAAAGAAAGCTAGTGATTCTCTGTTGTTTAGATCCGCTCCTAAAAGGTCGGATTCAGCAGACACGAATAAGGCGGGCACTTCTGGGTCTTATCCGCCCAAGAGAGGTTCCTATAGAGGTTCCGGTGCGTCCTCTAGCTCTTATTCGAGAGACCGTCAGGATAGCGACTCTCGTTCGGGACGTCCTTCAGGCCGGGACAATCGGTCGGACGCCCCGAGGTCGATGAGGCGAGGTGCGGGTCGTGGAAGACGTGGTTTCTCCTACCGCAGGCCTCGCAGATCCAGGAGGTGATGGCTCAAACCTCTATCGCGTTCCGGTTGGCGGAAGGTTGTCGAGTTTTTCTCAAGAGTGGGCGTCGATTACGGACGACCCTTGGGTGAGAGGAGTGACTTCGGAAGGTCTAAAGATATCCTTCAAACGAAAGCCTCCATTAACTCGAAGTCCAAAGTGGACTCATCTTCCGTCAAACCCTCAGAAAAGAGACGCTCTGCTATCAGAGGTGCAGTCTCTTTTAATGAAGAACGCGGTAGAGGTCGTAGAAAACCAGGAATCGCTGGGATTCTACAGCCATCTGTTTCTGGTTCCGAAACCAGACGGCTCGTTCCGTCCAGTCATAGATTTGAGCTGGATAAACAAGCTGATCATCGCTCCGAAGTTTTATATGGAGACGATTCGATCGGTCAGAGCGAGTATTCGGGTGAACGATTATGCAACGAGCATAGATCTCAAAGATGCGTACTTTCACGTCATGGTACATCCGACATTCCGAAAGTATCTACGCTTCGCAGTCCTAGGAGTGGTGTATCAGTTCCGGGCCATGTGCTTCGGATTGAATCTAGCACCCTGGGCTTTCACTCGAGTAATGAACTCGGTAATGATTTACTTCCGAGCTCATTCGTCTGCGGTAACGTCGGCCTACCTGGACGACATTCTTCAGAGGTACGGCAACGAGTTAACGCTTCAGAACGATGTTCAGAATCTTCTTCTATTGCTCCGACGTCTCGGTTTCATAGTAAACGAGGAGAAGTCGGATCTGGTGCCGTCCAAGTCATTCACTCATCTGGGAATGAGCTTCGAGACGCACAACAATCTCGTTCGTCTGCCGTTAACCAGAGCGAAATTAGTCAGTTGTTACGCTCGCTATTGTCTAAATACAGACAAAGTCACAGCGAGAGAATTTATGAGACTGATAGGTCTGTGCGGAGCCGCTGCGGATCTCATTCCGATGGGACGGCTACGCACACGGCCTCTTCAAATTTTCTTGACTCAGAATTGGAGTGTGAAAATTCATTCGCTCGATGTAGACGTTCTCTTGTCAGATCAAGTGAAACAAGAGATTCAGACTTGGGCAAACATTCAGTGGTTAACTCAAGGAGTTCCGCTGCAGTTGCCGGATCCGAGTTTTACCATTATGACGGATGCCAGTCAAACAGGTTGGGGTGCATCATTAATCCCAACGGATTCGAGATGCCAGGGTCTTTGGGATCCGCAATTCCTGTGCAAGCACATAAACATCAAGGAAATGATGTCAATTTGGCTTGCGTTACGTCACTGGATGGACATTATTCACGATGCTCATGTCCAAATCCTATCCGACAATACGACAGTAGTGGCGTATATACGGAATCAGGGAGGCACTCATTCAGTTCCGTTGTTCAATCTAACGGAAAGAATCCTTCTGTTTGCGTTGGAACATCACGTTCTTCTTTCGGTCCGTCACATACCGGGTCGTCTGAATGTGCTAGCAGACTCCCTTTCTCGAAAGGGTCGCTTGTTGCCGTCGGAGTGGACTCTCAACAAACAAGTATTCAATCAGATTTGCTACCAATGGGAACGGCCAATGATAGACTTATTTGCGACACATCTCAACAATCAGTTGCAGACGTATGTGTCCCCGTGTCCGGATCCAAGAGCATTTGCTGTAGACGCTCTATCGATCCCTTGGGACGGAATGATAGGATATGCGTATCCTCCAGCGCCGTTAATTCAACAAGTATTGCTAAAGATAAAACAATCTCAATGCAAGATTCTGTTGGTAGCATCTCTGTCGCCACAGAGACCGTGGATAAATCTACTCAGGTGTCTGTTGTGGGACCTACCGCGGAAGCTCCCTCCACGAGAGGATCTTCTTTGGCAGGGGAAATCGCGCCAACTGCATCACAACCCGCAAGGTCTCAACCTTCACGTTTTTCCGTTGTGCGGTCCTTCTTGCATGGCAAGCACTTTACAGGACGAGCAGTGGACGCGATTTCTAACTGTAGGAGGACCTCCTCTTCGCTAAACTATGCGGCTAAGTGGAAGGTTTTCCGTCGTTGGTGTAGGGATCATTCTGTTGATATATTTGATCCCTCTATACCAGACATTGCTAACTTTCTAGTATACTTGTTTGACGAAATCAAACTGCAACCGGTTACTATAAAGGGTTATAGATCTATGTTATCTGATACCTATGCACATCATGATAGTTTACAAATTGGATCTAATGTCTCTTTATCGAAATTGGTTAGAAACTTTTCGATAAATAGACCCAGAACTCTTAGATTAATTCCTAAGTGGAATTTAGCTTGGGTTCTCCTTAAATTGAAGGAAAAGCCATTTGAACCTCTTGGGACAGTAGATTTCAAATTCTTATCTTATAAGACAGCTTTTCTCTTAGCTTTCTCTTCTGCCAGAAGAGTCAGTGAGCTTCATGCACTATCGGTGGATGATTCTCATTATCGTAGTGTTGGGAACACTATCACCTTCACTACTAACGTCGGTTTTTTAGCTAAGAATCAGGCTCCTAATAAATATCCGGAACCTATTGTTATTAAGGCTCTTCCGTCTTCAGACGGGCGTAGGCCTTTACTCTGTCCTGTTAGAGCACTACGTATCTATAAACAGAGATCTCAGTTCATCAGAAAGGGACGGAAACGTTTCTTTCTGTCTTTGATGCCTAATAGAAAGGACATTTCAGTCCATTCTATTGCTAGATGGATTCAGTTAACTATCCGTACTGCGTATGAAGATTTATCTTCTTCTCAGCAGTCTGTGCTTAAGATTTCTGCTCATGAAGTAAGAGCTCTTTCTACTTCCTGGGCTTATGCTAATAGTGTTGCTATTACAGATTTAATGAAGGCTGCTTATTGGTCTCAGCCATCCACATTTACTAATTTTTATCTCAGAAATATTGAGTCCATTTCTGGAGACCTGCATTGTTTAGGTCCGTTATCTGTTGCTCAGAATGTCGTCCACTAAACAGTTGCAACTATAGTTATGCAGGCTTTCTGTTCCGGCAGTGACTCCGTCCGGCTGCCCTCTTCGCTCTGGGCTATTTGACCCAGGGCAAGGGGAAGGGGGGGGGCGGGTGTTCCCTTAGGTCACCTGCTTTATAGTGAAAAGCAAGGGAATGCCTCCTCCAAGACAGTATTTCTGAGTCGCTTCCGGGATGGTTTTAAAGTGTAATATTAATGTTTAATTTCATTCATGTCTTATTTTTAAAGTGTAGCTCGGTGTGAAGCATTTGTATATGTCAAGTGTCAAACGGGCTTTAATATACAATACTCGGACACTTTTAAATGATTATAAAGAGTCTCAATTCTCTGGACTACTTTATTTATTGGCCTGTTTTAATAATAATTAGTATAAAGGTTATACTGGATATTAATAGAGAACATGAATGTTATTGTGCTCAATTATTAAGGGTAGTGTATCTTTCTAATTTAAATATTAAATAAGAAAGATACATGTAAAGCCTAATACTCCTTTTCTCCTTAAGGGGTTATCTCTTTATTTTATAATTGAGCTTATTGGATTTTCCTCTATGTCCTAGGCCCTCCAGCCTGTTTACTATTCAGCTAAGTCTGGGTCATTGGTACAGTATAAAAATGTTAAAAAATTTATAGTAATTTATATATTTTTTATACTTACCAATGACCCAGACGGGGATGGCCCTCCCTGAGTTGGGAACTCTTGCCTCCCCGCTGAGTACATAGCGCTGACCAGGCACTGCCAGTAAGAATGATATTTGGCGCCAATTTCGGGACGACTGCGTCACTGCGCATGCGCAGTAGAGTCGTACTATGGAGGTCCTTTAGGACATGATTTCTTTTTGTTTTGGATGCAAATTTTGGGGATTGGGGGGCAAAATTTGTGTTTGGCCCTGGTTTTTGTGGAGTTAGCACCAGCTAAGTCTGGGTCATTGGTAAGTATAAAAAATATATAAATTACTATAAATTTTTTAACTTTCCAAACCGAGAGGCTGATTTGAACCAAATTTTATGTGAGGGCTTATTGGGTCATAAGTACCTAATTTATGCTGATTTTTTTTTTTCCTGTAGCCCCATGGGAACCGCAGGAGCTAAAAATAGAAAAAAATTAAAACGCCCATATCTCCAAAACTGCACGGCACGGAGAATTTTTATTTGGTGTGAAGCTTCCTTAGGACCAACAGAAAGAATTGGTAAAAAAAAATTGCAATCGGTTTTATCATAGGATACAGTTTCGGGACTTTGAAAAAGTGCTGAGTCAGCACTTTTTAACACTGTAGGCAATGGGAAAAACATTAAAAAATCTTCTTGTCCAGATCCAGCAGGCAGAATCTTTTGATATTTGGTATGCAACATTGTAGGGTGGATCTGATTCAAGTTTGTTCAAATCGGCCCCCTGGGTTCATATTTGGGCTCAGTATAGGAGCCCGATTTCGAACTTAGTGCATTTCAGACAAATTTCTTAAAAAATCTTCTTCTCCAGATCCAGCAGGCAGAATCTTTTGATATTTGGCATGCAACATTGTGGGGTGGATCTGATTCAAGTTTGTTCGAATCGGCCCCCTGGGTTTATATTTGGGCTCAGTATAGGAGCCCAAATTTGAACTTACTGCATTTCAGGCAAATTTCTTTGAAAATCTTCTTCTCCACATCCAGCAGGCAGAATCTTTGATATTTGGTATACAACATTGTGGGGTGGATCTGATTCAAGTTTGTTCAAATTGGCCCCTTGGGTTTATATTTGGGCTCAGTATAGGAGCTCAAATTTGAACTTAGAGCATTTCAGGCAAATTTCTTTGAAAATCTTCATCTCAAGATCCAGCAGGCTGAATCTTTTGATATTGGGTATGGAACATTGTGGGGTGGATCTGATTCAAGTTTGTTCAAATCGGCTCCCTGGGTTTATATTTGGGCTCAGTATAGGAGCCCAAATTTGAACTTAGTGCTTTTCAGGCAAATTTCTTAAAAAATCTTCTTCTCCAGATCCAGCAGGCAGAATCTTTTGATATTTGGTATGCAACATTGTGAGGTGGATCTGATTCTATTTTGTTCAAATCGGCTCCCTAGATTCATATTTGGGCTCACTATAGAAGCTCGAATTCGAACTTAGTGCATTTCAGGCAAATTTCTTCAAAAATCTTCTTCTCCAGATCCTGCAGGCAGAATCTTTTGATATTTGGTATGCAACATTGTGGGGTGGATCTGATTCCAATTTGTTCAAATCGGCCACCTGGATTCATATTTGGGCTCACTATAGGAGCCCAAATTTGAACTTGGTGCATTTCAGGCAAATCTTCTTCTCAAGATCCAGCAGGCAGAATCTTTTGATATTTGGTATGCAGCATCCTTAGGGGGGTGAGATGCAAGTTTGTTCAAGCCATGTCCCTAGGTCCATATTTGGGCTCACTGTGGGAGCTTGAATTGTAACTTTGTTCGAAATGAGGAATTTTCTTGAAAAATCTTCTTCTTCAGATCCAGCAGTCGGAATGGTTTGATATGTGGTGAGTAGCATCCTTGGGTGGGTGGGGGGGGGGGGGGGGGATTCAAGTGTGTTAAAGCCAAGTCCCTGTGAGAGCCCAAATTATAACGTAGTCAATATGAGGAATTTTTCTTTAAAAATCTTCTTCTTCAGATTCAGCAGTTGGAATGTTTTGATATTTGGCATGGAACAACCTTAGGGGGCTGAAATTCAAGTTTGTTCAAGCCAAGTCCCTTGGTTCATATTTGGGCTCACTATGGGAGCCTGAATTACAGCTTAGTTCAAAATGAGGAATTTTCTTTAAAAATCTTCAGATCCAGCAGAATGCTTTTGATATTTTTTATGCAGCATCCTTAGGGGGGTAAGATTCAAGTTTGTTCAAGCCATGTCCCTAGGTCCATATTTGGGCTGATTGTGGGAGCTCGAATTGTAACTTGGTTCAAAATGAGGAATTTTCTTTAAAAATCTTCTTCTTCAGATCCAGCAGTCGGAATGTTTTGATAATTGGTGTGCAGAATCCTTAGGGGTGTGAGTTTCAGGTTTGTTAAAGCCAAGTCCCTGGGTTCATATATGGGCTCCCTGTGGGAGCCCGAATTATGACTTAGTTCAATATGAGGAATATTCTTTAAAAATCTTTTTTTAGATCCACTGGTCAGAATATTTGGATATTTGGTTTCAGCTTTTATTAGGAGGAGCAGATGCAACTTGTGGAAATCAATTCTCTGGGTTGATATTTAGGCTACCATGTCAGGTGAGTGCCCTCAGGCCCCCTGGGGCCTCTTGTTCATTCTGTTGCTTTCACTCTCACCCTCAGCACTAAGTAAATTATTGAGTCAGCCATTTCACAGCGAAACAGTCCAGATCGCAATTAAGTAATCGTAAATCATAGGCCTGCCTGTTTCCAAATATTATTTTCTTATGCATTGAAAATCACTGCCGGTAATTTTCAACTCTTGATAAAAAAATATCGGACTTTGAGCTGGCGAAGGGCCGAGTTGTCCAGTCTATTTTTGTACCCACGTTATCGCGCATTTTACATTCATTCACACTTTCGAGAATTTCGTTGCATCCCGACTTCATGACCTATTCGTTCGCACGTGCAATTCGTTTAAATGGCATGGGAATAAAGCATTTTTCTTTGTAGTTTTACATTTGGATTTACCATTTGAATTCAACTTACCTCGTTCTTACCTGAACACATGTACCGGAGCATTCCTTCTTTTACCGGCGTGAGTAATAACAAACAGTTGACATATATCTTTTAATAAATACGATACACGAGTAATAACAAACACAGTTGACATATATCTTTTAATAAATACGACACATTGAATGTATCAATGAAGTATACAATACAAACAAATATAATTTATAAATATACTGTAATCAGTCATCAAACCTCCCTGTTCAGTCCACAAGACTTCCATTCCTTTAGCCAGATTTACGGAATTGTTTTAACATTTTTCAACCCAAATCGGGGGTGCGACTTATACAAGGGTTATAGGCGCAGGGGGGATATTTTGTATGAAAAGTAGGGTGCGACTTATACATGGGGGCGACTTATACATGGACATATACGGTAGTACTAATCCATGGCTTCTGGTAACAGTGTGCAGACGTATGACCAACGTGCCATTCTTTTTTCTTCCACCATCTTGTGAAGATGCGTATCTTTGTGCTAATCAACAGTGATCTCTTTTGACTTGATGTTGGCAATGTTCCTGTTCGGAATATTGGACTCATAGCTGTTTCTTCACCATCCAAACATACAGGGCTGTATTTTTGTATATTCTCTCGATTTTTTCACCAAATTTTTTGTGATATATCTCTATACCGATTTTACGTGCGATTTCCATGAACCGTGCTGTTTTGGTCTCTTGTTCATTAATGCTAACCCCTTGGGTTCTGCTTTTATCTGAGTTAGGTGTCAGCTGTGGGCTGTTGTTGCAGCTTTTCTCCCCTCTGTTGAGGGTCGAACAAATTTCTGCCAATTCCCCTTTTTGGCTGTTGGGGTACTTCTTACTGTTCCCATCGGGCCTTTGTCTCCTGCCTCCTTACTCTGGTAGCTGGGGGTGTTCTGATTTATTTTTTCTTTGGGTTCACCTTCCCATCTACATTGCTCTCACCAGATATGCCTAGGACCATACCTTGTGGGCAATTTTTGTTGCCTTAGCATGTTGAAGTTTCCCTTTATTCATGCTCCACTTATATGGGTGTTCTGTTGAAAAACCCTGTTGGCAATGTGGTCTTCCTCCTTTAGGGCTTCAGTCTATCATGTAGTTCGGGCACATGGCCATTCCTCCCGCACCTGTGGGAAAGTGAACGCAGTCGTTTGGCACCTCCCGAACTGACTCCTCCTGGAGAGAGTTCTACCGCCTTGGTGGTGGTTTTGCAGTCTTTTCTGGCAGTGGATACTGCGGTAGCTGCTGACTTTGTGACGAAGAGATGCCTGCTTTCGGGACTGCTGTCTCCCTCCGGTCGACTTCTGAGACTGTCACTAGGCTTGTGACTCCTCCTTTGGAGCTGAGCTCGTTTGCTCTCTCCACTTTTTGGCCTTTGTCAACAACTACTGATGTATCCACTCCTGCTGCTGCTCCATTAGTGACGTCATCGGTCTCCATTTCAGCCAGCCTTTGCTTATCCCTTCATGGAATTCTGCTTTGATGGACGTGGGTTCTTGGCCTCAACCTTCCCTGACTTCAACTTAGCGAAGTCGTATGGGGTTGCTGACCAGTTTCTCTGCTTCGATCTCCCAGCCAACGGACCAGGCAGGTTTTAATTTGGAGTCAGTTGTCCATGGTGGGGTCACCATGGACTGTGCTGTGCTTCTGTCCACTCATTCTGGTCCTTCAGCCAGTTTAGTGGGACCAGCACAATCTGTGCAGCCTGGACCTTCTGTCCCTTCTGTTTCTGCACTTCAGATCCTTGGAGTATCCATACCCTTTTCAGCATCTGCCTTTAGATATCTCGGCCTCCACCTGTCCTTCCGTGTCATTGTTCTTGAGGATCGTAATCCTTCGCATGTTAAGAGGGTCAGATGTGAAGCCACTTTGCCTGGTCCTTCCCATGTCGGACCGGTAGATTTGGGCCGTGAGCTTAGGGAGGCCTCTCCTTGCTCACATAGGTTCTTTCCAAGAGCCTTCCCTTGCCTCCAGGGAGGCTACTGGTAGTTTCCAGGCACCCTCGGTTGCACCGCCTCCCGGGATTGGAAGCAGGCTGCTTTCTGATCCCCCTGGTGTTTCTACACCACGTGAGGCTTCGATTGGTGTGTCCGAGATGGACTCTGAAGATGGTTCAAACATACCTGATGTTGAGAGCCATCACTTTTTTGACTTGGGGGCGGCTCTTGACTTTGTGTTTGAGTTCCTTCCAGAGCTTACACCATCAGACCAGCCAGAAGTTTCAGCCAGGCCACGATCATCGTTCGCATGCCTACAGCCTGTGGAGCAACCTGCTTCTGGTCGCTTTCAACCGTACCAGTCTGTACAGGTGGTTGAATCTTTTGCAGCATTGGACTCTAAGCTGAGTTCAAAGGCTATGAAGACTTCGTTCGTCACAAGGGCTGATACCTTTTTGCTCCCTGTGCGTTATCATTCCTACGATTCTGCCAGACTTTGACGGTCTTGGATCTGCACTCCTCCCTCTGGCTTGGAGGTCGGTTGTTATTCCTGTGGTGACTTTGGAGTCCCTGTTTGGCTTATCCAGAGAGATGCTGGACATGCTTTCTCTATCGGATCACATTGTCTCTGCCTCGCAATTGGCTGCTTATCTGCTTTCAGATAAGTTTGATGACATACAAGCTCCTTTGCTTGTGATTTCTAAGGCACTCATGCATCTTACTCACACAGATGCCTGTACCATGGCTCATCTGGAATTAGTTCACCAGGATGCTGTGTTGGACACTAGCCACTCCCTTCCTGAATGGCAGAGCGCTGCTCTTTGATCCACTTCTTTGGTGGGCCTGCATCTATTCCATGTTTCCATGGCAACTGTCCGGAATGACATCTTGCATCATTCCAAAAATCGGCTGCTGCTTCGCCAGCTTGATCAGCCTTCTGTTGGAGGCCAGGGCTGTTTCAAGCCTAACAAGCACCCTTCTGCTTCCTCTACGAAGCGAAGGGCTGATCCTCCTGCCTCCGCTTTTTCCTCTTACTCACAAGGTAAGGGTAAGCATAGGCAGACCAGAAGGAGGTCTGCTCGATTCGTCCCAGGTTGGAGGAAGGATATAAGAGTTTGCAGACCATCGGGCCACGATCACATCTGATGCTTGGTTGTTAGATTTTATTCTGTCCGGTCTGTGGATATCCTTTCAGAGGCACCCCACATTGTCGAGGGTGCCGCTTCCAACCCAAGTTCCTTCAGATGGTTCACGTCAGGACTTTTGATCATGGAGATAGACAATCAAAGGGGGTGATCGGGGTTGTCAAGAACATTCATTCAGTGGGATTTTGTCCCCGCCTGTTCTTGGTACCGAAGAAGGATGGCCGACTCTGACCTATTATCAATCTGAGTATCCTGAACCAGTCTACCATTGCTCTCAAGTTCAGCATGGAGACTTTCAGGTTGGTTCACCGCTCCCTTCACCAGGGAGAGTTCGCTTCCAGCATCGACCTGCAAGACACTTACTTTCATGTTCCGATTCATCGGTCATCGCGAAAGTATCTCAGGTTCACTTTTCTGGATCGTGTTTACCAGTTCAAGGCCATGCCTTTCGGCCTCCACCTGGCTCCTTGGCCCTTCATCCAACTGATGTTGCATGTGATAACCTTCCATTGCATACAGTCCAGGGTGACAACTTTAGCATATCTGGAAGATATCCTCCAGAGGCACTCCAATGCTGCTCTTCTGGAGTTCGTTGTCGACACACTTTTGAACACTTTTGAACACTTTTGAGCCTGCTTTCGTTGTTAGGGTTCAGAGTAAACAAGGAGAAGTCGGATCTTCTCCCTTCTGTTTTGTTATCAGGGGATGGACTGCGAGAGCAGTGATTCACTCAGCTTTCACCCTGACTCTGAATCAGTCCGCGACAGCTTGGAGTATTCTCCGGTTGCTCGATCTCTGCGGTTCGGTGATGAATCTCACTCCTTTAGGTCGGCTGCATGTCATATCTCTCCAACACTTTCTGCTCAGTCGTTGGAGGCTGAATGTCGATCCTCTGGATCTGGAGCTTCAGTTACCAGCATCTCTCAGGTGCCGGCTTCTTCCCTGAACGGATGTTCAGTGGATTAAGCAGAGAGTTCCGTTGGTCTTGCCCATGTCCGATCGTGTTCTGACGGCAGACGCTAGCGATCTTGGATAGGGTATGACATTGGATTCTCTAGGTCTTTCCCTTCAGGGTGTTTGGGACCAGGATCAGGCAGCTCTTCACATCAACCAGAAGGGGCTTCTTGCTCTTCTGATGAGATTCTGGCAGTGCATCCCCCACCTTTCGAATCATCAGGTCCTTCTGTTGTCCGACAATTCAACAGTGGTCACTTACGTCACTTACATTCTGCCTCAGGTTCTAGCCAAGATACAAAACTGCAGTTGTCGCATCATTCTGATTGCTAGCCTATCACCTCAGCATGTGTGGTTCAATCAACTCTGCTCTCTGTTGGCGGCAGTTCCGGTACGTCCCCCTCTATGTCATGGCTTTTTTTGTCAAGGTCACCCGAGGAGGTTTCACATCGACCCGACTTCATTGTGCCTTAAAGCTTCACGCACATCTTTTGTCCTGTCTCCTCCGTAGAGGTTTTTCAAGATGAGCAGTGGAGTGCCTTTCTTGTTCAAGATGGCACTCCACAGGTTTAGCATATGCGGCTAAGTGGAAGGTCTTCTGTCGATGGTGTGTTGATCACTCTGTTGGTTATGCCAATCCTTCGTTTACACAGATTGCGGAGTTTCTGGTATATCTGTTTGATTCTCAGGGTCTCCAACCTGTTACCATCAAGGGGTACAGGTCTATGCTTTCAGAGACATTTTTCGTATGTGGGAAAGCATTGTATCGGCACTATCTGTACCTATCCATGCTTATTTGGCACTTTTCTTTGAAAAGACCTAGAGTTTGCTGCTGACCAAGATGGAATCTTTCTTGGGTGCTGCTTTGCTTGGGGGAGGGGGAGGGGGAGGGGCTCTGTTCGAACCATTATCCCATGTGGATATGCATTTTCTCACAAGACTGCTTTTCTGATGACTTTTGCCTCAGCCGAAGTTAGTGAGCTTCACACCCTCTTGGTTGATCCGGCCTTTTTCAGGAGCTCTGCCAACTGTGTTACTTTTACTACTGATTGCTCCTTTCTGGCCAAGAATCCGATACCAGACTCTACTCCTCCTCCTATCTGTATCAGGGCTCTTCCGTCTGTTGAGGGTAATCACCCTTTGCTCTGTCTGGTTCATGCTATTTGCATTTACCTCAAACAGATGCAGTTTATCAGGAAAGGCAGGAAACGATTCTTTCTGTCTGTTATCCATGGTCGACAGAAGATCTCTCCTCATTCCATTTCTAGGTGGATTTGTCTCGCTATTCGTGCATCATACACTCGTCTGGCGACTGACAATTGTATTACCAATCACATTTCTGCCCACAAGGTGCATGCATTTTCTACCTTGTGGGTTTATGCTAACTCGATCAAGTTGTCAGATGTTATGCAGGCAGCCTACTGGAGAAACGCTTTTTCTTTCTCCACTTTCTACCTACGTCAGTGGTGGGAGCAGTCTGAGGACCTTTTTTCTTTAGGCCCTCTTTCTTCTGCTCCAGCGGTAATCAACCCTAGCCATTAGGCTTCTTCTAACGTCAGTTCCAGCCCTGTGCTTGGGTACTGTCATTTCTGTCTGTGTGTCACACAGAGCCATGCACCTCATCTCTCATTGTCGTTTCTAATGTTTGTGATGCTACGGTTTTATAGGCCTTGGGTACTCTTCTTCTGGCTGCATTTCCAACACAGTCAGGTTATGTGGGGGTTGGTTATGTGATTCCCTCCTCCCATTGTCTATTCAGCCTGTTGTAAACAATTCTGAGGTAGGTTGATAAGAAATTTAAATTTTGTAGTAAATTTCCTTTCTTATTATACCTACCACAATTGTTTACCTGGAGGCCCTCCTGTCTTCTTATTCGGGTAAGAATCCTTCCTCCCCACTGATTACATAACTCAAAGGTTGGCAGATTCAAATAGAATGACACGTTGGTTATACGTCTGTGCACTGGTATCAGAAGCCGCGGATTATTACAAGGAGAAGAGTGTCCCCTACTGGGTTTGTGCCGGGCGCTCTCAACCCAGTTTGGCTTATTTTTTCTTGGTGCTCTTCGTGTGTTGGGAAAAGCTTTTTCGAACAGCATCATTAAGGCTTGCTATTTCATTCTGAATGTGATGGCTCTAGTTCCGATTGGGGTATTTATGTTCAGATATCTGAACAGTCTTCTGCATTTTTTGGAATACCGATACCAGTATTCAGTTTAGAATATTGTGAGTCCAATTGTCAACCATAAATAATCAAGACTCTTCCGGTTAACTCTTTACCTAATAGATCATCTGAATCAGCCAGCATAATTTACATACTGATCAGTTGAAAAAAGCTTGTTCCAATGAGGGGTCATGTGATATGGTTTTGTTAAAAATTTTGCAAAAATATAATTATGGCCTCATAAAGCTGATCATCTGTTTCTCAGGGCATTTTTTGTAAAATTGCATGTGGGTAAGCAGTTTTTATTTTTTTTTTTATTTTTGTAATTATTTCTTTGCCATCTAAAGTTCATGTTATTAGTTTAGTTTATGTTTTAGGCCTCAGCCTCATAATCTACAGAATAGCAATGGTAATGGTGTATTTTGTCCCTTGGGTGCAAGAAGGCTTTGCAGTGCCAAAGCACTGCAAAGCCTTTTTGCACTCAAGTGACAAATTCATCAATTTTATTAACTAGGGTAAATTATGATTATAAAAAGAGAGCATGTGGCATCCAAAAGGACCATGTGGGAGGACCTGAGAAACAGATTTTTAACTTTTTTAGGCCAAAATAACAAATATTGATATCGTGCACAGGTGTAAAGGGTTGAAAAGCCTGACTTTCTCGCTACAGAGATATAAGTGCCGATCACATGGTGTTATTTATGTACTCATTTTTTTTTTTTTGTTCTTTTCTAGGTGGATCTCCCTTAGATATGGGATTTAGAGGATGTATGCACACATTGCTTCTAAATTTTAAAGAAGTTGTGATATCTCCTGATCTTTTAAAGGATGGTGCACAGTTTGGTACTTGTTCAATTTTAGACAGGTGCACTCCTTTACCATGTGAACATGGTGGATTATGTACCCAGAACTGGGATAACTTCTACTGTAATTGTACAGGAACTGGATACACTGGAGAAATTTGTCGCACATGTGAGTGGAAAGTAATAAGCCATTGTTTAGCCTCTTCTGAAGTCACCTAAGTTCATGAATCCCCAGGATTACTTTTTATAATAATATTTTTTTATTTATTTATTTATTTTATTGATGTTTTAAGGTCATATATTTATGCACAATGGCTAATCATGACCGTGACAGTTTTTACGGGTGGAGGAAGCCGGAGTACCCGGAGAGAACCACCGAGCAACGACGAGCAGCTGCCAGCTCCCCAACATCGTAACTCCGCACTGCAGCACAGGCAGGGTTAGATTGGTTGAAGACATGCGTACCATCGACGTGCAGTACACCTTAGTACACGGCGTCATCGTGCCCCCACGCGGGCAATGGAGATGAAGTGTCTTGCCCAAGGACACAACGCGGTTGCCGCAGGTGGGATTCGAACCGAGGACCTCTCGGCTTGCAGCCTGCACCTCTACCTACTGAGCCACCGCGCTCCCCTTTTATAATAATAACTACCGTATATAGATGTACACAGTGCTGATGACTTAACAGTGTTTGTACATCATTGTCAAAGGATAAATGCAGCCTACTGCTCATGTTCTCAAGGAAGAATTTTAGACTTTTTAACCCTTTACCTAACATGAAAAGCAGACGACACTTGAAAATAAAATTCTTCAAAAACTAATTTTTTTTTCATTGATGAGCTTGTTCCAAAGAGGGGTCATAACCTGTGTTTATGAGCAGGGTTCTCGCGGGCCTGGAAAAGCCTGGAATTTCAAAAATGAAGTTCAAGGCCTTGAAAAGCCTTGATTTGGCTCTCTGGGCCTGGAAAAGCCTTGATAAATGAAGCATTGCACGCCGAGTTGAGATGAATGAAATACGTCCGAAATGGTTCGAGTGGTTCAACTACGATAAGCCTGGAAAAACCTTGAATTTAACTTTCTATTAGCCTTGAAACTCCTTGAATTTGGGGTGTATATGGCCTGGAAAAGCCTGGAATTTCATGTCAGGTCAGGTGCAGGAACCCTGATGAGACAAAAAATGAAAAAAATAATGAAAATTAATTGGCGATTTTTGTGAATAGTGCTGGCCAGATTTGGCCATTATGTTTGGTAAAGGATTAAAAGGAATATAAAGGTGGCAGTTTGTTGCTGTTTGGGTACTTGAAGGGTTACTCGTTGAATGCTGCAATCCTCTATCATAGTTAAAAAGTGTGGAAAGCCAGTTTAGTGACCTTACTCTGTGTACAATTAGGACATACAGAGTAGAACTTCTGCTTCTCAGGCCATTTTCTTTTATAAAAAATACCTGTGGAAGAGCATTCTCAGGCCATTTTTTTTTATAAAAAATATAATTTTTATTTTACTTTTGTAATTATTATTTCTTGATCCTCAGAGGTTGATATATTTGGTTCGTTTCATGTTTTAGGCCTCATGATGTACAGAATAACATGGGTAGTGGTGTATCTTATCGATTTTATTAACTTATAGCACACTAAATTATTGTTGGTTGTCAAAATTTGTTCACATATCTTTGCCTAGTTACAAATTATGGGAGAATGTCTTTGGGCACTCTCCCATAATTGGTAACAAGGCAAATCCGTATGGAGGAAATAACTTTATATCAAAGATAATAAGAGGCACATCCATAGACTGTGAGACCTGCATGATGTGTTACCTGCATTCCAGAATAAAGCCCAAATACCGGCTTCCAGCTCTCAACCAGTTAACTTTGGTAATTCATCTGACATGAACCGATTTTGTTTTTCAAAGTATGCATTGGGAATACAAAGAGAACTTGTGGAAAGCCTGAGTAACAGATTTTCATCTTTTTTAGGCCATAGCTTGTTTGCTCAACAGTAGAATACCAAGTGATAAACAGAATCTTCAAACTTTCCCCAGTTCATCGTTAAATTTCTGAAACACATTTAGGAAATTAGGCCTGGACACTGTAAAAGGTTTGGTCACTACATAATTTATGAAAAATTGAAAAAATAATTATGTTTGACTGAAAATTATATTACAGTAAAACCTGTCTTGAGAGACCACTGTCTTGAGAGACCACCTGTCTTGAGAGACCGCATCTACCAGACACCGATTGGTTTTACTCTATAATGGACCTGCTATGGGAGACCACCTGGCTTGAGAGACCACTGTGACCTGGTACCAACTTGTATTTTTATGCCGTAATGGACCTGTCTTGAGAGACCGCCCCTTTGAAGACTGAAACCATGACAAAAACGTTTTACTTGTTGTGTAATTGGAAAATCCATTGTGGTTATACTAACATAATTAAAAGTATTAAAAGCTCTTAATTGGGTTTCAATTGCTAACTCATTAAAGATTGAGCTGTTTTATAAGACCCCTGTGAAAAGATCAGGATTATTGCTGAATAAACAATTTCATACATACCTGAAATGTGACAGATAGGAATAAAAATAAATTTGTGTTGAAAATCTTTTTGTAACAAATTGAAATGGACTGTTATAAAAATTATAAAAATAAATTAGTGTTGAAAATCTTCAATGAAGATTTTCAACACTAATTTATTTTTATAATTTTTATAACAGTCCATTTCAATTTGTTACAAAAACTTCATAAAAAAGAACAGCTACAAAGTAATTACAAAAATCCATTCTTCTCCATTTCTGAATTTTGTAGCTGGTTATTCACTGACTTGTTATGAGAGACCACCGGTCTTGAGAGACCACTTTTGTGTGGCCCGAAGGGCAGTCTCTCAAGACAGGTTCTACTGTACTCTCATGTTTTATGTCATTTATATGAAAGCACCCAATCTGTATCTGTACATATTTTTCTTTCTTATTTTCTAGTGATTGTTTGTGAACGTGGGCTTCTTGTCTGTTGGTTTGTTTGGGTCTATTATTGGGTATCTCAAAAGGCTGGAACTCATCATTCACATGAGTTCCCTAGACCCTCCCCTCCCTAACTCTGCCCCTTCCCCCCCTCCCCACATGCCCCATTGGGCCCTCTTGTTTTAATACTGGTTGCAGACTAGCCTAGGAAAAATATTTGAGTTCAGCACATGAAAGTCTGTGAATCTGTTTTCCAAATCTGTTGGAATACTCAGTATTTCAACTGATGATAATATACTTTGTTTTTTCAGCATCATATCCACTTTCTTGTGTTCACCACAAATTCTACAGCATTGAAACCAGCGATGAAGTGATTAAAATAGATGTTGATGGATCAGGTGAGATGGAACCATTTGAGGTGACCTGTAAATACAGTAAGTATCAATATTTTGATTCATTTCTGAAATTGAACTTCAGGCTGTTAAACAAAATGTCTTGTTTCTCCTTCATCATTGAAAATCTGTCTCATCACGTTTTTAATACCCCCACTCTCAAAGAGAAGTGAGGTGGGGTATACTGGATTACATGTATCCATCCATCTGTGCATGCACCTATCCATCCATGCATCCATCTGGCAGCAATGAAATTTGGTATGAGGGATCCGTATGACAAGCCACTTCTGCACATGTTATAAAAAGGCATTTTTTAACAGAGGTATGGGCCTGACTTTGTATTTATTTCATTTATGCTTCATCAGTCCGGTACTGCAGTGGAGGTGTAAATTACTTTCAGCAACAGCTCTTGTTTCACCTGGATATCTCTTTGATGAAACTATTTGGCACCTGCAGGACTCAAAATTTAACCAGCTATATCTTGTTTGACAGAGCTCCTTCAGTGATAATAGTACCTCCACTCAGGTTTTCGGGGGAATGGTAATCTTTTTCCTGCATAATGCATGAATACATACACGATTGTCTCGAATATAGGACAAAACCCCCTCGGACAAAACACCCTCGAACAAAACCCCCTCAGGACAAAACACCCTCGGACAAAACCCCCTCACTTTTACTGACAAAATGGACAAAACCCCCTCACTTGAGAAAAAAATGATGATGAAAAAAATGAGGTGATAAATGTTGAAGTGAATAAATAAAAAGAATACTGTCAACACCATTATCATATATTAGAAAAGAGTCTCCATCTGATGATAATGCCCACTCTCCCTCAACTATCAACTCTGATAAAGTCTTTGGGCTCTGTGGCAAATATTTAGCTTGTTCATGACGGAGAGAATGCTTCACGGAGTTGATATCCCCAATGGCAGCTTGTACGGAAACGGGAGCTGTTGCAATAGTGTCTGTCAGGAGCTGGCTGTTTGTACCTCTTGAACCTGGAGCCCGCTCTTTCATCTCTGCACGTAGTTTTGTTGCCTCAACGCCGCCGTTTTTAGGATCATGCGAATGTTCGGTGGAACTAAAAACAGAGTTCATTTCAACATTTGTAGTAACAGCTGCCTTACACAAAAATGCTGATCTGTTTGAGCACTCCCATCGGATTTTATTTTGACGTGTGTATTTCTTAGTATACATGTAGCCATCAAGCACAAGTTTCAGACCACCTTTGTGGTTTTTGATAATCTCCATAATATAGCACTAATTGACAATATTTTGAATACTGAGAAAGCATCACAAAACTGGCATATTTATAACATTATGACAGAGAATGTTGTTCTAAAACTTTGTCATGCCAGTGTAATAAAACAACATAAATGGTTATTGAAGTCAGCAAAATTAAAAAATTGAAAGTGCAGATAGCTTGCAAAATGGGATTACTAAAACAACAAAGCTATACCTCAAAGAAGTAATGGAACAGAAGACACAAGCTAGTATCCCAGCAATTTGAGCAAAATTGAAAAATTGAAAGTGCAGATAGCTTGCAAATGGTATTACTAAAACAACAAAGCTATACATCAAAGAAATAATGGAACAGAAGACACAAGCTAGTATCCCAGTACTTTGGAGATTTGTTGTTATAACAACAACAACAGCCATCTGTACTTTTATTGGTTAAGTACAGATGACTTGCAAAATGGTGTTACTGAAACACAAGACACAAGTTAGTAATATATAATATATATAATGTCTGAGGGGGTTTTGTCCTGAGGGTTTTTTTCCCTGAGGGGTTTTTGTCCTACGATGCAAAAAATGAGGGTGTTTTGTCTGATGGGGTTACAAGCTAGTATCCCAGTACTTTGGAGATTTGTTGTTATAACAACAACAACAGCCATCTGTACTTTTAGTGGTTAAGTACAGATGACTTGCAAAATGGTGTTACTGAAACACAAGACACAAGTTAGTAATATATAATATATATAATGTCTGAGGGGGTTTTGTCCTGAGGGGTTTTTGTCCTACGATGCAAAAAATGAGGGGGTTTTGTCTGATGGGGTTTTGTCCTGAGTGGGGTTTTGTCCTGTTACCGATTGTCTCATCCTGGCATCTCTGGTTTTCAGCTGTTTAGCATTATCCATTGCCCAGATAAGGCTTGAAAGACAGACTGTGGTTAGGCTGGAATAAAACTAAATGTATGACAAGGGGGGCATCTTCCTATATTGCCTGTAATGCAAGAGATGAATTACTATACAGCTAGATATATAATACTAGATAGCTGATAACAATGTCTAATGTGTGTAAGTTTGGCAGTGAAACAGGCTATAAATTTTAGTGCTGAAATGGTTAGTCAAATAATCAGTTGCAGAAGCTGTCAACCGAGTAACCACCATACCTGTATATACTACTCAAAGTTTGCTAAGCACCAAATATTTGACACATCATTGTGAAGTTTGCTTGTGACATATTTGCGATATTTTTGGTGGATATGATTGAGGAATGTATTGAGATGGTCCCCAGTGTTTACATAAGCTCTCTTGACAGGCAGACTTTTCGTGACAGTCATGGAAAGCATGTACCCCTTGATTTTCATGATGTTTTCGTGTACTGTCTACATGTACATGACATGTGTAGGGTATTCAATCTTCATTTCAACACAAACCCTTGTGATTTAATGATCGAATATGGCAAATGCAAATGTAAGAAGACATTTGTCTGAAGCAGAAATGTGGCGGGCTGCAGGGATGGTGGAGCAAGGGGCTACCCATCGTCAGATTGGTGAAGCCCTTGGTGTGCACCATACGGTGATCACCAGAGCCTTAGCATGATTTCGGCAGTATGGCACACCAGTAAGATGGTATGGTGGTGGCAGAGACAGGGCAACATCTGCAGCTGAAGACCTGTTTTTGATCAAATGTTTCGACGCAGACTATCTGGGCAAGGTTGCTCAAAGGTGGTTTCCGATCGAGAAGACCATGTATTCGCATTCTGCTGTTCCACAAGCATCACCAGGAACAATATGAACGGGCCATGGACCACGTTCGATGGACTAGAAAAGATTGGCGACCTGTCCTTTTTAGCTCACCTACATCTGTAAGATGTGGTGAGCTATTGTGATAACCTCGGGCGTCGGCGTCCGGCGTGTCCAATATTGTAAGAGTTTATGTTAAGGTGAATTTCTGAAGCATCAGTGGGCTCAGGCCTTTGATATTGCATATGTAGGTTCTAGGGGACTATTAGAACAGTATTTAACCCTGAAACTACGACTTTTTTCCAAATTTCAGCTAAAATTTTCTGCCAAAAGTTTGTTGTAAGAATTTGCGTTTAGGTGTTGTAAGAATTTGTGTTAAAGTCAGCTTTTGTGCAGATTGTGCTGGTTTAACTTCTCATTACTGTTGATTTTCATATTTCAATAACAACTGTAGGTATTAACCCTACTGTATGCAGAAATTTAACGAAAATTTTCTTTTTTTTCACTCAAAATTTTCATGTTTTTCTCGGACTTAGTAAATTTTAAGTTGTAAAACTTTGTGTTTAAGTGAGTTGTGTTTCTATGTGTCTTTCCAGGTGATTAATATTCTACACTTGGGTTACTGAACTCCATTGCAGTAATATTTAACCCTCATTACATGCATATTTGAGGAATTTGAGGTTGATTTTCTGCCAAAACTTGTTGTAAGAATTAGCGTTTAGGTGTTGTAAGAATTTGTGTTAAAGTCAGCTTTTGTGCAAATTGTGGTGCTTTAACTTCTCATTACTGTTGATTTTCATATTTCAATAACAACTGTAGGTATTAACCCGACTGTATGCAGAAATTTAACTGAATTTTTTTTTTTTTTCAGTCAAAATTTTCATGTTTTTCTCGGACTTAGTAAATTTTAAGTTCTAAAAGTTTGTGTTAAGGTGAGGTGTTAAGCTGAGTTCTCAAAGATCAGTGGGCTCAGGCCTTTGATATTGCATATGTAGGTTGTAGGGGACTATCAGAACAGTATTTAACCCTGATACTACAACTTTTTTCCAAATTTCACCTAAACTTTTCTGCCAAAAGTTGTTGTAAGAATTTGCGTTTAGGTGTTGTAAGAATTTGCGTTAAAGTCAGCTTTTGTGAAGCTTGTGCTACTTTAATTTCTCATTACTGTTGATTTTCATATTTCATTAACAACTGTAGGTATTAACCCTACTGTATGCAGAAATTTAATGGAAATTTTCTATTTTTCAGTCAAAATTTTCATGTTTTTCTCGGACTTAGTAAATTTTAAGTTGTAAAACTTTGTAAACTTTGTGTTTAGGTGAGTTGTGTTTCTATGTTTGTTTCCAGGCGATTAATATTCTACGCTTGGGTTACTGAACTCCATTGCAGGAATATTTAACCCTCATTATATGCATATTTGAGGAATTTGAGGCTGATTTTCTGCCAAAACTTGTTGTAAGAATTAGCGTTTAGGTGTTGTAAGAATTTGTGTTAAAGTCAGCTTTTGTGTAGATTGTGGTGCCTTCATCTCTCATTACTGTTTATTTTCTCATTTCAATAACAACTGTAGGTATTAACCCTACTGTATGCAGAAATTTAACTGATTTCTTTTCCTTTTTTCAGTCACAATGTTCACGTTTTTGTCTGACTTACTCAATTTTAAGTTCTAAAAGTTTGTGTTAAGGTGAGGGGGATTTTGGGACTTATATTCACTTTCTTTAAAAAAAAATTTTTTAACTTTTTTTTTTTAATACTTTCTCATACTTGTTACTAGTAACATTAAGGCTTATTTTAGTTGTTGATGTGATGTATTTTTGTTGGGACTTATAGTCACTTTCTTGAATGAATGTTTTTCCGCAACTCTTCTTTAACCAATGAATGTACTTACAATTTCAGTGATTTATGAAAGCCTTGAATGAATGTTTTTCCGCAACTCCTCTTTAACCAATGAATGTACTTACAATTTCAGTGATTTATGAAAGCCTTTCCTAATTCTTATTTATGATTTAATATCTGGCCTCACGATTCATATTCTTAATCATAAACATTTCTAAAAGAAAAAAAATGCTTTTATATCCAATGATTTTATGTTGAATTGATATATAATAAGTGCAGAAATATAGACTTTCCAAAGCCATCACATAAACCACATTAATCATTTGATCCCTAGTTAATGATTTATATTAACTAAATATTAGGCATGTTACATTGGAACGACATTATCAAGTGCGAATGTAGGTGAGCGTTGGGATGTAACATCCCTCTTGTTACAGATGAGTCAAGGTACTGCCTAGACGACACAGATAGTCGTTCTAAGGTATGGAGAAGACCAGGAGAGCGATTCCATGCAGCCAACATTGCTGAGCATAACCGCTATGGTGGAGGGTCAATCATGGTCTGGGGCGGCATCAGCAGGGATGGACATACAGAGCTCTGTGTCCTTGAACGTGGTACATTGACTGCACAGCGGTATATTGATGAGATCCTGGATGTCCACGTCAGACTGTATGCAGGTGCAGTGGATAATAGATTCAATCTGATGGACGATAATGCCCATCCTCATGTTGCCTATGCTGTCGGAGGGTACCCACAGAGGGAGGGGATTGAGCGAATGGATTGGCCAGCAAGATCCCCTGACCTCAATCCAATCGAACATGTCTGGAATGAGTTGCAGCTTGCAAGTTCAGCCCGTCCAGTCCAGCCAAGAAGTGTCCAGGAGCTTGGTGCCATGCTGGTCCAAGAATGGAACAACATCCCACAAAGGACCACCAGGAACCTGATTGGGAGCATGAGAAGGCGTTGTGAAGCTGTAATTAACAGTAATGTGTCTCAAACTCGATATTGAACCCATACAAATTCGCTCCGTCAACTTTTTGGCAAATTGAAAAATTTCCTCTTTTACCAAAAATTTCCATTTGCCATGGTTATCGTATTCAAAAGATAAAAAATAATGTCAAACACAAACAAAATCTTAATTTCTGTACTTAAATCATTAAAGATATAATTAACTAAAAATATATACACTTTTCATCACAATATTTCAACTAAAACGTAAAACAGGCAGTTGGATTTTCTTGGTGCTTTGCAAACTTTGAGTTGTATAGTTTACGGGGTAACATCAGGAAAATAAATAGTATTTGACCACAAGATGATAGAATTCTTTTGCTGATGTAAGCATTGTCAAACATTTGTCGATTTACAGTGATGGTACTCAAAGTAACTTGAAAGGGTTAAAGTGTTGGAATGTTGAATGAACAGTTATTTCGGTCGCTTGGGCTGTCAAGTCATGGATAAATATATTTTACTCTGCATCAAACTGGTAACACTTCTTGGTCAATGGGGCATATAATAATTTTTTACCACACCACTTTCATAACTCCTAACATATTTCGCCAGAAATTTCATTGTGAAGAATAGGTAAATGTAAACATAGAACTGTTTGTGGCATTTGTCTTAGAAGTGAACAGAAAAAGATACTAAAAAAATTAGGAGTACATATTCACCCTATGATCACATCAATTTCAAGTTACTCAAGGTAAGAGGCTCTTTGCTAATACAGTTAACTATGCCTAACTATAATTTACAAACTGGTTGAAAAATTCTTATCTAATATCAATGACAATTGTCTCTCACTTCAAATGCGCACCCATGGGAACAAATCGCACACGCAAATTTTGTTTCAGGTGCGCACATCATGCCACGTGCATGTGATTTTCAAATGGCAAGGCCTGGTTTTGTGACTCTGCAATTCAGGGTGACCACAGTTACGATGTATCATCACTATTATGTGGGACCATTGCAGTCATATAAATTATTAACCATCATTTGCACATTTGTGATTTCTGATGGCACTCGATGGTGTTCGTTTGTTTACATTTTGTGGAAGTCTGGTGGTAGTGTATTTTTATACTGTACCAATGACCCAGACATAGCTGGTGCTAACTCTTAAAATATAGGGCCAAACACAAATTTTGCCCCCCAATCCCCAAAATTTGCATCTAAAACCAAAGAAAACATGTCCTGAATGGCCCTCCATACTTCACCTCTACTGCGCATGCGCAGTGTCAAGGACGTCCCGAAATTGGCGCCATTAATCATTCTTAGTTTGGCCCTTCATCAGTTAACATCTGATTGATCTTTGTGCTTGTAAATCTCAGTTTAAATGATGCCAGACACATAAATATTAGTGAAATGGTGATTCAAAGGAGGACATAGAAGGAGGAGAGGAAAAATGAGTGACAGAAAATAATCAGGGCTGTAACTTAAAATTTTTTTTCATCTAATTATGTTAAGTTACCTATTTTCGAGGCAACTGCCTGTTGTGGTCATTCTTGTTATCAAGATTACACTGCTTATTCAGTGTTTTCCTCTCTCCCTTTCCTTTAAGTCCCCTCTTGCTATTCTCCCATGCTTTTGGCATATTTTCTGTAATATTATTACTAAAATTTCTTGGGAGTTTTAGCTGGATAACAGAATGTATTCTGTTCTTTTCCCCATGTTTACGTCTTCACGTATGGGTGGTTAGGCGTAGTGTTCTGCATCTACCATCTGATGTTCTGCAGTTTCTTCCCTGGAAGTCTCTGTTTTGCATCAGATAGTGTATTATTGGTGTTTTTACACTTATTGTTTACATTTCCAACAGCCCTCTGTGTGAGGGGGGATTTCTTGAAAATAATATCTTGATGTTAATTTAATCATAACTAGACACATTATTATTGTTCGTAAGTGTTGCATAAATTGTTTAAAATATTTTTAGAATTTTTGTCCACACTTAGACTTGGGATCCATTGGGGCTCAACATTACTTTTCAGAAACTTGGGCTGTTCTGAAAAAATATTTTTTCAAAAGTTTTTGATTCAATTATTTTTTCTATGTTAATGGATCTTGTTATTATGTATTTTGATTGTCAGGGGTTGGTGCGAGTACTAGGACTTTGTTTTCTTTTCACATTGAAAGAATATTGTTCAATTGTAATAAGAGGAAATCTTCCTCTGATTTTCATAATCATTGTATAATGTAGTCGGTGTACTCGCACTAACTCCTGTTCTGTATGTGTTGATTACGATGACAACATGGGAAGCATGTGTCACGGTATGTTAGTGGGGAATTGGCCATTCCGGTCCTTTTCCTGCAGGGTCACTCTACTTTATCAATCTCTATTTCAGACGATCATGATCAGGGTGATGTATCCGTGATATCTTCCAAAAAGTGTGCCTCCGTCATCACAATTAATGTAGAGCTAGTGGAAAAGTGCTCAGGTAATACGTCAATTGCCTAAGAGGACCCTAGTAGGTTCGACGGCCTTTGACGTCCGCTAGCTCGCCCGGTGTAGCGTCCATTCATCGAATGGTTCGGCAGCCGGGTTCGTCCGTTGCGGTCTAGAAAGGAGTTTTGGGTGATGCGAGCACTATAAACATCCATGTGCACACCCAGTGACGGCGGATTAGAGGGGAGAACAGAGGAAGCCTTTTAGTCTGGTTCATAGCTCGTCCAGGCCCATCCGGGCTGCGAGCGAGAGAGGCCCCTCTCTCGTACATCAACATCTGGCCCCAGATGTTGTGGTACAAAATGTATCGCATTCGGAGCATACGTCCGCCGCTCGGGACGCTCCGTTATATAGACAGTCCGGAGAGACTGTCAATAAGGCTTCCTCATTCTCATGGCAGCGCACACGACCTCACCTTGGCTACGTGACCTCCGATATCCAGGCAACTTCGCCAATCAGAGAATCCTCGGCGACCAGGTCACGCCATCCGATAGCCAGGGACACGAGGCCTGCAGACTCCGGACGTTCGCATAAGAAAGTATGCGGGAGTCAACGTACACGGAGCTTCCAGCGGCAAAGCATCGTAAGACCGCTTCTGCACAGGCCTCGGTGACGGACATGCTATCCCAAATAGCACAACTTATTGCAGCATCCCAGCAACGACAGAATCTCTGTCGCATAATATAATATCCGACGACGCTAGGTCGGGACGCTCCGCGGAAGCATCAGGTGCGGACGTCCGAAAATTTCATACGGTCCGACGGGATGCCGAAAGGGATTCGGAGGTTTTCGAGCTTTCCCTTTCGGAACAACATAAGCTGCTGTAGATGTCATCCGACTTCTTCTTCTAGAGGTTCTTCGTCGGACCAGAATGCTGCGATACCAGATAAGATACTGATAGCGTCGGTGGACTTAGAAATTTTTGGTTCGGTTCAGGGACATCGTCCCTCAGTTCCGACACAGTCCAATAATGTCTCAGATACATTCGATTTATTGAACGACGCTATATATATTTTTTATATGCTTGCTATGTACAAGCATATCTGGTTTCTTGTTCGCAAAATTACTGAGATGTTTTTCAAAAGTGTGCCTCTGTCGTCATAGTTAATGAAGAGCTAGCGGCAATTAGTGCTCATGGATTACGTCAATCTCCTAAGAGGTCCCTAGTAGGATCGACGGAGTTGACATTCGCTAGCTCACCCGGTGTAGCGTCCATTCATCGAATGGTTCGGCAGTCGGGTTCGTCCGTTGCGGTCTAGGATGGAGATTTGGGTGATGCGAGCACTATAATAGACTTTAGTACACACCCAGTGACGACGGATTGCAGGAGAGATCGGAGGAAGCCTGTTAATCCGGTTCCTAGCTCGTCCGGTCCGTCCGGGTGGCGAGCGAGAGAGGTCCCTCTCTCGTGCAACAAGATATGGGACCGGATGTTGTGGTACAGACATTTCACCTTCGGAGCGTATGTCCGCCACTCCGGACGCTCCGTTATATAGACAGTCCGAGTGACTGTCAATAATGCTTCCTCATCCTCACAGCAGTGCACACGACCGCACATTGGCTATGTGACCTTGAATATCCGGCCAGCTTTGGCATTCAGTGATTCCATGGCGAACAGGTCACGCCATCCGGTAGCCAAGGGACACGAGGCCTGCACACTCCGGTCGCTCGCATAATAGAAGTATGCACGGGGTAACGAACACGGAGCTTCCAGCGGCAATGCATCGTAAGACCGCTTCTCCACAGGCCTCAGTGACGGACGTGCTATCCAAAATAGCACAGCTTATCGTAGCATCCCAGCAAACGACAGATTCTCGGTCGGATCAGGAATAATCCGACAGCGTTGGGTCGGTACGCTCCGTTGTTGCATCAGGTACGGACGACCGAATATTTCATAGGGTCCGACAGGATGGTGAAAGGGATTTCGGATGATTTCGAGCTTTCCCTTTCGGAACAACAGAAGCTGCCATACATTTCTTCCGGCATTATCTTCCAGAGGTTGTTCTGTCGGACTACATTGCTGCGATGCTGGATAAGAGACTAATAGCGTCATTGGACACGGAGTTTTGGATCAGTTCAGGGACATTTCCCTGATTTGCCGACGCAGTCCAATAATGTCTTTAGAACATTCGAATTATTGAACGACGCTATATATATAAGCTTGCTATCAACATGCTAGTATAGTTTCTTGTCCGCAATGCTCTATTCTGCCTTTCGTGAATTCTAGGAAATAATTGTTTATTGGCAGAACTGGGCTTACCGAGAGTTCCTTTGCGTCTAGGACGGTGAGACTCAAGACTGCAATTGTTTTTTTCGCCGTCTATGTCAATTCCAACCACGATGTTGGAAACGACAATGATGTATAATAGACTTAACTTAGACGCTTTATCATACGTACACCACCTTACTGAGACGTTATCATTACGTCTTCAAGAGAAAGAATTCCAGGATATGATCCTCAATGGGATTTCTTTCAGGGGCAGTAGTTTTCCACGTATAACTCCGCCCTTCAGTGGCAACCTGGAGTTGGTTAGACGTGATGCAGCCCTAGCTATATCCACGCGCGCGGATAGTAAGGTGAAGAACTCTCTCAGAGTCGCTTCGGTCCCCGAGAAGCTTCTCTTCGATGGTAACCTTTCAGCAATCTTGAATTGCTCGATATACACGTTCTCTTGTCTATCTAGTGTAACAAGAGATTCAGACGTGGGCAAACATTCGGTGGTTGACTCAGAGAGTTCCACTGTAGTTGCCGGATCCGAGTTTTTCGATTATGACGGATGCCAGTCAAACAGGTTGGGACACATTTTGATCCCAACGGATTCGAAGTGCCGGGGTCTTTGGGTTCCATAGTTTTTAGGCAAGCTCTTTACTTCCAAGGAAGAATATTATGTTGGCTTGCACTACGTCATTGGATGAATTTTATTCAGAAATGCATGTTCAATCCTGTCCGATAATACGACAGTAGTTGCGTATATCCGGAACCAGGGAGGCACTCATTCGGTTCCGTTATTGATTTTAACGGAAAGAATCCTTCTGTTTGTTATAGAACACCAAGTTCTGTTTTGGTTCGTCATATTCTCGGTCGTCGGATCGTATTAGCAGACTCCCTTTCACGTAAGGGTCGTTTGTTGCCGTCGGAATGGACTATCAACTAACAAGTATTCAATCAGATTTGCTATCAATGGGAGCACCCAGTGATAAATTTATTTGCGACACAACTCTCCAATCAATTGTAGACGTATGTGTCACCGTGTCCGGATCCCTGAGCATATGTAGTTAATGCTCTATCGATCTAGTAGGACGCGATGATAGGATATACGTATCCTCCAGCGCTGTTGATTCAGCAAGTATTGCTAGGATTATTCATTCACAATACAATTCTGTTGGTAGCATCTCTGTCCCACAGAGATGGTGGATAAATTTACTTAGATGTCTACTGTGGGACTTACCACGGAAACTTCCTCCACGAGAGGATCTTTTTTCGCTTGGGAAATTGTGTCAACTCTATCACAACCCGCAAGGTCTCAACCTTCACGTATTCTGTTGTGCGGTCCTTCTTGCATAGTAAGCACTGTATAGGACCAGCAGTGGACGCGATTCCTAACTATAAAAGGACCTCCTCTTCGCTATAATATGGGGCTAAAGTGGAGGGTCTTCCGTCGTTGATGTAGGGATCTTTATGTTGATATTTTTGATTCCTCCATACCAGACATTGCAAACTTTCTAGTATACTTGTTTAACGAAATCATCTGCAGCCAGTTACTTTTATAGGTTATAGGTCTATGTTATCTGATACCTATGCACACCATGATAGTTTACAATGGAGCCTAATGTCTCTTTATCTAAGTTAGTTTGAAACTTTTCGATAAGAGATCTAGAATCGTTAGATTAATTCCTATTCGGAATTTAGCTTGGGTTCTTACTAACTAAAGCAACCATTTGAATCCTTGGGACAGCAGTTTCAAATTCTGGTCTTTTAAGGCAGCGATTCTCTTAGCCTTCTCTACTGCTGAAGAGTCAGTGAGCTTCATGCACTATCGGTGGACGATTATCACTTTCGTAGTATCGGGAACTCTATTACCTTTACTACTAATGTTGTATTTTTGGTTAAGAATCAGGCTCCTAATGATATCCGGAACCTATTGTTTTTAAGGTCCTTCCGTCTTCGAGCGGGCATAGGCCTTTACTCTGTCCGGATAGACCTTTATGTATTTATTAACAGATCTCAGTTTATCAGTAGGACGTAAGCTTCTTCTGGCTCTGATGCCTAATAGAAAGGTCATTACGGTCCATTCTGTTACTTAATGCATTCAGTTAACTATCGGTACTGCTTAGGATAATCTATCCTTAACTCAGCAGTCTGTGCTTAAGATTTCGGCTCATGAAGTAAGAGCTCTTCTACATCTTGGGCTGACATATAGTTTTGGTATTATAGATTAAGTAGGCTGCATATTGGTCTCAACCATCCACATTCATGAATTTTTATCTCAGAAATATTGTATCCATTTCTGGAGACCTGCATTGTTTAGGTCCATTATCAGCTGCTCAGAAAGTCGATCACTTAACAATTGCAACTATAGCTATGTAGGCTTTATGTTCCGGCAGTGACTCCGTCCTGCTGCCCTCTTCGCTCTGGGCTATTTGACCCAGGGCAAGAAAAAGGGGGGGGGGGGAGGGTGTTCCTTGGGTCACCTGTTTTTATTATGAAAACAAGGGGATACCTCCTCCGGAGTTAGTAATTCTGAGCTGTTACTGGGATGGTTTCTTAAGTGAAAGTTATGTTTTTAATTCATTCATGTCATAGTTTTAAAGTATAGCATTTGAATATGTCATGTGTCAAACGGATGTTATTATACTATCCTCAGACACTTTTAAAAGAGTATAAAGAGTCTCAATTCTTTGGACTAACTTTATTTATTGGCTTACTTTAAATATAATTAGTATACGAATTATACTGGATATTAATAGACAACATGGATGTTATGATGCTCAATTATAGAAGGTATAGTGTCTTTCTAATTTGTCATAAATAAGAAAGATACACGTGAAGCCTATTTCTCCTTTTCTCCTACAGGAGATGACTCTTTTTTATATAGTTGAGCTTATTGGATTTTCCTCTATGTCCTGGGGCCTCCAGCCTTTTTACTGTTCAGCTATGTCTGGGTCATTGGTACAGTATAAAAATCTGAAAAAATTTATAGTAATTTATATATTTTTTATACTTACCAATGACCCAGACGGGGATGGCCCTCCCAGGAGTTGGGAACTCATACCTCCCCGCTGAGGACATAGCGCTGACCAGGCACTGGTTATAAGAATGATTAATGGCGCCAATTTTGGGACGTCCTTGACACTGCGTATGCGCAGTAGAGGTGAAGTATGGAGTGCCATTCAGGACATGTTTTCTTTGGTTTTAGATACAAATTTTGGGGATTGGGGGGCAAAATTTGTGTTTGGCCCTATATTTTAAGAGTTAGCACCAGCTATGTCTGGGTCATTGGTAAGTATAAAAAATATATAAATTACTATAAATTTTTTCAGTTTCAACTGTTTTCTCGCCATTCCTTACTAATTTTGCACCATAGACAATGCAATAATACAAGCAGTTGAAATTAATGGGTATCCTGTGGAAATTTGGTTATGCCCGACGGTTAGCTGGTTGCAGAAATGGGCCAACCGTTTCAGCACTACTAAATTTCCACAAATTCTGCTGCTCACAATGATGTCTTTAATTTTTCAAATAATGCCCAAGAGGAAGAGAGTGACATATTCTTTGACGAAACTGACGCAATGTGAATTATCAAATTTTAAAATCAGACAAGTGGTTTAGGAAAGCATGTTGTGCTGGTGTGGTAGGTACAAAAAAAAATTTACGTGAAAAATTCAGTTTCTCAAATGGGCTATTAAATTGTGGTCATGTGATAAAAAAGTGAAAGTTACCTCTTCTCAGGATTCCTTTATTTTTTCAGGCCTACGGATCCCAGGGAAGAAATTTAATTAGGCAAAAAAAAAAAAAAATTACCTTTGAGACCACCCCATTGATTTTTTTTCATTGTTTGTTGGTACATTTTATTGGCAATTTTCAAACATCATTGTTGGTTGTGCCTCAAAAATAGGAAGCATAAATGCATAAAGCTCTGTGATCTAGAGATAAGAAGCGTGAATCTGTATACTGGGGAGTCTGTTTCAATAATGATTTGTCTTGTAAAATAACCATGAACAAACAAACAGTGGAACTGACTTTTGTTGAAAAGTTTGAGTAAAAAATTGCACTGTTTCTGAAAATATGAAGTTGTCAAACTTGAACAAAACGATCACATGTGTTTGTGTATGCAAGCCTCCAAGTGAAAATGTCTCTGTTCAGGCTAAATTTTAAACTTTGAGTATGCATGCATTGAATGATGGCCTCATTTGAGAGATTTTGTCGATAAGTTCAATGTTTGTACAGTTTTATACATCTCCTGCTTTGTACTTTAATAGGTCCCCCCCCCCCCCCCCCCCAAAAAAAAAGAAAGCATCTCTATATAACATAAGATCAGCGATCTGAACATAGTGGCTACCCCCCCCCTGCGCTTGGGGTAGCCGCTGTCTTCAGATCACTGAACACTATATATAACATATGACACTGGGTCTGGATCACCATGACAATGTTCCTTAAAATTTACAGTCCCGACAGTAATAAAAAATAAAATCCTCCTTTCCTCGCAGATTTAAACAAAAATTCTCTGAGAATCAAAACTATTTTTTTTAGCCCTACTCTAAATAATTATTTTATTTTTTACAGAGAACGATGGTGATGTTGAGTCTGTGGAAACTTATATTCATCATGACAGTCTGAGTCCAGTAGTTGTTGATGGCTTTGATGCACCTGGATCCTATCAAAGGAGTATTCATTATATCACAGGCCTTAAGGAGCTGACTGAAGTTATTGAAAGATCTGTCGCTTGTAAACAAAGAGTCAAATATGAATGTAGAAATGCTAAACTGTTATTTCCAACAAGTAAGTTCTTGTATCACAAACTTATTAATGTAAAACATTGGATTTCCTCTGTTCTGCCTGTACGATAAAAATAAAGTTGTATCACACATGTGGTGATACAAAACATGTTCAATTTCATTTCCAACCTAAACAGAAGGAACCTGTCTAAATAAATCACATCAATCATTGGTCAAATGCACCAGAGTCGATATCACTTGGAAATTCCGAGTCCCGCATTTAGATTTGTTTACCCGGAATATTCAAACAGTTAGATTAGAGTGAAAAATTTACATCATATAAATAACATTCTGACTGCTTGTTCCTTGACAACTACTTTTCACAACTGGTCATATAGTTATGGCATTTGCTTAACGTATTAGCTATTTTGAAAACTTTTTGTTATGTTATTCCCCACAGTTTAGTCAACATTTGAAGTTCGATCATCATGACCGTGGCATGATCGGTGTCAATTAGTTTTGACCAATTGAATGCCATAAAAATTAAAAGCAATTTAGGGTTGGTACACCACCACCAAACAGTGATGTCTTGTTGACAACGAAGAAAATGTGGAAATTAACCTGTTGAAAAGTGCTTTTAGTTCAATTTTAGTGTAGACTGGTTCTTACATGGGAGGTGTGTGATAAATACAGAGCCGTACATATGTTTCAATGGGTTAAGAATTATCACACTTGATTGCTTTGGCCCAGGCTGTCACTTGATCCTTCGGCTCACATGACATCCTGGGCCAAAGCAATCTCGTGTGATAATTCTTAACACATTCAAATGTACATGTGGTTGTGTATATGTATTTCTCAGATGTAAATGGTCATGGTTTCTTTTTATTGTTGTCTTCTCGCAGATGTTCAGTCCCTATCTGCATGAATTTGGTCTATAACCCCTATAACTTTCCAGAAATTTTTTTTTTTTGCCCATTTTATTTCAACCAGTCAAAATCTTCACTGACAAAAGCCAGTTCTTTTCAAACTTTGATGTGTAATAAACATGATGGCAACTCTGATATATTAAATAAAAGCCTCCCTCCATGTCTTCCAAAAAACAAAAAATTGCTCCAGTAACAAGAATTTTTTTTAATAGCCTAAGTAGTGATGGCTCAGACTTGGCATAACCCTTGCTGTTGAAAATGTAATTAAAACTAATAAACAAACAAGTGATAAATCACAAAAAGGTTTCTGCCAAACAAATCTTTTGTATAAAAACTAAATTTTTATTCCAGCTTGAAGTTAGGACTGGCATTTTGTTAGTTTTCTTCCTTGCTCATGGAAACAATCTGCTACAAAGATCCTAGTGGGAACCTCAGGAAATTGAACAGTGCTTGTTTACTGTGATAAACAAATTCTGTTTTGCTTGTAAAATATGACCCAATAATTAATGTCTGAAATGGTCAACACAGGTACAGTATAGTCACCATGGACTGGGCGTAATCCACACATGGGCAGTGATGTCCATGCATGCATTTACCAGGTAATAAAAATTATCATCAGCAAAATTTTAATTAATGAAGCACCGGGTTGTACCCGGTGCTTCATTAATTCAATTTTTGATGATTATTCCTGTAACTTGTGTTTGGAATCTAATATTATTGCGTCCGTGGAAATATTGCCCAATTGTGGAAAGTGTCCAGTCCACGGCAGCTGTACTGTACAAATGATTGGTTAAACTTTACTTTATACTTGTATTGTGGACATGACAGAGGTAAATTTGTTGAAAGTACCTTAAATGCCAATAAATAAATAACTACAGTGGATCCCACTTAATTGTATATCGGATAATTGTATATCCTGGTTATTTATACATTATTCTGCTGAACCGATCCATTTGCCATTCACGCAACACAAAATTGATCGGTTAATTGTGTCTTGCATAATTGTATATCCTGCTTAATTGCATACAAATTTGACGGGATTTTAACACCCAAATCACGTATATGAATATATTTTTATACTGTACCAATGACCCAGACTTAGCTGGTGCTAACTCTAAAAAATCCAGGGCCAAACACAAATTTTGCCCCCCAATCCCCAAAATTTGCATCTAAAACCAAAAGAAATCATGTCCTAAAGGACCTCCATACTTTGCCCTTACTGCGCATGCGCAGTGTCAAGGACGTTCCGAAATTGGTGCCAATTATCATTCTCTGATTGGCCCTTCATCAGTCAACATCTCACTGATCTTTGTGCTTGTAAATCTCAGTTTAAAGGATGCCAGACACGTAATTATTGGAGAAATGGTGATTCTAAGGAGGATATAGAAGGAGGAGAGGAAAAAGGAGTGACAAAAAATAATCAGGGCTGTACTTAAAATTTTTTATGAAATTATGTTAAGTTGCCTATTTTCGAGGCATGGGCCTCTTGTTGTCATTCTTGCTATAAAGTTGCACTGCTTATTCAGTGTTTCCTCTCCCCTGGTCTTCTAAGTCCCCCCTTGCTATTCTCCCATGCTTTTGGCATATTTTTGAGAAAGATCATTTCTAAATTCTCTTGGGAGAGTTAGCTTGGTTACAGAATGAATTCTGTTATTTTCCCTATAGTTACGTTTTCACCCATGGGTGTATAAACATTGTGTTCTGCATCTTCCATCTGATGTTCTGCAGATTCTCCCCTGGGAGTCTCTGTTTTGCATCAGATAGAGTGTAATTTTGATGACTGATTTCGGGCCAGTTTTGTCAGTGCCTGGAGTCATGTTTTCTGGTGTTTTTACACTGTTTGTTTACATTGGCAACAGTCTCTTTTGAGGGGGGCTGTTTGCCTTTGGAGTAGTTTATCTCACTATAAGATACATTATTATTATCCATAAGTGTTGCATTAATTATTTAATATAATTATAAAATTTTTGACCACACTTGGCCCGTGGGATCTTTTGGGGCTCAACGTTACTTTTCAGAAACTTGGGCTTTGCTGAAAAAATATTTTTCAAAAATTATTTTGATGTTTAATTGTTTTTTCATTATTAATGGATCATGTCATTATGTATCTTTGTGTTAGGGGTTTGTGCGAGTAACTAGGACTTGTTGTTTACTTTTCACAATGAAAGGTTATTGTTCAAATTGTAATAGGAAGAAATCTTTCTCTGACTTTCATGATCATTGTAATAATTGTAGTCAGTGTTCTCGCACTAATCCCTGTTCTATATGTCAATATTGGGATGACAAACATTGGAAACGTGTGTCACGATATGTTGTTAGTGGAGAAAGGGCTATGCCGGCTCTTTCTCCACAGGGTCACTCTACTCTATCAGTTTCTATTTCAGAGGAACAAGAACAGGGTGATGTTTCCATGTTATCTTCCGCAAGTGCACTTCCGTCGTCACAAATGAATACAGAGCTAGTGGCAAAAGTGCTCATGGAGATAAGACAAATGTCGTCCGCTAGCTCGCCCGGTGTAGCGTCCATTCACCGAATGGTTCGGCAGCCGGGTTCGTCCGATGCGGTCCAGGAGGAAATGTTGGGTGATGCGAGCACTATAAACATTCAACGTGCATACCCAGTGATGGCGGATAGTAGGAGAGATCGGAGGAAGCCTTCGAGTCCGGTTCCTAGCTCGTCCAGGTCCAGTCGGGCCGCGAGCGAGAGAGGCCCCTCTCTCGTACAACAACATCTGGGACCAGATGTTGTGGTACAAAATGTGTCGCAAGCGGAGCACACGTCCGTCGCTCGGAACGCTCCGTTGTATAGGCAGTCCGCGGAGACTGCTCAGGCTTCTTCCTCTCATCAGCGCACACGACCGCACCTTGGCTACGTGACCGCCGATATTTTACCAGCTTCGCCGATCAAGGATTCTTCGGCGACCAGGTCACGCCATCCGGTAGCCAGGGACACGAGGCCGGTGGACTCCGGACGTTTGCATAGGAAGAGTATGCGGGAGTCACCACATGCGGAGCTGCCCTCAGCGAAGCAGGGAAAGACTGCGCCTCCGCAGGCCTCGATGTCGGACGTGCTTGTGCAAATAGCACAACTTATCGCAGCATCCCAGCAACCGACAGAAACGGTGTCGGATCGGGAATTATCCGACGGCGCTGGGTCGGTACGCTCCGCCGAAGCATCGGGGGCGGACGACCGGGAACATCATGAGGTCCGACCGGATGGTGAAAGGGATACGGATGATTTGGAGCTATCCCTTTCGGAACAACATAAAGCTGCCGTGGACTTCATCCGGCACTTTCTTCCTCAAGTTGTTCCGTCGGGCCAGACTGCTGCGGTTCCGCACAAGAGAATTATAGCGTCATTGGACTCTGATTTCTTTGAGCGCTTCAGGGACATCGCTCCCGAGTTTCCGTCTCAGTCCAATAATGTTGCAAGAACATTTGAATTATTGAACGACGCTATATTCAAACTTGCTTCCAAGACAGGTAAAGCAGGTTTCTTGTCCGCCAATACTCTCAACCTGCCTTTCATTAATGCAAGGAATAATTTCGATACGGCAGGACAGGGTATCCCGAGAGTTCCTCTGCGTATGGACGACGAGGCGGAAGACTTAGAATTATCATTACCGTCGTCGGCGTCTATTCCAACCGCGGTGTTGGAGACAACTATTTCGTCTAACAGAGCCAGTTTAGATGCTTTATCTTACGCAGACCACCTTACTAAGGCATTATCACTGCGTCTTCAAGGGAAAGAATTCCAGGATATACAATCCTCTTTAAGACTTCTTTCAAGGGCAGTAGCTTATTCCACGTGTAACTCCGCCCTTTCAGTGGCAAACCTGGAGTTGGTTAGACGTGACGCAGCCCTTGCTACATCCACACTCGTGGATAGTAAGGTGAAGAACTCTCTCAGAGTCGCTTCGGTCTCCGGAGAACTTCTCTTCGACGGCAAGCTTTCTGCAATTTATGATAAAATTACTAAGAAAGCTTCGGATTCTCTGCTGTTCAAATCTGCTTCCAAGAAGTCGGACACGGCAGATAAGAGTAAGACAGGCACTTCTGGGTCTAATGCGCCCAAGAGAGGTTCCTATAGAGGTTCCGGTGCGTCCTCTTGGTCTTATTCAAGAGACCGTCAAGGCAGCGACTCTCGTTCGGGACGTCCTTCGGGCCGGGACAACCGGTCAGACGCCCCGAGGTCGACGGGACGAGGTGCGGGTCGTGGAGGACGTGGTTTCTCCTACCGCAGGCCTCGCAGGTCCAGGAGGTGATGGCTTAAACCTCTATCGCGGGCCGGTTGGCGGAAGGTTGTCGAGTTTTTCACAAGAGTGGGCGTCGATTACGGACGACCCTTGGGTGAGAGGGGTGATTTCGGAAGGTCTAAAGATATCCTTCAAACGAAAGCCTCCATTAACTCGAAGTCCAAAATGGACTCAACTTCCGTCAAATCCACAGAAAAGATACGCTCTGTTATCAGAGGTGCAGTCTCTTTTAATGAAGAACGCGGTAGAGGTCGTAGAAAACCAGGAGACACCGGGATTCTACAGCCATCTGTTTCTGGTTCCGAATCCAGACGGCTCGTTCCGTCCAGTCATAGATTTGAGCTGGATAAACAAGCTGATCGTCGCTCCGAAGTTTTATATGGAGACGATTCGATCGGTCAGAGCAAGTATTCGGGTGAACGATTATGCAACAAGCATAGATCTCAAAGATGCGTACTTTCACGTCATGGTACATCCGACATTCAGAAAGTATCTACGCTTTGCAGTCCTAGGGGTGGTGTATCAATTCCGGGGGATGTGCTTCGGATTGAATCTAGCACCCTGGGCTTTCACTCGGGTAATGAACTCGGTAATGATGTATTTCCGAGCTCATTTGTCTGCGGTAACGTCGGCCTACCTGGACGACATTCTTCAGAGGTACGGCAACGAGTTAACGCTTCAGAACGATGTGCAGAATCTGCTTCTATTGCTCCGACGTCTCGGTTTTATAATAAACGAGGAGAAGTCGGATCTGGTGCCGTCCAAGTCATTCACACATCTGGGAATGAGCTTCGAGACGCACAACAATCTCGTTCGTCTGCCGTTAACCAGAGCGAAATTAGTCAGTTGTTACGCTCGCTATTGTCTGCACGCAGACAAAGTCACAGCGAGGGAGTTCATGAGACTGATAGGTCTGTGCGGAGCCGCTGCGGATCTCATTCCGATGGGGCGGTTACGCACGCGTCCTCTCCAGATTTTCTTGACTCAGAATTGGAGTGTGAAAATTCATTCGCTCGACATAGACGTTCTCTTGTCAGATCAAGTGAAACGAGAGATTCAGACTTGGGCAAACATTCAGTGGTTAACTCAGGGAGTTCCGCTGCAGTTGCCGGATCTGAGTTTTACCATTATGACGGATGCCAGTCAAACAGGTTGGGGTGCATCATTGATCCCAACGGATTCGAGATGCCAGGGTCTTTGGGATCCGCAATTCCTGGACAAGCACATAAACATCAAGGAAATGATGTCAATTTGGCTTGCTTTACGTCATTGGATGGACATTATTCACAATGCTCATGTCCAAATCCTATCCGACAATACGACAGTAGTGGCGTATATACGGAATCAGGGAGGCACTCATTCAATTCCGTTGTTCAATCTAACGGAAAGAATCCTTCTGTTTGCTCTAGAACATCAGGTTCTTCTTTCGGTCCGTCATATTCCGGGTCGTCTGAACGTACTAGCAGACTCCCTTTCACGAAAGGGTCGCTTGTTGCCGTCGGAGTGGACTCTCAACAAACAAGTGTTCAATCAGATTTGCTACCAATGGGAACAGCCAATGATAGACTTATTTGCGACACATCTCAACAATCAGTTGCAGACGTATGTGTCTCCGTGTCCGGATCCAAGAGCATTTGCAGTAGACGCTCTGTCGATCCCTTGGGACGGAATGATAGGATATGCGTATCCTCCAGCGCCGTTAATTCAGCAAGTATTGCTAAAGATAAAACAATCTCAATGCAAGATTCTGTTGGTAGCATCTCTGTCTCCACAGAGACCGTGGATAAATCTACTCAGGTGTCTGTTGTGGGACCTACCGCGAAAGCTTCCTCCACGGGAGGATCTTCTTTCGCAGGGGAAATCGCGTCAACTACATCACAACCCGCAAGGTCTCAACCTTCACGTATTTCCGTTGTGCGGTCCTTCTTGCACGGCAAGCATTTTACAGGACGAGCAGTGGACACAATTTCTAACTGTAGAAGGACCTCCTCTTCGCTAAACTATACGGCTAAGTGGAAGGTCTTTTGTCGTTGGTGTAGGGATCATTCTGTTGACATTTTTGATCCCTCCGTTCCAGACATCGCAAACTTTCTAGTATACTTGTTTGATGAGATCAAACTGCAGCCTGTTACTATTAAAGGTTGTAGGTGTATGTTATCTGATACCTATGCACACCATGATAGTTTACAAATTGGATCTAATGTCTCTTTATCTAAATTAGTTAGAAACTTCTCGATAAATAGACCTAGAACCCTTAGATTAATTCCTAAATGGAATTTAGCTTGAGTTCTTCTTAAACTAAAAGAAAAGCCATTTGAGCCTCTTGAGACAGTGGACTTCAAATTCTTATCTTATAAGACAGCATTTCTCTTAGCTTTCTCTTCTGCTAGAAGAGTCAGTGAGCTTCATGCACTATCTGTGGACGATTCTCACTATCGTAGTGTCGGGAACACTATTACCTTTACTACTAATGTTGGATTTTTGGCTAAGAATCAGGCTCCTAATAAATATCCGGAACCTATTGTTATTAAGGCCCTTCCGTCTTCAGATCGGCATAGGCCTTTACTCTGTCCGGTTAGAGCTTTACGTATTTATAAACGAAGATCTCAGTTTATCAGAAAGGGACGAAAATGCTTCTTTCTGTCTCTGATGCCCAATAGAAAGGACATTATGGTCCATTCTATTGCTAGATGGATTCAATTAACTATCCGTACTGCTTATGATAATCTATCTTCAACTCAGCAGTCTGTGCTTAAGATTTTGGCTCATGAAGTAAGAGCTCTTTCTACATCTTGGGCTTACGCAAATAGTGTTGCTATTACAGATTTAATGAAGGCTGCATATTGGTCTCAGCCATCCACATTCACAAATTTTTATCTCAGAAATATTGAGTCCATTTCTGGAGACCTGCATTGTTTAGGTCTGTTATCTGTTGCTCAGAATGTCGTCCACTAAACAGTTGCAACTATAGTTATGCAGGCTTTCTGTTCCGGCAGTGACTCTGTCCTGCTGCCATCTTCGTTCTGGGCTATTTGACCCAGGGCAAGGGGAAGGGGGGGGGGGGGGGTGTTCCCTTAGGTCACCTGCTTTATAGTGAAAAGCAAGGGGATACCTCCTCCGGAGTCAGTAATTCTGAGTTGGTACCGGGATGGTTTTAAAGTGTAAAGCTAATGTTTAAATTCATTCATGTCATATTTTTAAAGTGTAGCTCGGTGTGAAGCATTTGTATATGTCACGTGTCAAACGGGCGTTAATATACAATCCTCGGACACTTTTAATGAGTATAAAGAGTCTCAATTCTCTGGACTTACTTTATTTATTGGCTTACTTTAAAAATAATTAGTATAAAGGGTTATACTGGATGTTAATAGAGAACATGGATGTTATTATGCTCAATTATGAAAGGTGTTGTGTCTTTCTAATTTGTCATAAATAAGAAAGATACATGTAAAGCCTAATCCTCCTTTTCTCCTCGAGGGGATAACTCTATTATATATAGTTGAGCTTATTGGATTTTCCTCTATGTCCTAGGCCCTCCAGCCTTTTTTCTATTCAGCTATTATCTGGGTCATTGGTACAGTATAAAAATGTTAAAAAATTTATAGTAATTTGTATATGTTTTATACTTACCAATGACCCAGACGGGGATGGCCCTCCCAGGAGTTGGGAACTCATACCTCCCCACTGAGTACATAGCGCTGACCAGGCACTGCTTGTAAGAATGATAATTGCGCCAATTTCGAGACCTCCTTGATACTGCGCATGTGCAGTGGAGGAAAAGTATGGAGGACCATTTAGGACATGTTATTTTCGGTTTTAGATGCAAATTTTGGGGATTGGGGGGCAAAATTTGTGTTTGGCCCTAGATTTTGAGAATTAGCACCAGCTATGTCTGGGTCATTGGTATGTATAAAAAATATATAAATTACTATAGATTTTTTAACTTTTTGCTGGTATTTAGCTGCAAAGTCTAAATAAGGTGTAGAATTATGATACATAGGTGTTAAAACAGTTCTATTTCTATAAAGAATTAACCCTTTACATAATGCAAATTCAAGATGAAACTTGCAAAATAAATTCTTGAATAACAAAAAATGTTTAATTTTGGTCTCAAAAATTTAGGTTATGACCTTTCATTGGAATGAGGTCAATAAACTTGTTCCAGTGAGAAGTCACAAGTTATGTTTTAAAGCAAATATTTAAAAATTTATAAAAATTTGAACCCTGATTTTTGTGAATAGCTTGTGCTGGCTGTTATTTTCCATTACATTCTGTCAAGTGTAAAACAATTAAAATTGTGTCTTCCTCTGCATCTACAAGATGGTGGAATTCCAGTTTTGTACTTACAACAGTTTTTTTCAAAATGGGCACAAAATAATGAAAGTAAGTAACTTGATGTGAATTTTTTTCTCACAAAATCTTGTCTTATGCTTGGAATATGTTTCTTTAAACTTATGTTTCTGTTGCAGATGATGCAACCGGATGGCCTCACTATGGCTGGTGGGTTGGTCGAACATACCAACCTATGTACTTTTGGGGCGGAGCTACCCCCGGATCAGGGAAATGTGCATGTGGTTTGTCTTCAGATGGATGTGAAGCAAGCAGTCGGACATGTAACTGTGATGCTGCAACAGATATTTGGTCTGAGGATGATGGCTACTTGGAGCATAAAGAATACCTGCCTGTGCTGGAACTTCGCTTTGGTGACACAGGCACTGTCGTGGACAATAAAAAAGGGAAACATACTGTGGGGGAACTGATATGTGAAGGAGACAGTGAGTTGTATTATAAAATACTAACAGATTAATGTCTTGAGTGGACAGAAAAAATATGTATTTCCCCAGGTTTCATTGTCATGAGTAGAATTATCTCTTGTTTTCTACCCACAGGTAAGATAATCATCCTTATCTTTCCAATGACACTTGATTTTTTTTTTATGTGGCATTCGAAAAAAATTAAAATTAATTTGCTAGTGCCATTGTCAAATCTAGGGCCCTGCCAAGTTTTGAAGATTCGATTCAGTGTTCACCCTTAACTAACACGCAAAGCAGACGACACTGGACACTTACAAACAAAAATTCTTGAATACCTATTTTTTTTTCATTTTTTGTGTCAAATAGTTAATACATAGCTTATGACCCTCATTGGAATGAGCCCAATGAGATCATTCCAATGTGAGGTCATAAGCTATGTTTGTTAGATAAAAAATGAGAAAAATAATGAAAATTGAATGGTGATTTCCTATCAACCAACTCACAATTGTTTACAGTAGGCTTGCAATACAGTGGAAGACCCTAACTCGGAAGTATACTCTCTTCTTTTGGTTCTTTCCCAAGCAATTTGGGAAAGAAAAGGTGGTGCAAAAGCGCCAAGAAAAAATAAGGCAAAAAACTGGGCAACTGGCGCACACCCAATAGGGAACATGCTTCGCTGAACCAATCCATGGCTTCCGTACCAGTGCACAGACGTATAACCAACCTGGCATTCTTTTTTCTTCTGCCATCTTGTGAAGATGCATTTTGTTTTGCTCTCATCAGTGATACCATTTTGGCTTGAAATTGATGATGTTCCTGTTCTGAATTGTGAATGCATGGCTGTTGCTTCACCCTCCAGACATTCAGGGCTGTCATTTTGTATATTCTCGCTGAACCAATTTTTTTCACATTTGAGGGGGGATCCTTTTCTGACATCACATTTTGTTTGTATTGAAATTAACATGCACAGCCCCAGGGTGGGTGTTTGTGGAAAATGTTCCAAAATTCTTTAAGAATCTTCTTCTCATGAACCAGTGGGTACAGTGGTTTGATATTTGGTATCGAGCAGCTTCCTATTGAGGTGTAGAATCAAATTTGTTCAAATGAAGTTCGTGGAGCAATATTTGCCTTTGTAATGAGAGGGGCAAGATTTTTGCCCCTGCCCAAAAATTCTATATTTTTATACTGTACCAATGACCCAGACTTAGCTGGTGCTAACTCTAACAAAACCAGGGCCAAACACAAATTTTGCCCCCCAATCCCCAAAATTTGCATTCAAAACAAAAAGAAATCATGTCCTAAAGGACCTCCATACTACGCCTCTACTGCGCATGCGCAGTGACGCAGACGTCCCGAAATTGGCGCCAATTATCATTCTCTGTTTGGCCCTTCATCAGTCAACATCTCACTGATCTTTGTGCTTGTAAATCTCAGTTTAAAGGATGCCAGACACGTAATTTTTGGAGAAAATGTGATTCTAAGGAGGATAGAAGGAGGAGAGGAAAAAGAAGTGACAAAAAATAATCAGGGCTGTACTTAAAATTTTTTGATGAAATTATGTTAAGTTGCCTATTTTCGAGGCATGGGCCTCTTGTTGTCATTCTTGCTAATTGTTGCACTGCTTATTCAGTGTTTCCTCTCCCCTAGCCTTCTAAAGTCCCCCCTTGCAATTCTCCCATGCTTTTGGCATATTTTTGAGAAATTTCATTTCTAAAATTTCCTGGGAGAGTTGCTTGGTTACAGAATGTTTTCTGTTTTTTTCCCCATAGTTACGTTTTCACCCATGGGTGTATAACGTTTGTGTTCTGCATCTTCCATCTGATGTTCTACAGATTCTCCCCTGGGAGTCTCTGTTTTGCATCAGATAGAGTGTAATTGATGACTGATTCCGGGCCAGTTTTTTCAGTGCCTGGAGTCATGTTTTCTGGTGTTTTTACACTGTTTGTTTTCATTGGCAACAGCCTTTTTTGAGGGGGGCTGTTTGCCTTTGCTGTAGTTTATCTCACTATAAGATACATTTATATTATCCGAAAGTGTCTCATTAATTATTTAATATAAATTTAAAATTTTTGACCACACTTTGCCATCGGATCCATCGGGGCTCAACATTACTTTTCAGCAACTTGGGCTTCGCTGAAAAAATATTTTTTCAAAATTATTTTGTTTTGCAATTGTTTTTTCATTTATTAATGGATCATGTTATTATGTATCTTTGTGTCAGGGGTTTTTGCGAGTAACTAGGACTTATTGTTGTTCTTTCACAATGAAGGGACGTTGTTCAAATTGTAATAGGAAGAAATCTTCCTCTGACTTTCATGATCATTGTATTAATTGTAGTCAGTGTTCTCGCATTAATCCCTGTCCTATATGTGAACATTGGGATGAGAAACATTGGAAACGTGTGTCACGATATGTTGTTTCTGGAGAAAGAGCGATTCCGGCTCTTTCTCCGCAAGGTCACTCTACTCTCTCAGTTTCTATTTCAGAGGAACTAGAACAGGGTGATGTTTCCATGTTATCTTCTTCAAGTGTGCGTCCGTCGTCACAAATGAATTCAGAGCTAGCGGCAAAAGTGCTCATGGAGATTAGACAAATGTCGTCCGCTAGCTCGCCCGGTGTAGCGTCCATTCACCGAATGGTTCGGCAGCCGGGTTCGTCCGATGCGGTCCAAGAGGAAATTTTGGGTGATGCGAGCACTATAAACATAATAGATGCACACCCAGTGACGACAGATAGTAAGCGAGAATGGAGGAAGCCTTTGAGTCCGGTTCCTAGCTCGTCCAGGTCCAGCCGGGCCGCGAGCGAGAGAGGCCCCTCTCTCGTACAACAACATCTGGGACCAGATGTTGTGGTACAAAATGTGTCTTTAGCGGAGCATACGTCCGTCGCTCGGGACGCTCCGTTGTATAAGCAGTCCGCAGAGACTGTTAAGGCTTCCTCTTCTCGTCACCGCACACGACCGCACCTTGGCTGCATGACCGCCGATATATTACCAGCTTCGCCGATGAAGGATTCTTCGGCGACCAGGTCACACCATCCGGCAGCCAGGGATTCGAGACCGATGGACTCTGGACGTTCGCATAGGAAAAGTATGCGGGAGCCATCTGATGCGGAGCTGCCCTCGGCGAAGCAGCGAAAGACTGCGCCTCCGCAGGTCTCGACGCCGGACATTCTTGTGCAGATAGCACAGCTTATCGCAGCATCCCAGCAGCCGACAGAAACGGTGTCGGATCGAGAATTATCCGACGGCGCTGGGTCGGTACGCTCCGCCGAAGCATCGGGGGCGGACGACCGGGAACATCATGAGGTCCGACCGGATGGTGAAAGGGATACGGATGACTTGGAGCTATCCCTTTCGGAACAACATAAAGCTGCCGTGGACTTCATCCGGCACTTTCTCCCTCAAGTTGTTCCGTCGGGCCAGACTGCTGCGCTTCCGGACAAGAGAATTATAGCGTCATTGGACTCTGAATTTTTTGAGCGGTTCAGCGACATCGCTCCCGAGTTTCCGTCGCAGTCCAATAATGTTGCAAGAACATTTGAATTATTGAACGACGCTATATTTAAACTTGCTTCCAGGACGGGGAAAGCAGGTTTCTTGTCCGCTAATACTCTCAACCTGCCTTTCATTAATGCAAGGAATAAATTCGATACGGCAGGACAGGGTATACCGAGAGTTCCTCTGCATATGGACGACGAGGCGGAAGAATTAGAGCTATCATTACCGTCGTCAGCTTCTATTCCAACCGCGGTGTTGGAAACAGCTATTTCGTCTAACAGAGCCAATTTAGATGCCTTATCTTACGCAGATCACCTTACTAAGGCATTATCACTGCGCCTTCAGGGGAAAGAGTTTCAGGATATACAATCCTCTTTAAGACTTCTTTCAAGGGCAGTAGCTTATTCCACGTGTAACTCCGCCCTTTCAGTGGCAAATCTGGAGTTGGTTAGACGTGACGCTGCCCTAGCTACATCCACACTAGTGGATTCTAAGGTGAAGAACTCTCTTAGAGTCGCTTCGGTCTCAGGAGAACTTCTCTTTGACGGCAAGTTTTCCGCTATTTATGATAAAATTAAAAAGAAAGCTAATGATTCTCTGTTGTTCAAATCTGCTCCTAAGAAGTCGGATACAGCAGACACGAATAAGACAGGATAGCGACTCTCGTTCGGGACGTCCTTCAGGCCGGGACAATCGGTCGGACGCCCCGAGGTCGACGAGGCGAGGTGCGGGTCGTGGAAGACGTGGTTTCTCCTACCGCAGGCCTCGCAGGTCCAGGAGGTGATGGCTTAAACCTCTATCACGTTCCGGTTGGCGGAAGGTTGTCGAGCTTTTCACAAGAGTGGGCGTCGATTACCGACGACCCTTGGGTGAGAGGAGTGACTTCGGAAGGTCTAAAGATATCCTTCAAACGAAAGCCTCCATTAACTCGAAGTCCAAAGTGGACTTATCTTCCGTCAAATCCACAGAAAAGAGATGCTCTGTTATCAGAGGTGCAGTCTCTTTTAATGAAGAACGCGGTAGAGGTCGTAGAAAACCAGGAATCTCCGGGATTCTACAGCCATCTGTTTCTGGTTCCGAAACCAGACGGCTCGTTCCGTCCAGTCATAGATTTGAGCTGGATAAACAAGCTGATCGTCGCTCCGAAGTTTTATATGGAGACGATTCGATCGGTCAGAGCGAGTATTCGGGTGAACGATTATGCAACGAGCATAGATCTCAAAGATGCGTACTTTCACGTCATGGTACATCCAACATTCCAAAAGTATCTACGCTTCGCAGTCCTAGGAGTGGTGTATCAATTCCGGGCGATGTGCTTCGGATTGAATCTAGCACCCTGGGCTTTCACTCGGGTAATGAACTCGGTAATGATCTACTTCCGAGCTCATTCGTCTGCGGTAACGTCGGCCTACCTGGACGACATTCTTCAGAGGTACGGCAACGAGTTAACGCTTCAGAACGATGTTCAGAATCTTCTTCTATTGCTCCGACGTCTCGGTTTTATAGTAAACGAGGAGAAGTCGGATCTGGTGCCGTCCAAGTCATTCACTCATCTGGGAATGAGCTTCGAGACGCACAACAATCTCGTTCGTCTGCCGTTAACCAGAGCGAAATTAGTCAGTTGTTACGCTCGCTATTGTCTGCACGCAGACAAAGTCACGGCGAGAGAATTTATGAGACTGATAGGTCTGTGCGGAGCCGCCGCGGATCTCATTCCGATGGGGCGGTTACGCACACGTCCTCTGCAAATTTTCCTGACTCAGAATTGGAGTGTGAAAATTCATTCGCTCGATGTAGACGTTCTCTTGTCAGATCAAGTGAAACAAGAGATTCAGACTTGGGCAAACATTCAGTGGTTAACTCAAGGAGTTCCGCTGCAGTTGACGGATCCGAGTTTTACCGTTATGACGGATGCCAGTCAAACAGGTTGGGGTGCATCATTAATCCCAACGGATTCGAGATGCCAGGGTCTTTGGGATCCGCAATTCCTGTGCAAGCACATAAACATCAAGGAAATGATGTCAGTTTGGCTTGCGTTACGTCACTGGATGGACATTATTCATGATGCTCATGTCCAAATCCTATCCGACAATACGACAGTAGTGGCGTATATACGGAATCAGGGAGGCACTCATTCAGTTCCGTTGTTCAATCTAACGGAAAGAATCCTTCTGTTTGCGTTAGAACATCACGTTCTTCTTTCGGTCCGTCACATACCGGGTCGTCTGAATGTGCTAGCAGACTCCCTTTCACGAAAGGGTCGCTTGTTGCCGTCGGAGTGGACTCTCAACAAACAAGTATTCAATCAGATTTGCTACCAATGGGAACGGCCAATGATAGACTTATTTGCGACACATCTCAACAATCAGTTGCAGACGTATGTGTCTCCGTGTCCGGATCCAAGAGCATTTGCAGTAGACGCTCTGTCGATCCCTTGGGACAGAATGATAGGATATGCATATCCTCCAGCGCCGTTAATTCAACAAGTATTGCTAAAGATAAAACAATCTCAATGCAAGATTCTGTTGGTAGCATCTCTGTCGCCACAGAGACCGTGGATAAATCTACTCAGGTGTCTGTTGTGGGACCTACCGCGGAAGCTTCCTCCACGGGAGGATCTTCTTTCGCAGGGGAAATCGCGCCAACTCCATCACAACCCGCAAGGTCTCAACCTTCACGTTTTTCCGTTGTGCGGTCCTTCTTGCATGGCAAGCACTTTACAGGACGAGCAGTGGACGCGATTTCTAACTGTAGGAGGACCTCCTCATCGCTAAGCTATGCGGCTAAGTGGAAGGTTTTTCGTCGTTGGTGTAGGGATCATTCTGTAGATATATTCGATCCCTCTATACCAGACATTGCAAACTTTCTAGTATACTTGTTTGACGAAATCAAACTGCAGCCTGTTACTATAAAGGGTTATAGATCTATGTTATCTGATACCTATGCACATCATGATAGTTTACAAATTGGATCTAATGTCTCTTTATCGAAGTTGGTTAGAAACTTATCGATAAATAGACCCAGAACTATTAGATTAATTCCTAAGTGGAATTTAGCTTGGGTTCTCCTTAAATTGAAGGAAAAGCCATTTGAACCTCTTGGGACAGTAGATTTCAAATTCTTATCTTATAAGACAGCTTTTCTCTTAGCTTTCTCTTCTGCTAGAAGAGTCAGTGAGCTCCATGCACTGTCGGTGGATGATTCTCATTATCGTAGTGTTGGGAACACTATCACCTTCACTACTAATGTGGGTTTTTTAGCTAAGAATCAGGCTCCTAATAAATATCCGGAACCTATTGTTATTAAGGCTCTTCCGTCTTCAGACGGGCGTAGGCCTTTACTCTGTCCTGTTAGAGCACTACGTATCTATAAACAGAGATCTCAGTTTATCAGAAAGGGACGGAAACGTTTCTTTCTGTCTTTGATGCCTAATAGAAAGGACATTTCAGTCCATTCTATTGCTAGATGGATTCAGTTAACTATCCGTACTGCTTATGAAGATTTATCTTCTTCTCAGTAGTCTGTGCTTAAGATTTCTGCTCATGAAGTAAGAGCTCTTTCTACTTCCTGGGCTTATGCTAATAGTGTTGCTATTACAGATTTAATGAAGGCTGCTTATTGGTCTCAGCCATCCACATTTACGAATTTTTATCTCAGAAATATTGAGTCCATTTCTGGAGACCTGCATTGTTTAGGTCCGTTATCTGTTGCTCAGAATGTCGTCCACTAAACAGTTGCAACTATAGTTATGCAGGCTTTCTGTTCCGGCAGTGACTCCGTCCGGCTGCCCTCTTCGCTCTGGGCTATTTGACCCAGGGCAAGGGGAAGGGGGGGGGGGGGGGGGTGTTCCCTTAGGTCACCTGCTTTATAGTGAAAAGCAAGGGAATGCCTCCTCCAAGTCAGTATTTCTGAGTCGCTTCCGGGATGGTTTTAAAGTGTAATATTAATGTTTAAATTCATTCATGTCTTATTTTTAAAGTGTAGCTCGGTGTGAAGCATTTGTATATGTCAAGTGTCAAACGGGCTTTAATGTACAATACTCGGACACTTTTAAATGACTATAAAGAGTCTCAATTCTCTGGACTACTTTATTTATTGGCTTGCTTTAAAAATAATTAGTATAAGGGTTATACTGGATGTTAATAGAGAACATGAATGTTATTGTGCTCAATTATTAAGGGTAGTGTATCTTTCTAATTTAATATTAAATAAGAAAGATACATGTAAAGCCTAATACTCCTTTTCTCCTTAACGGGTTACCTCTTTACTATATAGTTGAGCTTATTGGATTTTCCTCTATGTCCTAGGCCCTCCAGCCTTTTTACTATTCAGCTATATCTGGGTCATTGGTACAGTATAAAAATGTTAAAACATTTATAGTAATTTATATATTTTTTATACTTACCAATGACCCAGACGGGGATGGCCCTCCCTGGAGTTGGGAACTCTTGCCTCCCCGCTGAGTACATAGCGCTGACCAGGCACTGCCAGTAAGAATGATAATTGGCGCCAATTTCGGGACGTCTGCGTCACTGCGCATGCGCAGTAGAGGCGTAGTATGGAGGTCCTTTAGGACATGATTTCTTTTTGTTTTGAATGCAAATTTTGGAGATTGGGGGGCAAAATTTGTGTTTGGCCCTGGTTTTGTTAGAGTTAGCACCAGCTAAGTCTGGGTCATTGGTAAGTATAAAAAATATATAAATTACTATAAATTTTTTAACTTTCTGAACTGATGGTCTGATTTGTACCAAATTTGGTATGTGGTATTATTGAGTCATAAGTACTTGATTTATGCAAACAAATATTTTCCTGTAATCCCATGGGAACCCAAGGAACTAAAAATAAAATATTATTCAAACACCCTTATTTCTCAAACTGCATGGAACAGAGAACTGTTATTTGGTATGAATCATCCTTGGGAACATTAGAATTGAATGGTCAAAAAAATTGTTATTGGTTTTGTTAGGGTGTTCTTAAGGGGGTGGGCATCAAAAATGCTGAGTCAGCATATTTGTGAAAATTTAAAAAACATTTACGGCATCCATAGGGGGGTCAAATACAATTTTGTTAAAATGAAGCCCCTTGATTCATTTTTGAGCTCAAAAAAGGATCCCAAATTTTTAACTTAGGGCAATATGGGGAATAATCTTTAAAAATCTTCTTCAGAACCACCAGTCAGAATCATTTCATATTTGGTATGCAACATCTCAAGGGAGGTCAGATTCAAAAAGCCTGAATTTAACTTAGTGCAATATGAGGAAATTTATTTAAAAATCTTCTTCAGATCCACCAATCAGAATGCTTTCATATTTGGTATACAACATCTCTAGGGGGGTCAGATTCAAGTTTATTCAAATCGGGTCCTAGGTTGATATTTGGGTTCTCTGTTGGAGCCCAAAGTTACATACACTTAGTGCAATATGAATGAATTTCTTTAAAATTCTTCTTTAGATTCACCAGTCAGAATCCTTTCATATTTTGTTTACATCTCTGGGGGGATGGAGGGGGGGGGGGGGGGGGGGGGGGGGGGGGGGAGTTGCGATTCAAGTTTGTTCAAATCGTGTGCCTGGGTTAATATTTGGTCTCCCTATGGTGCAATATGAAGAAATGTCTTTAAAAAATCTTCTTCAGATCCACCATCTAGAACATCTCCAGAGGAATCAGATTCAAATGTGTTCAAATCTTGCCCCTGTGTTAATATTTGAGGTCTTGATTTGGATTCAGCTGTCCATGGTCGTGTCATCATGGACTCTGTTGTGCTTCCGTCCATGCATTCTGGCCCTTCGTTCAGTTTAGTGGGTCCGGCACAAATGTGCCGCCTGGACCATCTGTCCCTTAGAGGTCCATGGTAACTCTCCTGAGTTCCTGCACTTCAGATCCTCAGTGTATTTCATACCCCTACCTGCATCTGCCTGCGATTGCTTTGGCTGCTACCCGTCATTTGGCGTCGGGCGTTTTTGAGGATCGTGACTCTTCACTGATTAAAAGGGTCAGATGTAAAGCCATTTTGCCTGGTCCTTCCCATGTCGGACCATCAGATTTGGGTTGTGAGCTCAGGAAGGCCCTTTCCTTGCTCACGCAAGTTCTTTCCAAGATCCTCCCCATTGCCTCCAGCGAGGCTGTTAGTGGTTTCCAGGTGTCCTCGGCGGCACCGCCTCCCTGGGATTGGAAGCAGACTGCTTTCCGATTTCACACCATGGGAGGCTTTCACTGGTACCCGAGATGAGCTATGTGTCTTCCGACTCAGGATGTGGGTCTGACACACCTGATGTTGAGAGCCATCAGTCTTCTGACTTGGGGCAGCTCTCAACTTTGTTTTTGAGTTCCTTATGGAGCTGAAACCATCAGACCAGCCGGAGGTTGCAGCCAGGTTGCGATTGTCAATCATGCTCCTACAGCCTGTGGATCAACCTGCTTCTGGGTGCCTTCGTACCAGTCAGTGCAAGTGGTTGAGGCTTTTGCAGCTTTAGACTCAGAGCTGAGTTCCAAGGCTATGAAGTCATTCTTCACTAGGGCTGATACCTTGTGCATTATCGTTCTTACGATTCCATTAGACTGTTGGTCTGCCAGACTTTGAGGGTCTTGGATCAGGACTCCTCCTCCCTTTGGCTTTCCAAGCCCAGGTCTGCCGTTGTTCCAATGGCAACTTTGGAGTCCCAGTTGGGCTTATGAGAGATGCTGGGCATGCTGTCTTTCTCGGATCATGTAGTCTCTGCTTCTGCATCTTATCTGCCTTCAGATAAGTTTGATGACATAGAGGCTCCCTTGTGTGTGCTTTCCAAACTTCTCGTGCACCTTTCTCACACGCATACCTGTAACACTAATCTGGAATTAGTTCGAGGCTGTGCTCGACACTAGCTAGTTCCCTTCCTGAAGTGCAGCATGTTCCATGATTCCGTGGGGATGGTCCAGGTCCGGGATGACATTTTGCATCATTGCAAGGATCAGCTGTTGCTTCACCAGCTTGATCCACTTTCTGTTGGAGGTTGTAGCCATTCCAAGCCTAACAAATGCCCTTCTGCTTCGTCCGCTGTGAAGCCAAGGGCTGATCATCCTACCTCTGCTACTTCCTCCTTCTCACATGATAAGAGTAAATGTTTGTAGAACAGAGGGAGATTACAGGATCCTTCTACTAGTAGTGGAGGCGGTTTCTCCTCTCATAGTCCTCGCTGGGGCTCATTCCGAGGCACCCCTCTCTTTCACGTTTGCCGCTTCCAACTCCAGTTCCTTCAAACATTTCACATCAGGAACTTTTGATCATGGAGATAGACAATCTCCTGTCAAAGGAGGCGATCAAGGTCATCAAGAACATTTATTCAGTGGGTTTTTATTTCCGCTTGTTCTTGGTGCCAAACAAGGATTGCTGGCTCAGACCGGTTATCGATCTGAGTATCCTGAACCAGTCTATCACTGCTCCCAAGTTCAGCATGGAGACTTTCAGGTCTGTTCACTCCATTCACCACGGAGACTTCGCTTCCAGCACCGATCTGTAAGATGCTTACTTTCACGAGCTGATTCATCGGACATCGCAAAAGTATCTCCAGTTCGCTTTTCTGGGGCAAGTTTACCAGTTCAAGTCCATGCCTTTTGGCCTCAACGGCTCCTTGGACGTTCGTCTGACTCATGCCGCATGTGCTAGCTTTCCATCACACTCACTTCGGCTTATTTGGACGACATCCTCCAGAGACACTCCAATGCTGCTCTTTTAGAGTCTGATATCCACACTGTTGAATCTGTTTTCGTCGCTGGGGTTCAGACTCAACGAGAAATCGGACCTGGTTCCTTTTTAGTCATTTTGTCATCTGGGGATGGTCTTCCGTACTCCTCTGAATATGGTAGCTGTTCCCTGGGAGTGAGCGGTGATTCTCTCTACTTTCGCCCTGACTCTGACCCAGTCCATGTCTGCAACAGTGTGAAGTATTCTCCGGCTGCACGGTCTCTGTGGTTCAGTGATAGATCTCATTCCTTTCGGTCAGCTGCATGTTAGACCTCTCCAACACTTTCTGCTAAGTAATTGAAGGTCAAATGTCGATCTTTTGGATCTGGTGCTTCAGTTACCAGCACCTCTCAGTCATCACCATCTTCCCTGGATGGATGTTCAGTAGATTACGCAGGGAGTTCCATTGGATTTGCCCAAGTCTGTCGGGTTCTGATGGTAAATGCCAGCGATCTTGGATGGGGTGCGATGTTGGATTCTCTAGGTCTTTCAGTTCACGGTGTTTGGGACCAGGATCAGGTAGCTCTTCACACTAGTTTCCACTAGTGGATCCTCCACCTTTTCGAATCATCAGGTCCTCCTCTTGTCCGACAATTCGACAGTGGTAGCTTACAACCGGAACGATGGCAGCACGCACACATTTCCCATTGACGAATTGGCTCAGGATCTTCTGCTGCTGCTTGGGACTCCAGTGTGGTGGTTCACCACAGTCCCGGTTGTCAGAACGTCCTAGCCAAATCCATGTCCTGATGGGGTAGGGTCATTCACAGAGTGAATGCTTCACAGAGCAGTGTTCCAGTCACTTTGCAATCGTTGGGGTCATCCCCACATCGATCTGTTCATGACCTGTTGGAACCAACAGGTGGACATTTTCATGTCCCCGTGTCCAGATCCTCTGTCTTTCGCCTTGGACGCTCTGTCACTTGATTGGAACAGACTAGTCAGCTACGCCAACCCACCTGGTCTATCTGTTTGATTCTGCCTTGGGTTCTAGCCAAGATATGAACCTGCTGTTGTTGAATCATTCTGATTGCTCCCGTCGCCTCCACGAATATGGATTAATCAGCTACGGCCTCAATTGGCATCAGTTCCAGTACGTCACAACCTTCTCTGTCAGGGTCGCCCGAGGAGATTTTACGTCGACTCAAAAGCATTGTGCCTTCACACATATCTTTTGTCTGATCCTGCCTCCTCCATACCTGAGCAGTGGAGTGCTTCAAGGAGGCACTTCACTGGTTTAGCGTATGCGGCTAAGTGGAAGGTCTTCTGTCATCGGTGCGGATCACTTGGTGTTGATTATGCCAATCCTTCCATTGCACAGATTGTGGGATTTCTGGTCAATCTCTTTGATTCTCAGGGTCTCCAGCCTGTTACCATCAAGGAGTACAGGTCTGTGCCTTCGGAGACCTTTTCGTATGTGGGAAAGCATTGCATCAGCACTAATCCATACCTCTTCAATCTCATTCGGCACTTTTCTTTAAAGGCCTAAAGTTTTGCAGCTGACTCCAAGATGGATCTTTCTTGGGTGCTGCTTTGCATGTGGGGGGGGGGTGGGGGGGGGGGGGGGGTGGATGGGACACCGTTTGAAATGTTATCCCAGGTGGATATACGTTTTCTCACGTCGAAGGCGTCTTTTCTAATGGTTTTTGCCTCAGCCAGGAACATTAGCAAGCTTCACGCCCTCTTGGTTGATCCGACTTTTTTCAGGAATTCTGCCAACAGTGTTACTTGTACCACTGATTGGTCCTTTTTAGCAAAGAATCAGATACCAGAAACATCTCCGCCTCCTATCTGTATCAGGACTCTTCCTTCTGTTGATGGTAGTCACCCTTTGCTCTGTCTGGTTCGTGCCATTCGTATTTACCTTAACCGGACACAGTTTATTAGAAAAAGCAGGAAGCGATTCTTTCTGTCCCTGATTCCCAGTCAACAGAAGATCTCTCCTCAATCCATTTCTAGATGGATTTGTCTTGCTATTAGAACATTATACACTCGTTTGGCGAGCGACGGTTGTATTACCAATCGCATTTTAGGCCACAAGGTGAGTGCATTGTCAACCTCCTGTGCTTATGCTAAATCCATCAAGTTGTCGGACGTTATGCAGGCAGCTTAGTGGAGAAACGCTTCTACTTTCTCCTTCTGTCTGCATCAGTTGCAGGAGCAGTCTGTATACCTTTTTTCTCTAGGACCTCTTTTTTCTGCTCAGGCTGTTATCAACCCTCGTCATTAATGTTACTTTCAGGACCAGTTCAATCCTTGGGTATTGTTAATGTCTTTCTGTCTGTGTGTCACACATGGCTATGCGTCTCATCTCTCATTGTTCTGTGTCCATGTTTGCGATGCGATGGCTCTATAAGCCTTGGGAACGCTTCTCCTGTCCACTGCTGCCAATGGAGTCTGCTTATGTGGGGGTTGGTTATATGATTCCCGCCTCCTGTTGTCTGTTCAGCCTGTTGTGAACAATTCTTGATAAGAAATTTAAATTTTATAGTAAATTTTCTTATACCTACCACAATTGTTTATCTCGAGGCCCTCCTGTTTTCTTATTCGGGTTAGAATCCTTCCTCCCTGCTGATCGCTTAACTCCAATGTTGGCAGATTCAAATAGAATGACACGTTGGTTATACGTCTGCGCACTTGTTCTGGAAGTGGTGGATTAGTACTAGGAGAAGAATCTGCCCTACTGGATGTGCGCCTGTCGCACCCAACCTAGTTTGGGCTTATTTTTTCTTGGTGCTTTTGCACCACTTTTCTTTCCCAAATTGCTTTGGAAAGAACCAAAAGTAGAGAGTATAGGGTTAGGGACTTCCACTGTAGTGCAAGCCTGTTGTAAACAATTGTAGTAGGTATAATAAGAAAGGAAATTTACAATAAAATTAAAATTTTTGTGAACAGCTCTGTCCGGTTTGGCTGTTACTTTAGGTAAAGGGTTAACTTTAATATCCTGACTTGAGGTTATCGAATCTGCTTCCTGGTTCATAAATTTTCAAATTGCCCTACTTCCGTTTTTTCCGAAGGGACGATGACAAAAGTCCTTTATTGGTGAAATCATGCCGCATAAATGAAAGAATAATTATTACCTGTTGTGTTTTCGGTTCAGTCTGCTTATTGGCATGCTTGTCTGCCATCCAATTTACTACAGTACTTATAAAGTGGAGCATGGGAATCCTGTTCTCCTTTTATAAGTAAGCTAATATGGAACTTGTGACATCTGCCCTTGTTTTAAGCTTATTTGTTTTACAAGGATTGACTGGCAAGTTATGCAACTTATATTAACCCTTATATACCCAACGTAATGGCCCAAACCAGCCAGCGCTATTCTAAAAAATGCCAATTAATTTTCATTATTTTTTCTTTTTTTGTCTCAAAAACATAGGTTATGACCCCTCGTTGGAACGAGCTCATCGAGCTTGTTCCAACAAGAGGTCATAACCTAGGTTTTTGAGACAAAAATGAAAAAAATTACTTATTCAAGAATTCTTTTTGCAAGTGTCATCTGCTTTTCATGTTAGGTAAAGGGTTAACACCTCTCCTTGGCCCAATGGTGGCAACTTCCTAGCCTTCCTGTTCTTGAATACTATGAAGAGTTCTTTAACCTGCACAGAGTGTGTCTGTCTCTGCTCACAGATGAGCATACAATAAAATAGAATACAAACTCACTTTTTTACAGGAACGTGGAAAAAATGTCTTTTTTGTTGAGTTCTTCTGTTCTTACATTTTCAGTATTATCTTGTCTCAGTTTGACATATAATATCCTTGGTATAGGGCATAGATGAATCAGAAATTTGACTTCAAAATGATTTTTGAATCGAATTGGGCAACATATTCTCAATTTTTACTGTTTTTTTTAATTGATTTAACCCTTTACCTACCGCAAAAAGCAGACAACACCTGCAAACAAAATTCTTGAATAACTGAATATTTTTATTTTTTGTCTCAAAAACATACCTTATGACCCCTCATTGGAAAGAGCTCATCAAGCTCATTCCAGTGAGGGGTCATAAGCTATGTTTTTGAAATAGAAAATAAAAAAAATAATAAAATTTGATTGGTGATTTTTGTAAATAGCGCTGGCCAGTTTTGGCTGTTACATTGGGTAAAGGGTCAACTAATATAATCTTCACAACTTCTCATTTTTACCAAGTTATGTAGTGGATGCGATAACACATTCAACATTTACAAATAGATGGACTCAATTGCAGTGGTTTCTTCAAAGAAAATTTCCTCTCTCTCTCTCAGAATTATCTGAAAAATTGCTTGTTTGACTACATTCCATTAAAAGGTGATGTGAGCTGCTGGGAAAGTGGAAATTATAGCCATGTTTCTTTACTTGAATGGTATAAGTCATGAAGGATTTTGTGTTTCAGATATGTTTGATAGCGTTGTCACGTTCAGAAAAGCAGATGGTACCATCAACCTGCCAACATTTGAAGCCGAAAATTCTGGCGACATTTGGTTCCAGTTCAAGACATCTGCCAGAGATGGGGTCTTTCTACAGAACAGGGAGAGCAATGATATGGAATCTCTGGATTTCATTGAAATTCGTTTAGTCAGTGAGTATTTCTGCTCATACTGAAATACATATACTGTGGGGCCCACTTAATTGGATATCTCTTATTTGATTAACCCTGTTAATTGCATATAATTTCCAAATCCCAAACCATTTACCATACCTTCTAATTCAGTACCTATTTTTCACCTGTTAACTGAATATAAGTTATAGAGTAAACTGGGAGCACGGTGGCTCAGTGGTAGACTGTTGGACTTCTATGCTAGAGGTCCCGAGTTCGATCCTCGTCCGGGATGACCCGCGTTGTGTCCTTGGGCAAGGCACTTTATCCCTGTTGCCTACATGGGGGCACGATGATACCATGTACTAAGGCATACTGCACGTCGATAGTGCACATGTCTTCAACCGCCGTAACCCTGCTTGAGCGAAGCTTGAACAGAGTTAGAATGTTGAGGAGCTGACAGTTGCTCGGTTCTCTCCGGGTACTCCAGCTCCCGCCACCCGTAAAACTGTCACAGTCACAATTAGCCATTGTGCGTAAGTATGTGACCTTAAACACCAATATATAAATAATAAATAGAGTAAACTCCTGTTAATTGAATAAAACATTTTGCAATTTATTGAAGAAGTACTCTGCCAACCACCAAATTCCCATATTTTTATACTGTACCAATGACCCAGACTTAGCTGGTGCTAACTCTAACAAAACCAGGGCCAAACACAAATTTTGCCCCCCAATCCCCAAAATTTGCATCGAAAACCAAAAGAAATCATGTCCTATAGGACCTCCATACTACGCCCCCACTGCGCATACGCAGTGTCAAGGACATCCCGAAATTGGCGCCAATTATCATTCTCTGTTTGGCCCTTCATCAGTCAACATCTCACTGATCTTTGTGCTTGTAAATCTCAGTTTAAAGGATGCCAGACACGTAATTTTTGGAGAAATGGTGATTCTAAGGAGGATATAGAAGGAGGAGAGGAAAAAGAAGTGACAAAATATAATCAGGGCTGTACTTAAAATTTTTTGATGAAATTATGCTAAGTTGCCTATTTTCGAGGCATGGGCCTCTTGCTGTCATTCTTGCTAAATGTTGCACTGCTTATTCAGTGTTTCCTCTCCCCTAGCCTTCTAAAGTCCCCCCTTGCAATTCTCCCATGCTTTTGGCATATTTTTGAGAAAGTTCATTTCTAAAATTTTCCTGGGAGAGTTGCTTGGATACAGAATGTTTTCTGTTATTTTCCCCATAGTTACGTTTTCACCCATGGGTGTATAACGTTGTGTTCTGCATCTTCCATCTGATGTTCTGCAGAGTCTCCCCTGGGAGTCTCTGTCTTGCATCAGATAGAGTGTAATTTTGATGACTGATTTCGGGCCAGTTTTTTCAGTGCCTGGAGTCATGTTTTCTGGTGTTTTACACTGTTTGTTTACATTGGCAACAGCCTTTTTTGAGGGGGGCTGTTTGCCTTTGGTGTAGTTTATCTCACTATAAGATACATTTATATTATCTGTAAGTGTCTCATTAATTATTTAATATAAATTTAAAATTTTTGACCACACTTTGCCATCGGATCCATCGGGGCTCAACATTACTTTTCAGCAACTTGGACTTCGCTGAAAAAATATTTTTTCAAAATTATTTTGATTTGCAATTGTTTTTTCATTTATTAATGGATCATGTTATTATGTATCTTTGTGTCAGGGGTTTGTGCGAGTATCTAGGACTTGTTGTTGACTTTTCACAATGAAAGGATATTGTTCAAATTCTAAGGGGAAGAAATCTTCCTCTGACTTTCATGATCATTGTATTAATTGTAGTCAGTGTTCTCGCACTAATCCCTGCTCTATATGTCAATTTTGGGATGACAAACATTGGAAACGTGTGTCACGGTATGTTGTTTCTGGAGAAAGGGCTATGCCGGCTCTTTCTCCGCAAGGTCACTCTACACTCTCAGTTTCTATTTCAGAGGAACAAGAACAGGGTGATGTTTCCATGTTATCTTCTACAAGTGCGCTTCCGTCGTCACAAATGAATTCAGAGCTAGTGGCTAAAGTGCTCATGGAGATTAGACAAATGTCGTCCGCTAGCTCGCCCGGTGTAGCATCCATTCACCGAATGGTTCGGCAGCCGGGTTCGTCCGATGCGGTCCAGGAGGAAATGTTGGGTGATGCGAGCACTATAAACATTCAATGTGCACACCCAGTGACGGCGGATAGTAAGCGAGATCGGAGGAAGCCTTTGAGTCCGGTTCCTAGCTCGTCCAGGTCCAGCCGGGCCGCGAGCGAGAGAGGCCCCTCTCTCGTACAACATCTGGGACCAGATGTTGTGGTACAAAATGTGTCGCAAGCGGAGCATACGTCCGTCGCTCGGGACGCTCCGTTGTATAGGCAGTCCGCGGAGACTGCTAAGGCTTCCTCTTCTCGTCAGCGCACACGACTGCACCTTGGCTGCGTGACCGCCAATATCTTACCAGCTTCGACGATCAAGGATTCTTCGGCGACCAGGTCACACCATCCGGCAGCCAGGGACTCGAGACCGATGGACTCCGGACGTTCGCATAGAAAAATTATGCGGGAGCCATCTGATGCGGAGCTGCCCTCGGCGAAGCAGCGGAAGACTGCACCTCCGCAGGTCTCGACGCCGGACATTCTTGTGCAGATAGCACAGCTTATCGCAGCATCCCAGCAGCCGACAGAAACGGTGTCGGATCGAGAATTATCCGACGGCGCTGGGTCGGCACGCTCCGCCAAAGCATCGGGGGCGGACAACCGGGAGCATCATGAGGTCCGACCGGATGGTGAAAGGGATACGGATGATTTGGAGCTATCCCTTTCGGAACAACATAAAGCTGCCGTGGACTTCATCTGGCACTTTCTCCCTCAAGTTGTTCCGTCGGGCCAGACTGCTGCGGTTCCGGACAAGAGGATTATAGCGTCATTGGACTCTGAATTTTTTGAACGGTTCAGGGACATTGCTCCCGAGTTTCCGTCGCAGTCCAATAATGTTGCAAGAACATTTGAACTATTGAACGACGCTATATTTAAACTTGCTTCCAGGACGGGGAAAGCAGGTTTCTTGTCCGCCAATACTCTCAACCTGCCTTTCATTAATGCAAGGAATAAATTTGACACGGCAGGACAGGGTATCCCGAGAGTTCCTCTGCGTATGGACGACGAGGCGGAAGACTTAGAGCTATCATTACCGTCGTCGGCTTCTATTCCAACCGCGGTGTTGGAAACAGCTATTTCGTCTAACAGAGCCAATTTAGATGCCTTATCTTACGCAGATCACCTTACTAAGGCGTTATCACTGCGCCTTCAAGGGAAAGAGTTTCAGGATATACAATCCTCTTTAAGACTTCTTTCAAGGGCAGTAGCTTATTCCACGTGTAACTCCGCCCTTTCTGTGGCAAACCTGGAGTTGGTTAGACGTGACGCAGCCCTAGCTACATCCACTCTCGTGGATACTAAGGTGAAGAACTCTCTTAGAGTCGCTTCGGTCTCCGGAGAACTTCTCTTTGACGGCAAGCTTTCTGCTATTTATGATAAAATTACAAAGAAAGCTTCGGATTCTCTGTTGTTCAAATCTGCTTCTAAGAAGTCGGATACAGCAGACAAGAATAAGACAGGCACTTCTGGGTCTAATGCGCCCAAGAGAGGTTCCTATAGAGGTTCCGGTGCGTCCTTTTGGTCTTATTCGAGAGACCGTCAGGGTAGCGACTCTCGTTCGGGACGTCCTTCGGGCCGGGACAACCGGTCGGATGCCCCGAGGTCGACGGGACGAGGTGCGGGTCGTGGAGGACGTGGTTTCTCCTACCGCAGGCCTCGCAGGTCCAGGAGGTGATGGCTTAAACCTCTATCGCGTACCGGTTGGCGGAAGGTTGTCGAGCTTTTCACAAGAATGGGCGTCGATTACGGACGACCCTTGGGTGAGAGGTGTGACTTCGGAAGGTCTAAAGATATCCTTCAAACGAAAGCCTCCATTAACTCGAAGTCCAAAGTGGACTCAACTTCCGTCAAATCCGCAGAAAAGAGATGCTCTGTTATCAGAGGTGCAGTCTCTTTTAATGAAGAACGTGGTAGAGGTCGTAGAAAACCAGGAGACTCCGGGATTCTACAGCCATCTGTTTCTGGTTCCGAAACCAGACGGCTCGTTCCGTCCAGTCATAGATTTGAGCTGGATAAACAAGCTGATCGTCGCTCCGAAATTTTATATGGAGACGATTCGGTCGGTCAGAGCGAGTATTCGGGTGAACGATTATGCAACGAGCATAGATCTCAAAGATGCGTACTTTCACGTCATGGTACATCCGACATTCAGAAAGTATCTACGCTTCGCAGTCCTAGGAGTGGTGTATCAATTCTGGGCGATGTGCTTCGGATTGAATCTAGCACCCTGGGCTTTCACTCGGGTAATGAACTCGGTAATGATCTATTTGCGAGCTCATTCGTCTGCGGTAACGTTGGCCTACCTGGACGACATTCTTCAGAGGTACGGCAATGAGTTAACGCTTCAGAACGATGTTCAGAATCTACTTCTATTGCTCCGACGTCTCGGTTTTATAGTAAACAAGGAGAAGTCGGATCTGGTGCCGTCCAAGTCATTCACACATCTGGGAATGAGCTTCGAGACACACAACAATCTCGTTCGTCTGCCGTTAACCAGAGCGAAATTAGTCAGTTGTTACGCTCGCTATTGTCTGCACGCAGACAAAGTCACAGCGAGAGAATTTATGAGACTGATAGGTCTGTGCGGAGCCGCTGCGGATCTCATTCTGATGGGGCGGTTACGCATGCGTCCTCTCCAAATTTTCTTGACTCAGAATTGGAGTGTGAAAATTCATTCGCTCGACGTAGACGTTCTCTTGTCAGATCAAGTGAAACAAGAGATTCAGACTTGGGCAAACATTCAGTGGTTAACTCAGGGAGTTCCGCTGCAGTTGCCGGATCCGAGTTTTACCATTATGACGGATGCCAGTCAAACAGGTTGGGGTGCATCATTGATCCCAACGGATTCGAGATGCCAGGGTCTTTGGGATCCGCAATTCCTGTGCAGGCACATAAACATCAAGGAAATGATGTCAATTTGGTTTGCGTTACGTCATTGGATGGACATTATTCACAATGCTCATGTCCAAATCCTATCCGACAATACGACAGTAGTGGCGTATATACGGAATCATGGAGGCACTCATTCAGTTCCGTTGTTCAATCTAACGGAAAGAATCCTTCTGTTTGCGCTAGAACATCAGGTTCTTCTTTCGGTCCGTCACATTCCGGGTCGTCTGAATGTGCTAGCAGACTCCCTTTCACGAAAGGGTCGCTTGTTGCCGTCGGAGTGGACTCTCAACAAACAAGTATTCAATCAGATTTGCTACCAATGGGAACGGCCAATGATAGACTTATTTGCGACACATCTCAACAATCAGTTGCAGACGTATGTGTCTCCGTGTCCGGATCCAAGAGCATTTGCAGTAGACGCTCTGTCGATCCCTTGGGACGGAATGATAGGATATGCGTATCCTCCAGCGCTGTTAATTCAGCAAGTATTGCTAAAGATAAAACAATCTCAATGCAAGATTCTGTTGGTAGCATCTCTGTCTTCACAGAGACCGTGGATAAATCTACTAAGGTGTCTGTTGTGGGACCTACCGCGAAAGCTTCCTCCACGGGAGGATCTTCTTTCGCAGGGGAAATCGCGCCAACTCCATCACAACCCGCAAGGTCTCAACCTTCACGTTTTTCCGTTGTGCGGTCCTTCTTGCATGGCAAGCACTTTACAGGACGAGCAGTGGACGCGATTTCTAACTGTAGGAGGACCTCTTCTTCGCTAAACTATGCGGCTAAGTGGAAGGTTTTTCGTCGTTGGTGTAGGGATCATTCTGTAGATATTTTTGATCCCTCTATACCAGACATTGCAAACTTTCTAGTATACTTGTTTGACGAAATCAAACTGCAGCCTGTTACTATAAAGGGTTATAGATCTATGTTATCTGATACCTATGCACATCATGATAGTTTACAAATTGGATCTAATGTCTCTTTATCTAAGTTGGTTAGAAACTTCTCGATAAATAGACCCAGAACTCTTAGATTAATTCCTAAATGGAATTTAGCTTGGGTTCTTCTTAAATTGAAGGAAAAGCCATTTGAACCTCTTGGGACAGTAGATTTCAAATTCTTATCTTATAAGACAGCTTTTCTCTTAGCTTTCTCTTCTGCTAGAAGAGTCAGTGAGCTTCATGCACTGTCGGTGGATGATTCTCACTATTGTAGTGTCGGGAACACTATCACCTTCACTACTAATGTGGGTTTTTTAGCTAAGAATCAGGCTCCTAATAAATATCCGGAACCTATTGTTATTAATGCTCTTCCGTCTTCAGACGGGCATAGGCCTTTACTCTGTCCTGTTAGGGCGCTACGTATCTATAAACAGAGATCTCAGTTTATCAGAAAGGGACGGAAACGTTTCTTTCTGTCTTTGATGCCTAATAGAAGGGACATTTCGGTCCATTCTATTGCTAGATGGATTCAATTAACTATCCGTACTGCTTATGAGAGTTTATCTTCTTCTCAGCAGTCTGTGCTTAAGATTTCCGCTCATGAAGTAAGAGCTCTTGCTACTTCTTGGGCTTACGCTAATAGTATTGCTATTACAGATTTAATGAAGGCTGCTTATTGGTCTCAGCCATCCACATTCACAAATTTTTATCTCAGAAATATTGAGTCCATTTCTGGAGACCTGCATTGTTTAGGTCCGTTATCTGTTGCTCAGAATGTCATCCACTAAACAGTTGCAACTATAGTTATGCAGGCTTTCTGTTCCGGCAGTGACTCCGTCCGGCTGCCCTCTTCGCTCTGGGCTATTTGAACCAGGGCAAGGGGAAGGGGGGGAGGGGGGGGGGGGCGGGTGTTCCCTTAGGTCACCTGCTTTATAGTGAAAAGCAAGGGAATGCCTCCTCCAAAGTCAGTATTTCTGAGTCACTTCCGGGGTGGTTTTAAAGTGTAATATTAATGTTAAAAATTCATTCATGTCTTATTTTTAAAGTGTAGCTCGGTGTGAAGCATTTGTATATGTCAAGTGTCAAACGGGCTTTAATATACAATACTCGGACACTTTTAAAAGATTATAAAGAGTCTCAATTCTCTGGACTACTTTATTTATTGGCTTACTTTAAAAATAATTAGTATAAGGGGTATACTGGATGTAAATAGAGAACATGAATATTATTGTGCTCAATTATTAAGGGTATTGTATCTTTCTAATTTAATATTAAATAAGAAAGATACATGTAAAGCCTAATACTCCTTTTCTCCTTAAGGGGTTACCTCTTTATTATTTAGTTGAGCTTATTGGATTTTCCTCTATGTCCTAGGCCCTCCAGCCTGTTTACTATTCAGCTAAGTCTGGGTCATTGGTACAGTATAAAAATGTTAAAAAATTTATAGTAATTTATATATTTTTTATACTTACCAATGACCCAGACGGGGATGGCCCTCCCAGGAGTTGGGAACTCTTGCCTCCCCGCTGAGTACATAGCGCTGACCAGGCACTGCCAGTAAGAATGATAATTGGCGCCAATTTCGGGACGTCCTTGACACTGCGCATGCGCAGTGGGGGCGTAGTATGGAGGTCCTATAGGACATGATTTCTTTTGGTTTTGGATGCAAATTTTGGGGATTGGGGGGCAAAATTTGTGTTTGGCCCTGGTTTTGTTAGAGTTAGCACCAGCTAAGTCAGGGTCATTGGTAAGTATCAAAAATATTTAAATTACTATAAATTTTTTAACTTTTTAGCTCAACTTTGGCGAAGCCAAATTTGAGGTATTGTCATGGCCCGTCGTCCGTCTGTCTGCCCGTTTATTGGTTCGTCCGTCGAGCCATCAACACGGCTTGGGCTAGAGGCCGTATTTATATGAATCGATCTTTACGAAACTTCTTGGGTACCTTTGTTATCACTGTGGGACAAGAACAAGTGTTTTGGGGTCCAGTTCAAAATTCAAGTTGGCCGCTGGCGGCCATTTTGTACAGACTTAGGTGAAATCAGATTTTTGCACAGAACTTCCATATGAAAGTGCTGATTTGAATAATTTTTTGTATGAATGTTTAGTACCATGGGATAGATCACATATAATACAAGGTTTTTCTTGTGCGTAAATTATGCAAATTAGACGAACTTTGATTTATTTAGTGTTACTTTCAGCTCTGTAAGTGCAAATGCCGATACGGCTTGGGCTAGAGGCCGTATTTATGAACCGATCTTTACGAAACTTCTTGGGTCTCTTTGTTATCACCGTGGGATGAGAACGAGTGTTTTGGGGTCCGGTCTGAAATTCAAGATGGCCACTGGCAGCCATTTTGTACAAAATTTTGTGCAATCAGTTTTTTGCTCAGAACTTCTATTCTAAAGGCACTCTCCTATAAATCGTAACAATGCAAATCGATGGAGATTAAGTAACTTTACTTCCAAGATAATAAGAAGGAAATCCACAAAATGTGAAGTCTTCAACTGCAGATACCTGCAGTTCAGAATAAAGCCTGAAAATGGGCTTCCAGCGCTGTACCAGTTAACCAGCCTTTCTTGTGTCTGATGGATTTTTAGACTTTTGCCTTGAGAGGCTATACATATTTCAATTCCACGCAAAATATGAATACTTGTTAATGATAAAAAATCAGTTTTTCAAAATATTTTACATAACCGAGCGTTCAGTTAGCCATCTCCAAACCACGTAAATGGTCGGCTAGAGTCATTTTTGAAATTTTGCACCCTGGAAGTTCATCCAACTTGACTTTTGACATGACAGAAATTGCCAACTTCAATACATTAACACTTTGCGATGTTTCATTCAGACATACCAAATTTTGCATTACTCTCTACTATGTACAATGACTTATTATGTCTCCCCTTCCCAGAAGGGAGACATATTGTTTTAGTGCATATTCTTCTTCTCCTTCTTCTTCTTCTTCTTCTTCTCATACAAACTTTGTCCGGGCCATAACTTTTTTGTCTTTTGACCTACACCTTAGATACTTGGCATGTGGATGTATCACCATGAGCCGGTGTGCAGTGTACCATAGTGACCTTCATGTGACCTTGACCTTTGACCTGAAGGTCAGATTTATGTGTTTTTTTAAGGGAAATATCACACAAACTTTGTCCGCACCATAACTTTTTTGTCTTTTGACCTACACCTTAGACACTTGGCATATGGATGGATGTATCACCATAAACCGGTGTGCTGTGTACCATAGTGACCTTCATGTGACCTTGACCTTTGACCTGAAGGTCAGATTTATGCGCTTTTTTAAGGGAAACTGTCTGGACCAGAACTTTTTTGTATTTTGAGTCAGGCTTTAGATATTTGGCATGTGGATGTATCACCATGAGCCGGTGTGTCGCATACCATTGTAACCTTCATGTGACCTTGACCTCAAGGTCATATTTATGTTCTTCAAATAGGGAGTAATTGTCCAGACCAGAATTTTTTTGTTTTTTGACCTAGGACTTGGTTATTTGACATGTGGATGTGTCACCATGAGACCGCATGTCGTCTACCTCGATGACCTTCATGTGACCTTGACCTCTGACCTTAAGGTCAAATTTATGTACTTCAAATAGAGAATAATTATCCAGACCAGAACTTTTTTGTTTTTTGACCTAGGACATGTGGATGTATCGCAATTAGACTGCATGTCACATGTAATCATGACCTTCATGTGACCTTGACCTCAAGGTCAAATTTATGTACTTTAATTAGGGAGTAATTGTCCAGACCAGATTTTTTTTTTTTGTACATGTAGATGTGTCACCATGAAACTGCATGTCTGCTACCTTGATGAACTGCATGTGACCTTGACCTCTGACCTCAAGGTCAAATTTATGTACTTCAAATAGGGAATAATTGTCCAGATCAGAACTTTTTTGTTTTTTGACCTAGGACTTAGATGATTGACATGTGGATGTATCACAATGAGACCACATGCCACCATGACCTTCATGTGACCTTGACCTCAAGGTCAAATTTATGTACTTTAAATAGGGAGTAATTGTCCAGACCAGAATTTGTTTTTTTTTTGACATGTGGATGTTGAGCTAGATCATAGATATTTATAACCCCGCTCCCCAAAGGGGAAGTTGGGACATACTTGTTGTCTTTTGACCTAGACCTTAGATATTTGGTATGATTGTCAGTATTATTCATGTATATATAATTTGCAGTGCATTAAATAGAAAGGAAGGGGAGACATATGTTTTAGTGTGCTAAAACAGTTTCTAGTTAAGATTAAAATACCTATGATTAAATATTTAAAATAAAATTTAAGAATTGTTAATAATAATTTGACTGAAAAAGCAAGGTAAATTCAATCAACTTTGACGATGTCCAGCTGTCAATCAAGCATTCATGTGTAGCCAGTAGTACTACCCACCGGCGCAGGTGGAAACAAAACAAACCTGTGTGTTTGTGATAGAAAGTGTCGTTTTTTCACCATTTTAAGTGACAAAGTCGATTAATTATTAAGAGCATGATATAAATAAAACAAATAGGTACTAGGGCCGGTAATCAGATTTAAACCACTTGTGGATAAAGCTGAGTGGTTAAAACCCTTATCCTACTTGTGGTTTAAATCTAATTACTGGCCCTAGTACCTATTTATTCTATATTTAATCTATTATATCTTGTTTGACGGAGCAGCATGAGTTTTTTCAAACAAGTTATAATAGTATAAATGTTCTGTTAATCCCTAGAATATAGATAAAGGACAAACAGCATTTTGATTATAAAAAATATTCCTGGGTTCATATTTGGACTCCCTATGACAACCTACCAATTTAACTTAGTGCAATATGGGGAAATTCCTTTAAATATCTTCTTCAGATCCAGCAGCCAGAATATTTTGATATTTAATATGCAGTAATCCTAGGAGGTACAGATTCCAGTTTGTTCAAATCAAGTTCCTTGGGTCATATTTGGGCTCCCTGTGGGATCCCAAATTTTAACTGGGTGCAATATAAGGACTATTCTTTAAAAGATCTTCTTCACATCCATAACTCAGATTCTTTTGTTGACATACTTTTGACATCCTTAGTGTGGATGGGCTCATGTTTGGGCTTCCTGTGGGAGCCCAAATTTTAACTCTGTGCAGTAGGAAGAATATTCTTCAAAGATCTTCTTCTTCAGACCCACGAGGCAGAATATTTTGACATTGGTATATAGCATTACTGTGACTCCTGAATTAAAGTTTGTTCAAAATGTTATGCCTGACAGATTTTGGTGGGAACCATAGGGGTTTGAAATTTAACAAGGAACTATTTGTTTAAATGAATTGTGCCCACATGTGACTGAGCTGATTGTGGTAAACTTTAGTCAGATGTAAATGTGAGTACATAAAATTAATGTTTGCTCAGATATAGAGCTGAAACAGTTAACCGATTAATCGATGATCAACATCTTGATCGATCCAAAAAGTAATTGATCAGTTAACTGTTACTTTTGAACTACTGTATTATATAGGTAAACAAAGGAACAAATTTTGCTCTGAAACAGGCAAACATTGTCACACTGACTCACATCAATTACATGAGACAGAGTAAAGCATTCAAGTTACTTGCTGACATACTTGTTTACTTGCATGATCATAATACTGTATCAGTGGCTGGAAATAGTCACTTTTAACCCTTTACCCATTGTGGGTAGCAGATGATACTTGAAAAAAAAATCATGAATTACTAAAAATTTTCAATTTTTGTCTCAATAACATAGCTTATGACCCCTCATTGGAACAAGCTCAATGAGCTCATTCCAATGAGGGATCATAAACTATGTTTTTGAGGCAAAAACTGAAAACATAATAAATTTGAAAGGAGATTTTTGTATATGGACCTAGTTGGTTTTGTTTGCTACGTTGGGTGAAGGGTTCATGCTGTAAATCATCAACGGTGTGGCAATTACTCAGATATCTATTTGGACAAGTGATTAATTGGTTAACCGAGGTTAATCCATGTGATTAATTGATAAGAAAACCCCTTAACCATTTCAGCTCTACTCAAATAGGGGTCACTTGAGGCTGGGATGGATAGGGGGAGGGTTTTTGGGGGAAAAAATGATTTTGAGGATATTGATTAATTTTATGCAACATCATGTACTTTCAGCCTGTTGGGGGCGAGGAGTTGGAGGGGGTCTGCTGGGTGATTTTTCTTTCTCGTTGCTTTTCTCTTTGCTTCAATGTGTTTTGAATGGGGTTTGAGTGATTCACCCAATAGACCCTTCTCCCCCCCTTCCCACTTCAATAGCTGAATTAGATTAACTATGTTAACACGTAGATGCTGAATGTTACCTTGAATCTTTATTTAAGCATTTTATCAGGTGTGTGATTCTTAAGGCCCCTTGTGTTTAAATTGTGTATGAAATTCACCTAATTTCAAGGTGCACTGAATTTTCAGATGGCAACTTCAGAGTCACTTTTTATACGTCCATTTGTAAAAATGTTTGTATTATGTAAATGGTCTGTCTGTCTGTCTGTAAACAATTTGTTTCCGACTGATAACTCCAGTTTGGATTACCGGGTATGTGATCTCAAGCAAAGTTCGTACATGTATTCCCCAGCTAGTAATACAGGCCAAGTTCGAATATGGGTTCTGCCCAGTTATTTTTACATGAGTTATTCCCCTTTTTTGACTTAGAATTTGTCCTTCTATTAAGATTTTTAGTTTCCGACCAATGACTCCAGTTTGGATTATTTGATCTCAACCAAAGTTGGTATGTGTATTACCCAGATAGTAATACAGGCCAAGTTTGATTATGGATTCCATCCTTTTAGACTTAAACATTTCTCATTACCATCGACAATGGGTTTCCGATGATAACTTGAGTTTGGATTCATAGATCAGGACCAAACTTGCTTTGTGCTTCAATTTTATCAAAATGAAGGTTCAGTTCGAATTGGAGCATGGTCCGATGATTGTTACAAAAATTATGGGGTTTTTCGACTTGGAAATGTGCATATTTCAATCAACATTTTTTCAGAACTTTGTTTATGGCATAACTTGAACAATAGTTAACTTTCAATTCTTTTTGGTATATATCTCAAAAGCAACAAAGTCTATGTCAAGTTCGATGATTAATCATATCTGATGAAAAATTATGGGAGTTATTGCCCTTTGCTAATAAATATCTTGTGATGCTTGTTTATGGAATAACTTAAACATTAGGTACCAAATATTAATTTTTTGTTTGGTTTTTAGCTCTTTGGGAACAACGTCTAAATCAAGTTTGATGACCACTGTTATCTGATGAAAATTGTCAGAGGTATTGGCCTCCACCCCCCTGTGTCATTTGGGAAATTTTTCCCAAAATGCATCTTGATGGATTGGGAGTTATTACATACAAAAAAAAATTGACTCCTATTTAGGGCTTAGCATTGCAGGCCATTTTTGGATGAAAACAGTTGTTATGTACAATTTGAAAAGGCCGAATTGAGCGTGTGATGCACTGGACATAGCCCTTGTTATTGAAGGCCGAGTGGAATTTGCTGATACGCGGCAACTTCTTCGCCCAAGTCACCCAGTCGCTGGTCTCTGCTTGAAAAGTTGAGACCAGGGTTTTTAAAAAAAAATAAATTGATGATGTTCTCTATTAATCATGTTTATGCAAAATGTGACTTTGAGTACAGTATTGATGATCAAATTGATGAATGTTTTATTATGATTGATTGTTTAATCAATGAATCATTATTCTTATACCGGTAATGTACACCACTTTTGTGTTACAGATGGCGATTCAGTTCAGTTCCGCTTTAATGTAGGAAATGGCCTCCAGGTTCTAGAGTTCCAGTCACCCTCTGCCCTTAACAATGATGACTGGCACACTGTACATGTGGAAAGGAATAGAAAACAGGCCTGGTTGAAGGTTGACACTTATCCACCACAGTATATTTACGAAGCACAAGATGAGACAACAAGGATGCTTGATCTTTCCACCAAACTTTGCGTTGGTGAGTTGTTTTCCGTATTTCACTTTTCAGTATCTGATATTAACTGGTAGGTGATTTGTAACATGAATATTTAAAAAATACCATGGTACCAGCAAGGAGAGCCTTTGCTTAGCAAGATGTTCTTCATAAATAATTGTTTTATTACCATTTATTGGAGAGTGCCTGTTGAAATGATTAACAATAAATTTATCATGCTTGAGTGTTGGAAACTAAATTGCAGATCCAGGTATGTTTGAACTGGGGGGAGGGGGGTTTGACTGGGCTGTACCTCCAACTTCCCATTTTGTACAGAAATAGTTGAGAGAATGTTTAGACCAACATTATCTTTACCAACCCATCATTGCAATCTTATTTGGAATTTGCAGGAAGAGGGTACATAGACTTTTTACTTTTAAAATGTTCTGGAAGATTCTTTCCTTTGATTTGCCACCACGATAGCCTTTAAAGTCAAGAAAAATGTACATGTTTGGTTCCATATTCAGGAAATTTCCTCATCAGACCAAAACATCATTTCTGCCCCAGTGCAGTGTATTGGAAGTATGCTGATATATGAACTGTTGTTTCATAGCCAAGTTCTTGTACCTATGGGCAATATCTTGATGAATAGAGATGAATCCTTAGGAACAGTAATGAGGTTGTGTAGCAGCATTTCACAAACTAGTTGCAGTTATAGCGTAATCTTGGAATGGGCTAGCATGCTGCAGAAGAGTATGGCATCCATAATCACTGTGAGAGGCAGAGACGTGAATTATTGCCATTTCCTGATTTTTTTTACCTGTGTTACATCCTAAGATGATCGACAGTTTAAAATGAGGTTGAGCATCAACCAATCATCAGTTGCATAGGTGTTTGCATCTGTCTGAAGTAGAGCATCTCTGTTGGCCAATAATTGGCCAACAGAACAGCTATACTTCAGGCAGATGCAAACACCTATGCAACTGATGATTGGTTGATGCTCAACATCAATCCACCATTCATTCGTACACAACCCATTTTTTATTTGCTTGTTATTCATTTTAGGTAACCTCCATGTGACCCAAACAGCCATTCGCCTCAAATGGACAGGCCCACAGTGGGAAAATTTGTTGAACATGGAGCCAAAAATGTACATTTTTCTCATTATAGGGTGTGCATGTCCCAAATATAGCTGCTTTGTAGTAGGGTGTGCATGTTCCAAAGATAGCTGCTTTGTGCATTGCATTCCAACTTTTCCCCTGAGGCATATGGGCCACAACTTATATATATCAGCGCGTGGATGCCCTTGTACAACCGTGTTCCCTTCCCAAGTTTGAAATGCTTCCTACATCCCTGCGGCATACACATGCACAGCATCAACTACCGCTTACCTCAATATTTGCAACCCTGGCAACCATAGAGGCAACAGGTTGCTTATGAAATAATTTCTAACTGGTAGAGTGCTATATTATTTTTGGTCATCAAAATTTATTTACCGGTCTTGGCCATGTTGCAATTTATGAGAGGGTGCCAAAAGGCACTCTCCCATAAATTGTAACAAGACAAAATCTGTACAGTTAAAATAGTTTCACTTCAAATATATGAAGCAGCACACCCACAGAGTATGAAGCCTTTGAATTGTTGTACGTGCACATCAGAATAAAGCCCAAATATGGGTTTCCAGCACTGTACAAGTTAATACAGCAATAGAACCCTGTTACCAGTAATTGAATAGACACTTTGCCATTGAAAAATATTCTCCCCGTGGGATCCCCGGGAAGTGAAGCATGCCTGTTCACTGCGGTAAACATAGGCTGTGTTTTACTGGTAAAATAGGACCCAGTCACCAATGCTTGGGAGGTGCAAACCCTCTCTAAAATGGGCAACATGGCTTATTAACGCTCACCCCTCGTCTTGAGTTGATACTCATGTTTTGGTCATGATTAGCCTTTGTGCAAAAATATGTGACCTTAAACACCAATAAATAAATATATAAATTGAAAAATATTCACTTAACACTAATATCCATATAACAGGAATTTGGTCATTTTCCAATATTCTGGTGATAGCTGAACATTTATTTTTTATCTTGTTGGCCAGAGCTATCTTTGAACAAGGTGGGTGTGAACAAGCATAATCTTTAATACACCTATATAGATGGTGAAAATATGTTGCCATTAGTGTTTGCCCAGTGTGCTGCTATCAAATTACCACTTAAGGGGGTGACAGGAAGACAGCTAATCTAACTATGCCATCTCCAACCAATACCCACGTAAAATTGTTCTAAAACACTTATCTGTACATGTTGAATAAATTATTTCATTTCATAACTGCCTGTGTGGGATATACTGAGGCCAAATAGGTCAATAAACAGTGGGAATTCAGTGGTTGTCATTGTAATTTTTTGATATATTACAAGATTTGTTATTGAGTAAACAGAAATTTACTCTTTCGCCCTTGATACCCCAAACAGTCACAAACCGTCCCTTTTTATATTGCTCTGTGAAGTTGTCCCTTCCTGGCATTTGTAACTGGTAGGATACATTTTTCCTGACAGAGTTTTTACATTATTGTTGCCAATACAGTGGAGCCCACTTAATTGGATATCTCTTAATTGTATATCCCTGTTAATTGAATATAATTTTCAAACACAAAACCATTTACCATATCTTCAGTACAAATTTGATCTGTTAATTGCATATGGGTTGTAGAGTAAACTCCTGTTAATTGTATATAAATTTTTGTAATATGTCGAAAAAATTACTGTGACACGCACCAAATTCCCCTTATTTATCAACCTTTTTGGCCTCACTACATCCAATACAGGCATTTATTCTATTATATCTTGTTTGACAGAGCTCTATGAGCTCTGTCAAACAAGATATAATAGGATAAATGCTCAGTTTACCTCCAGAGCACAGGAAACTGACCAAATCCCTGTTAATTGTATACTCCTGTTAATTGAATAATTTTCACTGGCAAAATGGATATTCAATTAAGAGGATTCTACTGTATAATAATATAATAATAATGTAGAAACACTGTTAAATCCTCTGCAGCTATGTAAATGTATAGGGAACTTGGTGGCTCAGTGGTGACTGCATTAGACTTCAAACCTAAAGGTCCACAGTTCAATTTCCGCCAGAGGTTACCGTGTTGTGTCCTTGGGCAAGCCACTTCATCCCAATTGCCCATGTGGGGGCATGGGAGCATGGTGGTGCTGTGTACTAAGGGGTACTGCACTTTGATGGTGCTCTTGTCTTCAACCAATGTTGACACTCCTTGTGTGGAGTTTGTACGTTGGGGAGTCTGACAGTTGCTCTTTGAATCAAGAGCGAGACTCGGATACAACATTTTGGACATAAGCATAATGGTGATGATAGATTTATCGTGCAATTCTCAAGTGTTGTGCCAGTACCTTGACTAACTAGCCTTTAGTTCAGATTTCATTTTCACCCTCATTAAATATAGATTGTTTTGTTAAACTTTAAAGAAATGCTTTGAACTTTCTCGAATGCTGGATGAACTTAGTGAACATGTTTTTTTGTTTTATTATATGCTAGCCTGTGAATTATCGCAAATTATCTAAAAGATATTTCTCGATATCCATTGACTCGATGGATATCAAGAAATATCCCTCAGTAGCTTCCTAAATGACGTCACGCTACCCCACATCGCGTCATAATATTTTGAGGTCCACACGATGAATTTTTTCAGTAGCTTCCTAAATGACATTATGCTTCGGTGCATGGCATCGCCTTGAGGGAACGATCAGCAGCTTTTTGTTACTTGTCTTGAAACTGTTTGCAGTCTTTTTGGGCTGATTATTGTGCAGTAAAATGTCTCGTAGCATATAATAAAAAAAATCTATGCTGTTTTAGTGAATATTGGGAATTACCTCATTCGTGTGGACCTGAAGGTTTTATTTTCAGGTCCACACTCATGAGATAATTCTTCATATTCACTAAAACAGCGTAGATATCCTCTATGTATTCGGAAAAGACAAAGCACTGTAAACAGCACATTGTTTCAACTGGAATGCTTCCAGTGATTGAGATACAGAATCATAAAAGTAATGTGGTTTAATAATTTAATAATTATACTTCTGAGAACAGTTGGTTCCCCTATATAAATGGATATGGTTTCATGCAAAAGCCTTTTTGAAAACATTTAATATTTTTATACTGTACCAATGACCCAGATATAGCTGGTGCTAACTCTTAAAAATATAGGGCCAAACACAAATTTTGCCCCCCAATCCCCAAAATTTGCATCTAAAACCAAAGAAAACATGTCCTGAATGGCTCTCCATACTTCACCTCTACTGCGCATGCGCAGTGTCAAGGACGTCCCGAAATTGGCGCCATTCATCATTCTTTGTTTGGCCCTTCATCAGTTAACATCTGACTGATCTTGGTGCTTGTAAATCTCAGTTTAAATGATGCCAGACACATAAATATTAGTGAAATGGTGATTCTAAGGAGGATATAGAAGGAGGAGAGGAAAAATGAGTGACAGAAAATTATCAGGGCTGTAACTTAAAATTTTTTGATGAAATTATGTTAAGTTACCTATTTTCGAGGCAACTGCCTGTTGTGGTCATTCTTGTTATCAAGATTACACTGCTTATTCAGTGTTTTCCTCTCTCCCTTTCCTTTAAGTCCCCTCTTGCTATTCTCCCATGCTTTTGGCATATTTTCTGTAATATTATTGCTAAAATTTCTTGGGAGTTTTAGCTGGATAACAGAATGTATTCTGTTCTTTTCCCCATGTTTACGTCTTCACCTATGGGTGGTTAGGCGTAGTGTTCTGCATCTACCATCTGATGTTCTGCAGTTTCTTCCCTGGAAGTCTCTGTTTTGCATCAGATAGTGTATTATTGGTAACTGATTTCGGGCCAGGGTGCTGGAGTCTTGATCTAGTGTTTTTACACTTATTGTTTACATATCCAACAGCCCTCTGTGTGAGGGGGGATTTCTTGAAAATAATATCTGATGTTAATTTAATCATAACTAGACACATTATTATTGTTCGTAAGTCATGCATAAATTGTTTAAAATATTTTTAGAATTTTTGTCCACACTTAGACTTGGGATCCATTGGGGCTCAACGTTACTTTTCAGAAACTTGGGCTGTTCTGAAAAAATATTTTTTCAAAAGTTTTTGATTCAATTATTTTTTCTATGTTAATGGATCTTGTTATTATGTATTTTGATTGTCAGGGGTTGGTGCGAGTACTAGGACTTTGTTTTCTTTTCACATTGAAAGGATATTGTTCAATTGTAATAAGAGGAAATCTTCCTCTGACTTTCATAATCATTGTATAATGTAGTCAGTGTACTCACACTAACTCCTGTTCTGTATGTGTTGATTACGATGACAACATGGGAAGCGTGTGTCACGGTATGTTAGTGGGGAATTGGCCATTCCGGTCCTTTCCCCGCAGGGTCACTCTACTTTATCAATCTCTATTTCAGACGATCATGATCAGGGTGATGTATCCGTGATGTCTTCCAAAAAAGTGCCTCCGTCGTCACAATTAATGTAGAGCTAGCGGAAAAGTGCTCAGGTAATACGTCAATTGCCTAAGAGGACCCTAGTAGGTTCGACGGCCTTTGACGTCCGCTAGCTCGCCCGGTGTAGCGTCCATTCATCGAATGGTTCGGCAGCTGGGTTCGTCCGTTGCGGTCTAGAAAGGAGTTTTGGGTGATGCGAGCACTATAAACATCCATGTGCACACACAGTGACGGCGGATTAGAGGGGAGAACAGAGGAAGCCTTTTAGTCCGGTTCATAGCTCGTCTAGGCCCATCCGGGCTGCGAGCGAGAGAGGCCCCTCTCTCGTACATCAACATCTGGCCCCAGATGTTGTGGTACAAAATGTCTCGCGTTCGGAGCATACGTCCGCCGCTCGGGATGCTCCGTTATATAGACAGTCCGGAGAGACTGTCAATAAGGCTTCCTCATTCTCATGGCAGCGCACACGACCGCACCTTGGCTACGTGACCTCCGATATCCAGTCAACTTCGCCAGTCAGAGAATCCTCGGCGACCAGGTCACGCCATCCGATAGCCAGAGACACGAGGCCTGCAGACTCCGGACGTTCGCATAAGAGAGTATGCGGGAGTCAACGTACACGGAGCTTCCAGCGGCAAAGCATCGTAAGACCGCTTCTGCACAGGCCTCGGTGACGGACGTGCTATCCCAAATAGCACAACTTATCGCAGCATCCCAGCAACGACAGAATCTCTGTCGCATAATATAATATCCGACGACGCTGGGTCGGGACGCTCCGCGGAAGCATCAGGTGCGGACGTCCGAAATTTTCATACGGTCCGACGGGATGCCGAAAGGGATTCGGAGGTTTTCGAGCTTTCCCTTTCAGAACAACATAAGCTGCTGTATAGGTCATCCGACTTCATCTTCTAGAGGTTCTTCGTCGGACCAGAATGCTGCGATACCAGATAAGAAACTGATAGTGTCGGTGGACTTAGAAATTTTTGGTTCGGTTCAGGGACATCGTCCCTCAGTTCCGACACAGTCCAATAATGTCTCAGATACGTTCGATTTATTGAACGACGCTATATATATTTTTTATATGCTTGCTATGTACAAGCATATCTGGTTTCTTGTTCGCAAAATTACTGAGATATCTTTCAAAAGTGTGCCTCTGTCGTCATAGTTAATGAAGAGCTAGCGGCAATTAGTGCTCATGGATTACGTCAATCTCCTAAGAGGTCCCTAGTAGGATCGACGGAGTTGACATTTGCTAGCTCACCCGGTGTAGCGTCCATTCATCGAATGGTTCGGCAGTCGGGTTCGTCCATTGCGGTCTAGGATGGAGATTTGGGTGATGCGAGCACTATAATAGACTTTAGTACACACCCAGTGACGACGGATTAGAGGAGAGATCGGAGGAAGCCTGTTAGTCCGATTCTTAGCTCGTCCGGTCCGTCCGGGCGGCGAGCGAGAGAGGTCCCTCTCTCGTGCAACAATATATGGGACCGGATGTTGTGGTACAGACATTTCACCTTCGGAGCGTATGCCCGCCACTCCGGATGCTCCGTTATATAGACAGTCCGAGTGACTGTCGATAATGCTTCCTCATCCTCACAGCAGCGTACACGACCGCACATTGGCTACGTGACCTTGAATATCCGGCCAGCTTCGGCATTCAGTGATTCCATGGCGAACAGGTCACGCCATCCGGCAGCCAAGGGACACGAGGCCTGCACACTCCGGTCGCTCGCATAATAGAAGTATGTACGGGGTAACGAACACGGAGCTTCCAGCGGCAATGCATCGTAAGACCGCTTCTCCACAGGCCTCAGCGACGGACGTGCTATCCAAAATAGCACAGCTTATCGTAGCATCCCAGCAAACGACAGATTCTTGGTCGGATCAGGAATAATCCGACAGCGCTGGGTCGGTACGCTCCGCTGTTGCATCAGGTACAGACGACCGAATATTTCATAGGGTCCGACAGGATGGCGAAAGGGATTCGGATGATTTCGAGCTTTCCCTTTCGGAACAACAGAAGCTGCCATACATTTCTTCCGGCATTATCTTCCAGAGGTTGTTCCGTCGGACTACATTGCTGCGATGCTGGATAAGAGACTAATAGCGTCATTGGACACGGAGTTTTGGATCGGTTCAGGGACATTGTCCCTGAGTTGCCGACGCAGTCCAATAATGTCTTTAGAACATTTGAATTATTGAACGACGCTACATATATATAAGCTTGCTATCAACATGCTAGTATAGTTTCTTGTCCGCAATTCTCTATTCTGCCTTTCGTGAATTCTAGGAAATAATTGTTTATTGGCAGAACTGGGCTTACCGAGAGTTCCTTTGCGTCTAAGACGGCGAGACTCAAGACTGCAATTGTCTTTTTCGCCGTCTATGTCAATTCCAACCACGATGTTGGAAACGACAATGATGTATAATAGACTTAACTTAGACGCTTTATCATACGTACACCACCTTACTGAGACGTTATCATTACGTCTTCAAGAGAAAGAATTCCAGGATATGATCCTCAATGGGATTTCTTTCAGGGGCAGTAGTTTTCCACGTATAACTCTGCCCTTCAGTGGCAACCTGGAGTTGGTTAGACGTGACGCAGCCCTAGCTACATCCACGCGCGTGGATAGTAAGGTGAAGAACTCTCTCAGAGTCGCTTCGGTCCCCGAGAAGCTTCTCTTTGACGGTAACCTTTCAGCAATCTTGAATTGCTCGATATACACGTTCTCTTGTCTATCAAGTGTAACAAGAGATTCAGATGTGGGCAAACATTCGGTGGTTGACTCAGAGAGTTCCACTGTAGTTGCCGGATCCGAGTTTTTCGATTATGACGGATGCCAGTCAAACAGGTTGGGACACATTTTGATCCCAACGGATTCGAAGTGCCGGGGTCTTTGTGTTCCGTAGTTTTTAGGCAAGCTCTTTACTTCCAAGAAAGAATATTATGTTGGCTTGCACTACGTCATTGGATGAATTTTATTCAGAAACGCATGTTCAATCCTGTCCGATAATACGACAGTAGTTGCGTATATCCGGAACCAGGGAGGCACTCATTCGGTTCCGTTATTGATTTTAACGGAAAGAATCCTTCTGTTTGTTATAGAACACCAAGTTCTGTTTTGGTTCGTCATATTCTCGGTCGTCGGATCGTATTAGCAGACTCCCTTTCACGTAAGGGTCGTTTGTTGCCGTCGGAATGGACTATCAACTAACAAGTATTCAATCAGATTTGCTATCAATGGGAGCACCCAGTGATAAATTTATTTGCGACACAACTCTCCAATCAATTGTAGACGTATGTGTCACCATGTCCGGATCCCTGAGCATATGTAGTTAACGCTCTATCGATCTAGTAGGACGCGATGATAGGATATACGTATCCTCCAGCGCTGTTGATTCAGCAAGTATTGCTAGGATTATTCATTCACAATACAATTCTGTTGGTAGCATCTCTGTCCCACAGGCTCCTAATGATATCCGGAACCTATTGTTTTTAAGGTCCTTCCGTCTTCGAGCGGGCATAGGCCTTTACTCTGTCCGGATAGACCTTTATGTATTTATTAACAGATCTCAGTTTATCAGTAGGACGTAAAGCTTCTTCTGGCTCTGATGCCTAATAGAAAGGTCATTACGGTCCATTCTATTACTTAATGCATTCAGTTAACTATCGGTACTGCTTAGGATAATCTATCCTTAACTCAGCAGTCTGTGCTTAAGATTTTGGCTCATGAAGTAAGAGCTCTTCTACATCTTGGGCTGACATATAGTTTTGCTATTATAGATTAAGTAGGCTGCATATTGGTCTCAACCATCCACATTCATGAATTTTTATCTCAGAAATATTGTATCCATTTCTGGAGACCTGCATTGTTAGGTCCATTATCAGCTGCTCAGAAAGTCGGTCACTTAACAATTGCAACTATAGCTATGTAGGCTTTATGTTCCGGCAGTGACTCCGTCCTGCTGCCCTCTTCGCTCTGGGCTATTTGACCCAGGGCAAGAAAAAGGGGTGGGGGTGGGGGGGGGGGGGGTGTGTGTGTTCCCTTGGGTCACCTGTTTTTATTATGAAAACAAGGGGATACCTCCTCCGGAGTTAGTAATTCTGAGCTGTTACTGGGATGGTTTCCTAAGTGAAAGTTATGTTTTTAGCTCAACTTTGATGAAGTCAAATTTGAGCTATTGTCATGGCCCGTCGTCCATCCGTCCGTCCGTCCATCCATCCGTCCATCTGTCCGTCTGTCCGTACGTCAACAATTGGCTATCCGTCCGTCCGTCTGTCCGTACGTCAACAATTGGCTATGGCTCGGGCTAGAGGTCGTATTTATGAACCGATCTTTACGAAACTTCTTCTGTACCTTTGTTATGACCCTGGGACGGGAACGAGTGTTTTTAGGTGTGGTCCGAAATTCAAGAAGGCTGCCAGCGGCCATTTTGTACCGATGATGCAAAAATCAGTTTTTTGTACAGAACTTCTGTATGAAAGTTCTGATTTGAATAAAGTTTTGTATAAATGTTTAGTACCATGGGATACATCACATATAATACGGGTTTTTTTCTCCTGCGTAAATTATGCAAATTAGACTGACTTTGATTTATTTAGTGTTACTTTCAGAGCTGTAAGTGCCAAGCTGCTATGGCTCGGGCTAGAGGCTGTATTTATGAACCGATCTTTACGAAACTTCTTGGGTACCTTTGTTATGACCGTGGGACAAGAACGAGTGTTTTTGGGTGCGGTCCGAAATTCAAGATGGCTGCCAGCCGCCATTTTGTACCGATAATGCAGAAATCTGTTTTTTTGTACAGAACTTCCATATGAAAGCTCTGATTTGAATAATTTTTTGTGTGAATGTTTAGTACCATGGGATACATCACATATAATACGGGTTTTTCTCTCGTGTGTAAATTGTGCAAATTAGACTAATTTTGATGTTTTTTGGTGTTACTTTCAGCACTGTAAGTGCAAATGCCAATACGGCTCGGGCTAGAGGCCGTATTTATGAACCGATCTTTACGAAACTTCTTGGGTACCTTTGTTATCACCTTGCGACGATAATGAGTGTTTCTGGGTACGGTCCAAAATTCAAGATGGCTGCCAGTGGCCATTTTGTACCAAAATTAGGTCCAATCAGTTTTTTGTCACAAGTTCTATACAGCTCGTATTTATGAACTGATCTTCACAAAACTTCTTGGGTACCTTTGTTTTCACCTTGGGACAGGAACGAGTGTGTTTTGGGGTGCCTTTGTTATCACTGTGCTATGAGAACAAATATTTTGGGGTTCAGTCAGACCCACTCTGGGACTCAAAGTTTTCTTTTCTAGTTTAGCATCTGACTGTCACCCACCTTTGCAATACTTTACCTATACATTTGTTACAGGCAACGGTCAGTATTTATGTACATACCGTTAAAATACTTTATATATACCTTTGTTATCAGGTCATTACCTAGATGTTTGTCATTGCTGTGTCACATACTATACATGTGCATGTGTTTGTCTTGACAAGTTGAGCTACAGTGTCATTGACACTTTCATTAATTCATTCATGTCATAGTTTTAAAGTATAGCATTTGAATATGTCATGTGTCAATGGATGTTATTATACTATCCTCCGACACTTTTAAAAGAGTATAAAGAGTCTCAATTATTTGGACTAACTTTATTTATTGGCTTACTTTAAATATAATTAGTATACGAATTATACTGGATATTAATAGAGAACATGGATGTTATGATGCTCAATTATAGAAGGTATTGTGTCTTTCTAATTTGTCATAAATAAGAAAGATACACGTGAAGCCTATTTCTCCTTTTCTCCTACAGGAGATGACTCTATTTTATATAGTTGAGCTTATTGGATTTTCCTCTATGTCCTGGGCCCTCCAGCCTTTTTACTATTCAGCTATGTCTGGGTCATTGGTACAGTATAAAAATCTGAAAAAATTTATAGTAATTTATATATTTTTTATACTTACCAATGACCCAGATGGGGATGGCCCTCCCAGGAGTTGGGAACTCATACCTCCCCGCTGAGGACATAGCGCTTACTAGGCACTGATGGTAAGAATGATTAATGGCGCCAATTTCGGGACGTCCTTGACACTGCGCATGCGCAGTAGAGGTGAACTATGGAGGGCAATTCAGGACATGTTTTCTTTGGTTTTAGATGCAAATTTTGGGGATTGGGGGGCAAAATTTGTGTTTGGCCCTATATTTTTAAGAGTTAGCACCAGCTATGTCTGGGTCATTGGTAAGTATAAAAAATATATAAATTACTATAAATTTTTTCAGATTCTATAAATAGTAACATAAACAAATCATAACTAAGCATACACTTGTAATCTACAGTTGCAAGAAACAGATTTTGTTCCAGAGGCCCTTAATACATGACATATTCGAGTAATTATGAACCCAATACATACTTATTGTAAGATAACATTCAGTATGAGTGGCACGTAGCTTACCTATAAAAAGTATTAAGGTGTGCAAGCAGCACCTAACCTTGTACAAAGAGGCCTGTTGTACTCATTTCTCATACTTTTGTTATGATTCAATCTCTCAAAGGAAGATGGTATCTTTCTTTTTTTTCATGGATGAAATAAATTTAACCCTTTACCCAATGCAGACGATATCAAAATTTATTATTTTAAATATAATTTTTTTAAAATTTTTCAAACAATTTCAACAAAACCATATCATGTGACCCCTCATTGGAACGAGCTCAAGGAGCTCGTTCCAATGAGGGGTCACGTGATATGGTTTTGTGGAAATATTTTGAAAAAATTAATTTTTTCAACTGCTCAATTTGCATATTACGCAGGCGGATGCGGGCGATTGGTTAGGTAAAGGGTTAAAGAAGATTTAGCCTATGTTAGTAAAGTATTGACTTTGAATTGTAACAATGTAAATATTTTTGACACAGGTGCCTCTTTAGATTTACGTGATGGATATGTAGGTTGTATGAGAGCATTGAGAGTTAATGGTAATCTCAGGGATCTTAGAGCTATTGTGGATAGTGGTTCTGTGACATACGGTGTTCAAGCAGGTAATATATTATTAAATATAAGCCTCTCTGCAAGAAAACCTGTTCTGCAAAATCTGAGGTTGTAATTTTTTTTACATCTGAGATTTCTTTGCACAATTATGTAGTTACAAACATGCATATTGATTATTTTTTATTCAAAATATTTTCTGATAAGGTCAGTGTGCAACTTCAAGAGTTTTTATGACGAGGTCATCTCCGTAGGTACCCATATTTAGGGCGAAAAATACGGTTTTGTTTCTAGGGCAAACCCACCATTGAAATTGCAAAATACATTTTTATTGTCGTGCAGTGTCTTCCAAAGTTAGTATGAAATCATGAGACTTTAACATGTTAGCTTTTTTGATTGATGTATATTTATTTGCACGTGTTTGAAAAATGTGCACAAATATAACTGAATACATTTTTCTTGATCAACTGTTCAGAGCTACAATTTGGAGTGTTGTCAAAATTGTTCACATGGCTTTGCCAGGTTATAATCCATTGGAGAGTGCCGATGGGCACTCTTTCATAAATTGTAGCAAGGCAAAGACATACAGAGGACAAACAGATGAAATAAATTCACTTCAAAGATAATGTGAGCCGCTTCCAAGAATACAAAACCATTAAGTTGTGGAGCACTGTCACTCAAGCAGTTATCAAAAAAAAAAAAAGAAATAAAAAATAAGACTGAAAGTCTCCTTCTTTGATTGATTTGAAAAATTAATTGCTTGAGAACCAAATTTTTTTTCATTTGGCCTCATTTGTTTTCTTGAATACTTCTCATGCCAGTATAATTTAGTTTTTATTTTAAGTTTATTTGTTTTACAAGGATTGGCGAGCGAGTCATGCAACTTATATTAACCCTTTACCCAATGAATCGCCTGCATCCACCCACAAAATATGCAGATTCATCTACTGAAAAAAATATTATTTTTCGAAAAATTTCATCAAAATCATATCATATGACCCCTCTTTGGAACGAGCTCCTCGAGCTCATTCCAATGAGGGGTCACATGATATAGTTTTGTTGAAATGTTTCGAAAAAAATTAAAAAACGATATTTAGATTAATAAATTTTGATATCGTCTGCTTTGGGTAAAGGGTTAAAGCTACTCCTAGGCCCACTGGTGCAGGTATGTTGGATGACCTTTGTAGCGGCAACTTTGTGGCCTCGCTCTTCTCAAATACTGGGAAGGGATCCTTAGTCTGCATGGAATGTGTCTCTCTCTCTACATAAGGGACAGCCATTTTACATCCCCACCTGATAGGACAGTATGTTGTTACAGTATCAACCCCACAATTGATGCTGCAGGAGTGTGTTTGAACACCTCGACAACTTTCCCCAGCTGAGAATCGATCGCAGAGCCTCTGGCATGAGGGACCAGCACACTTATCCACTTCACCACCATGTATAATTCAAGTTTTCCATGATGTACAGTACTGTGATCACTAAAGCAGCCTCTTTCTCAATCAGATTGTGATCAGTTGTGATGCCCTTACACCTTACACCAGTTCGTTTTTGATAGGGGAGATTATACAGTGTTGTAGATCATGTCCAGTCATGATCTGGTTGAGATTCTGTCTAATTTGTAATCAGCGTACTTTACAAAAATTAGGGTTTGGGGTCTAACAGTTCCTTTAATTCCTTAACTCTTGGATACCTAATTCTGACTTTAATCTCTTTTTACAACCACAATATGCAGTCTTTAACCCTTTATGCCCTGATATGCAGTCTTTAACCCTTTATGTCCTGATATGCAGTCTTTAACCCTTTACCCAACATTGCGGCCAAAAATGGACAGGAAATTGACCAAAATAAGCCTACCTCAGCCTAAAAGATCTTACAAAAGCAGCCTCTTTCTCAATCAGATTGTGATCAGTTGTGATGCCCTTACATCTTACACCAGTTCGTTTTTGACAGGGGAGATTCTACAGTGTTGTAGATCATGTCCAGTCATTATCTGGTTGAAATTCTGTCTGCTTTGTAATCAGCGTACTTTACAAAAATTGGGGTTTTGGGTCTAATAGATCCTTCAATTCCTTAACTCTTAGATGCATAATTATAACTTTTAATATCTTTTTACAACCACAATATGCAGTCTTTAACCCTTTATGCTCTGATATGCAGTCTTTAACCCTTTCCTAAGGTAGCGGCCAAAAAACGGCCAGGAAATTGACCAAAATAAGCCTTCCTCAGCCTAAAAGATCTAACAAATGTCTTGATAAAACTATACAGATATGTATATCATTAGAACCGGCTAGTCAAGCCGGTCATAATAATATCTATATCTGTATGGTTTTATAGAAGAATTGTGAGAATTTTTTACGAAAAATTTGAAATGTAAAGTATTTTTAGAAAAAGCAGTGTTAGGTGAAGGGTTAAAGTAAACTTGCTAGATACATTCCATTTACCTTTACAGTTGATTCTAGACAATTTAGGCAGCCAAGACTTGTCTACAAACAACTGCAAGGCCAGAGGATATAGACCAATATAGGCCTGAAAAATATCCAGTCCTTTAAGGGTTAAAAGTGCTTCACATTGAAAATAATATACCGTCACCCTAAAAACGTTTTTATGTTATCATGGAATTTCAGGAAAATTTTTGAAGACCTTTGAAATTTCCATTTTTTTTTTTTTAAATAAAGTATGGTAAGCATGGCTCACCATTAATATACCTTTACGATGTAGGTTTCGCCAAGGTAATAACTGAAATTCTGGGAAACAAACCAATGGAACCCAAGCTGAGTTTCAGCTTATGGATCTCTGGTTTAAACATTGGGGGAGGGGGGGGGGGGCATATCTGCTGAAACTTTGTGTTTCGTTTGCTTTTTCACCGTGTTTGATATTGACTCTTCAGCTTGAAATTACCATATAAAACAATTTGGCATGCAACATGACTAATATGTTTTGTATTAGTGCCCTACAAATTTTAGGTTGAATTGTATGCCAAATCAAACCAGACAGAGGGTTTTGAATCAAATGTCGAATTGAATCGAATCTCAATACTCTTCAAGTTATAAATATTGCTGCTTCTTATATATTGGTAGTCTCCACTGCAGTTATGGCAATGGCGTCTCATCTGTTTGGAAAAGTCATTCAATAAAGTGGAATATTCCAGAATAGAATCCAAGTAGTTTCAGAAGCAGAACCTCCTTGAACTTTTCTTTTATAATCAGGTCCACTTAATGAGATATTAAGAACACATTGATGATTCAAAAATGTCTGAATAAGCTTGAGTCGAATCAAATGATCTGGATGCTTTCAAACTGAATTGAATCTGAAAACTTCACAGAGCCCTAATTTGCATTCGTGTAATAGATATCCATATATATTGAATGTTATCAAAAAAACCTTAATTTCAAGTTTTGTTATGCTTGGTAAACCTTGAAAATATAGAAAAGAACTACTAGAGTAGGGGAGGGAACCTTGTCATTCTAAGTCTAGAATGCACCCAAGATGGCAAAAAATAATGCATAGTTATGTCCCAGTGGAAGATTAAGGGTTGTAAGACTTGAAAAAAGTTAAAAGTCTGTTTCTCAGGCCCTCTCACATGTCATTTTGACTGCTGCATGCTCTCTTTTTATTATCAGTGCAGACTTAAAAGAAATAAAAATTAATTTGGTTGTGTCTGATATATTTCCAAAGTACAGTGGAGCCCACTTAATTGGATATCTCTTAATTGTATATCCCTGTTAATTGAATATAATTTCTCAACACAAAACCATTTACCATACCTCCAGTACAAATTTGACCTGTTAATTGAATATAGGTTATAGAGTAAACTCCTGTTAATTGAATAAAAAATCTTGTAAAATGTCGAGAAATTACCCTGACTCTCCACAGTTTTTGTTTGTTTATAAACCTATTTGGCCTCAGTGCATCCAATATAGGGATTTAATCTATTATATCTTGTTTGACAGAGCTCATCGAGCTCTGTCAAACAAGATATAATAGAATAAATGCTAAGTTTATCTCTAGAATACAGGAAAGTGACACAATCCCTGTTAATTGAATACTCCTGTTAATTGAATAATTTTCATTGGCAAAGTGGCTATTTAATTAACAGGGTTCCACTGTAAAATGAAATCGTCTCTTGAGTTCAACAAGGTACCATCTGCAATGCTAAAGCATGCAAAATACACCAATACCCATGTTATTCTGTAGATTGTGACACCTAGAACATAAAACAAACCAAGAGTATGAACCACTGATGGTAAATAATAATTACAAAAATTAAAAGTAAAATAAAACTCCGCCCGCCCATTACATTTTTTTATTCTATAAACCAACGTCCCAGACTGGCTGGTGCAAACTCAAAGTTATCAAGGGCCAAACACAAATTTTGAATCCCCCAATCCCCAAAATTTGCTTGCAAAACCGAAAATTAAAACTCCTGCCTGGTCCTCCATACTTTTACTCTCCGCGCATGCGCAGCCATCAGGAAGTGACCGGAATTGGCACAAACATCATTCTTTGTTCGGCCCTAAAGTCAGCAACACTGATCTGACACGTGTGCTTTAACAGCTCCTATTTTTATACTGTAACCAATGACCCAGACTTAGCTGGTGCTAACCCAAAAATATCTAGGGCCAAACACAAATTTTGCCCCCCAATTCCCAAAATTTGCATGCAAAACTGAAAGTTAGAAGTCCAATCTGGCCCTCCATACATTTACCCTCCGTGCATGCGCAGACGCCAGGAAGTCACCGAATCTGGCGCCAACCATCATTCTTTGTTTGGCCCTTGTCAGATAACATTAAACTGACATTTGTGCTTTTTAAATCTCAATTAATGATGATGCCAGACACAAATCAATGGTTAATTGGTGGATCCAAGGACACAACTGGATGAAGGAAGGAAGAAACAGTGGTTTGAAAACGTTCAGGGCTGTAATTTTATAATATTTATAAAAATTAGTTCATGTTCCCTAATTTCGGGACATGGGCCTGACATTATCACTAATTGATTATTATCCATCCACTGTTTATTTAGTATTCCTTCCCTACCTTCCCTTGATCCCTCCAGTTAAGCTCCCAAGCTTTTTGGCTTGTTTTATTGTGCATGTGACAAGAGCAGGTAACTCTGTTTTGTATTTCCAGAGTTATGCCCCCATTTAGTACTTAAAACATTACAGTATTGTGTCGCCTACTCCTTCAACATTTTACATGCTATATTGTTCAAACTTTGCACACATGGTGATCACCACGGATGTATGTTGCCCCTCTAGGCGGTGCTCTTGTTAAAAAAATGGACTGAGAAACAAGATCTACTTTATGTTGCTAAATGAGGTTTGTTTGTTAGAAATCAAAAAAGCTGGTCATCCACCTTAGTCTCCTTTTTAACTGTACCATGACCTCAACTTGTTTTCTTTTTTACAGGTTGTGTTGGAAAATGTGCAAGTAATCCTTGCTTTAATGGTGGAACATGTATAGAGAAGTATTCCTCCTACACTTGTGATTGTGCATATACACCATTCCGAGGTTGGATGTGTGGAAGAGGTTTGTGTTCATATATGCATTCATTATAGAACTACCATGCCTTGTTGTAAGACCAGGGTTGCCACTCAAATGAAAAGTCCTTTAATTTCGACCCCATCCTTAAAAAGTGCTTGAATTTGTTTCTGTCCTTGAAAAGTAATTGATTTTTGGAATCTCCCTTCAAAAGTACCTGAATTTGGTCTGTCCCTAACCTCTGAGATACTTCAAACTGAAGGTTCTCGTCAGATCACCAAAGTTAAGCAACGTCGAGCCCAGTTAGTCCTTGGATGGGTGACCATCTGAGCAATCGAGTCGGACTCCCGCAGTGTGTACTTGGGCAAGGCACTTAACCCTTTACCCAACACGGAGGAAATCAAAAATTTATTATTTTAATTACTATTTTTTAAAAATTCAAATAAGATTCAACAAAACCATATCATGTTACCCCTCATTAGAATGGGCTCGAGGAGCTTGTTCTAATGGGGGGTCACATGATATGGTTTTGTTTAAATATTTTGAAAAATTTATTTCAACTGCTGAATTTGCAAATTACGTGGGCAGATGCGGGCAGTTCATTATGTAAAGGGTTAACCCTGATTGTCCACATGGGGGCATGATTGCGCCGTGTGCTAAGGCGTACTGCACATCAATGGTGCACATGTCTTCAATCAATCTAACCCTGCCTGTGCTGCAATGTGGAGTTATGATGTTTGGGAGCTGGCAGCTGCTCGTCGTTGCTTGGTGGTTCTCTCCGGACACTCTGGCTTCCTCCACCAGTAAAACTGTCACCGACATGATATGACCTTGACTGTTAAAGTGTTGTTAAACCTTAATAAGTAAATAAATAACTTCAAACTGAAAGGTTTGATCCTGAACAGCGGTAACTATGTTGTATCTTTGGGCAAGACATTTAATCCTCATTACCCACGTGGAGGTATGGTGGTACAGTGTATTAAGTACTAAAGCGTACTGCACTTCAATAGTGTGCTTGTCTTCGACCATTGCTTGTGCAGAGTTAGTATGTTAAGGAGTCTAACAGTTGCTTACCACTGCTTGGTGGTTCTCACTGGATACTCCAGCTTCCTCCATCTGTAAAACTGTCTGACATGATGTGCCCCTGGCTGTTGAAAGTTTCATTAAAATCGGCAAACAAACAAACCTCTGAGACAGGAAGTTTCACATAAGCCCGCTATGCTGTGTCACAGAATTGGTCATGAACTTCGTCTGCTTTATCTCTATAATTGTTTATCTAGCTAGCTGGCTTTTGAAATCAGGCCCTCGAGACTGAAATTCTTTTGGTTGTTCATGGTGTTGTAAGTTTATATGAAAATTGTAATAGTCATTGAAAATCATGGTGAAAGTCCTTAAAAAATACTTTTTAACCCTTTACCCAGTGTAACAGCCCAAACCGGCCAGCGCTATTCACAAAAATTGCCATTCAATTTTCATAATTTTTTACATTTTTCGCCTCATAAACATAGCTTACGACCCCTCATTGGAATGAGCTCATCATTTTGATGTAAAAATGAAAAAAAAAATAGTTATTCAATAATTTTGTATTCAAGTGTCGTTTGCTTTTCAAGTTGGGTAAAGGATTAAAAATAGTGCTTGAAGTGAATCTCTGTTATCTGTGGGAGCCATGAGGACATACCCCACCACCCCTGCCCCCTTTAACCATAGTCTAGGGCCTGTTATACTTCATGGGCGAGAATTTGGGAGTACAGCTAAATGCGTCATGCAAGTATTCAGAACAACATTCTGCCATCTAAGAAATACAGTGCTAACCTATTGACTGAATAGTAGGACAGAAACAGTTATCTGATTAATCAATTAATCTATGATCTACATCTTGATCGATCCAAAAAAAACCCTAATTGATTGATTAGCTGTTACTTTTGAACTGCTATATTGTATGGGTTAACAAAGGAACAATTTGCTCCAAAACAGGCAAACATTGTCACACCCACTCACATCAGTTATATGGGACAAAGTAAAGCATGCAACTTACGTGCTGACATACTTGTTCACTTACATGATCATTATATTATATCGGTATCTGGAAATGGCCATTCTTTACCCTTCACCCAATGTGGGTAGCAGACGATACTTGCAAAATAAATTTTTGAATTATTAAAAAATTGTAATATTTTTATACTGTACTAATGACCCAGACATAGCTGGTGCTAACTCTTAAAATATAGGGCCAAACACAAATTTTGCCCCCCAATCCCCAAAATTTGCATCTAAAACCAAAGAAAACATGTCCTGAAAGGCCCGCCACACTTCGCCCCTTCTGCGCATGCGCAGTGTCAAGGACGTTCCGAAATTGGCGCCATTAATCATTCTAAGTTTGGCCCTTCATCAGTTAACATCTGACTGATCTTTGTGCTTATAAATCTCAGTTTAAATGATGCCAGACACATAAATATTAGTGAAATGGTGATTCTAAGGAGGATAGAGAAGGAGGAGAGGAAAAAAATGTGTGACAGAATACTATCAGGGCTGTAACTTAAAATTTTTTAATGAAATTATGTTAAGTTACCTATTTTCGAGGCAGCAGCCATTTTGTTGTCATTCTGATTATTTAGTTACACTGTTTTTTAAGTGTTTTCCTCTCTCCCTGTCCTTTAAGTCCCCCCTTGCTATTCTCCCATGCTTTTGGCATAGTTTTTGTAATTATTATTACTAAATTTTCTTGGGAGTTTTAGCTGAATAACAGAATGAATTCTGTTCTTTTCCCCATGTTTACGTCTTCACCTACGGGTGGTTAGGCGTTGTGTTCTGCATCTACCATCTGATGTTCTGCAGTTTCTTCCCTGGAAGTCTCTGTTTTGCATCAGATAGTGTATTTTTGGTAACTGATTTCGGGCCTGGGTGCCTGGAGTCTTATTTTAGTGTTTTTACACTCATTGTTTACACTTACAACAGCCCTCTGTGTGAGGGGGGGATTTCTAAAAAATAATATCTTGATGTTATTTTAGTCATAACTAGATACATTATTATTGTTCGTAAGTGTTGAATAAATTGTTTAAAATATTTTTAAAATTTTTGTCCACACTTAGGCTTGGGATCCATTGGGGCTCAACGTTACTTTTCAGAAACTTGGGCTGTTCTGAAAAAATATTTTTTCAAAATATTTTGATTTCAATTATTTTTTCTATATTAATGGATCATATTATTATTATGTATTTTGATTGCCAGGGGTTAGTGCGAGTACCAGGACTTGTTTTCTTTTCACATTGAAAGGATATTGATCAATTGTTTTAAGAGGAAGTCTTCCTCTGACTTTATTATCATTCTATATGTGGTCAGTGTACTCGCATTAACTCCTGTTCTGTATCGTATGATTTCGATGACAATATGGGAAGCGTATGTCACGGTATGTTATTGGGGATTTGGACACTCCGGTCCTTTCCCCGCAGGGTCACTCTACTTTATCAATTTCTATTTCAGACGATCAAGATTAGGGTGATGTATCTGTGATGTCTTCCAACAGTGTGCCTCCGTCGTCACAATTAATGAAGGGCTAGCGGAAAAGTGCTCATGTAAATACGCCAATTGCCTAAGAGGACCCTAGTAGGTTCGACGGCCTTTGACGTCCGCTAGCTCGCCCGGTGTAGCGTCCATTCACCGAATGGTTCGGCAGCCGGGTTCGTCCGTTGCAGTCTAGAAGGAATTTTGGGGTGATGCGAGCACTATAAATTAACCTAATGCACACCCAGTGACGGCGGATCGGAGGGAGAACGGAGGAAGCCTTTTAGTCCGGTTCATAGCTCGTTCCGGTCCATCCGGACGGCAAGCGAGAGAGGCCCCTCTCTCGTTCAACAACATCTGGCCCCAGATGTTGTGGTACAAAATGTGTCGCAAGCGGAGCATACGTCTGTCGCTCGGGACGCTCCGTTGTATAGGCAGTCCGCGGAGACTGCTAAGGCTTCCTCTTCTCGTCAGCGCACACGACCGCACCTTGGCTGCGTGACCGCCGATATATTCCAGCTTCGCCGATCAAGGATTCTTCGGCGACCAGGTCACACCATCCGGTAGCCAGGGACATGAGGCCTGCAGACTCCGGACGTTCGCATAGGAAGTGTGCGGGAGTCAACGTACACGGAGCTTCCGGCGGCAATGCATCGTAAGACCGCTACTGCACAGGCCTCGGGAACGGACGTGCTTTCCTTAATAGCACAGTTTATCGCAGCATCCCAGCATCAACTGAATCTGTCGCATATATTTTATCCGACGATGCTGGGTCGGGACGCTCCGCGGAAGCGGGTACGGACGTCCGAAAGTTTCATCCGGTCCGACGGGATTCTGAAAGGGATTCGGAGGATTTCGAGCTTTCCCTTTCGGAACAACATATGCTGTTGTGTATGTCATCTGACTTGGTCTTCTACAGCTTCTTTCGTCGGACCAGAATGCTGCGATGCCGGATAAGAAACTGATAGCGTCGGTGGACTTAGAAATTTTTGGTTCGGTTCAGGGACATCGTCCCTCAGTTCCGACATAGTCCAATAATGTCACACAAACTTTCGAATTATTGAACGACACTATATATATTATTATTTTATGCTTGCTAACCAAGCATTTCTGGTTTCTTGTTCGAAGAGTTATGGAGATGTCTTTCAAAAGTGTGCCTCTGTCGTCATAGTTAATGAAGAGCTAGCGGCAATAAGTGCTCATGGAATATGTCTATCGCCTACGGAGTGACATTCGCTAGCTCACCCGGTGTAGCGTACATTCATCGAATGGTTCGGCTGCCGGGTTCGTCCGTTGCGGTCTAGGAAGGAGATTTGGGTGATGCGAGCACTTTAATTACTTTAGTACTCACCCAGTGACGGCAGATTGAGGACAGATCGGAGGAAGCCTGTTAGTCCGGTTCCTGGCTTGTCCAGGTCCGTCCGGGCTGTGTGCGAGAGAGGTCCCTCTCTCGTCCAACAACATAGGGGACCGCATGTTGTGGTTCAGATATTTTACATTCGGAGCATATGTCCGTCAGTCGGGACGCTCCGTTATATTGACAGTCCGAGAGACTGTCCTTAATGCTTCCTCATCCTCACAGCAGGGCACACGACCGCACATTGGCTACGTGACCTCGAGTATCCGATCAATTTCGGCATTCAGTGATTCCACGGCGAATAGGTCGCACCATCCGGTAGCCAAGGGACACGAGGCCTATACACTCCGTTCGCTCGCATATTGGTAGTATGCACGGGGTAACGATCACGGAGCTTCCAGCGGCAATGCATCGTAAGACCGCTTCTCCTCAGGCCTCAGTGACGGACGTGCTATCCGAGTTAGCACAGTTGTTTCGCAGCATCCCAGCAATTGACAGTTTCTCGGTCGAATCAGGAATTATCCGACGGCGCTGGGTCGGTGCGGTCCGCGGTTGCATCAGGTACGGACGACCGAACGCTTTATAGGGTCCGACAGGATGGCGAAAGGGATTCGAAAGATTTCGAGTTTTCCCTTTAGTAGTATCGGAAGATGCCTTTCATATCTTCTGGCATTATCTTCCAGTGATTGTTATTTCGGACTTCATTGCTGCGATCTTGGATAAGAGACTTATAGCGTCATTGGACTCGGATTTTTCGATCGGTTCTGGGACATTGTCCCTGACTTACCGACGCAGTCCAATATTGTCATTACAACATGTGTTTTATTTTTCGACGCTATATATATATATATACAAGCCTGCTACTAAGCATGATAGTTTAGTTTCTTGTCCACGTTGCTCATTTCTGCCATTTTATCATTTATACGAATAGTTTATTTTGGCAGAGCAGGGCATACCGAGAGTTCATATGCATCTAGACGGTGTGATTAAAGACTGCATATATTCTTTTTCGCCGTTTATGTCTTTTCCAATTTCAATGTTGGGAACGACATTATGTATAGTAGACTTAACTTAGACGCTTTATCATACGTAATCCGCCTTACTGAGGCGTTATCATTACGTCTTCAAGAAAAGATTTACGGGATATTATTCTCAATGTAATTTCTTTTGAGGGCAGTAGTTTGTTCACGTATAACTCCGCCCTTCAGTGGCTGATTGGAGTTGGTTAGACGTGACGCAGCCCTAGCTACATCCACACGCGTGGATAGTAAGGTTAAGAACTCTCTCAGAGTCGCTTCGTTCTCGGAGGAGCTTCTCTTCGACGGCAACTTTTCGGCAATCCATGAATTGCTCGATTTACACGTTCTCTTGTCTATCTAGTGTTACAAGAGATTCAGACTGGGGCAAACATTCGGTGGTTGACTCAGAGAGTGCCACCGCAGTTGCCGGACCCGAGTGTGGCTGTTATGACGGTTGCCAGTCAAACAGATTGGGATATAATACTGATCCCTACGGATTCGAAGTGCCAGGGTCTTTGGGTTCCGCAGTCTCTTAGCAATCAGTTTTCTTCCGCGGAATAATGTTTTTTAGGCTTGCTTTATGTCATTGCATGAACATTATTCAGAAACGCATGCCCAAATTCCTGTCCTTTAATTCGACAGTAGTGGCGTATCTCCGGAACCAGGGAGGCACTCTTTCGTTTCCGTTATTCAATTTAATGGAAAGAATCCGTCTGTTGGTTATAGTACACCAAGTTCAGTTTTGGTCCGTCATATTCCGGGTCGTCTGATTGTTTTATCGGACTCCCGTTCTCTTACGGGTCGCTTGTTGCTGTCAGAATGGACTCTCAACAAACAAGTATTCAATCAGATTTGCTATCTATGGGAGCGCCCAATGATGATTTATTTATGACACAGCTTGCTAATCACTTGCAGACGTATGTGTTGGCTTGTCCAGATCTCTGAGCTAATGTTGTTAACGCTCTATTGATCTATAGGACGGAATGATAGGATACGCGTATCCTCCGGCGCTGTTGTTTCAGCAGGTATTGCTAAGATAAACAACCACAATACATTTATGTTGATAGCATCTCTATCTTCACAGAGATCATGAGTAATTTTCTCTCTTGTCTACTGTGGGTTTTAACGTGAAATCTTCCTCTTTGTGAGGATCTTTTTCACTGGGTAAATCGTGTCATCTTTATCACAACCTGCAAGGTCGCAACCTTCATGTATTCCGTTGTGTGGTCCGTATTGCATTGTAAGCACTGTACTGGACGAGCTTTGGACGCGATTTCTTACTATAGGAGATCCTCTTCTTCGCTATTCTATGCGGCTAAAGTGGAGGCTCTTCCGTCGTGGTGTAGGGATCATTATGTTCATATTGTTGATCCCTCCATACTACTCATTGCTATTTTTTAGTATACTTGTTTCACAAGATCTACTGCAGCCTGTTATTATTTAGGTTATAGGTTTATGTTACCTCATACCTATGCACTCTACGATAGTTTACAATTGAGTCTTTTGTCTCTTTATCTAAGTCAGTTAGTAACTTTTTGATAAATAGACTTAGAATCTTTAGATTAAATTCCTATACGGATTTTAACTTCGGTTCTTATTTAGCTAAGTAATCATTTGAGCCTCTGGAAACAGTAGTTTTCAAATTCTGACCTTTTAGACAGTAATTCTGTTGGTTTCTCTTTTACTGTAGAGTCAGTGAGTTTCATGCACTATCGATGGATGATTTTCACTTTCATAGTTTCGGAATCAATACTTCCGTTACTATTTAGGTTGGATTGTTGCATAAGAGTTAGGCTCCTATTATCCGGAACCTATTATTTTAAGGTCCTTCCGTCTTCGTATGGGCATAGGCCTTTACTCTTTCCGGGTACAGTTTATGTATTTATAAACAGATTTCTGTTTATTACTATGGGCGTAAGCTTCTTCTGTCTTTGATGTCTAGTAGAAGGATGTTACGCTCCATTTTATTGTTAATGGATTCTATTAACTATCGGTACTGCTTATAGTATATCATTGACTTAGCAGTTGTGCTTAAGATTTCGGCTCATGAAGTAAGAGTTCTTCTACTTCTTGGGCTTACATTAATAGTGTCGCTATTATAGATTTTTGAAGGCCGCTCATTGCGCTCAGCCATCCACATTCATGAATTTTATCTCAGAAATATCGAGTCCATTTCTGGAGGCCTCTATTGTTAGGTCTATTATCTACTGCTCAGAATGTCATTCACTTAACAGTTGCTACTATAGCTAGGTAGGCTGTCTGTTTCGGCAGTGTCTCCGTTCGGCTGCCCTCTTCGCTCTGGGCTATTTGACCCAGGGCAAGAAAAAGGGGGGGGGGGGGGGTGTTCCCTTGGGTCACCTGTTTTACTATGAAAACAAGGGGATACCTCCTCCGGAGTTAGTAATTCTGAGCTGTTATTGGGATGGTTGTTTAGTGAGAAGTTTAGGTTTTTAAAATTCATTCAAGTCTTAGTTTTTTAAAGTATAGCTTTTGAATATTGCATATGTCAACGGACATGATTATGCAATCCTCAGACACTTTTAGGAGTATAAGAGTCTCTATTCTCTAGACTTACTTTATTTATTGGCTTACTTTAAAAATTATTAGTATAAGGATTATATTGGATATTATTAGAGTACATGGATGTATGAAGCTCAATTTTGGAAGGTGTTGTATCTTTCTAATTTATCATAAATAAGAAAGATACATGTAAGGCCTATTACTTCTTTTCCCTACAGGGGATGACTCTATTTTATTTTATTGAGCGTATTCCATTTTGCTCTATGTCCTTGGCCCTCCAGCCTTTTTACTATTCAGCTATGTCTGGGTCATTGGTACAGTATAAAAATGTTAAAAAATTTATAGTAATTTATATATTTTTTATACTTACCAATGACCCAGACGGGGATGGCCCTCCCAGGAGTTGGGAAGTCTTGCCTCCCCGCTGAGTACATAGCGCTTACCAGGCACTGGTTATTAGAATGATTAAAGGTGCCAATTTCGGAACGTCCTTGACACTGCGCATGCGCAGTAGGGGCGAAGTGTGGAGGGCCTTTCAGGACATGTTTTCTTTAGTTTTAGATGCAAATTTTGGGGATTGGGGGGCAAAATTTGTGTTTGGCCCTATATTTTAAGAGTTAGCACCAGCTATGTCTGGGTCATTGGTAAGTATAAAAAATATATAAATTACTATAAATTTTTTAACGTTTCAATGATTGCTCTCTTTTTCCATCTGTGCCAAATATCTATTCTATGCCAAATGTATTCTGGAATTCATCCCTTCATACCACCTCAAAGACTGAAATGGTTAACACAGGTAAATGTTTTAGTATCGGTTATTTGTGTCCATTCTTTGGGCAACCTTTGATACAAACTGCTGCCAATACACTCCATGTCTCTTATCTAAAGGAATCATGTGAGAAAAGTATCTTCTGGTGAATAATTTATAGTTTGGAAATAAAAACCAAATAAATTGATTTAAATAAAAAAAACCTGATTTAAATAAAAAAAAATCAATTTTTTTAATGTTAAAAAAATAAATAAAAAAAATCACCATCCCTGTAGGTAGCCAAGACTTGCCTAAAAACGACTGCCAAAGTACTCAGAATGTAACCTCAGAAACTTTACCTTTAGATGGCTTGTTGGGGCACCTGTTCTATTGCAGTACAAAGTTATCAAAGGTGGAACTCAGCCTTTAAGGGTTAAACATACTTTAGTAGTTCTGAACATGGAAATTCCAGTGACAAATAACTCCTCTTTTATCATCAGTGATAGTCTTCAAAAGGGTTATCCCATCAGGTAGAGATGATTGCACTTGAACAGCCTGGTTCAAATTTTGGTTACCCCTAGATGTCCGTAAAGCTTACTTGCGAGTACTTCACTGAGGAGTTGTGGTGAAAATTTAATAATGTCATCCCCTAAGGGAACCCCAGGAAGTGAAGCAGTGTTTGTTTACTGTGGTAAGCAAGCTCTGTTTTACTGGTAAAATAGGAGCCAGCCAACAATGCTTGGGGTGATGTCCTCTAAAATGGACAACATGGGTATAAATCATTTACTAACCTTGGTTTTATCTCCGTGTTACCGTCAAATTAGCCATTGTGTAAAAATATGAGACCTTAAACACCAATACGTTAGTAAATAAATATAATGATGTCACTGTTTCTCTTTTCAGAGGTTGGTGCTAATATGCAAGTTCATTTCATTATTAAATACACATTTGATGAGTACCAAGGGTTTACTGCTACAGATTTCCAGTATGCCAGGATAGGATTCTCAACTAAGAAGAAACAAGGAATTCTGATGCAGATTAGTGATAAAGATGTTACAGAATACATAAATATTGAGATTAATAATGCTGGTGAGATTCTTATACCTTTATATCACACGAAACGTTAATTTCGACGTAACAACCCATGTCTTATTTCCTGATTATCAACTAGTGTCTAATCGGCGCGTGGTCCCATAGCAGCAGCAGCAGCAGCATTGTATTCTTGAGATGACGTTCATGAACATGACTTCAATTACGACAACAGGTGCAAGTAAAGCGCATTCATGACATCATGGTGTGAAGCGTGTGAGCCAACGAACTGATTGTCGGTTGTTTTGGGAGAATTTAGCGACAATGAATTAAATAAAAAGTATAAAAAACATTCAGAAATTCATGTGATATACAGAATCTTTAACTCGTGATGTTTGGATATAAGATTTTTTGAAACTTGTTTGATGAATTCGATTCACAACTCGCCTAAAGGCTTGTCGTGAATTAAATTCATCAAACTCATTTAAAAAAATCTCATATCCAAACATCACTCGTTTGAGATCCTCTATATAATATTGTGAATGCAAAAGTGGTCTCTTTCTTAACCCTTTACCCATTGCAGGCATTATCAAAATTTCTTATTGTACACCCCCTTTCAAAGAGAAGGATGGGGGTACTGGATTACATGCATCCATTCATCTGTATGTCCATCCATCTACCCATGTGGCCATCCATCCACAGAGATATGCACAGATTATAAAAGATTTGCCTGTATAATTTTCACCAGAGTTAGTCTTTTCTTTGTAAATTTTTCATGATTCTTTCGTCGTAACTTTGGTTTTAATTCATTTATGGGGACCACAGTGGCTCAGTAATTACAGCATTGGACTTCAAACCAAAACATCCATGGTTTGATCCCCACCTGGGGTAACTGCATTGTGTCCTTGGGCATGGCACTTAATCCTGATTGTCTTGGAGGGGGCAAGTTGGCGCTGTGTACTAGGGGTGTACTGCATGTCAATGGTGCACTTGTCTTCAATCTGTGCTAACCCAGCTTGTGTAGAGTTAATGCATTGGATAGTCTGACAGTTGCTTGCTACTGCTTGGTGGTTAATTCCGGGTACACCGGCTTCCTCCACCCTTAAAACTGTGTGACACAAGTTGACCCTGGCTGTCGAAAGTGTTGTTAAACCCCAATAAATAAATAAATACATTGATATATGCTTTATCTGTCCAGCATTGCAGTGAGGGTATAATTGCCTTCAGCAATAGCTCTTGTTTTAATTTTTTCAAATTTTTCAAAACATTTCAACAAAACCATATGATGTGTTGAAATTTTTGAATTTTTTTTTTTTTAACTGCTTAATTTGTAAATTATGCGTGCGGATAGGGCTGATTCATTAGGTAAAGGGTTAAGACAGTACAAAATGAGGGTGGAATATGAGGTACAGAAGGGAGTGCAGTGGCTTAATGGTTAGCACTGTGTACTGAGGCATACTGCATGTCGATGGTGCTCTTGCCTTCAACCACTGCTAACTCTGCTTGTGTAGAATTATTAAGTTGGGCACTTGGGCAATTGCTTGCCATTGCACGGAGGTTCTCTCCTGGTACTCCAGCTTCCTCCACCCATAAAACTCTCTGATGTGATGGGATCCTGACTCTTGAAAGTGTTGTTAACCCTTTACCTAACATGAAAAGCAGACGACACTTGCAATAAAAATTGTTGAATAACTAGATTTTTATACTGTACCAATGACCCAGACATAGCTGGTGCTAACTCTTGAAAAACTAGGGCGAAACACAAATTTTGCCCCCCAATCCCCAAAATTTGCATCTAAAACCAAAAGAAATCATGTCCTGAAGGACCTCCATACTTAGCCCTTACTGCGCATGCGCAGTGTCAAGGACGTTCCAAAATTGGCACCAGTTATCATTCTCTGTTTGGCCCTTCATCAGTCAACATCTCACTGATCTTTGTGCTTGTAAATCTCAGTTTAAAGGATGCCAGACACGTAATTATTGGAGAAATGGTGATTCTAAGGAGGATATAGAAGGAGGAGAGGAAAAAGGAGTGACAAAAAATAATCAGGGCTGTACTTAAAATTTTTTATGAAATTACGTTAAGTTGCCTATTTTCGAGGCATGGGCCTGTTGTTGTCATTCTTGTTATAAAGTTGCACTGCTTATTCAGTGTTTCCTCTCCCCTGGTCTTCTAAGTCCCCCCTTGCTATTCTCCCATGCTTTTGGCATATTTTTGAGAAAGATCATTTCTAAATTCTCTTGGGAGAATTAGCTTGGTTACAGAATGAATTCTGTTATTTTCCCCATATTTACGTTTTCACCCATGGGTGTATAAACGTTGTGTTCTGCATCTACCATCTGATGTTCTGCAGATTCTCCCCTGGGAGTCTCTGTTTTGCATCAGATAGTGTGTAATTTTGATGACTGATTTCGGGCCAGTATTGTCAGTGCCTGGTGTCATGTTTTCTGGTGTTTTTACACTGTTTGTTTACATTGGCAACAGTCTCTTTTGAGGGGGGCTGTTTGCCTTTGGAGTAGTTTATCTCACTATAAGATACATTATTATTATCCGTAAGTGTTGCATTAATTATTTAATATAATTTTAAAATTTTTGACCACACTTAGCCTTGGGATCCATTGGGGCTCAACGTTACTTTTCAGAAACTTGGGCTTCGCTGAAAAAATATTTTTCAAAAATTATTTTGATTTTTAATTGTTTTTTCATTATTAATGGATCATGTTATTATGTATCTTTGTGTTTAGGGGTTTGTGCGAGTACTAGGACTTGTTGACTTTTCACAATGAAAGGATATTGTTCAAATTGTAATAGGAAGAAATCTTCCTCTGACTTTCATGATCATTGTATTAATTGTAGTCAGTGTACTCGCACTAATTCCTGTTCAATATGTTAATATTGGGATGACAAACATTGGAAACGTGTGTCACGATATGTTGTTAGTGGAGAAAGGGCTATGCCGGCTCTTTCTCCGCAGGGTCACTCTACTCTATCAGTTTCTATTTCAGAGGAACAAGAACAGGGTGATGTTTCCATGTTATCTTCCGCAAGTGCGCTTCCGTCATCACAAATGAATACAGAGCTAGCGGCAAAAGTGCTCATGGAGATGTGACAAATGTCGTCCGCTAGCTCGCCCGGTGTAGCGTCCATTCACCGAATGGTTCGGCAGCCGGGTTCGTCCGATGCGGTCCAGGAGGAAATCTTGGGTGATGTGAGCACTATAAACATTCAACGTGCACACCCAGTGACGGCGGATAGTAGGAGAGATCGGAGGAAGCCTTCGAGTCCAGTTCCTAGCTCGTCCAGGTCCAGCCGGGCTGCGAGCGAGAGAGGCCCCTCTCTCGTACAACAACATCTGGGACCAGATGTTGTGGTACAAAATGTGTCGCAAGCAGAGCACACGTCCGTCGCTCGGGACGTTCCGTTGTATAGGCAGTCCGATGAGACTGCTCAGGCTTCTTCCTCTCACCAGCGCACACGACCGCACCTTGGCTACATGACCGCCAATATTTTACCAGCTTCGCCGATCAGGGATTCTTCGGCGACCAGGTCACGCCATCCGGTAGCCAGGGACACGAGGCCGGTTGACTCCGGACGTTCGCATAGGAAGAGTATGCGGGAGTCAACAGATGCGGAGCTGCCCTCGGCGAAGCAGCGAAAGACTGCGCCTCCGCAGGCCTTGATGTCGGACGTGCTTGTTCAAATAGCACAACTTATCGCAGCATCCCAGCAACCGACAGAAACGGTGTCGGATCGGGAATTATCCGACGGCGCTGGGTCGGTACGCTCCGCCGAAGCATCGGGTGCGGACGACCGGGAGCATCATGAGGTCCGACCGGATGGTGAAAAGGATACGGATGACTTGGAGCTATCCCTTTCGGAACAACATAAAGCTGCCGTGGACTTCATCCGGCACTTTCTTCCTCAAGTTGTTCCGTCGGGCCAGACTGCTGCGGTACCGGACAAGAGAATTATAGCGTCATTGGACACTGATTTCTTTGAGCGGTTCAGGGACATCGCTCCCGAGTTTCCGTCTCTGTCCAATAATGTCACAAGAACGTTTGAATTATTGAACGACGCTATATTCAAACTTGCTTCCAAAACAGGGAAAGCGGGTTTCTTGTCCGCCAATACTCTTAACCTGCCTTTCATTAATGCAAGGAATAAATTCGATACGGCAGGACAGGGTATCCCAAGAGTTCCTCTGCGTATGGACGACGAGGCGGAAGACTTACAATTATCATTACCGTCGTCTGCGTCTATTCCAACCCCGGTGTTGGAGACGACTATTTCATCTAACAGAGCCAGTTTAGATGCTTTATCTTACGCAGACCACCTTACTAAGGCGTTATCACTGCGTCTTCAAGGGAAAGAATTTCAGGATATACAATCCTCTTTAAGACTTCTTTCAAGGGCAGTAGCTTATTCCACGTGTAACTCCGCCCTTTCAGTGGCAAACCTGGAGTTGGTTAGACGTGATGCAGCCCTAGCTACATCCACACTCGTGGATAGTAAGGTGAAGAACTCTCTCAGAGTTGCTTCGGTCTCCGGAGAACTTCTCTTCGACGGCAAGCTTTCTGCAATTTACGATAAAATTACTAAGAAAGCTTCGGATTCTCTGCTGTTTAAATCGGCTTCTACGAAGTCGGACACAGCAGATAAGAGTAAGACAGGCACTTCTGGGTCTAATGCGCCCAAGAGAGGTTCCTATAGAGGTTCCGGTGTGTCCTCTTGGTCTTATTCAAGAGAACGTCAAGGCAGCGACTCACATGCGGGACGTCCTTCGGGCCGGGACAACCGGTCGGATGCCCCGAGGTCGACGGGACGAGGTGCGGGTCGCGGAGGGCATGGTTTCTCCTCCCGCAGGCCTCGCAGGTCCAGGAGGTGATGGCTTCAACCTCTATCGCGGGCTGGTTGGCGGAAGGTTGTCGAGTTTTTCACAGGAGTGGGCGTCGATTGCGGACGACCCTTGGGTGAGAGGGGTGATTTCGGAAGGTCTAAAGATATCCTTCAAACGAAAGCCTCCATTAACTTGGAAGTCCAAAATGGACTCAACTTTCGTCAAATCCGCAGAAAAGAGACGCTCTGTTATCAGAGGTGCAGTCTCTTTTAGGGAAGAACGCGGTAGAGGTCGTAGAAAACCAGGAGACACCGGGGTTCTACAGCCATCTGTTTCTGGTTCCGAAACCAGACGGCTCGTTCCGTCCAGTCATAGATTTGAGCTGGATAAACAAGCTGATCGTCGCTCCGAAATTTTATATGGAGACGATTCGATCGGTCAGAGCGAGTATTCGGGTGAACGATTATGCAACAAGCATAGATCTCAAAGATGCGTACTTTCACGTCATGGTACATCCGACATTCAGAAAGTATCTACGCTCCGCAGTCCTATGAGTTGTGTATCAATTCCGGGCGATGTGCTTCGGATTGAATCTAGCACCCTGGGCTTTCACTCGGGTAATGAACTCGGTAATGATGTATTTCTGAGCTCATTCATCTGCGGTAACGTCTGCCTACCTGGACGACATTCTTCAGAGGTACGGCAACGAGTTAACGCTTCAGAACGATGTGCAGAATCTGCTTCTATTGCTCCAACGTCTCGGTTTTATAATAAACGAGGAGAAGTCGGATCTGGTGCCGTCCAAGTCATTCACACATCTGGGAATGAGCTTCGATAGGCACAACAATCTCGTTCGTCTGCTGTTAACCAGAGCGAATTTAGTCAGTTGTTATGCTCGCTATTGTCTGCACGCAGACAAAGTCACAGCGAGGGAGTTCATGAGACTGATAGGTCTGTGCAGAGCTGCTGCGGATCTCATTCCGATGGGGTGGTTACGCACGCGTCCTCTCCAAATTTTCTTGACTCAGAATTGGAGTGTGAAAATTCATTCGCTCGACATAGACGTTCTCTTGTCAGATCAAGTGAAACAAGAGATTCAGACTTGGGCAAACATTCAGTGGTTAACTCAGGGAGTTCCGCTGCAGTTGCCAGATCCGAGTTTTACCATTATGACGGATGCCAGTCAAACAGGTTGGGGTGCATCATTGATCCCAACGGATTCGAGATGCCAGGGTCTTTGGGATCCGCAATTCCTGGGCAAGCACATAAACATCAAGGAAATGATGTCAATTTGGCTTGCGTTACGTCATTGGATGGACATTATTCACAATGCTCATGTCCAAATCCTATCCAACAATACGACAGTAGTGGCATATATACGGAATCAGGGAGGCACTCATTCAATTCCGTTGTTCAATCTAACGGAAAGAATCCTTCTGTTTGCTCTAGAACATCAAGTTCTACTTTCGGTCCGTCATATACCGGGTCGTCTGAACGTACTAGCAGACTCCCTTTCATGAAAGGGTCGCTTGTTGCCGTCGGAGTGGACTCTCAACAAACAAGTATTCAATCAGATTTGCTACCAATGGGAACGGCCAATGATAGACTTATTTGCGACACATCTCAACAATCAGTTGCAGACGTATGTGTCTTCGTGTCCGGATCCAAGAGCATTTGCAGTAGACGCTCTGTCGATCCCTTGGGACGGAATGATAGGATATGCGTATCCTCCAGCGCCGTTAATTCAGCAAGTATTGCTAAAGATAAAACAATCTCAATGCAAGATTCTGTTGGTAGCATCTCTGTCTCCACAGAGACCGTGGATAAATCTACTCAGGTGTCTGTTGTGGAACCTACTGCGAAAGCTTCCTCCACGGGAGGATCTTCTTTCGCAGGGGAAATCGCGTCAACTCCATCACAACCCGCAAGGTCTCAACCTTCACGTTTTTCCATTGTGCGGTCCTTCTTGCATGGCAAGCACTTTACAGGACGAGCAGTGGACGCGATTTCTAACTGTAGGAGGACCTCCTCTTCGCTAAACTATGCGGCTAAGTGGAAGGTTTTTCGTCGTTGGTGTAGGGATCATTCTGTGGATATTTTTGATCCCTCCATACCAGACATTGCAAACTTTCTAGTATACTTGTTTGACGAAATCAAACTGCAGCCTGTTACTATTAAGGGTTATAGGTCTATGTTATCTGATACCTATGCACATCATGATAGTTTACAAATTGGATCTAATGTCTCTTTATCTAAGTTAGTTAGAAACTTCTCGATAAATAGACCCAGAACTCTTAGGTTAATTCCTAAGTGGAATTTAGCTTGGGTTCTTCTTAAACTGAAGGAAAAGCCTTTTGAACCTCTTGTGACAGTAGATTTCAAATTCTTGTCTTATAAGACAGCTTTTCTCTTAGCTTTCTCTTCTGCTAGAAGAGTTCGTGAGCTTCATGCACTGTGGGTGGATGATTCTCACTATCGTAGTGTCGGGAACACTATCACCTTCACTACTAATGTGGGATTTTTAGCTAAGAATCAGGCTCCTAATAAATATCCGGAACCTATTGTTATTAAGGCTCTTCCGTCTTCAGATGGGCGTAGGCCTTTACTCTGTCCTGTTAGAGCGTTACGTATCTATAAACAGAGATCTCAGTTTATCAGAAAGGGACGAAAACGTTTCTTTCTGTCTCTGATGCCTAATAGAAAGGACATTTTGGTCCATTCTATTGCTAGATGGATTCAATTAACTATCCGTACTGCTTATGAAAATTTATCTTCTCAGCAGTCTGTGCTTAAGATTTCGGCTCATGAAGTTAGAGCTCTTTCTACATCTTGGGCTTACGCTAATAGTATTGCTATTACAGATTTAATGAAGGCTGCTTATTGGTCTCAGCCATCCACATTCACGAATTTTTATCTCAGAAATATTGAGTCCATTTCTGGAGACCTGCATTGTTTAGGTCCGTTATCTGTTGCTCAGAATGTCGTCCACTAAACAGTTGCAACTATAGTTATGCAGGCTTTCTGTTCCGGCAGTGACTCCGTCCGGCTGCCCTCTTCGCTCTGGGCTATTTGACCCAGAGCAAGGGGAAGGGGGGGGGGGGGGGAGGGTGTTCCCTTAGGTCACCTGCTTTATAGTGAAAAGCAAGGGAATGCCTCCTCCAAAGTCAGTATTTCTGAGTCGTTTCCGGGATGGTTTTAAAGTGTAATATTAATGTTAAAAATTCATTCATGTCATATTTTTAAAGTGTAGCTCGGTGTGAAGCATTTGTATATGTCAAGTGTCAAATGGGCATTAATATACAATCCTCGGACACTTTTAAAGAATATAAAGAGTCTCAATTCTCTGAACTAACTTTATTTATTGGCTTACTTTAAAAATAATTAGTATAAAAGGGTTATACTGGATGTTAATAGAGAACATGAATGTTATTGTGCTCAATTATGAAGGGTATTGTATCTTTCTAATTTAACATAAAATAAGAAAGATACATGTAAAGCCTAATACTCCTTTTCTCCTTGAGGGGTTGACTCTATTTTATATAGTTGAGCTTATTGGATTTTCCTCTATGTCCTAGGCCCTCCAGCCTTTTTACTATTCAGCTATGTCTGGGTCATTGGTACAGTATAAAAATGTTAAAAAATTTATAGTAATTTATATATTTTTTATACTTACCAATGACCCAGACGGGGATGGCCCTCCCAGGAGTTGGGAACTCATACCTCCCCGCTGAGTACATAGCGCTGACCAGGCACTGCTTGTAAGACTGATAATTGGCGCCAATTTCGGAACGTCCTTGACACTGCGCATGCGCAGTAAGGGCAAAGTATGGAGGTCCTTCAGGACATGATTTCTTTGGTTTTAGATGCAAATTTTGGGGATTGGGGGGCAAAATTTGTGTTTGGCCCTAGTTTTTCAAGAGTTAGCACCAGCTATGTCTGGGTCATTGGTAAGTATAAAAAATATATAAATTACTATAAATTTTTTAACTTTTTTTTCATTTTTTGTCTCAAAAACATAGGTTATGACACCTCGTTGGAACGAGCTCGTTCCAACGAGGGGTCATAACCTATATTTTTGAGACAAAAAATGAAAAAATAATGAAAATTAATTGGCGAATTTTGACGATAGCGCTGGCCGGTTTTGACCGTTACATTGGGAAAAGGGTTAAACACCAACAAACAAATGAGGGACAGGAATCAGTGACCCAAGTTGAAGTTTTTCATGTGTTACACAAGCACCACGGCACAGGGGAAATATTGGGAAAACTCCAATAAGGGTCATTGATTCCTGTCCCTCGTACTCTACCTGATCTGTGCACTGTATTTATACCACGATTAAACTTGAATTAACTGAATGAAGCATAGGTTTTTAAAGAAAAATATCACTTTCAGCAGTCTTTTTATTGCATGGGTTTTTTTGTGTTGAAGCATTTCATTCATCATGTCAATCAGAAACAGATGCTTTCTTACATGATGTTTTTGCACACATAGGCCAGATTCCATGCATGGTTTATCAAGCATACATCTCAATGTCTATATTGTATCAGGTAACGTTGAATGTGCACTGCAATTGTGGTATAACGATCAGATTATAATCTGGGCATGATGCACTTACACAAGTGATGGAAGTTTCATAAACAAAATACAGTAAAAGTAGGGCTCTACGAATATCATATTTTCATCCTATAAGCACTTGAATATCCTTATCACCTCCCAGGTCCTCCAAATCCGCCGTTTTTTTCTAGAAATTAAGCGAGAGCCAGCAAGAATGTGTTGTCCATTATTCTGGAAAAGAGGAAATTGACTTTCCGCACATCTGGTGGGAATTGGACAAAAGGTGATTGAATTGAACTTTGAATCAAATGCAGGCATCTTAAAGTCCCAACTGATAAAATATTCCATCTACATCATCAAGGCATGCCTTCATTGAAGGCATGCCTTGATGATGTAGTTGGAATATTACCCAGTAAGGATTTTTGTTCAAAAATAGAAATGGGTGCGAGAATTCTGAAATGGGCACTGCACAAGGCTGGAAGCTAGCAACCAAGAACTCATCATCGATGTTGCTTGGGAACTTAAAATTTGCTTTCAACAATGGAAGTGACTAGTGACACTGGAATTAGAATGGATGGTGGCATGGATACAGATGCTTTTTATTATGTTAATATAGAGAAAACTACACTCAGGCTTTATTTTCAACATTATGTATGTACAATTTCTATCTCAGCCGTATGTTTTGTGAGATGCCTAAAATGACTGATACCAAGTGAAATTTCAGTGAAAAGATTCAAAGGAAAACAAATCACAGTCAGTTTCGAATCGAACAGAATACCAACTTGAGATTTGAAATTGAATGAAATCTCGAAGCTTTGCTAATTGAATAGCAACTACCGATCGAAAATTATTCAATTAACTGGAGTATTCAATTAACCATGATTTTTTCACTTTTCTGTACTCCAGAGATAAACTGAGTATTCATTCTAGTAGATTGGATGTACTTTGGCCAATAGGAAGTTTGGTGATTAACAGAAGTTTACACTGTAACATATATCCAATTAACAGGTAAAATTTGTACTGAAAAGTGGATTACAATGAACTTGCATATGATAGGGTTCATTGTGGTCATAGAAAACCTTGAATTGAAAAAACATGATTTCAAGGCTTTGACAGTACTTCAGATTTATGCACTAGTCTTCAAAGTTCTTGATTTTTAAGAATCAGTGCTTCCAAATGTTAATTTCTGTTTCACAGCATCCAATGCAGTGCTACAGAAATTAAAGCTTTTAACCCTTAGGGGCCTATTTCTGACTTTTACGACCTCAGAACAGGAGCCTTTAATATGTCATCATGAGTAGAACCTGCTGACAGTGGACAAATTACATAGGTAGTGGTTTCTATTCAAGTCATGGCTGCCTATTGAGGCAGCCAAGACTTGACTAGAAATCACTATTAAGCCACTGGGCATGTACAGGCTGTGGTCAGATGTGAATTCAGGATCTTAAGGGCTAATCATTCTTAAAAATTAAGGACTTTGCCAACTAAACTCTTCTTCAATTTTCTATCAAATATTTTACACAACCAATGTCTTTTTTTGATTTATGGTTGAAACAGTCTTTGTTTTAATACACAATTAGCTCACAAATGTTACAGATATGGTCTGAACGGTTCTTGACAAAGACTTGAATAGGTCTCTGAAAGTCTGTTGATTAATCTCATCCTAGAGACAATGAGTCCTGACATCAGATACTATATTTGTGTGTTTTTGACAATTTATTCTTGATATTGAAATATTTATTTATGGAATCTCTCTCCATGCCATGTTCAAGACTTGCAACCATAGGATCAAGAAATAGAATGCTTTGGGGATTAGCAGTATAGTGGAGACTACTTAATTGGAGATCTCAGAACTGAGTAACTCTTTGAATTGAATATTACTTCCAACACAAACCCATTTGCTATACCTTCAAGACTTGCGACCATATGATCAAGAAATAGAATGCTTTGGGGATTAACAGTATAGTGGAGACTACTTAATTGGATATCTCAGAACTGAGTAACTCTGTGAATTGAATATTACTTCCAAAACAAACCCATTTGCTATACCTTCAGTACAAATTTAGTCTATTAATTGCATATAAGTTATAGAGTAAACTCCTGTTAATAGAACAAAAATAATTGTAATATAATAGAGAAATTATTACCTGACAATCACTCAATTCCCTTGTTTGTAGAGCTATTTGGCCTCAGTACATCCAATACAGGCAATTAATGGATAGAGTGCAGGAAGCCCATATTTGGGTTCATTCCAAAGTGCAGGTACCACTAATGAAAGGCTTCATGATCTGTGGCTGTACTTTATATTACCTTTTGAGTGAAATTATTTATTCTTTAAGGATTTGCTTTGTTACAATTTATGGGGGGTGGGGGAGGGGGGTGCCTATAGTCTATAACAAGACAAAGACTTGTGAATAAATTTTGGTTAAAAATAATATTAACACTCTACCAGTTAATATATTATAATAAAATAAATACTCTACCAGTTAATATATTATAATAGAATAAATGCTTGGTTTATCTCTGAAATAAAGGGAAGTGACCAAATCCTTAAAATTGAATACTTCTGTTAATTGAATAATTTTTACTGGCAAAATGGTTATTCAATTAACAGGGAGCCACTGTACTCTATGAGCGCTGACAATTATAAAATGCCAATGCAAAAGAGACATATTAACTCAATGCATTCTGATGTCAATAATTATAGCAAAATAATATAAGACTGATTGCTTCAAAGGGTCCATAGTCCACTCGGTCCAACATGTAAACATCCCACCCACTCGTCTCAAATGAGAATCAACTTATCCCAGTCGACGAGTCGGCTTGGTCCAACTTGATGGCCCATTCATTCCATGTCAGCCGTCTACTTGGCCCCAATACGAATCACTATGTTAGACATCTATGCAGGCGGTCCAACATATGATTTTTAGTTGAGTTGTGACGAAGTCAAACTCGACTTATAGTTTGGTGAATGGTGGGCGGGCGGGCGGGCAGGCGTAAACAATTGGTTTCCGGATGATAACTTGATAGTGGTTCAACTCACATTCATTAAACTTCATACGTAGGTTGGTCTTGGGGGGAGGAAGAACCCTATTGATTTTGGACGTGCTACGTCGAAGGTCAAGGTCACAGTGACCTTGAACATAGTAAATCTTAAACAATTGGTTTCCAGATGATAACTTGATAATGGTTCAACTCACATTCATGAAACTTCATAGGTAGATTGGCCTTGGTGAGGGGAAGAACCCTATTGATTTTGGACTCGCTACGTCAAAGGTCAAGGTCAACATGACCTTGAACATAGTAAATCGCAACAATTCCTTTCCGGATGATAACTTGATAGTAGTTTAACCTACATTCATGAAACTTCATAGGTGGGTTGGCCTTGGTGCGAGGAAGAACTCTATTGATCTTGGACTCACCAGATCAAAGGTCAAGGTCACAGTGACCTTTAACATAGTATATCGCAACAATTGGTTTCCAGATGATAACTTGATAGTGGTTCAACCTAGAGTCATGAAACTTCATAGGTGTGTTGGCCTTGGTGCGAGTAAGAACCCTATTGATCTTGGACTCACCAGGTCAAAGGTCAAGGTCACAGTGACCTTGAACATAGTATATCGCAACAATTGGTTTCCGGATGATAACTTGATAGTGGTTCAACCTAGAGTCATGAAACTTTACAGGCGTGTTGGCCTTGGTGCGAGGAAGAACCCTATTGATGTTGGACTCACCAGGTCAAAGGTCAAGGTCACAGTGACCTTGAACATAGTATATCGCAACAATTGGTTTCCGGATGAGAACTTGATAGTGGTTCAACCTAGAGTCATGAAACTTCATAGGTGTGTTGGCCTTGGTGCGAGGAACTGTTGTCACAACTCGACATTGGATCGGTGATCCTGAGCGGCATTTTTTAAAATTATTGTCACACTCACCACATTAGAAACAACATTCTAGAAACAGCAGCATTTGAAATTTCTGCTCATGGAATGCATAGAGACTTGCTGGCGGTAAATACTACTTGTACACCACAAAAAGATGCCACGATGATCAAGTTGTGTGGAGATGTTCAAAGCATTCAAAGATGCTAAAATGTTCTGCTTCTGTAAAATAGAGAGTTGGCAACTTTGAACATGGTATTCACAAACACAGTCACCCAATGGAACCTGGTTCCTCTCCAGCTGCAAAAATTAAGGCTGAAGCAAAGATAAATAAATTTCAGCCATCAGGTACAATTGTTGAACGATTACTGTTGCATGTTGAAATGGCGGCACCTTGTCCTGCGAAGCATAAGCCTGCAAATTTAGCAAAGATTGCCAACAAAATATACCACTCAAAGTTTTCTAAGCACTAAATATTTGACACATCATTGTGAAATTTGCTTGTGACATATTTGCGATATTCTTGGTGGATATGATTGAGGAATGTATTGAGATGGTCCCCAGTGTTTTCATTAGCTCTCTTGATAGGCAAACTTTTCATGACGGTCATGGAAAGCATGTACCCCTTGATTTTCATGATGTTTTCGTGTACTTTCTACATGTACATAATATGTGTAGGGTATTCAATCTTCATTTCAACACAAACCCTTGTGATTTAATAATTGAAGATGGCAAATGCAAATGTAAGAAGACATTTGTCTGAAGCAGAAATGTGGCGGGCTGTGGGATGGTGGAGCAAGGGGCTACCCATCGTCAGGTTGGTGAAGCCCTTGGTGTGCACCATACGGTGATCACCAGAGCCTGTGCAAGATTTCATCAGTATGGCACACCAGTAAGACGGCATGGTGGTGGCAGAGACAGGGCAACATCTGCAGCTGAAGACCGGTTTTTGATTATTCAGGCCCATAGGAACCGCTTTGCAACAGCAACCCAGCTTCGCAGTGACCTTCAGAATGCATCCGAGGTAAATGTTTCGACGCAGACTCTCCAGGCAAGGTTGCCCGAATGTGGTCTCCGATCGAGAAGACCATGTATTCGCATTCCGCTGTCCCAGAACCACCGCCAGGCACGATATGAATGGGCCATGGACCACGTTGGATGGACCAGAGAAGATTGGCGACCTGTCCTTTTTACAGATGAGTCAAGGTACTGCCTAGACCACACAGATAGGCGTTCTAAGGTATGGAGAAGACCAGGAGAGCGATTCCATGCAGCCAACATTGCTGAGCATGACCGCTATGGTGGAGGGTCAATCATGGCCTGTGGTGGCATCAGCAGGGATGGATGTACAGAGCTCTGTGTCCTTGAACGTGGTACATTGACTGCACAGCGGTATATTGATGAGATCCTGGATGTCCACGTCAGATTGTATGCAGGTGCAGTGGGTGATGGACGATAATGCCCATCCTCATGTTGCCCATGCTATCGGGGAGTACCGACAGAGGGAGGGGATTGAGCGTGGAGACAGGCCAGCAAGATCCCCCGACCTCAATCCAATCGAACATGTCTGGAATGAGTTGCAGCTTGCAATTTCAGCCCGTCCAGTCCAGCCAAGAAGTGTCCAGGAGCTTGGTGCCATGCTGGTCCAAGAATGGAACAACATTCCACAAAGGACCACCAGGAACCTGACTGGGAGCATGAGAAGGCGTTGTCAAGCTGTAATTGACAGTAATGGGTCTCATACTCGATATTGAACCCATACCAGTTCGCTCCGTCAACTTTTTGACAAATTGAAAAATTTCTTCTTTTACCAATCATATCCATTTTCCATGGTTATTGTATTCAAAAGCTAAAAAATAATGCCAAACACAAATAAAATCTTAATTTCTGTACTTAATCATTAAAGATATAATTAAATAAAAAATATATACACTTTTCATTACAATATTTCAACTAAAACGTAAAACAGGTAGTTGTATAACCTTGGTGCTGAGCAAACTTTGAGTAGTATACATCAAGCACTTTGACCACAAGATCCAAGTAACTTAGAGTTTGTACTTAATGAACAATTTATTGGTGTAGATATTCTGCAAGAGGGGTACATGCTGGTGAAAGGCATCATTTAACCCTTTACCTTACAAATCGCCCACATCCACCTGCATAATTTACAAATAAAGCAATAAAAAAAAATATATTTTCAAAAAATTTCAAGAAAACCATATCATGTGATCCCTCATTGGAACGAGCTCGTTGGACTCGTTCCATTGAGGGCTTCACATGATAGGATTTTCCTGAAAAGAATTTTTTTTTAATTAAAAAAAGATAATTGAAATAATAAATTTTGATATCCTGTTGATTGGGTAAAGGGTCAATCTTTGATCCCAAATATGCTGGTGTACCATGGGTTATGAGTGTATTTCAGGGCAATATGGAAATGGCAAGATGACACCTGATTTTATTATACCCCCTGCAAACAAAGTTTGGGGGAGTATATAGGAATCACCCTGTCCATCCGTCTGTCCGTCTGTCCATCCATCGTAAGCGCAACTCCTCCTAAACCGTTTGAAGAATTTTCATGAAACTTTACACAATGGAAGAACTCCATATGGCAATGTGCATGAAGCAATATAATTCCATTCTGACATTTCCAAGGGGAGATAATCTGTCCGTCTGACCATTCTTGTAAGAGCAACTCCTCCTAAACCGTTTGAACAATTTTCATGAAACTTTACACAATGGAAGAACTCCATATGAAGATGTGCATGAAGCAATATAATTCCGTTCTGTCATTTCCAAGGGGAGATAATCTAACTTATACCGTCTGTCCATACTTGTAAGCGCAACTCCTCCTAAACTGTTTGAAGAATTTTCATGAAACTTTACACAATGGAAGAACTCCATATGAAGATGTGCATGAAGCAATATAATTCCGTTCTGACATTTCCAAGGGGAGATAATCTAACTTATACCGTCTGTCCATCCTTGTAAGCGCAACTCCTCCTAAACCATTTGAAGAATTTTTATGAAACTTTACAGAATGGAAGAACTCCATATGAAGATGTGCATGAAGCAATATAATTCCGCTCTGACATTTCCAAGGGGAGATAATCTAACTTATACATTTCAGGGGGGGGGGGGGGGGGTATCACTTTGTGAGTTTGCTCACAGTACCTCTAGTTGGGACATGTCAAACTATGTTGGGGACGAGTAAACTTCTACTTGGGACGAGTAGATTTGTGGTTGGGACTAGTCGACTTCTGTTTTGGGATGAGTGGACTTCTGTTTGGGTAGAATAGACCGGTTACCCTTCAAAGCTGACAGAGTTCTAAGATTTAAAATAATACCTGTATGATGTTATCATAAGTATAAAGTGGTGTTTTTTTCACGTTAGAAAAAGAATGAAAAGTTAAGAGATGGCAGTAAATATAACTGTGATTTTGTTCATTCCTGTTGAATCAAACGAATTATTACAGTTGTGCAACAGTTAAATTAACCCATTAAGAATGCAAGGATTATGAACTTGTTCAAAGTGTAAGAATTCAATTTTTGGTCTCATGAGAACAGAAAATGTATAAGGCAATGACAGCCAGCCAGATACTTTTAATATTTGGCATTTTTTTTTAAATTTATAATTTTCTCTTTACAGGTGGTATTAAGGTATTCTTTGATGTTGGTGACTTTGACAGATATGAAGTCAACACACCATCATCTTACCCTGACCTTACTAATGGTCAGCAACACGAGGCAGTAATACAGATTCTAAGTCTTACAGGAACAGGGTCACGGTCACATGTTAAAATTCAGGTGAGTTACAACAACAGCAAGTTTAACTCTTAACTCCTTGCATGCTGCTGGCTGATATTCCTGCCCAGGACAGGATTTCTCTTGCCATTGAAATAAATAGAATTTGGGCCCATTTAATCAAAATATCCCCCTGTAAATGGCATGGATTTTTCACCAATGATTTCTTGAGTTGAATTTTTCATCAAATCTTGCCATGGCTGCTTTGGAGCAGCCATGACAAGATTTGATGAAAAAGATCCTGAAAATACTCAGCAGGTTAAGAGTTAACCCTTTAATTAAAGAATCGTCCCTCTTTGCCTGCTTAATTAAGCAGATTGAAAATATATTTTTTCCAAAAATTTCAACAAAATCATATCATATGACCCCCTCATTGGAACCAGATAATTGAGCTTGTTCCAAAGAGGGGTCACATGATATTGTTTTATTGAAATTTTTTGAAAAATTAAAAAAAAAACAATAATTAAAATAATAAACACGTGTGTCGGGTAAAGGGCTACATATTTTCAAGGATGTTTCATAAAATCAAGTCATGGCTGCTATAGGGCAGCACCAGACCTGTTAACCTCTGAAGATGACTGTCAGTGAGATTTTGATGAGCTCTCAATGAGATTTTGATGCTTGTCAGTGAGATTTTTTCGCGCGGCCATTACATCAATATTTCCCTTGTTATGCCTTCCACGGTCCCACCCGAGCACCTCCCCCCCCCAACCCAAATGCATTATATTTTATTTTAATAATTTATTTTAACACTTTTAATGGTATTTGTCAGTAAAAGCATACAAATATGAATATCACTGGTCCAAGCCCCCCCCCCCCCATACCCCAGGGACAATGCCCCCCCCCCACACACACACACAAATGTGAGTAGATGCCTATCTAGCCTTTGCCTGTACCACCCCCCCCCCTCCCTCACTCCCTCAGTCCGGCCATTTTTCCTTGCTCATGTAAGCCCATCCCGGTGCTCCAATACATGGAGGCTGAAACATCTTGGGCCGAAACGTCCCAGTACCAAAACGTTCAAGAACCAACACAAGCATTCCTTCTTCACTCATGCCATTTATTCATGTAAATTCTTTGTTCAATCTGTACATTTTTGGTGAGAAAATATTCGTTCTTATTGTCTTTTGACAGGATTTATTGTACAATAAAAATTACTCAATGCTAACAATACAAATCGTTTTGTTTAAAAAAAAAAAAACATTTGTTATTGCCGGTACAATGAAGTTGTGTGTGGTTGTGGTAATTTCGTTTTTGTTTTTTATAAAAAAAAATACTTGAACTGTGTTTTGTATTACTCACGTTAGAGAAGGTGCCCTCAGTATTCATAACTCCCATTGTGAAAAAAACAAACAAAATAATCCTGTTGGTTCAAAATGAAGACAAAATACTCCGCTTGACATGTTCTCAATTTGTTTGTATATAAGTAAGGGGAGGTAACTTAATTTTTGTGATCTTTCACCACAGATTTTTTTCAGTTTTCAACAAACTTTCAATCATAATTTTTTTTACACAAAACGGATGAATTTGGTATGAACCATAACAATAGTATATATAATAGGTCAGCTGAAGTTAATTATACTTGAGAGATTATATTTTTATTTAATTTATATTTCGAGTTTATATAATTTTAATTTCACGTAACCATATATATATGAGAATATATTTGGCATACAATGCATTTGATAAAAACACAAACTATATTTAATTTGACCGCCCTGGAGCACATAATGTGTCCCCATTGTTGTAAACAATATGGCTCTCCCTTGCTTTGTTTTCAAAACAGTCTTTCATGTAGCATGGATCAAACTGGATATTACAACTCGAGGGTATTAATTCATATTTATTATTGAGCAGCTGTTTTTGCAGGGATCACATCAGGTAATAATAATAATTGGGTCTTCCTTGCTCCAAAAGCCTTGGGGACAAAACGTCCCAGTCCAGCATGGCTTTACGAAAATAACGTCTTTAAAAACAGACTATAATACACTCGTTTTCGGAAAGCTACTTTTGACTTCCATGACTTTTACATCAACAACATTGGAATTCTCGGAACTCATTGGTAAAACTCAATGTGTATCTTTGATAAATTATTGTTTCCAACAAGCATTCTGCATTATAAATTTATATATCGTGACCAACTTGTTTAATTTTCAAAATAGGACAGGACAACTATTTTGAAAAGTGTCAAATCGGGAGAAAATAGGATGTGACCGTGAGAGTGTGAGTTGGTGCCTCAAACCGGGAGACTCATGGTGAAACCTGGAGAGTTAACAGGTCTGGGCAGCACTGACTTTATTTCATTAGAACTTGAACTAGCCTGGAAATTAGCAGACTGTCATCTGCAAAATGAGGTCCCAGAGGGTGCATTTGGTGATGCTACTGTGCACAGCAGGGTAGCATCACTAAATTTACCCTCTGTGGATCTCAATCTGAATTAAGATCTCAGGCATAAGCAGAGAGAGGTATCCAGAGGATAAATTTTGGTAATTCTCGCTCACCTTATGGGAAAGCATCTATTTATTTCCATGCTTGCACTTAAGAGAAATGAAGATATAAAAATACATTAATACAGGGAATTCTTCACGTTACAGAAACTATTTTGTTCCCCCGTGGGAACCCCAGGAAGTGAAGCAGTGCTTGTTTACTGTGGTAAACAAGCTCTGCTTCACTGGTAAAATAGGACCCAGTCACTAATGCTTGAGGTGCGAGCCCTCTAAAATAGCCAACATGGGGTATAAACGATTGACTGACCTTGACTTTATCTCCATGTTGTGGTCATGATTAGCCATTGTGCAGAAGTATGTGACCTTAAACAATAATAAATAAATAAATAAATAAATAAATAAATAAATAAATAACTATTTTGTTAGAATGAGTTCATGCTATACCTCTTCTAGTTTACCATGTGCAATTCTTTCAAAGGGAGTACCTTGCCAGTAGTCATACACATACTGCTCAGTGTGTAGGTTGTGACTACTTTTAACTAAATTATCTCCTCTTGAACTTGGATTACTTGTCGATTTGTATGTGAAATTTGAGATGCACCTGGCTCATTGGTTAGAGCATTAGGCATGGGCAAGATTTTACTTCCGGACAGCCTATGTGAGAACATGGTGGTGGTATGTACTGAGGCATAGGGCATGATGATGGTAGACTTTAACTGCTGCTAGTAAGTTGAAGAATCTTGCAGTTATTTGTCATTACTCAGTGGTTCTCTTGGGTAAACCATCTTTTTCCACCCATAAAAGTCTCTGACATGATATGACCCTGGCTGTTGGTCATGTAATTAAATGCCAATATACAAAAAAAAAATTCTGAAATTCTTGGATGTGCAACCTCTCTTAGGTTGATCGACCGATTTTGAAGGAATTTCTGAAAACATCACTAGCCAGCCTTATGTGTGCATATTTCGTAATTTTTAAGTTGCTGCTGTTTTTCAGTGCATTATCCACTTTTGAACAATTATTATTTCTAGCTTGTGAACCAATTTTGTTGAAACTTCTTTCACATGATCAGAAGGAAATAGAAAAGCACATTTTTCTCTGTTTTCAACTGAATTAGCTCCCTTTAGACATATTATTGATTTCTCTTTGAAATGGGCACATTAATGTTTTAAATTCACCTCCTGCCCTGAATCAAGTGAATGTGGATGGTATTTGTCATGTACCTGTCAATGGGTCCAGTGATCTGAAACATTGTTCTTACTCTTAAGGGCCTAATTCTCACTTTGAACACTTTTTCCAGCAACAGAACAGGTACTCAAACATGCTGTCTCTGGATAAATTAGAAGCCAGGCTAAGAAAAGGGGTTTTAGTTTACAGACAATCCCACCCTGAAAATGAAACCACTCATTGAACATATTTATTGGCTTGCAGTGTCTTATAAAATTACCATAAAATCGTGAGACTTTAAAATTTTAATAGTTTTGATTGATGTCTGTTTATTTTGCATGTGTTTGAAACAAAGCATGATTGAAAACAGTGTCTATTTAGTATATTTGTTTTGTACTGTTGCTTTGTGCTGCACGAAATAAGTCAGATATTATGTGGACAGTATTTATTTTTTTAAAAAGGGGTATAAATATAAAAAACAAAAAAGTAAAAAATAAAACTAAAAACCTCCCTCCCTCAATGATTTGAAAAATCAATTGCCCATGAGCCAAATATATTTTTATGTCCCTGAAAAAAATTTTCTGGGGCATATAGTGTTTGTCATTTTTGTGTGTCTGTCCGTCCGTCTCTCTGTCCATCCATCAGGAAGATTTTGCAGAAACTTGGCATACATGTTGATTATGGGGAGATGATGTGTCGCACAAAATTTTTTGTTTGTTTGATGAAGGTCAAGGTCACAGATGAAGGTGAACTGTCCTGTCCGTCAGGAACATTTTCGTGTCCACTCCATAACTCTGAGATGGTTCGTTGGATTTTATTGAAACTTGGCATACATGTTGCTGTTGGGGAGATGATGTGTCGCGCACAAAATATTTTTTTGTTCAATGGAGGTCAAGGTCACAGATCAAGGCCATTGCCACATCGGAGGCATAGTCACCACCGAGTGACAATCTCTTGTTTTGATTGGACTTACATTATATGTACCTTGGCAGTTGATTCTAGGCAAGTCTTGGCTGCCTATTTTGGCTGCCAAGACTGGCCTAGAAGCAACTGAATAGCCACACGATGTAAACTCTCTATGTGTGGTAAAAATGTATAAAAATCTCCAGGCCTTTAAAGGTTAACTCCTTAATGCTATTGGTAGGTATTCTTGCGAAGGACACAGAATTTCTTGCCACCAAATATATACAATTTGGGCACATTTAACCAAATTTTCCCCCTGTAAATTGAATGGATTTTTTTACCATTGATTTATTTTGTTGAATTTAGATGGATTTTTAAAAAAATCTAGTTAAGTCTGCTGTGAAGCGGCCATGGCTAGATTTATTGAAAAATAATTTAAATATACTTTGCTGGTAAGAGTTAAGCCCTGAGCAGTTGTATTTAATTAACCAGTATACAATTAAGAGGGAACACTATATTGAACTTTCTTTTATTTGCAGGTGGATGATTACCCAGAACATATAAAGCCATTTCCAGTTTCCACAACCAGTGACTCCATCTTAAATAATCCAAAGTATATTTACATAGGAAATAATGGTAAGTTATATCATTTTTAAATCCGTTCAGTTCTCTACGGAACTCTTAAAAATCAAATGCTGACTGCATTGAAGGTTTGAAGTCAACTCAGTAAGCTATCTATTGAGAGCATTGTACTTGTCTTAACCTTAATTGTTGGATGTTCACTCGCATTATGAACACAGTCATAACCTATTGTCAAACTCACTTTGGCATATCTATACAACTTCTTTCAGAGATTCAATCACCGGAATACTTTTTTATGGGATGTAAATCATCTCCTGAAGTTCTTTTACCCAATGCACCAGATAATAAAATTTGTTATTTTTTTCTTCAAATTTTCCCAAACATTTCAACAAAACCATATCATGTGCCCCCCTCCTTGGAATGGGCTCATCCAGCTTGTTCCAGTGAAGGGTCTCATAATGTGGTTTTGCAGAATTTTTTCTTTTTTAATAATTTTTTCCTCAACTGCTCAATTTGTAAAGGTAAAGAGTAATGGGTTAAGTTGCTGAGATTTATTGTAAATTTGAGAAAGGAGACTTGACTCCATCTACCTGTGGAAATCGTTCACAAAAGTAAACAATTCAAGCCTGGAAATAAGCAAACTACCATTTGCAAAATGAGGTCCCCAGAGGGTGAATTTGTTGATGCAGACCCATACAGGGGCTAAAATCCTTCAATTTATCCTATGGGTACCTCTTTCTGTATAGGCCCAAGACCTTGATTCAGATTGAGGTTCACAGAAGGTAGGTTCAGTGCTGTGCAGGGTAGCATCACCAATTTCACTCTCTGGGGACCTCAGGCTTGACAAATACTTCACTCAACTGAAATAGAAATTCCATTGACAATGACATTGAGGGTTCATGGTGGCTGATGGTTAGACCACTGGACTTTATTTTGAAATGGAGACAGTTCAATCCTGACCCACACCATCTGCACTGTGCCCTTAGGCAAGACACTTGATCTCAATTGGCCACATGGGGGCATGATGGCACTGTGTACTATGGCGTATGGCACATTGATAGTTCACTTGCCTTCAACTTCTGCTAACTCAGCTTGTACCAAGTTAGTAAGCTGAAGAGTCTGACAGTTGCTCGGACGCTGCTCGGTTGTTCTGGCAGGGTTTTCTGGCTTACTCCATCCATAAAACGGTCTGACATGATATGACCCAGGCTGTTCTAAGTGTCCTTAGTACACACACAAACAAACAGACAATTACATTGTTTTTAACTGGTTGAGTGATAGAAGCTGTATGCAGGGTTTCAAAAAAATGAGTGTACCAGAGCAAAAGACAACATTTTCCATGCTTATATTTCATATTCAGTCAAACACAAATAATATTTTGTTAATATAAAGTTGTTTTATTAAAATTATTGGAGAGTGCCTGTGAGCACACTCCAATAATTTTCAATAAAACAAATTTTGATTAAGAAATTCAGACTACCACATGAGAACCCTGGTAGGTGAACCAGTGCTTGTTTACTGTGGTAAACACACTCTGTTTTACAAGTAAAATAGGATCCAGTAACTAATGCCTGGAGTGGAAGTCCTCTAAAATGGTCAGCATGGGTATAAACGATTGGCTGGACTTGACTTTATATCCATGTTGCAGTCATGATTAGCCATTGTGCAGAAATATGTGACCGTAAACACCAATAATAAAATAAATAGACCACCAAAAATAATCTAGCCTTCAACCAGATAATCGATGTAAATGTATTTCCTTTGAGTGTACAAATTACTTGACAACCACTCCATGTTTTGGACTGTGCACAATAAAATGGTTAGTTTTTTAAATGAACAATTTATTTCTTTTTAGGGAACTTTTGTATTAAAAATTCGTCATTACTACCAAGGTACGGTTTGTGGTGGTGGTGGGGTTACCAAGATGGGGTGTATTGAAGTCTCGATTTTGTCTCTGGGCCATATATCGACTTTTTCTTCAGACTCATCGGTATATGCCCCAGGGATGTAGTTTCAACTTCAGTTCACCATCTCAGAATCCGTGGGGTGTTAATAACCTATATGTACAACTATATCTGCTTTTGATAATCCAATCATATTACTTATTTTATCTTCACTTTTTTTCAGACACAGACACACCAAACCGTGGATTTGAAGGATGTATTTTTAGAATGCAAGTTGACAACATCTATCCTTTGAAGAGAGCCTTCCAAGAACCTAGACCAGCTTACTTAAGTCTTACACCCGAAGGTAAGTTAGTTTTTCTCATTAAGACCTTGTGTAATATAAGGCCATACCTGACCAATGCTATTCTCAAAAACTCCATTTCAAATTTTAATATTTTTCTACAGCTAAATCTGTATATTACATGGTGGATGTGGCCGGTTCATTAGGTAAAGGGTTAATTATATGTATATTGATTCAGGTGTTGATTTGTTTAATGCACTGAAAGGGTTTATTTATTATCTTTTCTTAGGGGCCATTATGGAGGATATGTGTGGGTCAGAAGAAATAACACAGCCACCCGATCTTATTGAAAAAAGACCTGGAGATGGTATTTATGTTAATGTTACTTTCCCAACGATGCCTGATGTGCCATTAACAGAGGAAGAAAAGCTTATAATAGGACGTAAGTATTAAGCCCTCGTGGCTCATATCATATTCATCTGCAATACACTTGAACAGAATTGAAAGTAAAATGCCTTATCTCTTGTTTGACAGGCTGGGTTCTTTGTAGTCTTTGGAAGTCATTAATTTAAAAAATACTTTTTAATTACATTCCAACCCTATCAATTGGCATCGGCTGTCGGCAGTGCTGAGGCAAATGCTGTGGAAAAATCAATTTTCCTTGGCAATAAACCTGCCAACGGAAAAATAAAAACTATCACCATAGCCATTAAGTGAACATTCAGGTTTGGTTTGAGTATTAAAGTATTATTACCTCAGTCTAAAACTCAGTATCGTCATGGTGTTACGGTATCAGCAATGGCCCTTTAGTGAATTAATAAACTTCATTTGTGTTCATCTGGGTCCTGCACATAATTTTTTTGTTTTGAGCGCTGAACAATAATAGATCAAGGTGCCTCCTCTGTGATGGTAAATTTGGCACAGTGATGAATTAGTGGTAGACAAAACAGCACTTGTCATCCAAGGTAGTGGTCAGAAATGAAAAAGTATCAGATTCACCTGAGCAGAACTGAATGACTACTGTGGGTTGACCCCTGGTTCATCCCCATTTGGTGATCTCCAGGCATTCCATTTGTGATTTTGTGACTATAACTCAAACACAAAATGTATACCTAAATCTAAAATGCCAGTTCAAAACTGACAAAGCAAGCTATGTTTTTACCGAGGCAGTCGTTTTAGCACGGCAATTGTTTTGCCAGCACAAATTTGTTCAGTTGACAGGGCTCTCATTCCATAGCCTGGAAAGTACTTGTATGAAGGCCTTTTTGTAAAGTACTTGAATGTTCTTCAGTATGTTTCAACTGCAAACACATTATCATTATTTGATAACATTTTTAGTATCATTCTGTTGTTCATTATGTTTCAACTGCAAACACATGATCATTATTTGATAACACATTTTAGTATCATTCTTTAAAACTGTCTCAGTCTGTCAGATTTAACACAAGGCCAAAAAGACATTACTTTTGATTCTCAGAGATTGCTGCATTGATTTTTATATGCCCGTTTTGAAAAAACGGGTCGTATTATGGTATACCGCTGTCTGTCTGTCCGTCCGGTCACACGTCGTACGATAACTCAAGAATGCTTTGAGAGATTTTCGTGATTTTTGGGTAGGTGGTGTATATCGATGGAGGGAAGCTCCCTTTCGTTTAGTGTCGCCGTTCGATTAGTCATTCCAGAGTTATGGGACTTTATTACTTAGAAAATTGTTGATTTTTTACACGTCGTACGATAACTCAAGAAAGCTTCGAGAGATTTTCACGATTTTTTCGTAGGTGGTTTATGTTGATGGAAGGAAGCTCCCTTTCGGTTGGTGTCGTCATTCGATTAGTCATTCCAGAGTTATGGGACTTTATTTTTCACATGTTGAACAATAACTTGAAAATGCGTAGAGCAATTTTCATTTTTTTTTTTTGTTGCAAGTATATGTTGATAGAAGGAATCTCCCTTTCGATTTGTGTCGCTGTCCGATTTGTCATTCCAGAGTGATGGGACTTTATTCATCAAAATATAGGCAATATTTTTATACTGTACCAATGACCCAGACATAGCTGGTGCTAACTCTTAAAATATAGGGCCAAACACAAATTTTGCCCCCCAATCCCCAAAATTTGCATCTAAAACTAAAGAAAACATGTCCTGAAAGGCCCTCCACACCTCGCCCCCACTGCGCATGCGCAGTGTCAAGGACGTTCCGAAATTGGCGCCATTTATCATTCTAAGTTTGGCCCTTCATCAGTTAACATCTGACTGATCTTTGTGCTTTTAAATCTCAGTTTAAATGATGCCAGACACATAAATATTAGTGAAATGGTGATTCTAAGGAGGATAGAAAAGGAGGAGAGGAAAAGAATGTGTGACAGAATATTATCAGGGCTGTAACTTAAAATTTTTTAATGAAATTATGTTAAGTTACCTATTTTCAAGGCAGCAGCCATTTTGTTGTCATTCTGATTATTTAGTTACACTGTTTTTTCAAGTGTTTTTCCTCTCTCCCTGTCCTTTAAGTTCCCCCTTGCTATTCTCCCATGCTTTTGGCATAGTTTCTGTAATTATTATTACTAAAATTTCTTGGGAGTTTTAGCTTAATAACAGAATGAATTCTGTTCTTTCCCCATGTTTACGTCTTCACCTACGGGTGGTTAGGCGTTGTGTTCTGCATCTACCATCTGATGTTCTGCAGTTTCTTCCCTGGAAGTCTCTGTTTTGCATCAGATGGTGTATTTTTGGTAACTGATTTCGGGCCTGGGTGCCTGGAGTCTTATTTTAGTGTTTTTACACTCATTGTTTACATTTACAACAGCCCTCTGTGTGAGGGGGGGATTTCTAAATAATAATATCTTTATGTTATTTTAATCATAACTAGATACATTATTATTGTTCGTAAGTGTTGAATAAATTGTTTAAAATATTTTTAAAATTTTTGTCCACACTTAGGCTTGGGATCCATTGGGGCTCAACGTTACTTTTCAGAAACTTGGGCTGTTCTGAAAAAATATTTTTTCAAAATATTTTGATTTCAATTATTTTTTCTATATTAATGGATCATATTATTATTATGTATTTTGATTGCCAGGGGTTAGTGCGAGTACCAGGACTTGTTTTCTTTTCACATTGAAAGGATATTGATCTATTGTTTTAGGAGGAAGTCTTCCTCTGACCTTATTATCATTCTATATGTGGTCAGTGTACTCGCATTAACTCCTGTTCTGTATCGTATGATTTCGATGACAATATGGGAAGCGTATGTCACGGTATGTTGTTGGGGATTTGGACACTCCGGTCCTTTCCCCGCTGGGTCACTCTACTTTATCAATTTCTATTTCAGACGATCAAGATTAGGGTGATGTATCTGTGATGTCTTCCAACAGTGTGCCTCCGTCGTCACAATTAATGAAGGGCTAGCGGAATAGTGCTCATGTAATACGCCAATTGCCTAAGAGGACCCTAGTAGGTTCGACGGCCTTTGACGTCCGCTAGCTCGCCCGGTGTAGCGTCCATTCACCGAATGGTTCGGCAGCCGGGTTCGTCCGTTGCGGTCTAGAAGGAATTTTGGGGTGATGCGAGCACTATAAAATTAACTTAATGCACACCCAGTGACGGCGGATCGGAGGGAGAACGGAGGAAGCCTTTTAGTCCGGTTCATAGCTCGTTCCGGTCCATCCGGACGGCAAGCGAGAGAGGCCCCTCTCTCGTTCAACAACATCTGGCCCCAGATGTTGTGGTACAAATGTGTCGTTAGCGGAGCATACGTCCGTCGCTCGGGACGCTCCGTTGTATAGGCAGTCCGCTGAGACTGCTAAGGCTTCCTCTTCTCGTCAGCGCACACGACCGCACCTTGGCTGCGTGACCGCCGATATATTACCAGCTTCGCCGATCAAGGATTCTTCGGCGACCAGGTCACACCATCCGGCAGCCAGGGATTCGAGACCGATGGACTCCGGACGTTCGCATAGGAAGTATGCGGGAGCCATCTGATGCGGAGCTGCCCTCGGCGAAGCACCGATAGACTGCGCCTCCGCAGGTCTCGACGCCGGACATTCTTGTGCACATAGCACAGCTTATCGCAGCATCCCAGCAGCCGACAGAAACGGTGTCGGATCGAGAATTATCCGACAGCGCTGGGTCGGTAGCCGGGGACTCGAGGCCTGCAGACTCCGGACGTTCGCATAGGAAGTGTGCGGGAGTCAACGTACACGGAGCTTCCAGCGGCAATGCATCGTAAGTCCGCTACTGCACAGGCCTCGGGAACGGACGTGCTTTCCTTAATAGCACAGTTTATCGCAGCATCCCAGCATCAACTTAATCTGTCGCATATATTTTATCCGACGATGCTGGGTCGGGACGCTCCGCGGAAGCGGGTACGGACGTCCGAAAGTTTCATCCGGTCCGACGGGATACCGAAAGGGATTCGGTGGATTTCAAGCTTTCCCTTTCGGAACAACATATGCTGCGATGCCGGATAAGAAACTGATAGCGTCGGTGGACTTAGAAATTTTTGGTTCGGTTCAGGGACATCGTCCCTCAGTTCCGACATAGTCCAATAATGTCACACAAACTTTCGAATTATTGAACGACGCTATATATATTATTATTTTATGCTTGCTATCCAAGCATTTCTGGTTTCTTGTTCGAAGAGTTATGGAGATGTCTTTAAAAAGTGTGCCTCTGTCGTCATAGTTAATGAAGAGTTAGCGGCAATAAGTGCTCATGGAATATGTCTATCGCTTACGGAATGACATTCGCTAGCTCACCCGGTGTAGCGTACATTCATCGAATGGTTCGGCTGCCGGGTTCGTCCGTTGCGGTCTAGGAAGGAGATTTGGGTGATGCGAGCACTTTAATTACTTTAGTACTCACCCAGAGACGGCAGATTGAGGACAGATCGGAGGAAGCCAACAACATAGGGGACCGCATGTTGTGGTTCAGATATTTTACATTCGGAGCATATGTCCGTTGCTCGGGACGCTCCGTTATATTGACAGTCCGAGAGACTGTCTTTAATGCTTCCTCATCCTCACAGCAGGGCACACGACCGCACATTGGCTACGTGACCTCGAGTATCCGATCAGTTTCGGCATTCAGTGATTCCACGGCGAATAGGTCGCGCCATCCGGTAGCCAAGGGATACGAGGCCTATACACTCCGTTCGCTCGCATATTGGAAGTATGCACGGGGTAACGATCTCGGAGCTTCCTGCGGCAATGCATCGTAAGACCGCTGCTCCTCAGGCCTCAGTGACGGACGTGCTATCCGAGTTAGCACAGTTATTTCGCAGCATCCCAGCAATTGACGGTTTCTCGGTCGAATCAGGAATTATCCGACGGCGCTGGGTCGGTGCGGTCCGCGGTTGTATCAAGCTACGGACGACCGAACGCTTTATAGGGTCCGACAGGATGGCGAAAGGGATTCGAAAGATTTCGAGTTTTCCCTTTAGTAGTATCGGAAGATGCCTTTCATATCTTCTGGCATTTCTTCCAGTGATTATTTTTCGGACTTCATTGCTGCGATCTTGGATAAGAGACTTATAGCGTCATTGGACTCGGATTTTTCGATCGGTACAGGGACTTTGTCCCTGACTTACCGACGCAGTCCAATATTGTCATTACAACATGTGTTTTATTTTTCGACGCTATATATTATATATATATATACAAGCTTGCTACTAAGCATGATAGTTTAGTTTCTTGTCCGCGTGGCTCATTTCTGCCATTTTATCTTTTTTTACATATAGTTTATTTTGGCAGAGCAGGGCATGCCGAGAGTTCATATGCGTCTAGACGGGGTGATTAAAGACTGCATATATTCTTTTTCGCCGTTTATGTCTTTTCCAATTTCAATGTTGGGAACGACATTATGTATAGTAGACTTAACTTAGACGCTTTATTATACGTAATCCGCCTTACTGAGGCGTTATCATTACGTCTTCAAGAAAAGATTTACGGGATATTATTCTCAATGTAATTTCTTTTGAGGGCAGTAGTTTGTTCACGTATAACTCCGCCCTTCAGTGGCTGATTGGAGTTGGTTAGACGTGATGCAGCCCTAGCTACATCCACGCGTGGATAGTAGGTTAAGAACTCTCTCAGAGTCGCTTCGTTCTCGGAGGAGCTTCTCTTCGACGGCAACTTTCCGGCAATCCATGAATTGCTTGATTTATACATTCTCTTGTCTATCTAGTGTTACTAGAGATTCAGACTGGGGCAAACATTCGGTGGTTGACTCAGAGAGTGCCGCCGCAGTTGCCGGACCCTAGTGTGGCTGTTATGACGGTTGCCAGTCAAACAGATTGGGATATATACTGATCCCTACGGATTCGAAGTGCCAGGGTCTTTGGGTTCCGCAGTCTTTTAGCTATCAGTTTAACTTCCGCGGAATAATGTTTTTTTAGGCTTGCTATATGTCATTGCATGAACATTATTCAGAAACGCATGCCCAAATTCCTGTCCTTTAATTCGACAGTAGTGGCGTATCTCCGGAACCAGGGAGGCACTCTTTCGTTTCCGTTATTCAATTTAATGGAAAGAATCCGTCTGTTGGTTATAGTACACCAAGTTCAGTTTTGGTCCGTCATATTCTGGGTCGTCTGATTGTTTTATCGCACTCCCGTTCTCTTACGGGTCGCTTGTTGCTGTCAGAATGGACTCTCAACAAACAAGTATTTAATCAGATTTGCTATCTATGGGAGCGCCCAATGATGTTTTATTATGACACAGCTTGCTAATCAATTGCAGACGTATGTGTTGGCTTGTCCAGATCTCTGAGCTAATACTGTTAACGCTCTATTGATCTATAGGACGCAATGATAGGATACGCGTATCCTCCGGCGCTGTTGTTTTAGCAGGTATTGCTAAGATAAACAACCACAATACATTTCTGTTGATAGCATCTCTATCTTCACAGAGATCATGAGTAATTTACTCTCTTGTCTACTGTGGATCTTAACGTGAAATCTTCCTCTATGTGAGGATCTTTTTTCACTGGGTAAATCGTGTCATCTTTATCACAACCAGCAAGGTCGCAACCTTCATGTATTCCATTGTGTGGTCCGTATTGCATTGTAAGCACTGTACTGGACGAGCTTTGGACGCGATTTCTTACTATAGGAGATCCTCTTCTTCGCTATTCTATGCGGCTAAAGTGGAGGCTCTTCCGTCGTGGTGTAGGGATCATTATGTTCATATTGTTGATCCCTCCATACTACGCATTGCTAGTTTTTAGTATACTTGTTTCACAAGATCTACTGCAGCCTGTTGTTATTTAGGTTATAGGTTTGTTACCTCATACCTATGCACTCTACGATAGTTTACAATTGAGTCTTTTGTCTCTTTATCTAAGTCAGTTAGTAACTTTTTTATAAATAGACTTAGAATCTTTAGATTAAATTCCTATACGGATTTTAACTTCGGTTCTTATTTAGCTAAGTAATCATTTGAGCCTCTGGAAACAGTAGTTTTCAAATTCTGACCTTTTAGACAGTAATTCTGTTGGTTTCTCTTTTACTGTAGAGTCAGTGAGTTTCATGCACTATCGATGGATGATTTTCACTTTCATAGTTTCGGAATCAATACTTCCGTTACTATTTAGGTTGGATTGTTGCATAAGAGTTAGGCTCCTATTATCCGGAACCTATTATTTTAAGGTCCTTCCGTCTTCGTACGGGCATAGGCCTTTACTCTTTCCGGGTACAGTTTATGTATTTATAAACAGATATCTGTTTATTACAAGGGCGTAAGCTTCTTCTGTCTTTGATGTCTAGTAGAAGGACGTTACGCTCCATTTTTTGTTAATCGATTCTATTAACTAGCGTACTGCTTATGGTATATCATTGGCTTAGCAGTTGTGCTTAAGTTTTCGGCTCATGAAGTAAGAGTTCTTCTACTTCTTGGGCTTACATTAATAGTGTTGCTATTATAGATTTTTGAAGGCTGCTCATTGCGCTCAGCCATCCATTCATGAATTTTATCTCAGAAATATCGAGTCCATTTCTGGAGGCCTCTATTGTTAGGTCTATTATCTACTGCTCAGAATGTCATTCACTTAACAGTTGCTACTATAGCTAGGTAGGCTGTCTGTTTCGGCAGTGTCTCCGTTCGGCTGCCCTCTTCGCTCTGGGCTATTTGACCCAGGGCAAGAAAAAGGGGGGGGGGAGGGTGTTCCCTTGGGTCACCTGTTTTTACTATGAAAACAAGGGGATACCTCCTCCGGAGTTAGTAATTCTGAGCTGTTATTGGGATGGTTGTTTAGTGAGAAGCTTAAGTTTATAAAATTCATTCAAGTCTTAGTTTTTAAAGTATAGCTTTTGAATATTGCATATGTCAACGGACATGATTATGCAATTCTCAGACACTTTTAGGAGTATAAGAGTCTCTATTCTCTAGACTTACTTTGTTATTGGCTTACTTTAAAAATTATTAGTATAAGGATTATTGGATATTAATAGAGTACATGGATGTATGAAGCTCAATTTTTGGAAGGTGTTGTATCTTTCTAATTTATCATAAATAAGAAAGATACATGTAAGGCCTATTACTTCTTTTCCCTACAGGGGATGACTCTATTTTATTTTATTGAGCGTATTCCATTTTGCTCTATGTCCTTGGCCCTCCAGCCTTTTTACTATTCAGCTATGTCTGGGTCATTGGTACAGTATAAAAATGTTAAAAAATTTATAGTAATTTATATATTTTTTATACTTACCAATGACCCAGACGGGGATGGCCCTCCCAGGAGTTGGGAACTCTTGCCTCCCCGCTGAGTACATAGCGCTTACCAGGCACTAGTTATTAGAATGATAAATGGCGCCAATTTCGGAACGTCCTTGACACTGCGCATGCGCAGTGGGGGCGAGGTGTGGAGGGCCTTTCAGGACATGTTTTCTTTAGTTTTAGATGCAAATTTTGGGGATTGGGGGGCAAAATTTGTGTTTGGCCCTATATTTTAAGAGTTAGCACCAGCTATGTCTGGGTCATTGGTAAGTATAAAAAATATATAAATTACTATAAATTTTTTAACTTTCCACATGTTGGACTTGGAGCAATTTTCATGATTTTTTGGTGGCAAGTATATGTAACCTGACAAGTACACTTGTTTTCTCATATTGTGTGGTTCCCTCTTGTAATTAATAACAGACGTATCATGCGCTCATGTTGCAGCTGTTTATTTTCATGTGCGTTGGTATACATGTATTTTATTGGCAATTTTCAAATATCACCGTTGGTTGGGTCATGAAAATAGGAAACATAAACATGTCAAGTTGCAAATTCCTTGGTTGATTTCAACAGCATCTAGAGGTTGGAAGTGTGAATCTATATATTGGTAAGTTGGTTTCAATAATGGTTTATTTTGCAAAATAACTATGTACAAACAGTAAATACAGAGGAATTGACTACAGTGTATTGTTGAAAATTTTAGAGTAAATAATTCTGCAGTTTCCGAAAATACAAAGTCGACGAATTGAACAAAATGGATACATGCATTTGTGTGTACAGGCGTGAAAATGTCAATGTTTGGGATATATTTCTAACTATGAGTGTCCGTGCATTGAATGACATCCTAATTCAAGAAATTTTGTCTGTTAGTTCAACATTTGTGCGGTATTAACCGTATACATCTCCTGCTTCACATTTTAATATCAAAAAAGTAAAAGCAATGCATCTCTTTTTAACATTAGTTTGGCGATCCTCTATGTGTGGTAGCCACTACATTCAGATTGCTGAACTACATATAACATATGGCACTCAAGTCTGTATTGCCATGGCTATGCTCCTTGCCATTCATAGTCTCCAATGGTAATAAAAATGAAAAAGAAAATACTCCCTCCTTCACCAATTACAAAAAAAATTCCCTGAGAATCAAAAGTATTTTGTTTTGGCCTAATGGATTTGTTACAATTCTTGTTTGTACTCATGTGTTTTTTTTTTCTTTTTCCAGTTGTGGTCACCTTGTTCTTACTAATAGTGATAGTCATTATTTTATGCGTCATAAAATATATATTCAAAAAAGGTGGAGACTATGAAACTGAAGAAGCAAAGGGAGCCGAGTTGGCAGACAATCCTGACACAGCTGTTGTATACAATCAAACAGGAGCAGTTGATATTTCAAAGCGGCGAGAATGGTTCATGTAACACACAGCCATATTTATGTATACTTGTAAAATTCTTCCATTGTACAAAAGCATCTCATATTTTTATAAGTCAATTATTTTATGTAAATTTACATATTAGATTCATATTAAAATTTCAGGAATTCTGTATAAAATTGCAGCATTCCATTAATATTTGACTTTGGTGATAATTTAATACAGGTTCTCTTGAAAACCAATGTGGTGCCACCTGCAATGTTTTAGCATCAGTTTCAGTTGGTTCCACTTTTGTTTCAAGGGATGATAGCATAATCCCCATTCCAAATGATGTTTTTACTGCTGATATCAGTGTCACTCATAAGATGTACATTGGTGTGAAGTGCTCATGACAGATCTTTCTAACATGGTACATGTATTGAGGTAGGTATTTTTTTTCAAAGAGAATGGGGTGGGGGGGGGGGGGGATGATACTGGATTAAATGCATCTGTTTATCCGTGTGTCCGCAGCAATATTTTACCAGTGAGTGCATGTATTTTAATGAAATTTGGTATGAGGAACCTTATGACAAGCCACTCATGCATGTTATAAAAAAGTTGCCCGCATTTTTTTCAACAGAGTTATGGTCTTTACTTTGTTTATAATTCATTTATGCTTCATCGGTCCAGCACTGCAGTGGAGGTATGAATTGCCTTCAGCAATAACTCTTGTTTTAAATTTGAAACTGAGAAAACATATGGTTGTTCTTTCACTCTCTAAGAGGGTGTATCAGCTCACTTATAGAGGTGAATTATGATGGACTCTGAAGACAGGATGGTATGATTCTTGACCATTTAGTGAGTGGACATCCATTCAAATCCCTTTTTTTAGTATTGTGGTTACATTACATTTGCATTATATACACTTCCTGGTAATATATTAGAGGTTCATATGGCTTCTTTAAAGCGTTTTAAATTTTAAAACTAAATTTTCAGTACCTTAAAAGTGATTGAAAACTATTCATGCTGGCTTGAAAATATTTGGTGCCAAGTGGAAGTTTTGTTTGGTGGCAAATGAATTTTTTTGTTGCCAAATGAAAGATTTTACTGCCAAATGGAATTTGATTGTAAATGGGAATAAATTAACCATGTATCATAACTTGAGTGCAACAAGGTGCCATCTGCAATGCAAAAGCATTGCAGATAGTGCCTTGTTTCACTCAAAGTATGATATTTTAATTCAGTCCTATTCGAATCCCATCTGTGGCAACCACGTTGTGTCCTTGGGCAAGACACTTCACCCCCCCCCCCCCCCCCCCATTGCCCACCTGGGGGCACAGTGGCATTGTGTACTAAGGCATACTGCACGTCGTTGGTGCACCTGTCTTCAACCAATGCTAACCTTGCTTGTGTGGAGTTAGTATGTTGGGGAGCCGATCGTTGCTCAGTGGTTCTCTCTGGGTACTCCGGATGCCACTGCCTGTAAAACTGTCATGGTCATGATTAGCCATTGTGTAGAAATATGTGACCTTAAACACCAATAAATAAATAAATTTAGTGCTACCTGGTTCTTTTAAAGTATTTTAGTTGCAAAAATACCCACAAATGCTAAAAATATAGATAATAAAAAAAGTAAAATGCTATTATTAATGTTTACAAAATAATTTAATGATTGTTATTTACTCATTCCAAATGGAATGTGCCCAAGGTTCCATAGATTAGTTCATGATAATCCTGGTTTTATTTCCCTCTGGTTTGTATGAAAGGCTCGATAATTTTTTTTCCAGTGCAGGTTAAAATGTCCTGTCCCAAGTAGTTGGTGCAGGTCATTTTATTTTGGAGCAGGTCATTTTCAACTTATTGCTTTATGCATTGTAAATTGACATATGGCGACTACTAAATGAGGAAATGACTTGTTAATTTGCAATGGAATTTAAGTTTATACTGAATTACCAGTATTTTCTAAACTCAGATTAAAAAAAATTGAACAGAATTTAGTGTTGGTCAAAATGTCCTATGGATTTCAGAGTGTGTCGGTCAAAGTAAGTTTAATGTCGATCATTGTCTTCGCCCATCACTTATTTCAAGCCCTGGTTGTATGAACCCAGATACTTGAGGCTCTGTAAGCTGTAAATATTTTTGTTTGGTCCTAAGGTTTGTAATGGACTAGCAGGTAAGTACATTGGTGGAAGCTGCTGTGATGTTTTCCCCACAATGCAACTGAGAATTTAACCAATTCCATCTTGTCTGACAGAGCTCATTTAATTGGTTAAATTTCTAGTTGCTGTGTGGGGACAATTTGTAGCTTCAAATTTTGGTATTTTGACATCAGTAAACATATGTGTAATGTGCATATTTCCAAATATTGCAATAAGGCCCCACAAAGAAGATCGTCTGTTTCTCAGGCCATTATTTGTAAAATTGCATGCAAAGCAGCTTTTTAATTTATTTTTTATTCTTGTAATTATTTCTTTGCCATCAAAAGTTTATGTTTTTGGCCTCATAATCTACGGAATAGCATGGGCGGTGGTGTATTTCATCCTTTGAGAGCAAGAAGGCTTTGCAATGCTAAAGCATTGCAAAGCCTTCTTGCACTCAAGGGACAAATTTATTAATTTTTTTAACCTGGGTAAAATATCAGTCATAAACCGTTTAATTTTTATTTTTTTAAAGTTTACCTTGGTTAAAAAAGACAGCATACGGCAGCCAAAAGGACCATGTGGGAGGGCCTGAGAAACAGATTTTTAATTTTGTAGGCCTAAATTGTGTTTTGCTATATTCCTCATGTTAATGTAACTACTCTGGTTCTGTGGCATTCAGTCTGAAAAGGCCTTGAATGCAACTTTTGTTATTCCATGACAACAGTGGAAATGGCGTAAAAGTTGCCTGGAAAAGCTTCCAATTTGTCTTCGAGTAGTCCACTTTGGGATCCTGAAATTTGCTCCCATACAGTTGTCCATCTTTTCCTGATTCTTGAAACCCATACTTGGGGATACGTAATCAAATTCCTTGGATTATCGTAAATGTAGATAATGACTGTTCATGCAACACTTGACAAATACCATTACTCTTATTGGATGTGTTAATCAGTACAATGGAAGCATAGTACCCAGAGTGATGCAATAGTGCCAACAAGTGCAATGATGAACATTGATAATACATGTATCTCAATGCGCTCTCGTTCAGAGGGGATTCCCCTTGCTGTCTGTGTGAAGAGCAACATGGCAGAAACAGACAAATTTGTAATAATGAGTGACTTGATTTTTCAGAGAGCTGGAAGACAGATAATTTGACAAAGTGTGCATTTAGCTTGTTCCAATGAGGGGTGACATAATAGGGTTTTGTTGAAATTAAAAAAAAATGTCAACTACTCAGTTTGTTAATTATGTGGACACATGTAGCAGTTTGTTAGGTAAAGGGTTAAGTTCCCCATCAGGTATGTTCATACAGAGAAATGATGCCGTATATTTCAAACAAGGAAGCTTTACAGAATTACAGACTTTGATACAGATGTCAAAAATTGTGATGGTGAGTTGTGGTATTATCCTTTTTCTCTGTTTTTCAGATTGTCAAAATGAGCAGGTGTGATGTACTAAACCGAATGTCACCTTTAGTTGAAGACACAGTGCTCCCATAGTGTTTAGGAGGGAACCACAGAGTGCCTTTGCTATTTGTTGGATTCCAGTTCCTCAGGGAATCACAGAGAGCCCTCACTATTGCTTGGGCTCTATCACTTCCCTCAGCAACACTATGGGAGCATAGTGTATGAAGATATAAATAATAAACTATTCCATCTTAACTCTTAACCTGTTGAGTATTTTCAAAATATTTTTCATCATATCTGGTCATGGTAGCTTCAAAGCAGCCATAACTAGATTTGATGAAAAATTTGTCTAAATTTATCTAAAGAAATTATTGGTCAAAAAGTTTATTCGATTTATAGGGGGAAAATTTTGTTAAATTTGCCCAAATTATACTTATTTCAGTGGCAAGGGATTTTGTATCCTGGGCAGGAAAATCTGCCAGCAGCATGCAAAGAGTTAACAAAAGTAAATTATTTCTGTCAAACACTGTTGTAAAACAATTTGGTACTCTGTCATTCGTGAGTGCAGAAATCTAACCAAACACTCATTTTATGTTTATGAATAAAAATTGTCAGTACCGACAGCCAAAGTTCAGCAGATGGATGATTGAGTAGAAACCAGTGGGTCACTACCTGATGTTTGTTGGCCAATGTTTCTTCTATCCCCCAAGATTGACTGCCACCAAATCAATAGATGAATTTACTATGTTGTTCACATTCCCAGAAAAAAATTAGATGCCTAGTCAAATGTAAATTTGCTTGCATGAATTGAAATAATACATACCATCATCAAACATCAATTAATTTTAGTGCTGTTTAATCTTCCAAATACTGATGTGTAAATACCAAAATTTCGTGCAACAGTTTTTTCCCAATATGCAACTAGGAATTTGACCAAATCAGTCTTTGAGTCTTTGACAGAGCTCATTGTTATATTCCTTGTAGCATTTTGGAGAAAATCTGAGACTTGAAATTTTGATATTTTGACATCAGTTTTCTCGGGTTTATGGATATTGCCATTATTTAGATTTTTGTAATATAATTTATCTTGATCAGAAGCAAATGAATATTAGTTTTATTAGGAGTATATTTCTAGCATTGTTTACAGATTTTCACTTGTCTTATGATGTGATGTCATTCTTAAATAGGGTTATGTCCTGTTTAACCCACACCTGAGAAACAGGCTAAACCGTCCCAAGATGTCAGTGGTTCTCTCCGGGTACTCCGTCTTTCTCCACTCGTAAAAGCATCACGGTCATGATTAGCCATTATGCATAAGTATATGACCTTAAAACACCAATCAATAAATAAATACCTGAAATTACCATTCAGTTTTTACAGCATGCCTCATTTTCACCTGGCGAGCAATTAACCATTACCTAATAAATCAACTGCACCCACCGTGTAACATCCAAATTATGCAGTAGAAATTATTTTTTTAAATTTACAAAAAAACCTACCATCTGACACCTAATTGGAACGAGCTCTTTCCAGTGAGGGTCACATAATATGGTTTTGCGTTGCTGGTAAAAATGGACCTGGGACCAATGCCTGGGGTAGAAGTCCTCTAAAGTGGGCAGCATAGGTATAAATGATTGGCTAAACTTGACTTCATACCTACGTTATGGCCATGATATTGCCAGAGATGGTTACATTGTACACCAATAAATAAATAAAATCTTTTATGACATTTACTCCAGGAATCTAGGAAGTGTAGCAGTGCTTGTTTACTATGGCAAATAAACTCTGTTTTACTGGTAAAATAAGATCCAGTCACCAATATTGGGGATGGAAGTCCTCTAAAATGGGCAACATGGGTATAAGCGATTGGTTAGACTTGACTTTATATCTTTATTGTGGTCAGGATTAGCCTTTGCGGGGGCGCGGTGGCTCAGTTGGTAGAGGTGCAGGCTGCAAGCCGAGAGGTCCTCGGTTCGAATCCCACCTGTGGCAACCGCGTTGTGTCCTTGGGCAAGACACTTCACCCCGATTGCCTACATGGGGGCACGATGACGCTGTGTACTGTGGCGTACTGCACGTCGCTGGTGCGCATGTCTTCAACCAATCTAACCCTGCCTGTGCTGCGGTGCAGAGTTCAGAGTTACGATGTTGGAGAGCTGACAGCTGCTCGTCGTTGCTCGGTGGTTCTCTCCGGGTACTCCGGCTTCCTCCACCCGTAACGCTGTCACGGTCACGATTAGCCATTGTGCATAAGTATGTGACCTTAAACCCCAATAAATAAATAAATAAATAATTAGCCTTTGCACAGAAATTTGTGACCTTAAAAATCAATAAATAAATAAATATGACATTTACTAAAATCTGAAGATTTGTTAATAATTTAATAAGTTCTAAACATTTAATTTCAATGATCTGATATACATAATTCATGTGTTTGTGTGTAAATGAGTGCATGTGTTTTTAACTTGGAGAGTACTGCATTATTTTTAGTGAGCAGAATTTGAACATCCATTATTTTTTTTTGGAGAGTGGTTTTCTCATTCATGACGGCAAGCAAATCATAGTTTTCACCTTTTGGTGGCTCAGCCACTTATGAATACTGATATTTCCTTGCAGCCACTCATTAGATAATTCCGCTACCTTCTTACAAACAATAGGTATCTCTGCTGAGAAAAATAATCCAGCAACCACTAAATACCCAGGCTTCAGGCCTTAAGCTTGGTCTAATTTGGTAATCACTGACTTGCCAAGTCAGCTGCAGTTTAGCCCCACTGAAGAAATGTTTTTGGAATACTGACTGTATGAAATTCTATTTCCTGGTGTCTCCAGCATGTATGTATTGGTGTCTCAGAATATCTAGGGTATGGCCAGCATGGACTGGTCACTTTCCACAGGCTCCCCGTGGGAACCCCGGGAAGTAAGCAGCACTTGTTTACTGTGGTAAACCAGTTCCGCTTTACTAGTAAAATAGGACCCAGTCACCAATGCTTGGGGTGTGAGTCCTCTAAAATGGGCAACATGTTGATCAACGATTGACTAAACTTGACTTCATCTCCATGTTGTGTCACGATTAGCCATGGTGCATAAATATGTGACGTTAACCACCAACAAACAAACAAACAAACTTTCCACAGGCGGGCAATATTTCCAGGGATGCAATAATATTAGATTACAAACACTAATTTTTGGAATAATCATCAAATAGTTAATTAATGCAGCACCGGGTCCAACACAGTGCTTCATTAATTAAAATTTTAATGATCATTATTTTTATTACCTGGTAAACACGCGTGGATTACTCCCAGTCCACAGCGACTGTACTGCAGATCAGTTTAATTTGGGATAATCACTGACTTGCCAAGTCAACTGCAGTTTAGCCCCACTGAAGAAATGTTTTTGCAATGCTGACTGTATAAAATTCCATTTCCGGCTGTCTCTAGGCTGTATTGGTGCCTCAGAATATATATTAGTGGTAACTCTATGGGGGCTTATTCCAAATGTGATCACTTTTTACTGCAACCGAACAGGTGCCCTATATTGGGAGCCAAGATTTGCCTAGAAACAACTTCGAAGCCACAAGATGCAGACTTCAGCCTTTCTCAGTTGAATCATTTCAACAAAAATGGAAAAGAAAGCATAAAAAACATACTGTGTGTTATGCCTCAAATTTGGGAACATTCCTTAATTTGGGAACACCGGTTACAGGTGTGAGTTTGGTGAAATTAGAGGTCTGCAGGATTGAGGGCCCTTTTCAACCCAGCACCTCCAATGTAAGCATTTAATGCCTTGTTCATATTTAGAGCATGATAGAACAACATGCGCTCTGTTAAGATATAATTGAGTAAATGCTTGTTTTATAACCAGGGACCAATACTATAAAACTTTTACAATTGTATTTTCCTGAATTGTATTTTCTACAAGTGAATATAAATGACGGAAATGAATCACTAACATTTTAAAAGATGTGGCAATTTGCCAAGTGGCAAATTGCCACATCTTTGAAAATGCTAATGGTTCATTTCAATTAGTTATTTCCATAAATAGAAAATACAGTTCTGAAAAATACAACTGCAAAAGTTTTATAGTATTGACTCCTCTTTTTTGGAGAATGACCATATCCTGAATATTCCTATTAAATAAATACCTTCCTTACAACATGGTTGACCAGTTAACCAGGTAACAGTGCATTCCCTCATATTGCAAAGTAGCCTAGTTTCTATCTTCCCCATGTGAACCCTGAAAAGTGGAGTATTGCTTATTTACTGTGAGAAAGAAACAAGTTCAGCTTTACTGGTAATAGGAAGTCCTCTAAAGTGAGTAGCATAGGTATAAGTAATTGGCTAAACTTGGCTATATACCAATATTGCAGTCATGATATAGTCACTAGCACCGAGAAGGGTGGGGGTGGTGTTAAGGGGTAACTGCCCAGGAGTTTTGGTGTTTTAAAAATGCGTAGGTTGCCCTATCGATAGTCTGAGCTGAAAGTTGTGGGAAGGCCTCCGGTCGGGCATCGAATGCTGGTGGAGGTGGCAAGAGTGCATAGTTGCATTACTAACCAGGTTCAATTCATACACAAAACCCCTCTTGTTCCAGGTTGCTGGTTTTCTTCCGGTCTTCCTGCATTGTGGTAGTCACAATTATCTTTGGAGAAGAAATGCACCATGCACACAGAAATACCAGGGAATAAATTACCCAAATTGTAAGGAAATAATTGAGTAGATATGTCAAGAAAATTCTGGAGAATGCTCCTCCTAACACTAATTTAAAAACATTGTCTGGGGGAAGACTTCCAGTATCCCCCCACACACTTATCACTTTGCACCTTCAGTGCTCGCAAAGCCTGTAATTTCCATTGTACTCACTGCCCTGGGGGCCATCCTCACAGTTGGTGGCCCTGGATATAGCCACACATGGCGAAAGTGACCTTAACCTCTGCAAACTGATGTCGAAGTTTCAAACTGTAATTTTTAACATAACGCACCTTGAATTAACGAGTTCAGTCTTGTGAGATAGAGCTTGTTGAGCTCTGATAAACAAGACTGAGTTGGATAAATTATAGTTGTATTTTGGGGAAAATTTGCTGGTCGAAAATTTGGTATCAGTGTGAAGAGAGTTGATCACCAGGAAATAAATATATAGTTTGTATCTCCACTAATGAGATAAGTTTTATTGAATTTGGAAGGAATACCCACAAACTGCATGATAGCATATTACAAGATAACCATTTGTTTGGGAAGAGTGATGTTTCAGTGGTTACTGGACCGGACATCAAACTGAAAGGTCCACAGTTCAATCCCCACCAGGAGTAACTGTGTTTTGTCCATTGGCAGGGCACTTAACCCATTACCCAATGAATGGGCCGCATCCAACTGCGTAATATGCAAATTCAGCAGTTGAAAAAATATTTTCAAACAAAATTGGGAACAGGCTTGGCAAGCTCATTCCAACGAGGGGTCACATGATATGGTTTTGTTGAAATTTTTTGAAAAATTTAAAAAAATGATATTTAAAATAATAAATTTTGATATCGTCTGCGTTGGGTAAAGGGTTAATCCCATTTGCCCACATGGGGGCACTCTGTACTAAGGCATTGGTCTTCAACCAATGCTAATCCTGCTTATGCAGAGTTAGTACATTGGGGAGTCCAACTATTGCTGGCTGCTATTCAGTGGTTGTCGTCTATAAATACTCAGACTTCCTCCACCCATAAAACTGTCCCAGGTGACCCTGCCTCTCCAAAGTGTTATTAAATCCTCCATTGAAAAAAAAAAAAAAAAAAACTTTTACCTAACAAATCGGCTGCATACGCCCATGTAATTTACAAATTGAGCAGTTGAAAAAAAAATTATTAAAAAAATATTTGAACAACACCATATCATGTGACCCCTCATTGGAATGAGCTTGCCAAGCCTGTTCCAATGAGGGGGTCACATGATATGGCTTTGTTGAAATTTTGAGAAAAATAAAAAAACTAATAATTAAAATAACAAATTTTGATATTGTGTGTGTTGAGTAAAAGTCCAAGGGGTTATACCTTTATCTAATGTAATGGTCATATCTGGTAGCACTATTAATAAAAATCAGATGTAAATATTATTTTTTTTTTCCATTTTTGCTTCAAAAACATACTTGTAATTGAAACAAGCTCAACCTTGTTTCAGTGAGGGTTCATAAGTTATGTATTGAGACAATAAATGACAATTTTTAGTTAATCAGTAAACATTTGTTTGCATGTGTCATCAGCTAATCATATCGATTAAACAAGTTAAACAGTATGAAAATAGTTTTTAAGTAGTTTTTTAACATTATTACAATAAAATTTTGAATGAACAGAACTGTTGTCATCCATTAGCCTCATGTTATATGACCAGTACCTTTATAAAATCAAGTGGCTTTTAACCCTTTACCCAACACACACAATATCAAAATTTGTTATTTTAAATTTTTTTTCAAATCTTTCACGAAATGTCAACAAAACCATATCCTGTGATGCCTCATTGAATGAGCCTGTTCCAGTGAGGGGTCACATAATGTGGGTTTGGTGACATTTAAAAAAAAAAAAAAAATTTCCAAAGGCTCAGTTTTTGTATACTACTTGGGCTGGTATGGCCGATTCATTAAGTAAAGGGTAAAATTCTGTATCCATCAGAGACAGTTAACTGGTAGAGTGGTGAATTATTTTTGCTTGGCAAAACTTGATCACGTGTCTTTGCCTTGTTACATTTTGTGGGAGAGTGCCTACAGGCACTGTCCCATAAGTTGTAACAAGGAAAATCCATACAGACTAAATAATTTCGCTTCAAAGATAATATGAAGTACATCCAGAGAATATGAAGCCATTTGTGGCAGTTCCTGCACTTTAGAGTAAAGCTCAAATATGGGCTTCCAGCACTTAACTAGTTAATAGCAAACAATCAAGGTTCATTTTAGAATGTGTGTGCAAGCTTGTCAAAGGATGTCATTCATTACATTTCATGTGATACACTGAATCATTCCGTTAATTGATGAACAATACAGACTTTTTTATACAAGTAATGTATATATATATATGTATTATAATCATCATTTGTATATTATTTTTATTAAAAGAATATGTATAAATGAAAATCTTTCTAATGAAACTACAACATATATCTTTGTTTTTTTTCAATTGACAGTAACCCTTCATTCCCCCCTCCCTCGCCCCCCCCCCCCTTTGTGGCCACCCCAGGAAGTGAAACAGTGCTTGTTTACTGTGATAAAGAAGGTCTGTTCTACTAGTAAAATAAGACCTGGTCATCAATGCTTGTGGTGGAAGTTCTCTAAAATGGGCAACATGGGTATAAACGATTCACTAAACTTGACTTCATCCCCATGTTGTGTCATGATAAGACATTATGCAGAAATATGTGACCTTAAACACCAATAAATAAATAAATAAATAAATAACCCTTCATTAAAGAATATACAGTCTCGCCTACTTAATTGGATATCTCTTAATTGAATAACCCTGTTAACTGAATATAACTTTCATTCACAAAACCATTTGCTACACCTTCAGTAGAAATTTGACTGGTTATTTGGACTATTGAGTAAACTCCTTTTAATTGAAATTAAAAATCTTGTAATATGTCAAAGTGCCCTGGTAATAATTGAAGTCCAGTTGTTTATAGACCTATTTGTCCTCACTACATTCTATTCAGGCATTTAATCTATTATATCTTGTGTGACAGAGCTCCATGTGCTCTGTTGAACAAGATATAATGGAATATATGTTCAATTTATCTATTAGAATACAGAGAAGTGACCAAGCTTTGTTAACTGAATATTGTAAAGTGAATACGTTTCACTGACTATTCAATTAATGGCGTTCCACTGTATATCAAACTGGGTTTCTATGGCTGCTGGCAAAGGCAAGGCTACATTAGGTGTCTATGTATGGTTTTTGAGCTTCTAAAAGCTGAGGAAATGAAAAACCTCTAAAATTAATAAAACAATTTAACCCTTTACCTAACATGAAAAGCAGACGACCCTTGGAAAAAAAATTCTTGAATAACTAATTTTTTTCATTTTTTGTCTCAAAAACATAGGTTATGACCCTTCGTTGGAACGAGCTTGACGAGTAACTAATTTTTTTCATTTTTTGTCTCAAAAACATAGGTTATGACCCCTCGTTGGAACGAGCTTGACAGCTCGTTCCAACGAGGGGTCATAACCTATGTTTTTGAGACAAAAAATAATGAAAATTAATTGGCGGTTTTTGAGAATAGCACTGGCCGGTTTTGTCGTTACGTTGGGTAAAGGGTTAATGCTCAATACATCAAGCTTTCGGTCAATAGCTTTTGTCGAGATAACTGAAGACTTTGCTGCTACATCTCCACAGAAACATTAAACTACAAATGACAATACCAGTGTTGCAGAATACGTCAATACAGAATACTTAATCCCATTTTCCCACATGGGGACACGGTGGCACTCTGTACTAAGGCGTACTACACATCGATGGTGCACTTGTCTTCAACAAACTGAAATTATTTTTCAAGAACTTGGGGCTCTGCAATTTATTAAAAAAATACCTGGTCTCCTGAATTTGTCTGTGCTTATTTTCATTCCATATCATGTTCTCGACAAATAATTGTTTTAGGTCCATTAATATCACATTTATTAGTTATTTGGACCCTTTTCGTTCTGTAAACTTAACATTGGCCTATTGAGAAACAGAATCTACATCTTGAAATGGACTAAAATGGAAGACATCCAAAATGGTTTATGATCGGTACAGTAAGGGTTAGCAGTGGCCTGCTAAGTGCTAACCCTTACCCTTACTCCACTGACCCTAATGATTTCTCCCAAGTTTTAACATTTTTTCGAGCAGCAGGTGGCACTCTAGAATGCAAGTAGAACACAAGTCAGATGGAATGTGTGTACTATTGCCATATATATGTACCACAAACTAGGCGTGTAAAAGTGATACAGAAGGGATAAATCCAAATTTGTTTCACTACCTGTATTGAAAATATGATAGAGTAATGAAAAATGAAAAGTTCATGAGACCAGGTCTTTTTAAAATAAATCCCTCATTCTTCAACTTTACCTAACGCGCTGTTAGTACACCAGCACATCTGGACAAGTCGGCATACGCAACATGGGCAAAAACGATTGACTGAACTAGAATTTATCTCCAATTTGTGGTCGTGATTAGCCAATGTGCAGAAATATGTGACCTTAAGTCAGTGACGGCCCAAGACTTCTGCCCCCTCCCCCCGGTCATACGTAAATACGTAAGCAATGGGCCCCCGGTCACACTTAAGCAAGGGGCCCCATATATGCCGAAGGCATAACCGAAAGCTGCAGACAGGGGGGGGGGGGGGGGGGGGTCAAGGGCAGTGACAGCTATGGAGTGTATACGAGGTCCAGCGCCCCCCCCCCCCCCCAAACCCCATTTCAGCTAGATTCATCCATCAGTCACATCTTACAACCGCGTTGAGACAAAATCACAGACTATGGTGTTGGGAACGTTCATTGTAGCTCGTTCGGAATGTCTGGCATTTGAGGCCTGGGTAATGTGTGGCTGTAATTCTATAGATACGCATATTTATGAAACCTCAAACAATCACCAATCATTTTGCCTAAGGACGATCTGTTGCCCATGAGAACGATACAAGCATTAACATATCTGTCCACACAGTAATTTCCCTGTCTTCCCGGTACAGATGAAGTTGGGAGCAAATGTTAATCCAGAATTATACTCCGGGAGAACTACATTTTTCAAATTTTTCCCAGGGGAGTCCTCTGCCCCGGAACCCGAACCCGACTCTAAGGGGACGGGGGCACCCTATCCAAGATCCACACCGCTCGGCCCTTCCGCCTCGAGACATGCCTATGACATGTCACGCCGTGCCTCCTGAATATTGTCCAGTCCCCCTTATTTGAGAATCCTTGGTTGTGGCTTGTAAGTGAAGCTAGGCGCACATGCTTGCAGTTGCGGCAACAAATCTAGGGTCCGATGCCTTATTTCTACTGTATGCGTTTGTCGGAGAGAAACTTTATATAGGAACGCATTGACATCGATCAGCACATGTATGCGGTTGCGTACGAAATTGAATCTGCCGCTGCAAATCCCATCGGCATCGGAATGAAAATGTCGGTATCATTTGGCGTTCGAACGACGAGACTCGCAGACCCATATAAAAATGGTCCCATATCTGGTCATCTTTCTTCTTCCTCTTTTTCAGTATTCGTATTTCTTCTTCCCTCAATTATTTTAACATTTCACCTCCGTTTGGGTACCCCTCAGGCCGGGGGCCCCATAGATCCACCCCAGACCGATCCCAATAGGTGGGACGCCTCTGCCTTAAGCATCAAAAAATAAGTCGGCACAGGTAGACCGCGAAATAATAACATAGGTAGTACGAGTCAAGGAATGGAAAGAACATAGTTGGGTGGGCAGAAAAAACGAGGATTCTTCAAGTTTGGGGAAGTTGTCGGGTTGTTTGTGGTATTAAAATATACCCTTATACAATGGAACGACAATCCCGCAGTCGTACAGCACTATCTGCTACCTATACCGGTAGGCTCCTGGAAGACTCTGAGCCAAATGAAGTTGTTTTTTTTTTTTTAGAAACCAAGATGGCGGCCTCCAATTTACAAAATGAACGAGGGAAACATGTCACCCCAGCAACACGCACTGCGCATGGGCACTGACACCACGCATCACCATGGCAATGACGTCACAACATGACCGTACCCATGGGGTTACCATGACAATTCCATATGATGTAACTGGGTCAAGTGACATGACGTCACTTCATAGGTAATTTTGAATGGGGTCGAAAAGTGCGAGACCTGCAACTTCGGGGCACAAGTTTTCTCGACAACATCGGAGGCGACCTCATATTAGGACGATCGGTTTGAGGGAGTGGTGTGTAAACCTCATTTGTCCCGAATGTGATGGCTCAAGTCCCGACTCATGAGATACTCCATCCACATCAAGGCAGGTGTGACGCAACTTTTCATTTAATTGACCTTTTACCCAAAACGAAAGGCATACGGCACTTGCAAGCAAAATTCTTGAATGGCTATTTTTTTCATTTTTTGCCTCAGAAACACAGCTTGTGACCCCTCAATGGAACGATCTCAATGAGCTCGTTCCAATGAGGGTTCATAAGCTATGTTTTTGAGACAAAAGATGAAAAAATAATGAAAATTGAATGGTATTTTTTTGTGAATACCGCTGGCCGGTTTTGGTCGTTACGTTGGGTATAGGGTTAATACACATCATACTCAAAATTGGTCATCCTGAACCCTAACAGAACGAATCGAGTACTCCATGCAGACCCCCATTAACCGATTACGTTTGAGACATTAAATCCAAGTCTCAAATGGAATTTCGTAAGAAAGTAAATGATTACTTGCCCGAGCGAATTGATATCCGACTCTAATCCAGATGAAAATATCCCGACTGGAAAAATTATTTGAGGGTACCACCCCTTTCAACCCTAAAACCCCGCTTAGCAACACATCTGCTTTATGTTCGTCGATGCGAAAAAGTATCGGGTGAATTACGAGAATACGTTTCACCTCTTCAAAACCAAAGCACCACGACCACTGCCACATCACAAGAAAAATACATACTCCAGTCCTGTTCAGCTTAAAAACATGGAAAAATGTGTGGTTTCGCAGCGTTATTGTTAATAATATCGAATTAGGAAACATACGGAAGCAGAAAAGACACTCACTGTTCCATGCACTGGCATACCGTTTAATACATCACCGTTTTTTTTGGAATTCCCACATTTTCTAATTGCCTATTTATATACCACTTGTGTTCAGCAGCATTTTTTGTTCTTCGTGGAAAGTAAATAATGAGTTTGTGATTTGAGACTTCATTAATAGCTTCGCATCTAAGCAGGTCGACTTCATTCTTTGCCACTTCGGATGAAAACCTGAAAATATCGATTCGAAAAGGTGAGTATTGCATTCTTGATTGACCTAACTGCGAAACCATCCCACAGTTTTGTGATAAAAAGGGATATTTATCGATTCAGACGCGTTTGGTATAATGTCTGACACAGATAAAAAAAATACCACGCATTTTACATGTACTACTAATGATTCAATGTTTCTTGCGTGCAAGTTCGCCGACACCGTAAAATGCAATCGTTCAATTATCGAGAAAATGTACTAATGCCGCATCTGGGACGTTCAAAGAAAACATAAGTGGGGTAGCCACTAAATTCTGGCAGCTGGACGAACTCAACTAAAACAGATCGGGAACAGGGTTTAGGACGTCATTATGTTTGATGAGAATTACAGTACTTTCCAAAATGAGTTCTTAGATAATAACAAGAAATTGCTCAACGATTTTTGATTCTGTGCACATTTCACCCCGAGAGCTTCCATGGAAGCAAGATATGCTACCATTCTTAACATCATTGAAAGAGCTATCAGGACACTTGTCCAATCATCCACAGCACAACGGTATTACTAATAAAAATATTTGGGCTTTTCCTCCGGATGTTGGTCGCATGGCGAGATTGGGGGGGGGGGGGGGGGGGGTGTATTCGCCCATTGAAAAAATGTTGGGGGTGAGATTTTTCATGCGTACAATACCAGATGAATTATACGTGTGGGAATACACAAGCTGTATTCACGCCATGTTGCTCTCTTAATAATTTCACCCCTTCATCGTTTCCTGGGAAGCTCTTCTTGACAGCTCGTCCAATGTGTTCTATGTGCCAACTGGCACATAGAACACATTGGAACTCATGGGACGAGCTGGAACTCAGGGGATGGGCGTCCAAAGAAATGTTGTGAAGGTTTAAGGTGCTACATGTATATAAGTAAGGAAAAACTATTTACTCTGAAATTCCCAAGAATGAAATTCCATAAATCTCAAATAGATATACATAAATCATGCACCAAAATGATTCATTTTGTTGTATAATTTGTGTGTATTTTGTTAACTTTAAAGGAATTTTAGACTTCTGATTTTCCCCGAAAAAAATTTTTTTCGTCACTTTTATAGCACCTTAAAATTAACAACAAAGAAAAAAAATGTAACAAATTTTCCTGTTATCTAAATTTCGAACTGAATTGTCACTTGAAGCACTTGCACCAGGATGTGACTGTAGATTCAAGCAGACCTGTTGTCCAAGAAAGTCATACGCCTACCACTACAACCTTCAACCTCCCTTGGGGGGGGGGGGGGGGGGGGAAGGTGGTAGTGGTAGGCGTATGACTTTCTTGGACAACAGGTCTGGGTACACACACAGGTCTTGTCAAGTGTGTGTTCGGTTGTTGAGTGAGACATCTAGATGTCTAAGAGATTTCGCTTTACCTCAGTAAAGTTAATAAAATCACTGATGCAACAGTCTGTTGGTTTCAGTTTCAATGAGTTCGTTCAACTGGATACTTAAAATGCTGTGTAAAGCTAATTGCTCTCCTAAGCTGATTGAGGAGAGCGATTTTTTGCCCTCCTGCATTTTTCAGAATGCCAGGCCTGAACCGGAAGCTTGGACCTCAAAATTTTCCGACACCGTAAGGTGAGAGTTAAAATTTTTCAACTGTATTCTCGGGTCACTGACTGTCTGTACGAATTTGAAACCAAACTCAATATACATCTTTAACCATTTACCTAACGAATCAGCAGCACCTCCCACGTAATTTACAAACTGAGTAGTTGAAAAAGAATTTTGAAAAAAGAAATTTAAACAAAACCATATCATGTGACGCCTCGTTGAAACGAGATCGTCAAGCTCGTTCCAATGAGAGATCGCATGATATGTTTCAAAAAAGGAAAAAGAATAATAAAATTTAAATTTAAAATAACGGATTTTGATAACGTGTGCGTTTGGGAAATGATTAAAATGGTCAACTTTTTTCAAGTCGGCGGCTTTCGCAACCTGCTTTCGGGGAAAATGTTGATATTCGAGCGACGGAGACAGGATTTTAAATTGGGAGGGGGGGGGGCACAGCTAATTTTGGGGGGCGTAGCCAATATTTCAAAGTCATAACACGATATGGCAAAGCCGAAGGCCTAAACGGGGGGGGGGGGGGGGATATAGGAGGGGGTGTCCCCCTCCTATAGGCGGGAGTCTAGGGGGTCTCCCCAGTAAAGTTTTCAAAACTTTAATGCATTGATAATGATTCTGAGACTCTTTCTCGCTTGCTGAAAAGATTTTTGAAGGAAATAAATAACCTGTATTCTAATTTTGATAATTGGCTAATCCGTATGGTGAAGATTTCTCACTGTGTATGTTCGTTTAGATCTGTAATAAAATCTTCCTGTCTGACGTTGAGATAAATAGATAGTGATCGCTTGACTGGACTGGTTACGTGAAATAATTCATGAGAGGTGAATGACGTTGTACAAACACGAGTGCGCGAATGAGCATGAGAGTTTTACAATATAGTCCCTCGCCTCGAATGAATTATTTCACGTAACCAGTCCAGTCAAGCGATTACTTTGTGTATTACTTTTCATTATTATTAATATTATTATAATTATATTATTTAACCCTTTACCTAACGTAACGGCCAAAACCGGCTAGAGCTATTCTCAAAACTCGCCAATTAATTTTCATTATTTTTTCATTTTCTGTCTCTAAAACATAGGTTATGACCCCTCATTGGAACGAGCTCGTCGGGCTCGTTCCAATGAGGGGTCATAGCCTATGTTTTTGAGACAAAAAATGAAAATAATAGTTATTCAAGATTTTTTTTCATTTTGCAAATGTCATCTGCTTTCCATGTTAAGTAAAAAAACAAACAAAAAACAATGAAGTCCTCATTACACCCACGGCAAAGCGTCGTCGTTTGCGCGCACGGATACATGACTCAATTGTTGATTGCATAATTCAGTTGTGAAGTTATCGTTTATAATCAAACCCGGAAATCCCAGTAAATCACACTTTGGAAAGTAATAATAAACTAGAGGAAGTGATTGTACCTTCGGAACAATACACAGGATTTTCCTTAGTGGTTTTAGTCACTGTTCTATTGAGCAAGTTCTAAGGGAGCTCGATACTAAATAAAAATTTGAATTTTTTATGGTTTCGTGAAATGTTTTGGCAGAAAGGTGTTAACCAACTACCATTTTGTGCCCTTGATTATGAGTGAAATGTATTACAGTCATTCCTGTGAAAAGTTCAAGTCAATCGCCCCTTCCAGTCCAAAGATATCGGCTCTCGCATATTTGGGCGTTTTGGGGCGGTTTTGGCTGGAAAACATTTTCCGCAATTTGCAGATAGTTTTATTTATGAGAACTAATGAATCCAGACATAATAAAGTGAAAAAAAAACACAAGAAATTATTTTTCAACATTTCTAACCTTAGAAGCTTTCAAATCATCCCCGCTGTTGAGTATTTTGACGGCAAAGTAGCCCGGTCGTAACAAAAATTTCAGACTTTTGGTCGAAAATTTCAAAGTAGAATAAGTCCAAACCGAAATTTTTTCTGGTGCAAAAAAATTTTTTTTTTCGTCATTCTTCGGCTTTTTCGTCTCAAAATTGAGAAGAACGCAAAAAAACGAATTTTTTATGAGCCTATTAACATACATTGACGCTAGGTGATATAATGGCAAGGTTTTTTTTTACAGAAACCCTGTTTGATGTAAATGACTGGGGTCTTCTCGTTTGTCTGACAGCCATTGTTCAGGGGAGAAGTGTGACCATGATATTCGGAAGGTTGTTCTCGGGTTTCGGGGTTAGGACAGAGAAATTTGTGGAGGGGGTAATAGCTAGAGGGCCCTAGACTTCTAGTAAGGACAAAGCCTCCCCGAGAATATTTTGCAAAATTCACTCCTCTTTAAGATTCAATCTGATCAGTTGTAGCATGTGCTGCCCAACATTGGAGAGCATTTGAGAGGGCTCTAAGTTGTGCTAAATTGCATTGGGTCAATTCTCTCCTTTCCTTTTTTTTTTGGGGGGGGGGGGGGGTAAACATTTAGAAGACTTGCCCCCCCCCCCCCCTTACCCTTAATTCCATGGCTACGCTACTAAATCAAAACAGAAGCAATGTCGGCAGCACCTCTATGCAGTACGCCAGCTCCCAGAGGTCGCATCTAATGAAATTCTGTACTGACCGCCAAGGCTCCATACATTGGAACAACCATACCCATTCCAAACTGCGCATTATTACTATGTCGACCTCATTAAATGTTAATGAGTGGACGACATTATCAGTAAATCCACGGCAGCTGTAATTCCCATTCAGAAGTCCAAGACAACTGCTACCATAAATGTTTCAATGAACATTATTTTCGAAGATTTCCAACCGCTTTGGCATCCGACTCTCATGCGTGGAGGCGGAAAGACTACTACATGATAGGCAGTGATGTCGTGGACCCTCACGATTGCAGAAGAAATCTAGAATTCAGAAATCAAAAAAACGAGCGCGTAATTGGGTGGGGTCGGGCGTTAGGTTGTGGGGGGGGGGGGGCTGACAATCATTATGAGCAGGAGTGTTAGTTTAATTTTTCACTCAAAACGTAAAATAACACACTGAACGCCTACCCTATATAATCTAAAAAGCATATTTTCTGATTTTTATGTAATACACTCTGCTCTGGGATTTCTAATAAATAATTGGTACCTGGTATTGATGGTTTGGCAGTAACTTCGATTCAGTAAGGTGTGGTGAACCTACCCACCGATAAATTACGCTGATTGCATTAGTTGAAATTATGTAGCCTAGCTATATTTAGTGATTTTAGGCACACCGTTTTTGCATTGCCAGTGACAGTGTGTTAACAACGCGAATTCAGGAAACATTGCACAACCTGTAAATATATTGCGACGAAATCAATCAGGTTTTCGTAACATATTGGGGCTGTAAATTATTATCCATTTCGATACAATTTGGGATTGCAGTTCCCAGACATATTCGGTATTTAGTTTGTATTATTTTAGGGTGAACAAGCTGGGAAACATAATTGTGTCGATCGCCTTCGTAAATTATTCATGAAATCAGACCCAATTTTTAGCACATTTACCTTCCAGTAAAAACATCTATTGAGTGTCATGTACTCAGCTTTTCTGTAGTCAAAGATTATATATCGTTGCAAAATGTACATCACTGGCAATGTATGGGAACTGTTCCTTATAAAGTATCGTCTATTGTTTTACATTGTGTTTGTTAATAACAGTAGTAAACACAGCCATTTATTATTGTACTTTCAACTTTCGAGACGCTGATGGAGTTACGTGGTCTTATTACCAAATATGGGATGTGCAGAGACCCGTTCATTAGAATAGTTTTAGGGGTGGATCGTACATTCATGTAAATTGCTTATTGTTAACTCTGCTCATCCATCTAATGATATAGTTAAAGCCATCTTATGGCGACTTTAGATGTTTAACCTAATCATGTAATTCGATCAGACATGATTCATTCGGGTATACTTAACACTGTGCAGCCGATTATCACGCAAAATACCGTCTGATTTTGTATCCACGGTTCAACTTGTATAATTAAAGTTTTTACCCTTTCTTAACTAAAACTTGTTTCCTAATTCAGTGAAACATGTGTCTTTTTCATACTCGTTCATAAAATGGTTAAATTTCCACTACCATAGCAATATTTATTGGGTTATTGTTGTCCCAAACAATGTTCGGTCAGGATACTGACAGAAATAGTTCTTTCTGTCAGCATTACTGAACAAAATACGGGAATCCTGAAAGCAGCATCTTGAGTCAACCAACGTCACGTGTTACGTTATGGAAAGGTATAAAAGGCTGCATCACGGCTGTTCTCTCTCTCAGAGGACCCAACCTCTCACACTGGTCCTCACCCGAGGGTTCAACCGACATCAGTCAAAGAGACCATCACGCCGCAACCGGTGACACCTGCCGAGTATCTGAACCTGTTCCTCCTTCAACACGAATAGACATGTCGAAATTAATCATTTACAGCCAATGAGGGTCGAAAGGGGCTTGTTCCCCATACCGTCCCAGAGCGCCTTCGGCGCGTTATACCATTCCATTCTCGCTCTCGCTGGTCTTTGATCAACAAACGCCCTTGAAAGCTAACAAATAAAAATTACCAATACTAAAAGCAAACTAGGCCCCTATCGAAGCTCATGACATTCCTAATGATATTCCTAATTCCTAACAACTTTATACATGGCGTCTGTAAAAACCAACATCAAATATTTGGTAACAACGTGTTCTGACTCACCACTTTCACAAAGGAATGCGTCTTGGTGTGCCAGAACGCTAGAAATGTCTTTCTCTGCTTTTTCGAAACTTCTCGAGGGAAGGAAGTCCACTAGCATTAATATTGGCAGTTCGTCGCGGCAGAAACCTGCCCACCCCCCCCCCCCCCCCACCTCCCAGCCAAAACACAAACACCTTCAAATTGCTCTGCGACCCCTGTGGAGTGCATTCAGGTCAGTAAGAGGTAATCGACGGTCAGTACGACGCCATCACATTTTTTATTCGACATAAATTTTAATAACAAAGAAAGTGACAATATTCAGCAGAAATCTAAGTTTGTTGTGACATCTGACAATACCGTCGGAATTGTCACCGTCATCAAATTCAATGAGGGCGGGGGAGGGGATGAGTAGCTGGTGTCATATGCCCATAAAAAATAACACACTCTCAGTGTTCTACTTTCCATTTCAGTTTAGGATACAAAATACCACTTGACATTGTGTACAGCATTCGCTGAAGTTGAGGTCGCCGGGTGCAAAATGATCAATGTTTTTCAGACGTGTTCCCTGGCTTGGACGCCCGAGTCCATAGAGTCTAATGGGTGTTTGTGTTGGGTGGGGGTTGGGCAGTCGCGTCGGATAGTTTTACGGGTGGAGGAAGAGCCTCAACATCCAAGTTCTGAATAACGGCCACTTTAACCCGTATCGTAGTACCGTTTTGTCAGGTGAAAGTGGTGATCGAAAGAAAAAAGTTTGGTTTTGGATCAAAAATTTTCAGTCCAAACCGGACCAAAAAGTTTCCAGGTAAAAAAAAAATTGTTTTCGTCTCAAAATTGAACAAAACACATAAAAAACAAAAACAGAAATTTCCGGATTTTGGTCGAAAATGTCTAAGTCCGAACCGGAGTGGAAGATCTTCAGCCATCAGAAGCCAAATGAATAAAACCCTATTCCCATGGGGTGGGGGTAAGGTTTAAAGAGACCGTGAATGTTGCCATTTCAATCACGGCAGCCTTATACGAGTCAAGAACGCCGAGTATTCTCGTGCCAAAAAGAGGGTGTACGGGCCGTTGAGAGGCCGAGAGTGTACTTTTGGCGAACGCCCGAAGTCAAACGCAACAAAATTGAGCTCCCAGACTATGGGGAATCTTTTAACCTATATTCGGGCTACACATTCTCAATCATCGCCGCTTTTAACCCACTCCGGTAATACAGTATAATTAGGTCAAAGTACCAGTCTGAAGACCGATTTTTCGTTTTTTGGCGTAGTGTGAAAAAAAAAAACATTTTTTGTCTCAAAATTGAACGAAACGAATAAAAAACGAAAAAAAATTTTTTCGATTTTTTGGCCGCCATTTCGGATTAACGAAAAATCGAAACGAAATTCTTTCGATTTTTTTTATAAAGCGGTATTACTGCCTTGAATTTGGATCCCTTTTAGAGGGCTCATTATATTTAAATCTCGATATTTCAATCCAAAATGGCCGATTTTCGAGATAACTTTCCGTTTTGTGAAAAATTTTGGCAGAAAACATAAAAAAGGAAAAAAAATACCGATTATGTTTGTTTTAGACAAGAGTAATTCTGACAAGTCTGTCAAGAAATTAAGTCGATAGCTTTCTTCCTTCATGAGATATTGGCCTATAAAGGTTTGGGCGTTTTGGGGCGTTTTTGCCCAATAACAAACATTTTGCCCCAAATATTGATGGTTTTATTTATTAGGACTCATGGCCGTCATTGATAGTTTTTATTTAGGAGAAATAATGAATCTAGACATTATAAAGTCAAAAAAAAACACAAATTTTTTTTCAATTTTTGGTCACAGTGTCCCGGAGCCATGTTTGACTGCTACCAGAAGCCAAAGGAAGAAGAACTCCAATTCCAAAAGTCGAAAACTGTTCATGTACACTGTGAATTCAGCATTTCTAACCATAGAAGCTTTCAAATCATTCCCGTTGTTGAGTACTGTGACGGCAAAGTAGCCCGGTCGTAACAAAAATTTCCGACTTTTGGTCGAAAATTTTTAAGTCCAAACCGAAAATTTTTCTGGTGCAAAAAAAAATTTTTTTTCGGCTCCAAATGGCCTGAAACGCACAAATAACCAAAAATAAAAATTCGATTTTTCGGCCGTCATTTTGGATTAACGAAAAATCGAATCGAAATTTTTTCGATGGTTTTAACAATTCGGTGATACAGTCTTCATTTCTAAGCCATTTTAGTTGGTTCAGCATATCCCTGTCCCGAGATTGAGTTCAAAAATGGTCAAAATTTGAATTTTTTTTTCGTTTTGAAAAATGGTTTGGCAGAAAGGTGTTAACTACATACATTTTCGTACCACAGGCTGATAGAGGGGTGTTTTGCTGACATGTCTGAGAAAATTTCAAATCAATCGCCCTTTCCAGTCCAAAGATATGAGCTGCCGACTATTTTTGTTAAAGGGTTAACCAAAACATTTTCAGAAAAATGGGAATATGACGATTAGTTAGAACTTTTGACCCTTTATGAGTACAGAATCTTAAAAAAAAATCGTTCAGAGCGTTTTCGAGAAATAGTGAAAATAAAAGTGTGGAAGAATAATAAAAAAAAAAAAAAAAAAAAAAAAAAAAAATAATCTTTGCAATAACAAATAGATTTTCCCTTTAGGAAAATCCAAATAATCTTTGCAATAACAAATAGATTTTCCCTTTAGGAAAATCCAAAAAAAAAAAAAAAAAAAAATAATCATTGCAATAACAAATAGATTTTCCCTTTAGGAAAATCCAAATAATAAAAAGTAAACACTCCGTTCCATGTACAGTAGATTGTGGCGAGAGTTTTAGGAGCAGCGACTCGAAATTTTCAGCGTTTGTTCTAGAAGCTCTGCTAAACACGACCACATCGCTGGAAAATCCAGAAACCAAGCATGTGGCCCGCGAGAACCTCGTGCTTATGCGCATAAGCTCTTCTCGATTTTGAGAATGACAAAATGCGAAATTCGTGTCGCTCTTCATGGCATGTGATGCAGCAGATATTCGTGAATGCTGAGTGGAAATTTCATGGAAATCCGCCAAGAATTAGCTGAGAAATAGCGGTTTGAAGAGAGGAGGTAATTTTTTGAATTTGGTCTTTTTCAAGCCGGTGCGAAAGAAGACGTGGTGAATGGGCGCAGACTTCCCTACTCATCCCTCTCTGGGGTAGTTCCTCTTAAAACTTACAACTGGGTGTGACTGGTGACGAGTTGACTGTAAATCGAAGTTGCTTCTTTAAGACCACCACCCAGGGAACCCAACGCAACCTCTAAATCTTTGAGAAACGTCAGAAGTTAAAAGTCAAAAGAAATTGGCGGTAAGTAGGTTTTTGGCATGCAGGAAAAGATTCACGAAACTTTGCATATTAAACATCATTCAAATAGCACTTCAGATATACACGGACTGTGTCTAGACCGCTGGAGGTAGCGACTTGAAATTTTCAGGACTCGTTCTACGAAGCCTGGCCGACATTTTGGCACTAGAATCGAGTGTTTTCACTGCGTGGAAGCACCACACGACGCGAGGAAAGAGAGAGTACTATTCGTCCCGACTTTATCATTTTGGAATGGACTTGGGCAGTGATGTAGATGGCTATACAGCAGTGATTGAGCATAAAGTGCCAGGTTTCAGTGCCACATTGCTTAACCGGCTCCAAGGTATGATTGTTTGTCTCAATATCGTCCTTCACCACTTGTAATTTGTACCGTTGTCATACATTAATGTAGCCTCTTGTCATTTTAGCAACTTTCGAGCCAGAATGCCGCTAAGGTGGGAAAGTGCGGTGGAGAAGTAGGGTTAGGGTTAGGGTTAGCATTAGTGGCTGGAGCTGCAGGGTTGGGGACGGGGGGGGGGGTCCCTCCCAGACACTGCATTTAAACCTTAGATAATCATTAGAATTTGAAGTTATAAGAAATCGGAGGTGAGTATCTTTTTGGCAGGAAAAGATTCACGAAAATTCTACAATTAGACATTACAGTTGCACTTCAGACATACACGAGCTGTGTCGAGACCGTGGAAGACAGCGACTTGAAATTTTCAGAACTTGTTCTACGGAGCCTGTCCGACATCATGGCATCCAATGCGAGTGTCCAGACCGCATGGAAACATCGCCCATCGCGTGGAAAGTGAGAACACTATTCGTCCAGACTCTATCAGTTTGGAATGGGCCTAGGCAGTGTTGTAGACGAGTGTAGAGCTGCAACTGAGCATGAAGTCCCCGTTTTTTGTGCCAACTTGCCTAACTGGCTTCAAGGTGTGATTTTGCATCCATATATCGTTGAGACCGCCAGTAGTTTATACCGTTGCCATACGTTAAGGTAACCTTTTTTCAATTTCGCCAACTTTCGACACACATTTGAGGGTACCTCCCTTCACCCTCATCTACAGCAAAATCTAGCGACAAGGGGTTTTGGGTTTTTCTATGTTCTGTTAGGGTATAAAATGAGCTATCAATTGCTGAACTTTATTTCAAAAATCGCTCCTGGGGTTCCGATATTTCAATCCAAAATGGCCGATTTTCGAGATAACTTTCCGTTTTGTGAAAAATTTTGGCAGAAAACATAAAAAATGGAAAAAAATACCGATTATGTTTGTTTTAGAGAAGAGTAATTCTGACAAGTCTGTCAAGAAATTAAGTCGATAGCTTTTCTCCTTCAGGAGATATTGGCCTATAAAGGTTTGGGCGTTTTGGGGCGTTTTGGGGCGTTTTTGCCCAACAAGAAACATTTTGCCCCAAATACTGATGGTTTTATTTATTAGGACTCATGGCCGTCATTGATAGTTTTTATTTATGAGAAATAATGAATCTAGACATAATAAAGTAAAAAAAACCAAGAAATTTTTTTTCAATTTTTGGTCACAGTGTCCTGAAGCCATGTTTGACTGCTAGCAGAAGCCAAATTAAGAACAACTCCATTTCCAAAAGATGATAACTGTTCATGTACACTGTGACTTCAACATTTCTACCCTTAGAAGCTTTCAAATCGTCCCACTTGTTGAGTACTGTGACGGCAAAGTAGCCCGGTCGTAACAAAAATTTCCGACTTTTGGTCGAAAATTTTTAAGTCCAAACCGAAAATTTTTCTGGTGCAAAAAAAAATTTTTTTTCGTCTCCAAATGGCCTGAAACGCATAAATAACCGAAAATAAAAATTCGATTTTTCGGCCGCCATTTTGGATTGTCGGAAATTCGAGTCGAAATTTTTTCGATGGTTTTTACAATTCGGTGATAAAGTCTTCATATCTAAGCTATTTTAGATGGTTCAGCATGTCCCTGTCCCGAGATTGAGTTCAAAAATGGTCAAATTTTGATTTTTTTTTTTCGTTACGAAAAATGTTTTGGCAGAAAGGTGTTAACTAGATACATTTTTGTACCATATGCTGATAGAGGGGTGTATTGCTGACATGTCTGAGAAAATTTCAAGTCAATCGTCCTTTCCAGTCCAAAGATATGAGCTGCCAAATATTTTTGTGTTTTTTGGCATAAAGGGTTAACTAAAACATTTTCAGAAAAATGGGAATATGACGATTAGTTACAACTTATGACCCTTTATGAGTACAGAAACTTTAAAAAAAATCGTCAAGAGCGTTTTCGAGAAATAGTGAAAACAAAAAGTGTGGAAGAATAATAATAATAATAATAATAATAATAAAAAAAAAAAAAAAAAAAAAAATAATCATTGCAATAACAAATAGATTTTCCCTTTAGGAAAATCCAAATGATAATCGCGTTGCACGTCGTCGAAATCCTGCCGCCCACGGTGTGTTGGCAAGATAGCATTTCTATTTGATATTAAACGGCCACAGTTTAATATCGACATCAGGTCGTTGATATGTTACAAAAGGATTATCTGAAGAGTTTGCTACCAGGCCATATCTTCTCTCTGGTGGCATTTATACCCTGGTGCCCCCACTCCCACACCCAGATGTTTGTTTAATTAAATGTTGGTCATTTAAAGTTTTATAGTATTAGTTATTTCATAGATGTATCGGACGGAATTGGACGCAGATATTTAGGGCTATGCATGTAACTGCCAACACAAAATTCATACAATTTTAAGGAGTGGGGGAGGGGCACAGTAACATTGGGGGCGGGGCCCACAGCTCCGCCACTGTCAACGACCCGCAATTTTTTCTGACGGACAACACAAAATTATCCGACAGGCATGGTCCGAGGGTGGTGGACTGCGCCCCCCCCCCCCCCCCCGCTAGCTTCGGGCCTGACTATTTCCGCCCGATTTCAACAGAATTCCCATAAGAAAGACCCCAGGACGCTCACCAATGGGCGGTACACTCTCTCAAAACCTAATGTGTTATACTTCGTGACATATCTGCTGAATGTCATGCCATGTTGGTTTATTAACTGGTAGAGTGCAGGAAACCCATATTTGGGCATTATTCTGTAGTGCAGGTGCTGCAACTTAATAGCTTCGTATTCTATAGATGTGCGACATATTATTTTTGAATTGAAATTATTTAGTCTGTGGGGATTTGCCTTGTTACAATTTATGGGAGAGTGCCTCTCCCATAAATTGTAACAAGGCAAAGAGCGGGATGCACGAATTGATAGTCGTGATAAAGGGATCTGAAAGAAAACTTGGGGCTTGTTGACTTGGCTGGAATATTTTTCAACAGGGATTAAAGTTTTAAAAAATTCAGGCAATTTGTTTGTGCATAAATGCACATAGTACTCGTGGTGTATTGGCTTCCAAACTTCCTATTTAATTAGTCCGTACCGGACTCAAAATTGGTCAAGCCAGGACCCCGACATCCCCGATCAGCCACAGACCTCAATTTACACGAGACCGACTGGGTATGTGACATAAGCTCAAGAAGCAAATGTAGCCCTGTTAGAAGGTTCACGAGAAGCGCGGTAGCTCAGTGGTAGAATGTTGGACTTTTATGCTAGTTCGATCCCCGTCCGGGACGACCCGCGTTGCGTCCTTGGCAAGGCACTTTATCCCGTGTATTAAGGCGTACTGCACGTCGATGGTGCACATGTCTTCAATCGCTGTAACCCTGCTTGAGCGGAGTTTGAGCAGAGTTAGAATGTTGAGGAGCTGACAGTTTCTCGTCGATGCTCTGGTTCTCTCTGGGTACTCCGGCTTCCTCCCCCCGTAAAACTGTCACGGTCACGATTAACCGTTGTGCATAAGTACGTGACCTTAAACACCAAAAAATGGATAAATAAATAGAAAGTACACTATTACGAGCAAAAGCGACTCGATATCAAATACTCTAATCCAGATGAAAATGTCCAGAAAACAATTATTGGGGGTGTCACACCCCATACACCCCCCTCATAGTTTCTCCCCTCGTCCAGCTTGTTCCAATAAGAGGTCATCAGCTATGTTTCGAGGATAAAAACGAAAATGAATGTTTTTAGTTTAAAGGTTATAACATTCATTTTATTCAAATACCTTCCACTGGTTGTGTTAAGTTAAGGTTAAGAAGCATATGGCGATGTTATGACGATCGAGTATTTTATTATAACAGAAGAAATCTCTAAATTTTCACGCGTGTTTACCGCAAATTGGCTATACGTGGAAGAAGGGGGGATGCTCCTTTTTACCTCCTCCCTTGACTCCCAGCCATGCTACTCCTGGACAAATTGCCTGTCCTCTGTTGCTACGTAGCTGGACAATAACCCCATATGTGGCATATCAGTGAGGTTGGCCAGGGACGGACATTAACTCTTTTGGCGCGGCAGGCAGCTAAAGTCGACAGCACGCCAACCCGCGGTAGACAACTATAGTCGGCATTTTAGACAAATATCTGTCCATCGCCAAGTGCTATCAATCAAACACCGACGAATTCCTATGTTTCGTGCACGATTTTTATTCTATCCAAGAACAGCTACATTGTCACTCTTTAAATGGACTATATCACATTGTCTCTAATAATTTAGATCCGACTGTGTTATTTTGACTGTAGAAATACAGAAATCAGTCAAGACTGGCCCCACAAAATCCTACTAAAATGTACGGCAATATATACATAAAATATATAAAAAAATCATTATCTAATTCTGAAAAAACACTCGATCCCTGGAATGTTTTTAAGAATTATAACTCTTTAGTCTAATAAACCGTATATTAGTAAAATTACTGAAAAATATTATGCGCTGAGAATTATGTTTCTCGGAAAATTTCGCGCCAAAAGAGTTAAACAATTTCAATTATATAAAAGAAAATGAAAGTTATGAAATGAACACCACCCCAAACAAGTTGATTTTACAATAAAAGTGGTGATCTTGGATTAAAACAAAAGTAAACAAAGACATTTGATATTTTCTAGCTCATATGCCGGATATGCGACGAGTGTCGATGCGGCGAGAGGGAGAGTATGAAAGGGGTGACCGACCGAGTACATGACGAACAACCGCGGCTTTTCCAGTCTAAATTCGGAAATTTTCCAGAATGTAATTTCCTCGAATCTGAGCTCCGAATCCGAGCTCCCATTCTTTCGAGACACCCTTCCTCCACGAATATCGCTCCCAATTTTCTCCCCAGAGTGATCGAACCATTGATGCCGATCTCACATTAGCTAACGAGAGAACCATACATTTTGTCACCAAGGCACCTCCAGATGCTTATTACTTGATTATACTAAGGTTTTTTGGTGGAGTTTAACGACACTTTCGACAGCCAGCGTCACCTCGCGTCGGACAGTTTTACGGGTGGAGGAAGCGGGAGTATCCGGAGAAAACCACTGGGCAGCGGCGAGCAACTGTGAGACTCCCCAAAAGTGCTAAGTCCGAACAATTAGTGTTAGCATTGGTTGAAGACAAGTGCAGCATCGATGTGTAGTGCACCTTACACACAACGCACCCCTCGTAAGCAATCGGGATCAAGTGCATTGCCCCTCGGAACAAACCTAGTTACTCCTGGTTGGGATCGAACCGTGGACCTTTCGGTTTGAAGTCCAATGCCGTAACCACGGAGCCACCGCGCTCCCGATTCAATTGTTCAAAATATTTGTATGATACCGCATTGCTATGTTGACGATTAAATCATAAGAAATGATTCTTGCCACGGTTAACATTATAGAGTTACCCAAAGTTATATAAAAATATTGGGATAGAAATTTACCCTCTTTCCCTATGTGACATGGGCAGATTCAGAGGGAGGTGTACTCGGCGCGCGTACCTGTTAAGGCCCATTACGTCCGCATCAGTCCATTACGTCCGCATCAGTCCATTACGTCCGCAGCCAATTACGTCCGCAAAAAATAAACATTGGCCCATTGTGTCCGCAAAACCCATTATATCCGCAGGAAGTTTCTAATTGTGTCCGCAAAACCTATTACGTCCGCAGCATTTGACCCATCGTGTCGGCAAAACCCATTACGTCAGCAGCATTTTGACCCATTGTGTCCGCAAAATCCATTACGTTCGCAACATTTTGACCCACTGCGTCCGTAAAACCCATTATATCCGCAGGAATTTGCCCATTGTGTCCGCAAAACCCATTACGTCCGCAGCATTTTGACCCATTGTGTCCGCAAAACCTATTATATCCGCAGAAATTTGCCCATTGCGTCCGCAAAACCCGTTACGTCCGCAGCATTTTGAGCCATTGCGTCCGCAAAACCCATTATATTCGCAGGAGATTGCCCATTGTGTCCGCAAAACCCAGTATGTCCGCAACATTTTGATCCATTGCGTCCACAAAACCCATTATATCCGCAGGAATGTGTCCATTGTGTCCGCAAAACCCATTACGTCCGTAGTATTTTGACCCATTGCGTTTGCAAAACCCTTTATATCCGCAGTAATTTGCCCTTTGTGTCCGCAAAACCCATTACGTCCGCAGCATTTTGACCCATTGTGTCCACAAAACCCATTATGACCGCAGCATTTTAACCATTGTGTCCGCAAAAGCCATTGTGTCCGTAGGAATTTGACCCATTGCGTCCGCAAAACCATTATATCCACAGGAATATGCCCATTGTGTCCGCAAAACTCATTGCGTCACCGCAAGCTTGTCATTAGAAAAATTCATAGCCCTCCTTAACATGTTTTCATCGCTACATTGAGCAAGTGAAGAGCACGTACCATACACGCCACTGACTTTATGTCTAACTCCGCGCATATGACCTGCTTCCGCCACCCAAGTGCCCCAGCTATCCCTCCAGCACTCCAGTGCCACGCTTGGTTAGCCTCTGCTGCCCTAGTGTACAGAGACTTCGGAACCTTAGGGCCCTACGAATCATGCACTGTCGCCTCAGTGCCTCTTTTAATATGCTTTTGGAGTTCTGACGCTGTGAAAGCCATTCCATTGTCACAAAAGTCTAGGTTTCGACTGAGACGTGGAGCGATAGCTTTAGAGATGAAAGCAAGGGAAAGAAGGGACCGAGGAGTGACAGATTCAACACACTGATGCTCAGCAATGAAGTGCCCAGAAATGTGTCAATGTTCCAGGAAGAGTCAGCACAAAGAACTAAGCACCAAAGAAATGTTCGACATTTGGTCACTTTTCAAATAAATAGCTAAGAAGCCAGGGAGAATGGGGCCAAGGAACAAGGAGCGAAGTTCCTATTCAAGACACGCAGCAATGAAGAAGCCAATCATCCAAGAAGCCTAGGAGAGATAAACATATTCAAACATTAAGGGCCCGTCGAAGGGGCACTTGGGGGCGCGTTCAAATGGAAATGGGGGTTTCCAGGTCATGCGACACTTCAGATGTATGGTTAAGTGTGTTGGGTATTGGCTCAAGTATGTTAGGGTTCGACCACATAACACAACGCAGGCCCTCGATACACAGTGGTAGACGTAAGGCAACACCGCGCCCCTTAATGGAAAGCAACACAACATAAAGCTTAATGCATACAACACCACAAACAAAACACGAAACACAACACCCAACACGTCATAACGAAACAGCATATACACAAAACAAAACAACACAACACAAAACACAACGCAACAGAATACACGAAATACCACATACCACAACACAACACAACACAATTCCGGATGAGAGAGCACAGCACTACGCCACACGATACCTCACCACACCTGACCACGTGAGACAACAGCCCATTACACAATGCACAAAACAAAACACAACACAGCCCAATCCAACCCAACGTGCAGCAAAAGAGAGAACCCCAAAACGCAAAACTAGATGGTGTCATCCCCGCATTTGCATTCTTGATTATCGGTTAATGCTTGAAAAATTCGAAACCTTTATGTTCATCTAGAGACTCTTCCGAAACATATGAACACACTTTCAATGTTGCGAATTAACCCCCCAGCAGCCTTTTGCCGGAAACCAGTTCTCTAACGACAAAAGTGGCGCTACGGATGCCACATGGGGCCGAATCAAAAATTCAAAACCTTTATGCACATCTAGAAACCCAACTGGAACATATGATCACACTTTCAACGTTTCGAATTAAAACCCCCTTAGGAGCCATTTGCTGGAAACTGATTCTCTACCGACAAAATTGACGCTACGGGTGCCACGTGGGCCGAATCAAAATTCCGAAACCTTTATGCACATCTGGAGACCCTACCGGAAAATTAAATCACACTTTCAACGTTTCGGATTAAAACCCCCAGCAGCCTTTTGGCGGAAAACCGATTCTCTAACGACAAAAGTGGCGCTACGGGCGCCATATGGGACCGAATAAAAAATTCAAAACCTTTATGCACATCTAGATACCCTACAGGAACATATGAACACACTTTCAATGTTTCGAATTAAAACCCCTAGGAGCCTTTCACCGGAAACCGATTCTCTAACGACAAAAGTGGCGCTACGGCCTCCACATGAGGCCGAATAAAAAATCCGAAACTTTTACGCACATCTAAATACCCTACCTGAACACGTGAACACACTTTCAACATGTCGAAGTAAAACTCAAAGGAGCCTTTCGCCGGAAAACGATTCTTTAACGACAATTCGAAACCTTTATGCACATCTAGAGACCCTACCAGAACATATGAACACGCTTTCAGCGTTTCAAATTAAAACCTTTAGGAGGCTTCCACCGGAAACTGATTTTCTAACAATAACAATAAAAATGGTTCACGTGATTTCACTGGAACCACTTGGGGGCAAATCAAAACCTCGATACCTTTGTGGACATCTGCAGATGCTACCCGAACACCTCAGCATAGTTTAAATGCTTCCAACTACATGTATATGCTGTTGCTGATATGAAGTTCGAACCTACGGGGGGCGGGGGGCGGAGATCACCCCAATATCCCTGCTGTTTTCAAGTATGCGGAGATCACAATACTATACTACTCAATCTCAGTATAACACAACCCCATGCAACACCTAATAACATAACACAACATAACATCACACAGCACAGTACCGCACAACATAATACAGCATAACACTGCACCAAACAAAACCATCATACCTCACCAAACAAAGCACCACACAACACAACCCAACAATGCACAGAACAACACCGCGCAATACCGCTGAATAGAATACAACATCACGCAGTATTTTTGAGAACATCACAACACACAACAAAACATAATATAGCTCTACAGACACAACGCACATTACACGACACTCGACACACAACGCTCAACATTCCACATCACACGATACTACACAAGCCACGTACTCATCTATCATAAAGTAAGCATAATCAATGACACCCCCCCCCCCCCCCCCCCCCCCACGCAATATAATCCGAACCACTAACAATATTACCTCTAGCACTGAGCACTATCACACCAACCTCTTGCACTGAGCACTATCACAACAACCACTAATAACAGTATCAACGGTGTCGTCTCGTTATGCTGATGTGCTTAAATAAACATACCGAAATTGGGATTAGTGAAAGGTGCTAATTACTTTTACTGGTCACTTTTACCCAGGATTTTAGATGAGAAAAAATTACTTTTACAGGTCACTTTTACCCAGGATTTTAGATGAGAAAAAATTACAAATAACGAACATCAAACATTGCATGAAACATGGGCATTAATTAAATACTCTCAAAAAGGACTGCCTTGGCCACAGCATCTAAAAATTGTAAAATGTTCATTCTACTTTCTCTGTATTCTCTTTGGTAATGCCGGATGAAATGTTAAATTTTTCGGTACTTTTTTCGTCGTGGGCAAACTTTACCACCGGCACGGAGTTGAAGTATTGTTGCTTCTGTGTAAGCCTGTTCCTGTTGAATAAAACTCACAACAGAGTACAAATTTGGATTACTTCCGTTGATTATTTTCTTCAATTTAGAATGCTATCCCTCCACGTGGTTTGTTGTTCTTGGGCCATTTGTCTCAGAATGATTCCATATATTTTGATTAACTCCTTCAATCCAGAATGAAGTTTCATAGTCTGTGAACTTTACCACTCGCTGGTCAACATCCCTAGTATTTAATTCTTCTTATTCATTTCTAAGGCTGCACTTGTCTGATGCAAAGCGATAAACCGCTTGACTGTAGTGGAAGTAACATCCCTTTACCGCTGTTGTTGGAAAGATGAGCTGCGCAGCATTCTGAGCAGCAATTTCAAAATCCATAAAAATCTGAGAAGGCTGGAGGGTCACACCTGCATCTTGACATTTATTTGAGATAAGTTCAAAGAATCTAACGTAAGTTGACTGCTGCTTGTCTGGTAGAAATCCATACACAAGTGGGAACATTTTATTGTCAACAAAAGCATGCACTGAATATAACTGGAAGAAGAGTTTAGGCGACTTCTCAAATGTTCCATCATAATATAATGCTGCCGCTTCACTGAGTAGTTGAAGATTTGCTGTGGTCGCAAAGATCATTATTTTCTTTTCTTCGCCATCAGAAGCAAGAAGAAAGTTGTCCCCTGCTGTTGTTTTCTGGAACATTTCTGGTAGAAGTATATCAGAATGAGATTTTGGAAGAGCTGGCCTTGTTTTTGCTCGGGATCGGTAAAGAGCTGATCGTACACCGTAGAAAGTTGGAATTTTAGCAATGATCACTGGGTCAGTTTCATCTCCGCTTAAAGATCCAACTAAGTCCTGGTAGATAGATGATACAGATTTAGAATCACGACGAACTGTTTTCTTCAGATCTGCTAACACGGCATCTGCACAGATTTTTGGTAAGTCCGGAAGATGATTATGTGTGCCCATAGGCGAACTAATAATGTCATCTCTTGTGTTTATTGTGGCTCCGCAACCGCGTTCACTACACACCCAGTGGATATTTGGTGGCTTCTGTGACTTTATTCGGAACTTAAAGTCATTGTAAACTAGATTTCTACCTCCTCTGTTATTAGGAATGAACATAACTGAAACTTGTTGACTTGCCATGACTGTGAGAACTATGTATGAGAGGGACTATGGAGATGTTCCTTTTTAAACCTTTTCCATGATCCCTGTTCATCCTGACGGGTATTAACGTCCCGTATTCAACAATATGGAGATGTTCTTTTTTAAACCGCCTCCATGACCCCTGTTCACTCTGACATGCATTCACATTCCGTATTCACTTAGAAAAAAAACGACTAAAATTCTGGGTAAAAGTGACCAGTAAAAGTAATTAGCACCTCTCACTAATCTCGATCTCGGTATGTTTATTTAAGCACATCGGTATAGCGAGACTAAACCGTATCAACGCTATCTCAGATCATACTAGCTCCTAAGCCTACTTAAACACCACTTCTAGAACTACAATCGCGCAAACCGCCTCTACTTCTGGTATCAGCCCAACCAGTGATCATAACAGATCTCACAACATGATCACAGACTGATCACGGCTCAAAAGTGTGGGCACGATCTTGGACTGTAGATATATGTACAACTCTATCCGTATCGTTCATAAAATCAAAGACCTGTCTTTGTAAACTGATACTGTCACACTGCACCTCAACCTTTCTTGAGTAGTCCATGGGGCACGAATTTCCTCTCACCGGCCCGCTTCTCTTGCTTTCGGGGATCCATACAACGAATGGGGAACTTGCAAAATGCATATCAGTTGAACGTTCCTGTCTATCAAACTGGAGTGTACGATTCTGAAGTTCGATAGAACTCGGAAATATGCATCCGGAGTATTTTTTTTATTCGTAATATTGTTCGCCAACTCAGTCATCGTCTTGTGACATTTGATTCATTTTGACGTGGAGTTATTTTCGTAATTGGCGACTGCTCCAAGCTGTTATTAGAATTATTGGATGATATAATTTTCCATTCACTCACTAGTTGCTTGGCTGCCACTACACGTAATGAACATTTTTCCTCTCAGCGTTCCTTGTGTTGATAAAATTATAAGAACAGCGAACAGAAGGCGGTTTGTTTGAAAGTGCCAAAATGAAAGGAAAACATTCGATTTCAACAGGAGCTTCCTCCAGTATCCTCTCTGGGGCCGGGGGGGGGGGGGGGGGGGTTGGGGCTGGAGAGGTGGAGGGGGGGGGGGGGTGAAAAGATTGAAGTGTTATGCACATTTGACCGTCTCTGAGGTTGATACGCAAGCAGGCCTCTACCGAAAAGTGACGGCAGCGGGCGCTACGTGAAAGGCCTTATTGAGATGTGCGGTATTGCCTATCGGATAGTTTGGTTCACTCCCCAAATAATCCCAAACGCAGTACGGGGGGGGGGGGGGGGGGGGGCATATACATGATGATAAACCTTACTGCTGTGTCAAATTTATTTATTTATTGGTGTTTAAGATCACATATTTTTACACACAATGGCTAATCATGACCACAAAATGACTTGTATCAACTCAAGACCAAGGGTGAGAGTTAATAAGCCATGTTGCCCATTTTAGAGAGGGTTTGCACTTCCCAAGCATTGGTGACTGAGACCTGTTTTACCAGTAAGACAGAGCCTGTTTACCGCAATGAACAGGCACTGCTTCACTTCCCGTGGTTCCCGCGTCAAATTTGATTTGCGATGCTCGACACTATTAGTGCATCTATGATTTCTGAACTGAACATAAAATAGGTCACCTATTTTAAGGACTGGGATGCATTTGGGGCCTGGGGGTAAATACAGGACATCAAAATGCGATCACTATGGGCTCACCATGTTGACTATTCTAAACTTATAGCGTTTCAGCATTTTTTGGGTTGCTCGCCTTGTATAACTGTTGGGCCGAGTTACAAAACAATGCCTTTCTCTCAAACGTTTATAAAAATACGTGTCCCCCAACCTACAGAGATACGATGACCGGAATTGCACACAAAAATATTAATAGTCGTTTGGCCAGTTCCAAACTTTTCCCAGACACGGGTCAGAAGAGAAATAACGTGCTGGTAAAAGAGTAAAGTAATTTATTTCAAACAAAGTAATGCTAAATAATTTAGATATTTTATTTTTCTTCAAAATCAAACATGTGGCTACTCGGCTTCGTAGAAGCATCAAATTGGATATAGTTTTACCATTCACCGAATGAGTGTGGCGAAGTCTCTGAATTTCGTGCACACAACGTGACACCAGTTACTTATTCCTTATTCAATAGCCGAAAAAATGGTGGACCGATTTCGGTGAAGTGAATGGCATTGCAGGGTGGACGTTGACGATTCATCACAAATGCCACTTCGAAAATTGCAACGATCGATAAATCGAATTAAGAAATGGCTGCCTGCTTTTCATTTTGCTAGTTAACTTTTCATTTTCTTCAACTTTCACTGCAAAAAAAAAAGAAATCATTTTAATTTAATAAGCAGCGTTATTTTTTTTAAAATATTACACCGTTTATGCGAATGCGATACAGTGATTTGACCTGTTGCGAACCACCATGTATTTACTTTTACTTTTTGCCGCATTTTTCTGTTCCAAACATAGATATCAGAAAGAACATCTGATATCTATGGTTCCAAGTTCTATCTCAGCAAAAGTTTGGCCGGATTCCTGACGAGAAAACTAATACAAATTGAAAGTGTGTGAAGTCATTTTGCTTTGCCTGTAAACTGAATATAAATTCAGTTGACCGTTTAATGTTAATTTTTGGCATGTTTTCCAACTATTTTATTTAATTTGGCTACTAAATAATCTGGTTCTAAATTGGTCAAAATGGTTCTGAATTGTTCAAATCACAAACCCTCAAAACATACCACGGTTTAAAGCACAGGGACAATTATTTTACAAAACATTTATTTTCCACGACGGAACACTTCTGTGGATGAAACAAATGCTAATTAATCGCTTTGTTCGCAAAGCATCCGTTTCAACAAGAAAAGAAAATTTTGGTAAAATTGGTTCGGAACCGGTCAAACAACTGTACTATCTGTCGGACAATGTGATTGGTTAATTTGACCTCTTCTAAAAGTCATAGTACTGGAGGTTTTGGACAAAACACGGGTACTATCGGAACGTTCTTCCCTGGAGACATGAGAACAAAGAAAATCACTGTCGATTACGTACGTGCTGATTGCTGATTGGAATTTCTCAACACCAAACGATGGTGACGTGTCTGTTTAACTTTTTTTTCGTCACCGATAGACACAAACTTACCGACAAATATGTCATCTTCAGTGGGTGTGTTTTCAATTTTAACTTATTAGTTAGTATTATTACTTGTGTTCCTTGACCTCACTAAGTCTCCGCCTCAAGTTCAAAATAAATTGTTTCAGTCCGCTCCATTCTAACAACTGTCGTCGTCCAAGACGAATTTATATTCCATTATACCACTTATCATACAAGTTGGCAATGACGTTTTCCGGTCAAAGCTTCACTGTCATGACAATAATTCAAAGGCCAAGCTCACAGAATCAATATTAATATAATAATAACATGAGTTTGGAGGGTGTTACGGTTTATTAATTAATTATTAAGAGGAATGAATAACAGCCCGAGGGTTTAAGCCATAGGGTTGTTATTCAGTCCTCAAGAACCGTTAATAAACCCGGGAGGCCCGGTGTAATTTAATGAACAAAACGATACCACAATAACGAAATGTATGAAATCCAAAAGTCCTCTGGATTCAATGTTGAATAGAACCGCCGGAAGCGGGCGGCGGGCTGTTAATGGATTTTGTTTTTATTAACTGCGCCGCTCGCTTACGGTTGCATGACGTCATGAATTATTGAGTTTTACCGCCCCGCTAAACTCCATACTAGAGAACGCCCGCTAAAATGGTAACAACACACCCTGAACACTTTGGATTGAATTGACAACACTTTCAATACAATTTATTTATTTATTTATTGGGATTTAAGGTCACATATTTATGCACAATGCCTAATCGTGACCGTGACAGTTTTAAGGGCGAAGGAATCCGTAGTACCCGGAGAGAACCAACGCAGCATCGACAAGCAACTGTCAGCCCCTCAACATTCAACTCTGAGGGTTACAGTGGTTGAAGACATGTGCACCATCGACGTGCGGTGCGCCTTAGTACACGGGGTCATCGTGCCCCCATGTAGGCAACCGGGATAAAGTGCCTTGCCCAAGGACACAACGCGGGTCGTCCCGGACGGGGATCGAACTCGGGACCTCTACCATAGAAGTCGAACAGGCTACCACTGAGCCACCGCGCTCCTAACACTTTCAATACGAATTCGGTAATACTGCAGCAAGAGGTCTCTCTGCTTTTGCCTATTCAAGCGCGAAGTGCGAGTGGGCTGTCTTCTACTTTATTACACAATCCGTTCCCTATTACAGGTTTAACCCTCTGTAAACTGTTGTTGTAATATCAAAATTTCAAGCCGCATTTTTTCCCCAGAATGAAACTTGAATTTACCCAACATAGTCTTGTTTGACAGAGCCCACCGAGCTCTCTCAAGCAAGACTGAATTGGGTAAATTCCTGGTTGCAGTAAGAGAAATATCTTGTGCTCAGAATTTCGTTATTTTTACACAAGTATGAAGGGTTTAATAAAGACATCTGTATTCGCTCCTCCAGAAAAAAAAAACATTTTCGGGAGGTGCAATCAACTACTCCTTTTGCTGGAACCGCCAGGATCTTACCCAGTATATATAATATATTTCGACATATGACTTTTGCTGTTGAAAATGTCCTTAATCCCCAGTAAATATCCCTAACGGCTGTTTCCAACTGTGTTGTATCGTACGGTATCTATTATTTAATGTGCACTTCGTTTAAAAGCATTTTGTCATGCAGTCAATGATATCGGAACTAATGTGGAAACAGCAGTTGTTGTTCGAACAAGTGATTTGCCGGAATAACAGTTGTAACAAAACAGGTTAGTGGAACATTAACATTTATAGCAGATTAATCAAAACGTTTCTGTTAGATACTTTATTGCCCGGAAGTTCCTTCCCAGAAATATACCCCATAATTGCAATTCAGATTTCGAAAAAAAATATGGTTAGAATCTTTCAGAAGGTGTTAAAATATTTGTCACGAACAAAATCGTCTGAACTCTGAAGCACTCTTTCTCTACCCGTCCCCCAATTCAAAACGCCCCTGTTCACCGCATATGTGCATTGACAAAGATCACTTCCTTTAGGGGACGACGGACATAACTTTGGTCAAAATTCAGGTCATATTCTCCCAAGTCCAAAAAAGGCCAGAAAGGAATAACCCCAATAAATTATATATCAATTTTTAGGGAATGACACATGTGGAAACTAATATTTGCCATGGAACTCTTACTATGTGGTACAAAACACTGCCTGAAAGTCTACTATGGCATAAATAAGGGACCAGATTAAAATACCTTAAATGTACTGAATAGTTATATTCTGCAGTCCTTCCAGTACAGACTCGGAGAAATCTTTTTCTCCTTCTTCAAAGGAACGGACAGTAAGACTAGCTGCAATTTAGGGTGCCTAAATTTCAGAAGAACTGCCATTTTTCTTGTGTTTGTTTACCTTTCATAAAGTTCACCTAGGGTCAAATCCACACAGTTCACAAGAACAAGTATGGAGTCATGGTAGAGTGCATCAATGTAAAATGAAGAATGTCCTATGTGGCTTTTGCCAGTCTGCAGTGATCCTACCCCTCCCTCACAATTTTTTGCCATTTTTCATGAGATTTGTGTCAAATTGGTAAAAAAAAGTTGAGATTGATACACCAAAAAAGGGAAACTACCAAACATCCTCATTTGGTATTATCTGTGACCATTTGTGTTGCAAGAGTGGAATGTGAATGTTTTAGTATGGCCAAAACAATACATTTCCCCGCCCTGCATGCAGAATACTCACATTAATCGACTTCGTTAAGTTAGAAAGCATGGATTGTAATTCATTTGTGTGATGGTTAATCATGATTTGGTATGCTTCATTTGTTTTCAAACTATCGCCCTTCTGTAGTTGCTGTTTGGGGGAGGCTTGACTGTTGCTTAGTCGTGAGATTTCAGAACATTAATAACTGATCTGCTTACCAATACTAATTTTATAGGTAGAGAATTACAGGCCTGAACAATATCGCAATTATGTTTGTTATTAAGTTCATTTATCTAAAAACTTATGAGACGTTGTGGTCTCATTTTGGCAATTCGTGTGATTTTGTCCACTAGGCGGTTTCATGCTAGTTCTGTCAAAAGATTGTACAGATTTCTACAATCTGTTGGTGCCAATAGCGATCAAAATGACGTAGTTCCATCTTACACACGATGTGGTTGTGCGAGAAAGAAATTTAAATTTACGATGTTACGAAATTTCAGAATGTTTGGTGAACAGAAAAAGAACTTTCTGAAACTTTGGTCTCCTGATTCGATTAGCAGACTTCACCTAGCCTTCTTTACGTCACAAATATAGTTCGTCTACAGTCAACTTGTTTTTTCGTAAATATACAAGCGTGGGGGGTACTGAGGACTGCAATATATGATGATGTCAATATATTTGTGTTTTCAAACATAATTTTCCAGATTTATATTTTGCTCATTGATAACAACCACATAATAGTAGTTCGAATCGGTGGCGTAATAATCCCTTGCTGAAACTTGCGTAACTTTCTACAGTTTCCGGATTCAACATTGCTACTAAGGACTGTATCTCGCAATTGTTACATTATCAGTTGAATATTTTCCGATGACTGTGTCGTGTGTTATAAGTTGCATCGTCTCGCTGATTCGAAACAGCAATGGAATATTTGTAGATTTTAGATCTTTGGAAATTAAATCGTTTCCCAACTTGGCCCTAGAATCACGTGATCAAAACAAGCATGTCTTCCCAGCACAATCTATAGTTCGTGGTCGTTCATTTTCCTCTGAGAGTTTTCAACAGGTCGACGATGAAATGATGAATATGCTTTCTCCGAGTATGGAGTGTGGGTTCTTTTATTTGTAACTCAGACATTAGAATTTCCGATCTATTCCTTGTTATTCTCGTCAGTTACTTATGCGACTGGCAATTTCTTCTTTGTCATCAAAAGCAAAAAAATATATATCTTTTTTGAAAAAGTGGATAAATTCAAGTTTTGTGAACTTTTGTCATTATTTTGGTATATACAGTACGTGGAGAGTGGGTTGTAACTAAATCACCCGCGGAGTGGAGATATCACCCAAGCTATAACTTTTAAATTTTGTACATATCGACAAAAAACACAAGCAATGTTTCAGCCAATGGACCTCCGGGTTTAACCCGGAGGTCCATTGGCTGAAACTTTGCTTGTGCTGGTTATGCTTTGCAACAAATTTGTAATTATTGCTTGGGTGGAATCTCCACTCTGCGGATGATTTAGTGATAATACACTCTCCACGTACTGTAATATGTCGTTATTCACCACTTCATTTTGTATTTAGGACATTGTTGACATTTTCAAAAAAATGTCAAAAGTTTTGTTGAAAGACCCCTTAACCCTTTACCCAACGAATCACCCGCATCCGCCCGCGTAATATGCAAATTTGGCAGCTGCAAAAATATTATTTTTTGAAGAATTTCAACAAAACCAGATCATGTGACCCTCGGAGAGCTCGTTCCAGAGGGGTCACATGATATGATTTTGTTGAAATTTTGTGAAAAATTTAAAAAAATGTTATTTAAAATAATAAATTTTGATATCGTCTGCGTTGGGTAAAGGGTTAAAATCGGCGCCCATTTCACCAGAAATGAATATCAGAGTTGACATAGAAGGCAGTGTGTATTTTTGATATTGTTGACAAGACTGACCGGGAAGAGACCAGTGGAGTTAGTAGACGTAGTTCCAAGTCTACCATAGGACTGATAGTGGCAAGCTCTCAATCAGGCCACCAGTCTAAATCTGTTCGTAATTTGACGCTGTTATGGACTGTTTGTTTGCCCAATTTTGTGGAAATTATAGCGCGCAGACTACCGTTGATGTAATGTGGTGTACCTCCACTTACAAAGATATACAGGATATTCTTTCTTGGCCCAGTTATACATGTTCCAATCTATAAGTATCCGATACCCCTTGAAATTATCAGGATATGAACATAATTTATGAAACAATACTCGGCGTGATAACAATACTACGGTTGTGATGCGTTTTCATTTCTGATTGTAATGTCATCAAAATGTCGATCAAATCAAGTCTTGATTTACCAACATTTCTAGCTTTGATTCACGGAAATGAATTTTTATGAATTTTTTCAGATTCAATCGTCCTAAATGTGTGAATGAAACTTTATTTTACAGCATACACAAATACATTGTCAATTAACAAACAACAAGGTAAGTGTACACTGCATGGAATGGCAGAGCGAGATGGGCTATCTTCCTACCAATCCAATACACCAGATTTCTTAACACAAAGCCTTATCCTTTTGTCTTTTTCTCGATGGTTTTGCCCAAATGAGATAAAAACAATCCCCATACACAGACCGCAGGCCTTTCTTGCTAAAGTTACATCAGTTTATTAGTCTGATAGTTTGAAAAAAATGTGGGTTTGAAGATGAGATCTTTTTTTATAAAAAGCAATCAGGACAAGACGGATTGGCACAAGCAATGATGGAGGAATACGAATTTAGGGTTGTATTAATTATTGCCTTTTTAAACAGGGGCCTACTGAGTTGTTGAGTTTCTGCCTTTAACTCGTCCCCAATGTTAGGAAAAGAATAAAGCGGGAGATCCACTGAGAAACGTTTTCAGCTGTCTCGGTTTGAGTGCAAGCACACTCCCAGATTTTCTGGGTTCCATTCCGGAAGGATTTATATAAATTTCAAAAGTAGTATCAAAAGATACAGGCAGTTTATTATGATACCAGTCATGTATAAACAAATGAACATGTAGCCAATAGGTCGCCGAACTTCATTATGCCACAATTTTTAAATAATAATTCGGTATGTGAGGTATATTTTCTGTTTGTTATAACGCGAATAGCCTTTTTTGCAGAGTTGTAATTCTACTTGTCGACGATACATGACCCCAAACAAGTATACCGTAAAGCAAATGGCTATGTATGAGTGAGTAATATAATGTCTTCAAGGCTTTAAAGGGAAGAAAGTTTTTCGCCCTATGCAAGGCGAAAATTGCCCTCGCCATTTTTAAACAAACCACAGAGGTGTGTTGTGTAAATTTTAGATGTTGGTCTCTCGTCTGTTAGGCTATCTAGATTATTACCAGATGCAAAACCTGTAGTGTCTTTTAACAGTGTCTAGTGGCGGGGGTCGATGATGTATAATAAGAAAAGGATGAGGTCCAGTATGGAACCTTCAGGTACACTAATTGTGACCTCCAATGTGTTATTCATGAAAGAAACAGATTGATATCTACCTGTTATGTAATCTTTAAACCAGGAATTTGCCAACCGTCTTATACCATAGCTATCCATTTATATAAATAGAATTGAATGATTTATGATATCAAAGGATCTAGAAAAGTCTAGAAATACCGAGAGTGAGCAATCCTTTGTAGGTTTGCCTCAACATTCTAACTCTGTCCAAGCTCCATTCAAGCAGGGTTACAGCGGTTAAAGACATGTGCACCATCGACGTGCAGTACGCCTTAGTACATGGCGTCATCGTGCCCCCATGTAGGCAACCAAGACACAACGCGGGTCGTACCGGACGGGGATCGAACTCGGGACCTCTAGCGTAGAAGTCCAACAGTCTACCATTGAGCCACCGTGCTCCCGACAGTTGGCTTAAGAGCTAGTAATAGTGGGTGAAGATGGGTGCAATACAGGATTCTAGTAAATCCCCTTAAAACCAACTCGCTCTATTGGATTGTCGATTCACCCCACTGCGTTCGTAAATTCTTCACATGTGATTGGTCAACTCGCCCCGCATGATTGGCCAACTCGCCCCGTTAGTCAACTCGCCTCAGTGAGCTGGTTAACTCGCCCCAGCGGGCTGGTCAACTCGCGCCACGATACTGGTTTCTTCACCCCGTTTGTTTGATGAATTCGCCTGCAATATTCCCCACTCTTTTCGTTAACTTGATAAAAACCACAGGGGGTTGGGGATGTCCCGATGGAAGAAGATCATATCTCAGTGTTAGTCTGAATGAGAAGTGGCGATACTTCCTATAATACGACATAATCCTAAAATATGATGTTTTCGAAGCGAAGTGAGAAGGTCAAAAAGATTACACTACCTTAAGCCTTTACCTAACAGGAAAAAGCAGACGACACTCGCAAAAAAAAAATTCTTGTATAACTAATTTTTTTCATTTTTTGTCTCAAAAACATAGGTTATGACCCCTCATGAGGGGTCATAACCTATGTTTTTGAGACAAAAAATGAAAAAATAATGAAAATTAATTGGCGATTTTTGAGAATAGCGCTGGCCGGTTTTGACCGTTACGTTGGGTAAAGTGTTAAAATAACTGAATGGTATTATTTTACAATCCTTCTAGTACAGACTTTTGTCATATTGAGTGTACTCGATTGTAAAGCCCAAGAGCATATTGTGGAACCGAGACTATAAACTTCATTATTATTATTTATGAGAAAATGAGCAGTAACACTAACTCCAATCCATGGTATTTACAGTTCCCAAATGCTGCCATTTTGTTTTGCTTGTTGTTTTAATGAAGAAAGTTCAACGGGGGTCAACTCCATACAGTTCAGAGCAACAAGTATGGAGCCACAAGTGACTTCATGAATAAAAAATTAAAACTGTACAATGTGAACATTTTCTAGTAGTTACAGCTTATAACACTGTTGAATATTCTTGAAAAATCCATAAAAATGATTTCATTGATAAACTAGGGGAAAACACTACCCTAATTTATTTATTTGGTATCACGTGGGGCATTGTGGGTCATTTCTGGTGTTTAGTTATGACAACTGCCATTTAAATACACAAATAAAGTGAACTACCTCAACAAAGTTTGGAACAACCATCAATATTAACAGTCCCACATTGAAAAAGATTGTATCAATCAACTGATTTGGTTTAGAGTATGTAATTGTTCATTCTATGCTTTACTTTGCATAATTTGTGCTGAAACTACCGTCCTCCTGCAGTGTGTTCACATGAAGATGGACTGTTATTTGAACCGGCCGATTTCACAACAGTAATAGCTTATTTGTTGATTGAAGCCAATCAGTCAGTGAAAGGCGTGAACAAAACCTCGACTATTTCGGTTAATGATTTCATTTATCGGTAATTTCATAATCGTTCGGAATTCATTTCGGTAATCAGTACTAATCTAACGGTTCTAACCACGGGGGATTATTTATTGTTGATGTGGGCCTTCAATGTTTACATAACATCAATTTCATATCACAGGTATTCGGCACAAGCTGTGAAATCGAAAGTAAAATGATATGCCCATAATGGTCACAATATAAATATTAACAAGGTGCACAACTCGTTTTTCGAAAACAATAGCACTCATCTTCGTTATATCCCCCCCCCCCTCAAATTTGATTAACATAACGTATCCAGCAGTACCCGGTGTCAATGGAAAGGGGAATGAATAAATTTTACAGTGGTGTATTACACGACCGTTGGGTGTTATTGGGTTGTTCATGATAAATGGAAGAAGTCGCAGAAAAGGCCGAAAAACATTTAGTCGGACAAGATAGTGTACAGTGGAAAGTGGGTTACGAGCGACAATTATCCGATTTATTATAAATAATTCGAGGTCCCACTGTCTGTGGAGGGCAGATTCAAACATTAACCGTATACCTTTATCAATTACTAATCTCGGATCCACATTTATTCATTTCTGGCTTTGAAAAAGCGGGATGTGGGCCTCTATACGTGCTGTGTTACCCGTGGTTGCTATTCATGGCTATTGGTTTCACTGTAGCCAGGCAATATATAGGAAAGTCAAAGAACTGGGGCTACAATCTGCATATGTCCACCAGCTACCAGTTAGAGACTATGTGCGTCAGTTGATGGCTCTCCCACACCCACCACCCAGTCACATAGTCGAGGCATTTACTTTCTTGAAAGCCCGATGCCCAGTATCTGCAGATAAACTTGAAAAGTTGGTTAAGTACATTGAAAATTCTTGAGTGTGTTCTCATAAATGTCCTCCTGAATGCTGGTCAACTTTTCGACGGCCTGTACGCACAAACAATGATGCAGAGGGATGGCACCATTCCATCAATACACGGGCTAAAACAAACTCCTTAAATATGTATAAGCTATTTAGTCTGCTTAACAGAGAGTCAGAAATGCTCCCTCTTCAAGTTCGCTTGGTTTCCCAAAAGAAACTCTATCATCATCAAAAAAAGAGCACGCAGATTAAACACCAAACACTTATGAAACTGAGGGATGCTTATGAGAGTGAACAAAGGGAGATGAGCACGTCAGAATATCTCCGTCAGTGTGCCCATTCAGAGGACCACTCTGAGGATCCACTTTAACTTAAAAAAAAATATTATGATTACTTTTCTGACATTGTCATACATTTGTCGTGGCGCGAATCGACTTTTGGTTGGTGCGAATCGACCGAACCGACGGTACCAATCGACTTTTTGGATGGTACCAATCGACTTTCGAGATGGTACCAATCGACTTTACTTTAAATGATAAGAAGGACATGCAAAATTTTAGCGAATGAATCTCTGGTTTCAACCTGGAGGTCCATTATCGAAATCTTAACTTGTCATTCTTATGCTTGTTAGAGACAAGAAGTTATTGTCTTAGTGGAAACTCCACTCTACGTGTGCTCTAGTGGTAATTTACTCTCCATGCTAACTGCTTGTCACAGTGAAAGACAGGCACTATCTGCATGTTTACCGGGTATCATTTCCCTTGTACTCGGCACAATGACCACTAAAATTTAGCAAGTAAGTAGCCTGGCCATTGACAGGCTCAGCTTGCATGTTTGACAGGTACCAATTAACTTGTCTGACTGAAAGACTAGTACTATTTCTTGAAACTGAATACGAGTCTATAACACCACAAAAATATCCATCTTGTATGGGCTTCATCAATACCAAACTCTTTGCTTATTATCGTTTGTTAGAAACTTTTATCCCAGATAGCTTTCCATTAAATGATAAGAAGGCAAAGTTACTTTGATCTGTACATGCAATTTGCATATTATAAATATTATAAACATACCCTGAGGTTTAGGAAGAGAAAGTAAAATAGATCTTACAAAAAACCTATTTTTCATCAGAATATTTCTCTGCTTGGGTGAATGAATCAATACCCGCCCATTTTCCCAATAGAGTTATGCGATTGGCTGTTTGGGGAGGCGATGGGGTGATTCCAGGCTACAACGTGTTCGTGTTTTTCGGTTCATTTTTAAAAACGTGGAGGGTGTGTCGAATTAATACATAGAACTGCACGGAACCGCATTGGGCTACATAGAACCACATAGCCAATACTATAAAACTTTTACAATTGTATTTTCTAAAATTGCATTTTCTACCTATTAAAATAACTTACTAAAATGAATCATCAGCATTTTAAAAGATATGGCAATTTGCCAACTGGCAAATTGCCATATCTTTGAAAATACTAATGGTTCATGTTAACCCATTTAAAGCCCTAACTAGAAAATACAACTCTAGACAATACAACTGGGAAAGTTTTATAGTATTGGCTCCTGGTCGCGATTTGGTTGAAATTTTCTTTCAACAGTTTTCTCCACGCACTCGATCGAATCTCACCGTCGAAAAATGAAATGCGAGAAAATTGAATTGTAGATTTTATATTTTCATGAGACCCCCCCCCCCCCCCCCTACACTCAAAATAAATTAATGTTATATTGAATTAAAAATGTAATAGTAATAAATAAACAAATAAATGATAAAGAGAAATAAATGAAATTAATTGAAAAAGATGATTTGGAAGAAATAATGAAAAATACTCTGCGGGTTTTCTCCATCTTTCAGCTTTTAGCGTTGACTACAATGGGTTTTGTCCCGGGAGGTCTTGGTCTGTAGAGGATTTTATCCTGCAACTTTTAATTTCTATGTTGCATATATGTAGTTCTTTGTAGTTACTTGCGGTATATATGTGGTTCTGTGTGGATCCATATAGTTCTAAGGATAATTCTTTCGTATGTGGTAATTAGATGCACCGAAACTTTAATTCAAACTATTATTTATTTATTTATTTATTTATTTATTTATTTGTGTTTAAGTTACACACTTATACACACTGGCTAATCGTGTTTGTGACACCTTTACAGGTGGAGGAAGCCGGAGTACCCGGAGAGAACCACCAAGTATCGACGAGCAACTGTCAGATCCTCAACATTCTAACTCTGTTCAAGATCCGCTCAGGCAGGGTTTCAGCGGTTGAAGACATGTGCATCATCGACGTGCAGTGCGCCTCAGGACACGGTGTCATCGTGCCCCCATGTAGGCAACCGGAATAAAGTGCCCTGCCCAAGGACACAACGCGGGTCGTCTCGGACGGGGATCGAACTCGGGACCTCTAGCATAGAAGTCCAACAATCTACCACTGAGCCACCGCGATCCTTTTAATTCAAATACATGTATTGAATTAAAACGACCAAGTATCGACGAGCAACTGTCAGATCCTCAACATCCTAACTCTGTTCAAGATCCTCTCAGGCAGGGTTTCAGCGGTTGAAGACATGTGCACCATCGACGTGCAGTGCGCCTCAGGACTCGGTGTCACCGTGCCCCCATGTAGGCAACCGGAATAAAGTGTCCTGCCCAAGGACACAACGCGGGTCGTCTCGGACGGGGATCGAACTCGGGACATCTAGCATAGAAGTCCAACAATCTACCACTGAGCCACCGCGATCCTTTTAATTCAAATACATGTACTGAGTGAAGAATATAGCATATAATATTTTTTTCCATATCTCACTGATAAATACTCCAATCCGAATATGACCACCATTGGAAACAACCACCACCTGTCTTTCCTTCAACAAAAAGTACGAGTTTAAACTACGCATGCAATGTCTCGACAGACCCCATGCCGATTATAAAAGAAATGACATGTCCTTTTTGTTTATTTTCAAATAGCTCGACATTATGAACGGACTATATTATTTCAGTTTTTTCTTTCTCTGGCAATTCAATCAGAGCAAGTTAAAATGTGCTCATTGCCAATTGAAGAACCCATACCACAGAGGAGACAGTCGTCTGAAACAATCTTGCTGATTGAATCATTCTTTAGCAATGGTGCATTTGATGTATGGAGTGTAGCGATGGGAGACATCAGTGCTTGGAGTTTGTTCAGGAGCATGGTTTGACTAATCATATTTTTGAATATCGACTTCTGACTAACACCAAATATGTCACCACTTATCAGCGATTAAAAATTCTGTGCACCGTCATTGGGGTCACTTTACCCCTAATTTATCCTTGGTTGAAGGATATTTTTATTGTGGTCATTCGCAAGAATATCAAGGAACTGCAAATAATGGATTAAATGCGTCGTGGGTTTTAATTCCTTTTGAATTTTTAAACTGTAGCCTGTATTCGGGGGGAGGGGGGGGCTGGGGGGGGGGGGGGGGGGTGGGGGGGTATCGGTAGAGTGTAAGGCAGCAGGTACACCAATTTCATGATTATTAACCCTTTGAATCCGAAAGCCCGCTTTCCGGTCCAGAATTGTTATACGGCCTGTAGAAGTAAAGTGTTTGTTGCTTAGTGAATGTGTATGGTGGCGAACGACCCGCGTTGTGTCCTTGGGCAAGGCACTTTATACTGGTTGCCTACATGGGGGCACGGTGACGCCGTGTACTAAGACGTATTGCACGTCGATGGTGCACATGTCTTCAACTGCTGTAACCCTGCCTGAGCGGAGCTTGAACAGAGTTAGAATGTTGAGGAGCTGACAGTTGGTCGTCGATGCTCGGTGGTTCTTTCCGGGTACTCCGGCTTCCTCCACCCGTAAAACTGTCACGGTCACGATTAGCCATTGTGCATAAGTATGTGACCTTAAACACCAATAAATAAATAAATAGTGTATGGTGGACCAATCAATATTTTCAACGTGCAGCCGCATGGCTGCGCGTTGTTTATATTAATTGGTCGACCCCAAATAACGGATATAGACTCTTCAAATTGATGCCGTACAACGGTCATGGAAGGAAGCATGTGTGTTTAAAAGGTTAATGTAATAAAAATTAAACCTCGGTTTGCTGTTTCATTGTGGTTTGCTTTTTAAATTTAACTGCACTGACTGCAGCAATTATTTTCAGGCAATGTATTTGATACCTCTTGCCCTAGAGTCATAAAACTCGTCAGGTGTATACATCATTCACAAAGGAAGATCAAGCACATAAATAAACCAGATCACTTTAACCCTTCTTCAGGATTAGTTAAACTTTCTGAAAAGTTCCGTTGCATATTGCATTTCCTTACCGCATTCAAGGGGTACGACGGTATCGAGTATTCCATGCTTACTATCACATTTAGTTTCATTTCGTATGTGCCATCCTTGATATTACTGGATGGCTGTATGCTACGCTAGGTGTTGTCGTGTTTGATATGCAACTGCAACAAATTTTGGTTCCCTAACTTTTCGTTAATTGGGACCAAACTGGTGCAGAAATGGAACCTGGTTGGTTAAATAATGGAGGCAGACTGATTCAATAATTGGAACCAGTTTGGTTCAATACGTTGAATAAAACTGGTTCTATAAATGGAACCAATTGGTTCAATCAATTGAACCAAATGGGTTCAAATAGTGGAACCAAACTAGTTCATAACGTGGAATCGATATTGAACCAGTTTGGTTAAAAAATGGAACCGCAAAGAACCAAACGCGTTCTAAAATATTGTCTCGTACATGTTTAAAGTCCAATGCTCCAGCCACTGAGTCACTGAGCTCCTCGTACATGGCATAACTTGCGTGCAGAGAGCGTTCTGTATAAGTATATCAAGACTAATTTGCGAGATGTTGAAAATAACCAAATAATGACCGCCACATAGTAGGCATTTCCCTACTTTGACACATGGGATTTTGAAATAGCTCGAAAATGAATATACCTATTTGTGTTTTCTTGGTAGTCCTGTAAACGTTATTTTTAGTCCCAAAATGAAATGCGCTGTAATCAGACGATCTTATCGAATTGATAATTTTCTAACTAATGAAATACTTCCTTTTGGAACAAATTTAGATATAACTGCGATGTCTCATTCAAAAACAAAACAAAACAGGTTTGCCTTATTAATTTGTGTGCAAAGACCAAACACTTAATACCGGACAGCCGCCGTGGACTGGTCGTAATCCACAAGTGGGCAGTGATATCCACGCATGCGTTTACCAGGTAATAAAAATCACCATCATCAAAATTTTAATTAAGCACCGGCCCGGCGCTTCATTGATTTAATTTTTTGATGATTATTCCTATAATTAGTGTTTGGAATCTAGTATTATTGCTTCCGCGGAACTATTGCCCACCTGCGGAAAGCGACCAGTCAACGGCCGTACAGTATTTACACAGAATTCTTTTAATTGGTCGAAAAGGGTGAAAAAATTCTGTAAACACTTGCTTTACAGTATGGACATTCTGTGCCAACAATACACTTCAAGATGGCATATGAAGGTGATGGAAGTATCATTAAGCTCCGTCCTTTGTGTTTTAATTTCAATTAATGTTCGTTTTATCGAAAACTTCATTAAAGCAAACTAGTTGTTCACTTTATTTTTTTGTTTTTGTCAGCTCAAATTTCGGGCAAATCTGATATTGACTCATATAATTATATCAGTATATTTTCAATGAATATACAGCCATACATTTGTTAAAAACATGAGGATACCAGGTCCGAAGTAGGAGCTCAGGATTTCTAGACACGAGGTAGGTTGAGGGTACAAATTATCTGACAGTATTCACAGTTCACTGACGATCGGTACGAACTTGAAACCCAACTCTGGCAAAATACTTCTTTAAAGAAATTATGAACGAAAACAGACTCGAAACGTTCCTGCATTATTATTATTTCAAAGAGTTATTTTCGTTTTGACATTCCTGCCATCGTATGAGGTAGCATTGAGTAAAATATAGTCTAAATATGAAAAAAGGGAAGATCTTCAAGCTGTTCCATTTCAGAATGGATCGAATTGAGTTTGGACCCCCTCTGCAATTTATATGCTAACTTGTATCGGCTCTGATTTTTTCTTCTCACAGACCAAAGTCGAGTAATATTTCAGTACATGTTAACTGTGGAAATAAAGTTCGGATTAACTCGTAAAATTGGATCCGGAAACTAATGCCAGGGTGGAAACACCTCTAAAATGGCAGCAAAGGTATAAACCATTGGCTAAACTTGACTGTATACTTGCGTTGCTATGGCATAAATGTATCTGCATGCTGAAACTGGCCTTATTTTATACCCTTTACCCAACACAACAGCCCAAACCGACCAGCGCTATTTGCAAAATTCACCATTCAATTTTTATTACTTTTTCATTTCCTGTCACAAAAACATAGCTTATGACCCCTCATTGGAGCGAGCTCAACGAGCTCGTTCCAATGAGGGGTCATATGCTATGTTTTTGACGCCAAAAATTAAAAAAAATTAGTGCTTCAAGAATTTTATGTCTGCTTTTCGTGTTAGGTAAAGGGTTAAACACCAACCAAGGGCGCCGGAAGTATCAGAGGGCAAGAGGCAGGGATGTAAAAAAGGGCGCTCTACTGATGGTATGAGGTTAGGTGGGAAGTTGACAACGTATCACAAATTGTGCTACTCAACAGTATTGGCATTATACAGATCGTCCCTTGAGGGGAACAAGGTGCCGTCTGCAATGCTTTAGCTTTGCAGATGGCACCTTGTTCCCCTCAAGGGACGATCTAAAGCTTTAGAAATCACCCGCTGATTGTATAGCGTCCTCGTTTGGTGATCATCTTCCAAACTCCGTCCTTATACCTAATACGCCCCCCATTGGCAATGACACACGTAAAATATGTTAGAAATGAAGAAACGAATGCTCGAAAATTTCTCAGTCACAGTTCTAGGAAAGTAAAGTCTTTTTCACTGGTGCACTACTCATGACGAAATGGGGCACACACTGCCCCTTAGCCCCTAGCCCTAGCTGCTTCCGTCACCCTTTACACCAACAAATAAATAAATAAATAAATAAATAAATAAATAAATAAATAGATCTGTAGAAAAGCTGTTCGATAGGAACTGTCGTGTTGTGAAATTTAGAAAATTTGAGGAAATGCGGCTAGAAAATGTAGACATTCACTTCTCCTTATTTCCTAACATGGGGCAGGCAGACGAGACTCACAAAATGTCTTGAATGACTGAAACCTTTCATGCTTTGTTTCAAAAAACATAGCTTGTGCACCTTCTTTGGGACGAGCTTGACGAGCTCGTTCGAATAACGGGTCGTGAGCTATGATTTGGAGGCAAACATAATAATTGAAAAAACACTAAAATTAAATGGCGATGTTGGGAAATAGCGCTGGTGGGTTGCGTTAGGTAAATGGTTAAGTAATTGCTTATGGGAAATTAATCGACTCGTAAATTTCGCATACAGCGATAAACTCGTACAATTTGATTCACTGCTGTTGTTGAAAAAATTGCAATGACCTTTGTTGATATTTAGGAATCAGATTTAGAAAGAAATGCGTATGTTTAATCCTGTGGGGATTTTAACTTTATAATTTAAATTAGTGAACCGTACATTTTCTGCCCTGCTGCTATAGGCCTACAGCACAATATTTAGTCCGTGATCATGGCTGACCGTGTACTAGAATAAAGAGACAAACACAGAAGACCTAGAAGGTAAGGCCAATTTTTTCTCAAGTTATGTACAAATGGACAATTGAGGGACAAAATAGTTGTTCGACCAAACATTTGCTTCCCATCGGCGAACAATGACAGGAGTGACCCGGCATCTATATCTTAAGCATACCGCAAAACTTACTTCGAAGATCTGTTTGGAAAAATACATGCTGAGAATACATTTGAAAATGCGACAAAATTACAAACACAAAGTGGACGTTCACGTTTCATGTTTTGTCATCTTGTTTCGTCGATGCGATGTTGAAAATCTACCCAAAGGCAAATATATCTGATGGAGCAAATCATTTTATTATTCACAACATTACGAGTATAATTTATAGGAGGGATGGGATTTTTTTATTATTTATATGGTGGGCGAATTTCTCGTTTCATGGTTACAAAGCGAATTTGATTAGTACATGCGTTTCCTTACAACAATCACAGCTTGAAAGTTGAAAAAAAACCGTGTGAGCAATATATTTTCATCTGTCACGTAAATGAGTTGTTTCGGTTGTCTTTCCCATGGTGTGTTACATGAGTGCGTAACCTTTTTCAGAATGTTTTTTTTAACGTTTTTCGAAACAGAATATTTGTCAATGAACCACCAGTCGACACAACGAAGAAGGAAGCTTCAATCCTCACACAGAGAAATTTTGGTTTCTCCAGGAACCAAAATTGGTTATTTAGTTTGTCCTGACAGGGCAACCAAATTTGATTACATGGAACCTAACATATACATGTTTTGGTTCTTCAATCTGCATGTCACGTTAACCCCTCGAACTCTGGGCGTGTAAGAAAGAGAATTATCTCAAATCACCAGGGGTGGGGATGGTTGGGGTGGGTTTTCAAAAAATTCCTCTACACAGGACCACGGTGGGTGGGTGGTCCTGCCACGAAAAAAAGTAACTTTTTTCTTCTCATCAGATTTATACTTTTTTTCTGCTTTAATCTATCTAGATACACTCTCTGATTTAATGGTGTTTAGGGTAGTTAGTACATATGTGGTATAGTACCATGACTGATAACCACCTGTTGTAACTCACATTTGGTGAGATGGTGACCATCAAACAGTTGGTGAACAACATCGTCCACCCTTAACCTGTTTCTTGATAAAGCCGTATAATATAAATGAGCACTGTAGTTTGGAACAATTACCGATTTAACACTTTACCCAACGAATCGGCCACAGCCGTCTGCATAATATGCAAATTCAGCAGCTGAAAAAATATTTTTTTTCAAAAAATTTCAACAAAACCATATCATGTGGCCCCTCTTTGGAACGAGCTTTTTGAGCTCGTTCCAATGAGGTGTCACATGATATGGTTGTGTTGAAATTTTTTGAAAAATTGAAAAAAAATTATATTTAAAATAATAATTTTTGATATCGTCTGCGTTGGGTAAGGGGTTAAACACAATGTAAGCTACCAATTTTGTTGTTGTTTCTTTGGAACTACCTCTTCAACAAAGACTACAACAGTCTGACAAAGAAATTGTAGTAACTTAACTTCATCATTCCTGCAAGAGTACTCACTCTCTCCATGATCCTAGAACTGCATAGCAGAAAAGTTTTCAAATAAATGTACCACACAAGTTTGACAGAAAAAAAACTTAAAGAGTAGAAAGTTAAACTAAACATTAAATCAAATGATATGCATCAAGGTGTATTGTAAAATGAATGGGTACAGCTGGGTTGTGTGTAGTAAGATAGTAAGTAGATAAAAATCGGGAAGAAAAATTAAAATTAGAATAGGAAAGTCTAACTGAGGCTGACTGAGGAAGTAATTAGATGAATAGATGCGTGAAGTAAATGAGATAAACAAAAAAAAATTCACAACATTTTTTATACAAAAATATGTTTCTCTACAGATGAGAGCTACACGTAAAAATGGCGCCAGAATGTGGGACAACCATATTAGGCCTAGCATGGTTCATACATGTATAATCGCATCCCCACCTCCCCGATTAATCCCATCTATTCTAGTCTACCCTGGACTCTTAGATTTTGAAGTGATACACCTGGAAGTCGCGCTCATGGCAGCCCATTTTCTTTTAGATGTGCTTTAAATTATCTCTCGATCATGGCCGAACGCAGCACTGCCCTGTGTAACAGCAGATTAAAACCTACACTGAACTACATCAGAGTTTTCCCCGACACTCCGACCACGTTGTGTAAGTACAAAAAGATCCCCGTCCACTACACAATATAAAGGTACTGACATCGGTAACTTTATGATGCTTCACTACAAATTTAAGCAGTCTCCCAGCCGCCCACCAAGGCTGAAAATAAGCAGTCTGTCATCTGCAAAACGAGGTCCCCAGAGGGTGAATTTGGTGATGCTACCCTGCACAGCAGGGTAGCATCATTAAATGTACCCTCTGTGAACCTCAGTCTGAATCAAGGTCTCAAGCCAAAACGGAAAGATTTACCTAGAGGATAATTTGCCCACCGTATGGGATAGCATCAGCAAATTCACCCTCTGGGGATCCCATTTTGCAAATGACAGGTTGCTTATATTCAGGCTTGCTGCCCACAGAGTTGTGCCATACCGGCAGCCCATGATTCACGATGCATTTGATATTTGGTTAGGGTTCAAGTCAGGGTATATGATCAAGTTTGTCAATTCCTCCACAAAATCATTGTGCTGGCTGCGCTGAAGGGTTAGAAAGATAGCATCAATACAGTGTTCATGTATGCCATATAGTCTATTGCCTTTTTCTACCCCATCAACCCATCTGAAATCATCTCCAAGATCCCCTAGAATCTAAGTTCGATTCTAATGGTCACTCCAAGTGTTCTAAAAATAACTTAATATTGGCTAAGTTTTGTTGTATATTGCATGAGTGGCCAAAACACATTTTTGTGGGGAGCTACATCCTACACATCTACTCAAGTTAGTGAATATGACTGAGCTTGTCAGCTCAATAACCCATGTTAAAACACTATAAGATATAATTTGGAACAATTAGGTACCATTAAATTATTCCAGACATGAAGTATTTATCTTATTTATCTGTCTCTGGCTTTGCTCAAAATCTACTTTATTTTTTAAAAAATTTTTTGTGAAATATCTTCCTTTTGTGTTGTTAGAAAAAGTGGAATAGCAGAAACGGATCGGTAATATGACTAAAAGTAGGGTCATGGACTGGGTTGAAGGGGGTGGGTCCTCCATATGAAAAAGGAAAAAAGGGAAAAAAAAAAACAAAAAAAAAACGAGGTGGTGGGTGGTCTCACGGCGGATAAAAGTTTTTTCAGCCCGGTGTAGAGGAATTTTTTTCAGCCCCCCCCCCCCCCTGCAATCACTCTGTTTTTCTCATAATTTAACTAACTATTTCTTGTTTGACATAGCTCACCGAGCTCTGTCAAATATTTATTTACTTATCTATGGGTGTTTAAGTTCACATATTTCTGCATAATGGCTAATCATGACCACGACAGTTTTACGGGTGGAGGAAGCCGGTGTACTCGGAGAGATCCACCCAGCAACCACGAGCAACTGTCAGCTCCCCAACATACTAACTCCACACAAGCAGGGTTAGTATTGATTGAAGACAAGTGCACCATCGACGTGCAGTATGTGCCTTAGTACATACCCTGCCCCCACGTGGGCAGTAGAGTGCAGTGTCTTAATGCAAGTGGGATTCGAACCGAGGACCTCTCGGCTTGCAGCCTGCACCTCTACCCACTGAGCCACCGCCTACCCCCCTCCCCTCTGTCAAATAAGATATATTTGGTTATATATCAACCTGCATTATGGGAAATATTTACTGCTGAAAACGTTGCTATTTTGACTTCAGCGTGTACAGTGTTAACTGGACTGTGATGGCCTCTGGAAATTGTATAAATTGTAAAATATAAAGCTGCGCCAAGTTGGAGCTTTAAATGGCGTCGAAGCAACGACAGAAACACGTTTACAATTGTACCATCACGCATGAGTTAACCCTTCAGCCGACACATACGATACCAACATTTATTGTATTAATTATTGCTATTAAATAAATTTCTGCATTGAGGAAAGATTTTTTCTTCAAAATGGCGTCCAAGATGGCTGTCAATTCAACTAATTTCGCAGTGAGTCATTCCGATTCCCTAATTAGCCACTGAACAACAGAATATCCACCCCGGTGTATTTAATTCGTGTTTCTGGGTCCCCAATAATCCATTTGATACCAAAATGGCCACCTGCATCTAAGGTGGCCACCAAAACGATTTATTTATTTATTTATTGGTGTTTAAGGTCACATACTTATGCACAATGGCTAATCGTGACCGTGACAGTTTTACGGGTGGAGGAAGCCGGAGTACCCGGAGAGAACCACCGAGCAACGACGAGCAGCTGTCAGCTCTCCAACATCGTAACTCTGAACTCTGCACCGCAGCACAGGCAGGGTTAGATTGGTTGAAGACATGCGCACCATCGACGTGCAGTACGCCTCAGTACACAGCGTCATCGTGCCCCCATGTAGGCAATCGGGGTGAAGTGTCTTGCCCAAGGACACAACGCGGTTGCCGCAGGTGGGATTCGAACCGAGGACCTCTCGGCTTGCAGCCTGCACCTCTACCAACTGAGCCACCGCGCATCAAAACGATGACCGTCATGACAGGAAAGGTTCCTAAGTACCAACCCCAGTTTTTTCGGTTGGAGTTCAACAGCCCCGAGATGTTTCCAGACGACAACCCTGAGGTGAACACCAGGGCTGTGCAATAATGCCGATGGCTTGGTCGGCGGAAGCATTTGTGGTTCTATTCCTGTCTTGTATACGGTGAAACCATTTCCATAACCTTTGCATAGCTCAAGTTGGTCAGAGCATGAACGGGTTCCCCCGAACTAAGTCGGACTGAATTGTTTTTACAGGTGCAAGAAGCCGGAGTACCCGGAATGAACTGCCGAGTAACTGTCGGACTTTAATACTTACTAACCGGCACAAATAGCGTTAGCAAGCCAAGTGCTCCATCGACGTGCAGTGCGCCTTAGCACATAGCGCCACCGTGCCCCCACGTGGGAAATCGGGATTAAATGTCTTTTCTGGAAGACACAACGCAGATGGCGCGGCAGGGGGTCGAACCGTCGACCTTTCGATCCATTGCTCTACTCGAAGAGCCACCGCGCTCATGGCCCGTCGCTAACAATTATGATAACGACGGGTTTCGAGAAAAAACAAATCACTCTATCTGTGAACAATAGCATTTCAGATTCAAGTTTGTTCAATTTGAGTGCCTGGGTTAATACTTGAGATTTTGGGCTCCATATGGGAACCTGACATTTAATTTATTACAATATGAGGGAATTTCTTCAAAAATCTTCTTCAGATCAACTAGTCAGAATGCTTTCATATTTAGTATACAACTTCTCTGGGGGGGGGGGGGGGGGAGGGCAGATTCAAGTTTGTTCAAATCGCGTAGGTTAATATTTGGGCTCGCTATGGTTGCCCAAATTTTAACTTAATGCAATATATAGATATTTCTTTAAAAAAATTCCTTCTTCAGATCCAACAGTCAGAATGCTTTCATATTTGGTACACAACATTTCTAGGGAGGTCAGATTCAACTTTGTTCAAATCGAGTTCCTGGGTTAATATATATACATATATATCATGGCCATATAGCTGAAGAATTAGGAATTTTGTATTCAGTACCCTCTAGAGGTATGTCACTAAAATTAATCCACATAGGTTGTATCAAGGGGCTTCATAGGGGAGCTCTATATTTTACATTATGATCAACGGAAGAAAAGGCATGATGCTCAGATTATTTTTATCATTCCTGAGGGGCTCAATCATTGACAATGTATCATATTGCGATGGTTTGTTTAATGTAGACTCATTCTTGGACTCTGTGTATATTGTGTTCTGTTCAAGATGAGCAGTAGTATGTCTCGGGCTTTTGAGCCATCATTGGCAGGACCTCAGTGCAGGACCTCCGAAGTGACGTCATGTCACGTGACCCAGTGGCGCCATGTTGTGTTGTCATGGTAACCCGCGTGAGCGGCCATGTTGTGACGTCATCCCCATAATGATACGTAGTGTTAGTGCGCGTGCGCAGCGCGTGTTGTTAGGGTGATGTTTCCTTCGTCCATTTTGTATACTGGAGGCCGCCATCTTGGTTTCTATGGTAGCACGTGGTTGCTATGTTCGATTGAATAGGAGTAAATCTAATTACCACAAACAATCCTATAATCCCTCCCAATCACCGAAATTGACTTTTTTTACTACGGATTCTTCAAGAAGCCTATTTAGGACCGCCATACCGTAGATTTTAATGGTAGCACGTAGTGTTATAGTACTGAGGGGACCCTGGGGGTAAGTTCCTTTGAACTAGAGTATAATGAATTACCCAAATAGACCCGACAACCCTTACAAATCATCAAAATCTACACTAAACCGCCAAAACGGACTTGTGAAGTCCCATTTTAGGCATATAAAAATAACACGTAACGCTATAGGACCGAGATATCTCCTGGGGGTATGTTCTATGTAATAGGGGTACTGGACCTGATTTTCCGAGAATCACATTTTTAATGCCTATTGCATATGCTACTCTGACACTAACAGTCTATCCAGTCCAAACTACCTCAGGTTCTCTCGTCCCAGTCTTATAATCACCAGTGCTTGTTCTCCCGTAATCTGTATGCAGAGTTATCTCCCTTCTGTATAACAAAAGCCAATATCATTCCCAAAGCCAAAAAGCTAGCGAGCAGTTACTGAAAAGCCATTGCTCGAACGACTCGAAGCCCATCGAGCAAATAAGCTTTAGAGCAATTGCTCGGTCGAGTGACTCCACATATTGCTCAAACGACTCGAATCCCATCGAGCAAATGAGCTATCGAGCAATTGATCGTTCGAGTGACTCGCACATACGACTCTTAGCCTCATTTCAGAAAAAGGGGTGCCGAAGGCCATATGTTTTTGAAAAAGGGATTCCACAAATAGGATTCCACAAAAGGGATTCCTTAAGTGGGATTCCGTCTTACCTCGAGTGACTCGCACATACTGCTCGAATGACTCGAATCCCATCGAGCAAATGAGCTATCGAGCAGTTGCTCGTTCGAGTGACTCGCACATACGGCTCCTAGCCTCATTTCAGAAAAAGGGGTGCTGAAGGCCATATGTTTTTGAAAATGGAATTCAACAAATGGGATTCCACAAAAGGGATTTCATAAGCGGGATTCCGGAATGAGGCTAAGAGGTATAGTAAATGAGGCCTCATTGGGGGATTTTTTTTCATGGCCCTCATGCCCTCAAAAGAAATGAGGCTAAGAGGGATAGTAAATTAGACCTCACCGAGGGATTTCTCATGGCCCTGATGGCCTCATATGACAAAAAAGTGATTCTCCAGAAAGTATCCTCGATAGGTATCCTCAAATAATACAATACCAGGCCATAGGTATCCTCAAATACTGAAATGAGGCTAACAGGGATAGTAAATGAGGCCTCACTGAGGGATTTTCTCATGGCCCTCATGCCCTCAAAAAAAATGAGGCTAAGAGAGATAGTAGAATAGACCTCATTGGGGGATTTCTCATGGCCCTCATGGCCTCATACGACAGAAAAGGGATTCTCCAAAAGGTATCCTCGATAGGTATCCTCAAATAATTCAATACCAGGCCATAGGTATCCTCAGATACCGAAATGAGGTTAAGAGGGAAGTAAATGAGGCCTCACTGAGGGATTTTCCCTTGGCTCTCATGGCCTCAATCGAAATGAGGCTAAGAGGGATAGTAAATTAGGCCACATTGGGGGATATTCTCATAGCCCTCATGGCCTCATACGACAAAAAAGAGATTCCTTAACCAGAGACGTTTCACAAAACGGGATTCCATGGGACGTGGTCATTGGATACAGATGTGATGAGAATCGGATAGGACTTAGTTGTAATAAGGGGATATAACTCTGCATAGATATTATGGGGGATGAAGCAATCTGATTGGTTAGTTAGAGCCAGTAAAGTGAACTGATTGGGTGATCTAGATAAATTAAACAACAAGAGTACTCGGAATAGGGTCAGACCTAACAAGAACAGACCAGAAAAGCGAAATATATTAATAATAAGCAAAGCTGTTCCAGCTGATAGGCTCTTCTGCTCTACTGGAATGCACTCCAGGACAAAGAAACATGGCCAGGTAGACGAAAACTATTGCATAGATAGAGAATTCTGAAAGAATTCGAAATAGTCCAACTTGTCGGGTTGTTTATGGTAATTAGGTTACGTTGCCCATTTACACTATGTTTGGCCTTTGTTTTTGGGGTTCATAACTCAAGAAATAGACAGAAATAAACGATCATTCCTTATAATTAAACTTGAGGGGCAATAAATTTAAACACTCTCTACTTTGCGGAGTTAAATAAAAACCAGGTCGCACCATGCTTCCTGGTGATAACTGAATAATAAAGGCATAGTTTTCTAAAATTCTGTTTGAAATAATGATACATTTCACTGAAACATGTTCTTGTGTCATTAAAAAATTTATTGACCAGTGAATTGCGTACGTTAAGAGGAACGTCATATGCCACGTCCACACAAAACTTCAATCTTCGTTCCCACTTGACGGGAGAGTGCTGTCATTCAAAGCACTGAGTTGAATTTAATTTTCATTTTGACCATTTCCAGAGAAACTGAAAACATTTCGAAATTGGGAAGTTTTGTTCGTGTAAGTTTATGACCGGCTATTGTTTACTTTTGATTTGGGTAAGACGATGAACCTATTGCGTATAAACAAATTGAACATGGAATAAAAAAAGTATGGTAAGGAATTCATTGTTTATTAAATTTTATTATGAAAGTCTTTTTAATATGGTGAGATAAATATGAATTACTTTTCATGTTGAGACAATATGAGCGTGCAGGGGTTCTTTTCCATTTACACCGTGCAACTTAATTTTTAAGAAAGACATCGGTAGCGCTGTTTAGAGCGAGCCTAAATGCGTTTTTGTTCGGTTCATTGTGCTATGAAAAAGGAAAAAAAAATACTTCAGCCAATCATTTTGACTGAAAATGCATGAACAGAAAAAAAGGTTTAATTATACCTCCGTAAAAAATCCCCAAAATGGATTTCAGCGGATGTTGGATATGTTATTGAGTGGACTCTCCTCTTTCCAGCGGCATCAAATTTAGCTTGATATCAATTTGTTCCGGTAGGTCCATAAAAACGATCAGCGATATTTACAAAACCCGCCAGTCAAATTTTATTATGTTACCATTTTTTCGTCCCAAAACATAGCTTATAGCACCTCACTGGAAAGATCTCGTTTCAGTGAGATCATAAAAGGTTTTTGTGGGTGGGGCAAAAATGAAAGCTTTCAGATATTGAAGTTCTCGAATAACTAAGTCCCATATACGTAGCTCATCGGAAAGTGCTCCACGTGATTTTCCAGTGAGGGATCATAAGCTTTGTTTTTGAAACATAAATTGAAAAAATAATAAAATTTGAAGGACGATTTTTATGAATAGCGCTGGCCTGTTTTGAAAGTTACGTCAGGTAAATTGTTAAATTTGTTGTCTGATGTATGAATCAAGAACAGTAAAACAACTTAAATCAACATGGCTAAGCATTTTCGTCATTGGAATGGATAGCTCCCCTTAATTTCCTAAAACTGTTAAATTCAACACTTATGTTTACAATGGCATGGCGAGGGGTCAAACCCACGCCGAGAGAGTTTCCTTCGGCACCAACCGCCTGGCGAAACCATACTGAACCACGCATACCACTCGGCCACAGATAGACCCAAAAGGGACTGCTAGTTACCCAAGTTTTTACGAGGCCAGTACTGAACACACGGAATATTCAGTTATTTAATTGTTCATCAGATACTTGCATCGAGGTACTTAATTCACCTGCATCTCAGAAGAAATCAGCGACACTTGTCTTTTTCAAATTCCGGTTGGTGCCGAATGAAACTCTCTCGGCGTGGATTCCATCCCCGCCATGCCATTGTAAACGAAACCAGCGTCCTTTCTAAATACTATGGCACACGGGAAATTTAAGAGTCGCTGATTTCTTCAGAGGTGAAGTTTGTAGAATTAAGTACTCAGATGCAGTTACCTGATGAATAATTAACACTTATGGTTTGAAATTTACAAAAATTTAAATTTCGAAATGTTAAGGCCTTTGTATCATCGATGTGCGCATCATTTCACAAACTACAGACATTTTCCTGTAGAGTTGTATAAAAATACAGAAAAATTTACAAATTTTTCCGCAGTCAATTTGAACGTTTGAGATCTCTGTTGAAACCCATTTAAAAACTAGAAAACGGCGAAATCACCATCTTTTAATATTCTGTAACTTTTTTTCTGCCCATTACATCAACAGTGTACGCATCGTGACATATCATTAAGACATTGCTCTTTTCATTAACCCTTTGAAGCCGAGCGGCCCTTTTTCGTCCAGGAACATAATACGTCATAATTTCATTAAATAGCGTGTGGGCTAAGTGCATGTGTGTGGAAGACCAATCAATATTTTCAACGTGCAGCTTCAAGGCCGAGGTACTGGAACGTCCACAACCAAAGGCAGTGCATGCTTAATAAAAGTAGCAAAACGCACCGGACCTTCCATGGGTAGGAACGACTGAGAAAAAAAAAAGATTCACAGAGATGTCTCTTCCTTGACTCACTGTCTTAACCCTTTACCCAACGCAGACGATATCAAAATTTATTATTTTAAATATCATTTTTTGAAATTTTTCAAAAGATTTCAACAAAACCATATCATGTGACCCCTCGTTGGAACGCGCTCGTTCCAGCGAGGGGTCACATGATATGATTTGTTGAAATTGTTTGAAAAATAAAAATTTTTCAACTGCTGAATTTGCATATTACGTGGGCGGAAGCGGCCGATTCGTTGGGTAAAGGGTTAAAGAATCGATCTCCGAAAAGCAGACTCCAATGCTACATCGCCATTTCATAAGTATTCTCGCATACCAAGATGAGTCAAAGATTCGTATGTGGAGTCACTATGCCGAGTATTTACTCGATAGCTCATTTACTGGATAAAGTTCGAGTCGCTCAAGCAAAGATTGTTCCAGACACTGTACGATAGCGCATTTCCTCGGTAAGATTCGAGTCGCCCGAGCAATGCCTGTTCCAGGTACTGCTCGATCTAAATTCGAGTCATCCGAACATTGCCTATTCCACTCACTGCTAGATAGCTCATTTGCTCGACAAGATCTGAAAGTCAATGGCTCGATTGATTATTGGACCTATTCGTCTTACACACGAAGGTTATGGCCTAGGAGCTGGGAGCCATAAAGGATATGGAGTGGATCTAAGATGTCCTGATAAAAAAAACCGTATTCACTGCAGTAGTGATGGATGTCGCCATATTAAGTGAAGGTCCCAGCAGGCGTAGTGGTAGGACAGTTTAGTATTAGAAGCCAGGAGGATACTGCTTACAGTTTGCCTTTCACAGAATTTCTTCTAGGATACGTTTGTGTCGATAGAATCACTTTTTATCGAGATGAGGCGAAAGAGCCTTACGGGGAATGAATATTTCGAGCAATTGCTCGATAGCTTATTTACCAGACGAGATTCGAGTCGTCCGCGCAAGGCTTGTCCCATTTACTTGTACCAAACAATTGTGTTACAGTGGATAGGGCTTTGGTGAATCGCGAAGTCTGATTGGTCTGGGGCAGAGATAGTTAGAACTAATGCTAGGGTGAGAATAGTAACAATGGGACAGGGGTAGGTAGAAAACGAGGATTTTGAAATACCCGTGCAATTAAAGGGACTCCATCGAATCGAACTCATATATATAGGCTTATGAGAGAATACGGACCGAATAGTCAAGTCAATTTGTGCAAAAACTGGCCGTCTTCGGTAGGTATTGGGTAATTAGATATACACCTACCGAATCGAACACGCCATATTGCTATTGTAAGACTTTCAGTAAAATAGCAACCACGTTCCACCACAGAAACAAAGATGACGGCTCCACAAAACAAAATGGACGGCAGAAACACGTGTCATCCTAACAACACGCCCTGCGCATGCGCATTGACACCTTGTATGACTATGGTAAAGACGTCACAACATGGTCACTCAAACAGGCTACCATGACAACTCAACATGGCATCACTGGTTCTTGTGGATATGCCGCCCCGTCTTAGGTCCACCACCACGATGGGACGATCTCCACATCCGCAATGGACTACTAGTATTGGAGTCCTTCAGATTGAAAGTAACAGATTCGACCCTGACCCGCATTATCTATGTTGTGTTATTGGGCAAGACACTAAAGCGCAGATTGCTGGGGCGTACTGCAGTCGATGGCACAAATTAACTCCGCTTTTGACAGGTTAGTAAGTGGGGGAGTCCGACAGTTACGCATACTGTTCAGTGGTTCTTTTCGGGTATTCTGGCTTCCTCCTCCCGTAAAACTGTTAAATGTGGAGCCATAAATGTGCATTTTTCTCAACTTGAAGTGCTCTATTCGAGACAAATTAAACGAGGAATCTAGGGTCACATCTAATAAAAGTGTCTGTGCACCCCCTTCCTGCAAATTCCCAATAACATTGGAATGGTAAGCTGGTAAAGATAAGGTTATTTGCATCCCTGAGTTCAATTTAGAGCAAGATGAATACACTCACCAGGAAGACTATTGCCACTGGCTATAATTGTTTTCAAACTACTTTATATGTATAATAATGTGATATCATCTAGATACTAGGACAATTGAAGCATAAAAGCTAGATTTCTTGTGATGTGTATTTCCCTTGGAAAGAGTATTTGAGAATATTTAATCCTACCAATCTTATAAAATTAAGTTCGGTTAACCATTTACCTCAAAAGAGGTCAACACTTGCGAACATTTTTTTACAAGAACTATTTTTTTAAAAATGTTTTGCCTCAAATAGTTAACAAAGACAGTTGCCGTGGCTTCAACAATGAAATCAGGTGTATCACAGTAATGTTGTATCCGTCCTTTCATTTGCTAGATTGAATTTGCTTGTGGGAACTTTGATTGTGCTTTTTGTAATTTTTTGTCAGAATTTGACACTCATTGTTCGGGTGGAGTCTTCCCTTCTCGGGTGTTTCCATTGAAATCCAGTCTCCATTAACTGCAAATACCTAGTGTTAATATACTTTGTGGGAGAGCGGTGACTGGACCTCTGATGGAAAGGTCGTATTTATTTATAGGGTTTAACCGTTTTCCCAACGGAACGCCCAAAGACGGCCAGCGCTGTTCTCAAAACTCGCCAATTAATTTTCATTATTTTTTTTTTTTTTGTCTCAAAAACATAGGTTATGACCCCTCGTTGGAACGAGCTCGTTCCAACGAGAGGTCATAACCTATGTTTTTGAGACAAAAAATGAAAAAAAATAGTTATTCAAGAATTTTGTTTGCAATTGTCGTCTGCTTTTCATGTTAGGTAAAGGGTTAACGACAGCCAGGGACAGTTTTACGGATGGCGGAAGCCGGAGAGGACCACCAAGTAGCAGCGAGAAACTGTCAGACTCCCCAACGTATAACTCCTCACAAGCATGGCTAGCATTCCTTGAAGGCAAGTGAATCATCGCCTTGCAGTACGCCTCAGTACACATCGCCACCGTACTTCCACATGGGTAATAGGGATTAAGTGCTTTTCTCGGGGACACAACGCAGTTACCACTGACCAGGATGGAACCATGACCTTTCGGTTTGAGGTAAACGCTCTAGCCCACTAAGCCACCCGCTCCATAAAAGGTCATACAGGTTTGATCCTGAACTTCGTCATCTGCGCTGTCCTTTTGCACGACACTTAAGCCAAGCTGACCAAGTGGGAGCACGGTGAAACCGCATGGTGCTAATGGCTTCAACCGTTGCCAACCCTGCTTGTGTGAGATTATTACGTTGGAGAGTCTGCGAGAGCTACTCTCCACTGCTCGATATTTCCCACTGGGGACTCCAGCTTCCACCAGTCAAACTCTCCAACACGATTTCACCCTGAATGTTGAAAGTGTCGTTAAACCCCCAATAAATAAATACACTTTCTTATTTAGTGCAATTTCTAGGCATTCCTGTACCAGCTTTACTCCCCAGATCAACAATTAATTATGATTGTTATGCTTTGTTAACAGAATAAACTCGATATGAATGCAATGCAATGAAAATAACTTCATCTCATGAAAGCCAACAACATTTTCGAACTTCTCATCATACAATACAATTACAGCAGTGGCGGCGCCACAGGGGGGGTGGGGGGCTCGGAGGGGGGGCGCCCCACTTCTCCCTCGTCCTGCCCCAAAATCAGAACTTCAAATTACTATCTGACCGTGGTTTTCCCCCACTCAATATCACACCCGCAAACTGCACACAACAATACACATCATGTCAGGTATTGTAGAAAGGATCAGATATCGCTCCCAGAGTGTCCAAATGTGAATTTTTTTCTGACCAGACCCCCCGCCCACACACACAAACGGGAGGGGAACCCTCCTCCCTAGTTAGCGATCTGAACGTACTACCCCCTTACAGGGGGGGGGGGGGGGATAGCCATTACGTTCAGATAGTTGAACTACCTCCTCCCCTATCCTCCTCTAGCTGAGGCCTGCGGCGTTCGGGAGATGTCTTCGGCATCTCGACCTTGCCCCACCCCTATCTTACTTACCCCCCCCCCCCAAATTGAAATCCCGGCGCCGCCACTGCAACAGTCTTAACATTATCGAATGCGAAGAAAAACAGACAAAACAGAAAAAAACGTGACTTGTAGAAGGCCATTAAATTCTATCCAACTTGCAGCGGCAACCGATGCCCCAAAATAACAGGAATGTTCTCCAAAAATAGCGGGCAGAAGAGATGGTTTGGTTGTTTTTTATGCTTCTTTGTCCGATTTCCTTACAAATGATTAACCCTTTGAGGTCTAACTATTTTTTTATTTTTTTTGGCTACACTACACATTAACAGTCTACATCATACTGATTTGCAATAATTTCTAGCAGGTATTGGTTTCCTATATAAGCAGCCATGACATGTACACAGACAACTGCCAAGGTACTAATAATATAACTTTGGGTTTACCCCAAGATAGCATGTTATGGTACTCGTTCTGTTACAGTAAAAAGTGATCACAGTTGGAATTAGCCCCCAAAGGGTTATGAGATATTCCAAAGCTCCACTAAAGCCCAGAGAAACTAAAATGACATTTAATGCAGTACTGATTAGCCTACGGAAATTTAATGGGGTTGTACACCAACTGACTTGACAAGTCTGTGATGTCCTCATATGAAGGATTACATGAGGTAAGCTGGTTCGGGAGAGAGAATTCGTGCCGAGGGTTAATTCTGTGACGGGCCCCTTTCGAAAGTGTCGGGAACAGATGCAGATGCTGAAGGTATCCGCCGCAAGTGCGAAGGCACGAGTGATGATCGGAGCGCTTGTGGGGAGGCGGTTCTCTCCCCAAGAACATTTTGAAATCAGTTATTAAATTGAAACTTCTGGCGGCTTTTGGGATGAAAAATCAGGACATTTTTAGCAGCATGTTTCAAATTTTCAAGTTCATAAGTGAGTATCTGGTGACCTAGTGTTATAGCTTTTGACTGCACAATGCTTGAAGTGATATCTTTATTACGTCTAGTTGATTTAATAAAGTTATCACTTCAATAATCCTGCAGTCCAAAATTGCCACCGTTGGTCAAGTGCAAGGCTCCATTCGCGATACAGCCCCCTTCTTAGCATTTAGTTCTTCGTAACTATAGAACTAGTGGTTCTTAGTTGAACTGCGTTAATAATATGACCCACTAGTTATGTTGTGTAGAAATAGATGTTGATAAGGCTAAATGGTACTAAGGGTACTCAGCGGAAAATTGTCTTTTTTCGATATTCGGAGCATATTCGAAGAAGGGTAATCAGGGGATAGTTCGGAGAAATGGTTCAAAGTTGGACTCCAAATGTTACATTTTCATTGAATTACTACCCTAAGTCATTTCGAGCAGGGAATGAAGCACGCATCTTGGACTCCTGAGCCAAGCCCGGGTCCTCGAAAGTTCCGGGCCCCAGGGCCCCCACCCTCGCCCTGGCCCTAGCAGTAAGAACAACTTTTGAAAGCAAAGCGATAACATTTTACTGGTCTCCCACGTGGGAACACGCCTGTGCATTGGTTAGCAATTAAACTTTAGATCCACAGGCTCTGGTTTTGATCCTGGTCGAAATCATCTGCGTTGTTTTCTTGCAAGGGTAAGACTCTTAAATCCGAATTACTCACGCGGTAGCACTGTGGCGCTGTTTAGTAAAACATAGAGCACGATAAACGTATCTCCAACTAATCGTTCCCTGAGTTCCAATGTGTTCTATGTGCCTACTGGCACATAGAAAACATTGGAACTCAAGGGACGTAATGTTAACTTAACCTTTACGGAATCATGAGTAATGAAAAGGCCAAGTTGTGCGAGGCTCAAAATTTACTACAGGACCCTATGGGAGAAATATTTAATGTTGGTATTTATAAAAAAAAACAATGATTATTTTTGGAATAGCCGAAAATCAATTCCTGAAATTCGTGACCAGTGCTTTCTAATGATGTATGATTTAAATCGCGAGTGTGAGATCTAGGAACTTCCATTTTGATTTGATGTTTAGCGCTATTTTTCCTTTTCTTCCTGCACAACTCCATGTAAAATGTTTAAAAAAGGCTTATCAAGACTTCTTCAAAAAGAAAAATACAAAATAAGTGTTTATCTTCCTATTTCGATCGGTGGCTCTCTCCGGGTACTCCGGCTTTCTACACCTGTGAAACTGCCGACGAAGATATGACCCTAGCTGCGGAAAGTTTCATTAACCCCAATAAACAAAACAACAAACAAACTGGTATCCAAGTCGCGGCTTTGCCACAGCGCCGACAGAAAGAAGACACCCCATAGTGCTATAGAATCAGTCATATTCACTTCAACTGTAGTAAAGAGTTAATCGCAATTGGAACACCGGTGAAGTGAAATTTCAACTCAAACAATTATTCATATCCTGGAAAAAATATATGAAACAAATGTTTCAGCCAGTGAACCTACGGTTTAAACAAACAAGCTTTTTTTTTTGGGGGGGGGGGGGGGGGGGGCACTAAAATAAAATCAATACAGTAGAGCCCTGTTAATTGAATAGCCACTTTGCCGAAGAAAACTATTCAGTTAACAGGAGTAGTCAATTAACAGGGATTCGATCACTTTCCTGTATTTTAGATGTAAACTGACAATGTTCTCTGCTATATCTTGTTTGACAGAGCTCATGAAGCTCTGTCAAACAAGACGCAATGGATTAAACACCAGTATTGTATGCACTGAGTCAAAAGAGGTACATGAAGGAGAATTCAGTGATTGTCAGGGTAATTTCTCAATATATTACAAGATGTTTTATTCATTTAACAGTAGATTACTCTATAACTTCTCTGCAATAACTGGTAACAGGTCAAAGTTGCACTGAAGGTATGGTAAATGGTTTTGTGTTAGAAAATTATATTTAATTAACAGTGTTAATCAATTAATGAATATCTAATAAAAAATATCCCTTTAACCGCCGTATATAGTTAAGAAGAATTGGGCCATTTTCGTGTCTTGTAGTGACAAACGAAGGTATGTATTCCATAATATCTTGTTTGGCTGAGCTCATTGAGCTCTGTCAAACAAGATATAATAGATTAAATGTCATTATTGGATGTTTTTGGTCAAACATGTCGATAAATGTGTGAAATTCAGTGGCTATCAAAATCATTCTACATCTGATTAAACGACATGTTATTCGGTCAACTTTACCCAACGAATCGCCCGAATCCGCGCGCGTAATAAGCAAATTCAGCACTTGAAAAAATATTATTTTTCAAAAACGTTCAACAAAACCATATCATGTGACCCCTCGTTGGAACGAGCTCATCGAGCTCGTTCCAACGAGAGGCCACATGATATGGTTTTGGTGAAACTTTTTGAAAAAGTTTAAAAAAATGATTTTTAAAATAATAAATTTTGATATCGTCTGCGTTGGGTAAAGGGTTAACAGGGGTTTGTTTACTCTATAACCATATGCAAACAACAGATTAAATTTGTTTTAAAGGTGTGGTAAATGGTTTAGTGTTTCGAAGTCATATGCAATTAACAGAGATATTAAAAAAGAAAAGTTTGAAAGATATCACTCTTGACGTCTGCCAAGTGTTAACCAAACTTTTGACAGTTTTACGTTCATACTTCATACATTCTCGTCTTTATTTTCCTTTCGGTTCAAGCACTACGCTTCCTGTCACAGCCGATCATACGCCGAAGAGAATACAGAATAAGACTTTTGAAAATATATAATCTGAAAATCACGATTATGTCATGATAGTGGTTTAATTACGGACGTCGTTCAACTGTCTGAACGGAGTGGTTGCCTGAGTCACCTTCAAGCAGCTAAACTAATTACGGTGGATTTGGTTCTCGGCAGTTTGCAAGCAGCAAATGAGAATCGACACGCAGAAGGAAGGTATGCTCTGGTCTAATCCTCTCTAAGAGGCTTGGTTGTGACATGCGTCCGCAAACGATTATTGATCACGATGTCCGTCGGTTGCCGGCATGGGTCACGTGAAATGTCTTGCAATTCGAACTTGATCGAGAAAAAACACATTTTGTTACGTACGTCATCATTCTGCTGGACAGGTTCTGTGTGAACCTGCGATCATAACTATAAAAAATGTTATTGTATTTTCTATAATTGTTTTTTTTTTCTACCTTGAATATAAATTTCAGAAGGGGTGGGGCACCTTGTAAGCTTGTGGTGAAAGGCGGAAGAAACAGAACGTTTGTCAAACCTAAAGTCTTTGGAAAGTTTGCGGGTGCAAAAGCAAAAGAGATAATTTATTTGTTTAACATTATTTTCTCCACGTATCATTTGTTTACTCACAGCAACCTTTAACGGCGTTATATCCTGTTCATTGTAAACAATTGTACTAAAAACCATTTTCCATTACTTGTCCGTAAATTGCACTCTACTGATTGTTACTGCTTACAATTTCATCATAAGAAAACCAACAGAGGAGTGCCCACATACAGTTGAGTACTTGTTTTTAAAGAACGGACACATTTAACCCTTTTAATTCCTGTTTTTACCAAAATTAATAGCATCGTCGGCTTCGAAAGATGGACGCGAGGTGGCTCAGTGGGTAAGGTACTCAACTTCAAACGGAAAGGTTCACGGTTCGATCCCCGCCAGGAAACTGCATGTGTTGTGTCTTTGGACAAGACACTTCATCCCGATTGCCCACATGGAGGCACGGTGACACTGTGTACTAAGGCGCACTGCACGTCAATGGTGTACTTGTGTTCAACCAATGCTAACCCTGCGTGTGTGGCGTTGGTACGTTTGGGGGGTGGGGGAGGGGTCTGAAATCTACTCTCATAGCGTTGCATGCTGACACGGGTTCGAAAATCTCAGAGCAGTGTTCACGCTGTCGGGTGTTATATTCGCCAGTTGAACTAAAAAAAATTATTTAGCCTCAAAATATTCTTCGGCTAAAATTTTGGAAGAAAAAAGTCACTTTCACCTGTAAAAACAATAACCCATTTTCAACGGTGGCGTTGCGGTAACCTCTTCTCGTCAGATCACCGAAGTTGAACAACGTCTAGCCCGGTTAGTCCTTGGATGGGTGACCGTCTGAGCGATCGATTCGGTCTCCCACGTTGTGTCCTCGTCGAGCACGTTCCAAAGAGGGGTCACGTGATATGGTTTTGTTGAAATTTTTGAAAAACATTTAAAAAATGATATTTAAAATAATAAATTTTGAAATCGTCTGCGTTGGGTAAAGTGTTAAGATTTTGGGAGGTCTGTCGGATTTTTTCGTGACCAATTGTCCGTTCACTCTTGAAATTATTGTCGGTTCATTTTTCAAAACTCAATCAATTTATTTGCATTAGATAGCGAAAAACACCCCTCCCTCCCATTGGCGTTTTTGCAAACAATTTGGGTGGCACTAAAATATTGAAAATGGCTTAAAATCTGACAGTTTCGAGCTAGCGGGAACACTTTCAGGCAGTACGCAAATTGTTGGAATTTTCAAGATGGCTACCAAAAAATAATTGTAAAATAAATAACTGTAAACTAATTGTGAAATTGTGATACAAAACATTGATGATTCAAGTATTAATTGTGGTGTTACATGATCAGACAGAGATATGGAATAATATATCGAAAAATGGGCGGATAGATGGACGCATGTCATCCAGAAAACCCCCAATCTATTCGAGAGTTTAACTTTGTATATAATTCCATCAATATAGATGTTTGGAACTTTATGAAATCGTACATAATAATTACTATTGATCGGCCGAGTAAGAAGGCCTTAATTTGTCCTGTGCTCCCAAATGCTCCCAAATGCCTCCATATCCCACGCTTCTTTTTTCCTCCCAACACTCGGAGACGAACTTCTTGATGACATCCCGGACCCCGTTTTCCCAGTCTCTTCGATAAGTTTTCTAACCCTCTCGTTTGTGTCACTCAGTAACCATATGACCTTCATTCTCCCATCTCACTTCCCCATTGTACTCCCAGAGAATCTCGTTCTGTTGGACTAGTATTTTGGACTTTCTAATAGAAAGTATACCAGGGTCTCCACTATGCCTAAGTTACACCCGTGACACTCCTTTTCACTGTCTTTTCCAATCCCACTCCCAAGCTCCAGCCATGAAGATCTACTCCAAAATCCGACTTCTCTTTATCACGGAGGCCACACAAAGACATCTTTGCTTTGACCACTCTCTCGCCAATTCAGGTTACAATCGGCCCTGCATCTTTGACGATTTTTTACCCTGGGTTGTTCCCGGTTTTCCAAATCAGAGATTTCCATTGAATAGTGCTCTATCATATCCCTCACTTACTCAGCCCACTCTGTCTTTGTATTTGAATTCCAAATATACTGGAACATTAGTTTGCACAGTCGGCTGTCGGGGAGATTTACCAAAAAGTTAAGATGACAGAGTTTCATTAAGTCTATTCTACCCTCATCCACCCATGCTCATCCTTGACTGTTTCTTGTGCTATGGCATTACTCGACCTCGTTATCCATTGGCCTGCATCGTTCTGAAAGCTTTCCAAGCTCTTTAAACCGTTTGATTTAGAAGTACCACTTCCGTACCATATGCTATACTTTGTATATCCGCCATTTCCCAAATGGTCTTCCCACGAAAACCTCACTGAAGCTGTTTCTCATTGTAAGTTTCACTTAATTAATGGTTCACTTCCTCCAAAACAGTTAGTTTATTCGTGTGGTTTCGGTAGATGTTTCTTCCCGTAATGTTTATATTTAGTATGATTTACCTCCAAATACTCGTAGTCACATGTCTTTTCCACACAAAGAAGTATGCTTCTACCTCCCAGAACACAGAACTCCCCACCCTCCACATTCGAGTAGGTTCCACCTTACAACCCACAGGTATAACTTTGCTTCTGCTGTCGTTTGGATTGAGTCTGCATTTTTCCCATATTTGCCAACAATTGCTAGCATTTGCTTTAGCCCTGTTCGCTTTCTGACACTAGTACCGTATCAAAATATAGCCCTGGGGTCTTCAGGTCCCCAACATTTACCCCCCCCCCCCCCCCCCGTCGCTATGCAAGAGTTCATCTGCAAAATATTTGGTGTACAATGCAAAAAGAATTAACGAAAGGATACATCCCTGATGTAGGCCTATCTTCCTAGACGCACGTTGTGTTGTTATGTTCAGTATAGCATGCTGTTTTCAGGCACACAACAAGAGATGGAGCCCACACATTCTGCTGATGAGTTATGGCACTTTTTGTTATTAATCATTAAATTTTCTACCTGCCACACTAGCCAGCATACCATGGATATGGGTGTATTACTCAGAGAAGTTGTCCAGTTTTCGTTTTGCACGACCCGTATTAAATCAAAGCACGGGTAACAAAGCTTGTAAATATATGTGTACATTTGTAGGCAGTGGCGGTTCGTCAAGGTGATCGAAAGCTAGGGGGGGGGGGGGGGGCGGCATTGGGAATGAGGTCTTACTCACTGTTGCTTTTTTAGCAATCGATATTCTATTGATATGCGGCGTATGTATCTGTCAGTCAGTCAGTAAATAATTATGAATTGTTTGCATATTCAACACTGCCCACCAATTAACTGCCAGTTTGGTAATAAATATGTAGGCAAATAACGCAATGCCAGTTTAAAAAAATTCCTCCCATCAGGCCGAAGTATGGTCGGACTGTTGCGTTAAGTATTCCACGGCCCCGTAGAAGTTCTGCCCAGTGTCCCCAGCGGCCTCTGACCGCCACTACATTCAGGTCATCTTTGACCGTGGGATCATTTCCTTAAATGCTTTTATCATATGACTCGTCCATTTTGTTCACTTTAAAATATTTGATATTTTGTTTTCATATTAATCAGTGATAAATAAAGCCTTCCGTCAATTTTATTGGTCAATTTCAAAACTAGACAATTTGATTGGCTGAACAAAATAAAACTGGGCCACATTTTCATAATTTGCATAATTAGAGTTGGGAGCTTTCATTGGTCAATTTCAAAACAGGACAATTTGATTGGCTACACAAAATACGACTGGGTGACATTTGCATAATTTCAGTAGGGAGATTTTACGTTATCTGTCCTATTTAGGGTGGGTTATATTGTATTAATCTTTTACCTACAAGAAAAACGCCATTCATTTTTTTTATATTTTCACTTTTTCCTTCCAAAACATAGGTTATGACCCCTCATTGGAACGAGCTCAACGAGCTCGTTTCAATGAGGGGTCATAACCTATGTTTTGGAAGCAAAAAATGAAAATTTTTAGTTATACGAGGATGTTTTTTCCAAGTGCCGTCTGCAACTCAAGCTAAATGATGGGTTAAGAAGTCATACTAAGTGGCTAATTTGTGCGTGTGTGTGTCATATGATAAATAGAATATGAAATGAGTGTTTTTCTCATATAATATTTATGAAACTCGTCCGAATTTTCCGTTTGGGCTCGCCAGAGGCTCGCCCAAACGGAAAATTCTTAGACTCGTTTCATAAATATCATATGACAAAAACACTCATTTCATATCCTCTATATATGGAATGGTGGCTGCAGATTAATCCTCTAGACCATTCTGAGTCAGAATTGGAATATTGAGACTAAGTCTGTAAGAGCAAAAAGATACTCATTAATGATTTGGGTTATCACATTAACAGATACCTTTTGTAGAGATATTTGACATAATGCAGGCTGCTGAGCAATGGCAGTAACCACAAGGTCAGACTATCTTCATTGATGTCACTTTTTCCTTTTTTGAAGTGATGGGCACCAGACATGAACACACATTTTCTTGAATGCGTCAAAATGTGTGACCATACACAAGTTCTTACTGTACACTTATACATACTGGTATTGGTTTGTTACTCATGCTTTGAATAATCTTTGGAGATTGGAAACTCGATTTATTTTTGCTCTGATTGAGCGCATCTCCATTTATTTATACTGTCACGTGGGGAAATGACTCCTATTGTTTTTCCCAATTGTTTTTATTCCTGTTTATTCTTATCTTTTCTGTTGCATTAAATAATATGAAACATCACCAAGTTGTCTATAATGGAACATGAGAAAGCATTCGTGTAGTTGTACAAAAACATCGTAAAGGTAATGATGACACCCAGGATGATATTACAAAACAGGGTCTTTGTCACAAGTGAACCATAGCTGATTGAGTCACCAGTTGTGTTGTTATTTAGGTCCTTGTGAGACAAAAGGCAAAAACCGTTAGGAAATTACTCTCTTTGTGTGCATTTTAAAAACAACTGTTCTGCATAATTTTTCCACTTTTCAACCGACACCCACACCTGCCTCAAAACTAGTTTCACTGGAATTTGGCCAGGTTTTACATCAATATAAAGATGAAAATGATTCACAATGCTTCAAACTAAGAAACACTGAGACTGATTTATATCATTCAGAGCTTATTTTGGACAAAACTTTGTCCCAAATATGAATAAAGATAAAAATTACATGATCTGAAAAAACACCCACCCACCCATCCTCGCGTAGTGTCTGCAATTTTTTCCCTCCTACCCTCCTTGCTTCAGTCATCTCAGTTTGAAGACGATTTTATATATAGAGCGCGAGGATACAGAAACCAAATATTACAATAATCCTAGGTAACGTGACAGCTTGCGTTGAACTGTGTAACACTCTCTGCAATCATACCAGAGTAATACTCCATTAACCCGTCCCTGACGATGTGACTTAATTAACCCTCATTTCCACAAAAGGTCTACCAAACCACCATGCTTCTGATTTTGTATTCAAACTTATATTAATATATTTATTCATTTCAACAGGCCTGGCAATCCAGAAAATCAAGGAGTGCAAAACAGTTGCCCTCCACAGATTGCTTGGGAGTGCAATAGCACCTGAAATTTTCAATGCAAAAACGTGTATGCTATTTTGGTTATATTCACTTCAAATTATTAATATTGTGACAAAAACTGTACTACATTCAGCTATATTGTGGAAAAATTGGCACACACATCTTCTCATTATTCAAAATGTTGCATTCAATTCTTATGTGACTGTATTCTACACTCATAATGAATCGACATGCGACACAGAATGGGTCATGAATTATTGCGAATCAATGCAACATTGACAAATCGTCCCCTGAGTTCCAATGTGTTCTCTGTGCCAGTAGGCACAGAGAACACATTGGAATTTCGGGGACGAAATGATAATAGATTTTAAAGGCAATCCCAAACAGGTCTGGCATTCCAGAAAATCAAGGGGTGCAAATAACTGACCTCCTAATTTTTTTCTAGGCTGCAGTAGGCGTGCAGCACTCCTGTACTCATAAAGAACGCCAGGCCTGTTTCAATCATTTATATTCATAGATAGAAAATACAGTTCTGAAAAGTATAATTATAAAAGTTTCATAGCATTGACCCTTGAGGTGGGTTAATATATAGTTGCATTTCACTTATTCATACATCTATTTTCAGCACTCCCATACATCATCCTATCTCCGCTAACGATGTCACTGTTCTTCGTGTTGAAGCGTGAATGGATAGCAGCCCTGCCTGTGCTTACTACACTTTACATTCTCGGCACCTGTTTCTTGACGTGAGTACACCTGTTTGTATTAATTTAATAGCTACTTTGCCAATGAAAATACCCAGTTGTCAGGGGTTTTCATTTAACTGGTTGAGCGCTAGCGTATTTTTGGGGGTCTGAATATGTTCATCAAAATTTGATTTATTACAAATTATTAGAGAGTTCTCCAAAACCTCTGGGCCAATTGAAGTGAAAGTTTGTGTCAGTGATGGTCCCAAAGGAGCATTGTATTTTTGTGTGACTTAACATGCCCTGTCCCATAAGGCGGGGGGTGGCGGAAAATGCTCCAAAATATTTTTAAAATCTTCTTCTCATGAACCACTGTGTACAATGCTTGATATTTATTATGGAGCTTATTTTGAGCTGTAGAATCAAGTTTGTTCAAACGAATTTCGTGAAGCAATATTTGGCTTTGTAATGGGAGGGGTAAGATTTTTGACCCCACCCAAAACTTCTATTTTCTGAACCGATGGTCCGATTTGAACCAAATTTGGTATGAGGTATTATTGAGTCATAAGTACTTGACTACTGCAAAAAAAAAAAAAAAAAAAAATTCCGCATCCCTGTGGGAATCCCAGGAGCAAAAAATAGAAATATTTTTAAACGTCCATATTTCCCAAAACACAAGGAACAGAGAACTGTTATTTGGTATGAAGCATCCTTAGGACCAGTAGAATTGAATGGTAAAAAATTGCCATCGGCTATGTTAGGGGATCCTGTTGGGAGGGGGGGGGGGGGGCATCGAAAAAATGCTGAGCCAGCATATTTGCAAAAATTTAAAAAAAATCTTTTCTCCAGAACCAATGGTCAGAATTTTTGGATATTTGGTATTCAGCACCCAGGGTGGGGTGGGAGGGGGTGGGGGGGGGGGGGGGGGGTGGGGGGTGGGGGGGCAGATACAAGTTTGTTAAAATGAAGCCCATTGGTTCATATTTGGGCTCAATAGAGGATCCCGAATTTTTAACTTAGGGCAATGTGGGGAATATTCTTTAAAAATATTCTTCTTCAGAACCACCAGTCAGAATCTTTTCCTGTTTGGTGTACATCATTGTTACGAGGGTCAGATTCAAGATTGTCCCTATAGAAGCCCAAACTTTAACTTAGTTCAATATGGGGGATAGTTTTTAAAAATCTTTTTCTTGAGATCCACCAGTCAGAATGTTGTAATATTTGGTATACAGCATCTCTAGCGGGGTCACACTCAAATATGTTCAGTTCGAGAGCCTGGGTTAATATTTGGGCTTCCAGAGGGAACCCGAATTTTAACTTTGTGCAATATGAGGGAATTTCTTCAAAAATCTTCTTCCGATTCACCAGTCAGAATCCTTCCATATTTGGTTTGCAAAATCTCTAGGGGAGTCGGATTCAAATTGGGTCCCTCGATTAATATTTGGACTCCCTACGGTAGCCCGCATTTTAACTTAGTGCAATATGAGGAAATGTCTTTAAAAATGTTCTTCTTCGGATCCACCAGTCAGAATGCTTTCATATTTGGTATACAACATTTCTAGAGGGATCAGATTCAACTTTGTTCAAATCGAGCGCCTGGGTTAATATTTGGGCTGCCTCTGGAAGCCCGAATTTGAACTTAGCGCAATATGGGAGCCGGTATTGGCCATGTGGCTGAAGAATTAGAAATTTTGTATTCAGTATCCTCTAGTGGGGTGTAACTAAGATTAATCCACATAGGTTGTATCACGGGGCTTCATAGGGGAGCTCCACTTTTTACATTATGATGAACTGAAGAAAAGGTATGATTCTTGGACTATTTCAGTGACTCCTGAGGGGCTCAAGGATCGACAATGTATCCTATGGAGATGGATTGCTTAATGTAGGTTTATTCTTGGACTCTGTGTATATCGTGTTCTGTTCAAGTTGAGCGCTTCAAGCCCCATGGGATCTCTTGTTTTCTGTCGGGATTTTGTGGCACTTTCGACAGCCAGAGTCACCTTGTGTCGAATAGTTTTACGGGTGGAGGAAGCCAGAGTAGCCGCAGAGAACCACCGAGCAGCGGCGACCAACTACCAGACTCCCCAACGTACTAACTCAACACAAGCAAGGTCCACTTTGATTGAAGACAAATGCACCATCGACCTGCAGTACGCCTTAGTACATAGCGCGACCACGCTCCCATGTGGACAATCGAGATTAAGTGCCTTGCCCAAGGACACAACACAATTACCCCTGGTGTGGATCGAACCGTGGACCTTTTGGTTTAGCCCTTTCAACACGGTATGCATAATTTTTTCAGCGAAGAGAAAATTCGTAATGGACGAGCAGACGATATAGAGAGCAAAACTTTAGAAGCGAGGCTCGGTAATAATTTAATCCAACAGCTCAATAGAGCTGTTGGATTAAATTATTACGGAATCTCCCAACAAACGGGTGGTTTCGCCCATTTCGCCGTTGACAGTATTGACTGAAATGATATCTTCCAGGGCACCAGTGTTGAAAGGGTTAAGTCCAATGCCGTAACCACTGAGCCACCGCGCTCCGTATTAGCGAGTCAAATTTGTGCTGCTATTGTGGACGTGGTTTGATGTTTGGACATTATATACAGTTAACAGAGTTATTCGCTTCAGATATCAATTTGAGGGGGCTTCCCTGAATAAACTCGATATTCTGCCCTAGGAAATAATCTGAGCGAACCTTCTAATAATTCTAAAATCTCAGATCAATTACCACATCGTTATCGTCGTTAGATGATCAGATCGGAAGGCAGATATTTTCAAATGAGTGTTTGAAATTGCTCTTTTTGTGAGTTTGAATTGCGACTTTTTGTGAATAGAATTGAACGGATATTGCTGTTGCAGCTGAAAAGGATTAATGGACTTTTTCTTTTTCCAGTATCCCTGAATTAAGGCATATTTATCTCATAATTAAGACTTACGTATCTCTGAATTTAGGCTTTTTTATTATCTCTGAATTAAGATTTACAGCGTCTCTTAAATTAAAACTTACGTATTTCTGAATTAAGCCTTATAATATCTGAATTAAGACTTGTGTATCTCTGAATTAAGACTTATTATCTCTGAATTAAAACGTACCTATCTCTGAATCAAGACTTACAGTATCTCTTAAATTAAGACTAACGTATCCCCTGGATTAAGACGTTTTAATCTCAGAATTCAGACTTATCTCTGAATTAAGACTTATTTATCTCTGAAGTAGGACTTATTTATCTCTGAATTAAGCCTTATTGTCTCCGACATAAGACTTACGTATCCCCGAATTAAGACGTATTTATCTCTGAATTAAGACTAACGTATCTCTGAATTAAGCCTTATTATCTCTGAATTAAGACTTATGTATCCCTGAATTAAGCCTTATTTTCTCTGAATTAAGCCTTACGTATCCATGAATTAAGACTTACAGTGTCTCTTAAATTAAGACTTGTGTATCCTTAATTAAGACTTACGCATCTCTGAGCCTTATTATCTCTGAATTAAGACTTACCGTATCTCTGAATTAAGCATTATCATTATTATCTCTGAATTAAGACTTACGTATCCCCGAATTAAGCCTTATTATCCCTGAATTAAGACTTACGTATCCCTGAATTGAGACTTACAGTATCTTTCAAATTAAGACTTGCGTATCCATGAATTAAGACGTATTTATCTCTGAATTAAGCCTTAATATCTCTAAATTAAGACTTACGTATCCCTGAATTAACACCTACAGCATCTCGTAAATTAAGTCTTGCGTTTCCCTGAATTAAGACTTATTGATCTCTGAATTAAGACTGACAGTATCTCTTAAATTAAGACTGACGTATCTCTGAATTAAGACTTACAGTATCTCTTAAATTAAGACTTACGTATCTCTGAATTAAGACTTATTATCTCTGAATTAAGACTTACATATCTCTGAATTATGACTTGCAGTATCGACTTAACGTATCTCTGAATTACGACTTATTATCTCTAAATTAAGATTTACTTATATCTGAATTAAGGCTTATTATCTCTGAATTCAGACTGACGTATCTCTTAAATTAAGACTTACAGTATCTTAAATTAACACTTACGTATCTCCGAATTCAGACTTATTATCTCTGAATTAAGACTTATCGTTTGGTGTAGCTAGCAAGGCGAGTGATTGCTTGCTGTGTTGGATAATCGCGAAGAGCAAGCCATTGTGGGTCTTGCAATTATAGTGGAACGGTGTCCCCACTCTGACCAACGTAGGGGTACGGCGTTTCTCCCGGAAAGAATCGCTGTTTCTGCCCCGCATTACAGCTGTATTCGAAGACCATTACTGTAGGTCATCACAAATGTTGAGTTCTACCACCGTTGTAACTGAACTGTACCATAGTTACCCTTATCTATCTTGTGATCAGCTTCGATTGCTCCATCTTATCCTACAGTCCCTATCATTATTACTTCTGCCAGCTTGTACCTCCACCCTGGTCTTTGATCAACTTCAAATACTGTTGTCTCTTCTCATCACTCTTTTCCTCGTTCTCTAACTTCAGTGGCCCTAACCACGACTAAGTCTAATCATCACTACCAGTACATAATCTCTACTATCTTCTGCCACGGTCAAATCATATGGTATCTAGATCACTTTGCTTTTCTTCATATAAAGCCATGAGGTATCCCTAAGTGGGGTACAAAGTCTGAAAATCCCTCACATACTCATCTGGGTATTGAACCATTACATTTTCTGGAAACTCACTAACGGTATATTCTTTTCTAAGATCTATCTATAGCCATATAATCCCTTTCAATGTATAAGGTATACTACAGTCAGGTAAAGCTCAACTCCTCTTATGCTCAGCAATTATAGTGGTATAAGTTAGTAGAGTCGTGATCTAGAGATATGCAGGACTAGCAGAATAAATTAGACTTACTAGTGGCTCGGGTAATGAGACGTATAGGGAAGGGATGCAACACTGAAAGGAAACAGCGGTAGTTGAAGCCGCTCACTGGACAGGATGCTTCTGGTACCAGCTAGCAGCAGTGGCAGAAGACTATAGTATCGGATGGACACATTGGAGGCTGATCGTGGGATATATACTGGATTACATCAGTATGATGGTTTATTTTTTCTTCATTAAGTCATGATAGTACAGGTCTATTGTATATAGCTACATTGCCACTTGTCCTTTTCCCAGTGTGGTAGATTATATCCTGGAAGTCTGAATTTGTTCGAAAGGATTGCTTTATTATGAATTGATGAAGAACACCTATGGGTTATGATTGAACAGGTCTATTTGTACATGGCTATGGTAGATTATTTCTTGGAAGTCTGACTTTGCTCGAAAGGATTGATTTAATATGAATTGTTGGAGAACACCTGTGGGTTGTCCCCGACAATTTATGATGGAGCAGATCTATATGCATACAAGTACATTGTGACTTGTCCTTTCCTCAAAGTGGTAGATCATTTTTTTGGAAGTCAGAAATTGGTTCAAAAAGATTGTTTTGTTGTGAATTGTCGGAGAGTGCCTATGGGTACTCTCCATCAAATCATAACCGAGCAGATTTAGTTGAAAATAATCACATTGTCATTCGTCCGTCCTTCTGCGTGGCAGATTATTACTTCTTTGAAAGTTTGAATTGGTTCTGAAGGACTGTCTTGTTATATACTGCTGGGGATGCTTGTGGGTTGTCTCCACTGAGTTATGATAGAACAGGTCTATTTGTACATACCTACATTGCAATTTGTCCTTTTCTCAGCGCGGTAGATTATTTCTTGGAAGTCTGATTTTGTTTGAAAGGATTGCTTTATTATGAATTGTTGGGGAACGCCTATGGGTTGTCTCCAACAATTTATGATGGAGTAGATCCATTTCCATATAAGTACTATTTTGGAACTCATAATTGGAGAGTGTGCCCATGGGTAGTCCTCGTTGGGTTATGTCAGAATGTATCTAATTGCACTTGTCCTTCCCACAGCGTGGTAGATTATTCCTTTGGAAGTCTGAATTTTGTTCTCAAGGATTGTCTTGTTCTGAATTGTTGGAGAGTGCCTATGGGTACTCTCCAATAATTTATAACCGATCATATTTATTTGCACATAAGTACTCTGATATTCGACCGTCCTTCAGCGTGGCAGGTTATTTCTTAATAGTTTGAATTTGTCCTGAAGGACTGTTTTGTTATGAACTGGTGGGGAGTGCCTGTAGGTTGTCTACACTAAGTTATAATAGAACAGGTCTATCTGTAATAGCTGCATTGCACTTGTCCTTTTCTCAGCGTGGTAGATTATTTCTTGGAAGTCTGAATTTGTTTGAAAGGATTACTTTATTATAAATTGCTGGGGAACGTCTATGAGTTGTCCCCAACGATTTATGATAGAGTAGATCCAATTGCATATAAGTACATTGTCATTTGTCCTTTCCTCAGCGTGGTAACTTTTTGGAACTCTGAATTTAAGAGAGTGCCTTAAGAGTGCTTAAAATGACTGTCCTGTTGTGAACTGGTGGGGAATGTCTATGAGTAGTCCCGGATAATTTATGGTAGCACAGATATGTTGGCACATAACTACACTATCGCCTACGGATAGTCTCCAATGACTTATGATGGAGCAGATCTACTTGAAGATAGGTACATTGTCATTTGTCCTCTCTCCAGAGTGGTAGATTTTTATTTTTTTTTTTGCAAGCTTGAATTCTGTGCAAAAAGATTGTTTTGTTATGAACTTGTGAGTGATCTTCAACAATTTATGACAGAACAAATCTACTTGCACATAACTACATCATCATTTGTCCTCTCCTCAGTCTTCAATCATTTGTAATAGAATAGAGTAGGTCTACAATGCCACTTGACTTCTCGGTGTTGTAGATAACCTTCAACTTCTATGTGTATATAGGTATATACGTCTTGTTCATTTTTACACATATCGATAGTATTTCAATCGAAGCCGTCCAGCCTATTGTTCTTCTTAGTTGTGATTCCTAGTCTGGATAGATGCCCACGAGTCCCATGTATTGTACATTACCTCATACGCTCTTACCGACATATCCTAGTCGAAACCTGAGCGAAACTGGTTATACAGTCATGATTTATGATCTATTACCCTCTCACAGGATTTCCTGACCGATGTATATGGTCCCTACACACTTTATATTACTTTTTTCTTTCTCACTTATCTTTCTCCACATCTCTGTAATATCTCTTTTCTCGCAACTGAAAATATACCCGGCTTGCAAAGTACAGTTTATGAGTTCTAAAACATGGATTATACTTATGTTCTTGCACATTCTAGAGATCTCTTCAATTACTATTACCCATGGCTAACAAACTCACACTAAATGAGATCCAGAGACAAAATAGGTATAACTTCCCAAAGCTTCTCAATGAACATACCGCGAGTGACCCCGAATATGAGTTTGATTCACCCTTCAACATAACTGCCCACAATTGTAATTATTACACACCACAAGACTTCAAGGCGATCTCTACATTAAAGCATAAAACCTTCTCACTCTTTAATTTAAACTGTCGCAGTTTAAATGCACATTGGGAACCTCTAAAGGATCTCTTGTGCAACCTACAAAGTGACTCCAATCAGTTTGACATAATAAGCCTGACAGAAACTTTTACCGTTAATGAAAACATCTCATTCAAATTAGAGGGATACCACCCATTAGTTGCACGAACACGACCTGGTAATGACGACGGAGGGGCGGTGTAGGCTTATTCATAAAGGAAACATTACCGTTCAACATTCGCAGTGACCTATCAATTTTTATCCCACATGTCTTCGAATCCGTTTTTATTGAACTCCAATTAAATAAAAAAATCTTGGTTGGTGTAATTTATCGGCCGAACACAGCCCCGAAAGCAGATATAGATTCCTTTTTGAATAACTTGTCCGATTTACTTGGTAAGATTAACAACGAACATAAATCAACTTACCTGATGGGTGACTTTAACCTTGATTTATTAAACTTCCATAACCACCCCAAAACTAACCAGTACGTTAATAGTGTATTCAGTGCAGGATTTCTCCCGGTAATCACAAAGCCGACGAGAGTAACAGACCATTCGGCCACGCTAATAGATCACATTTTATGCAATACTACTGGAAAAGTATTACAATCGGGGATTATAATCACAGATATAAGCGATCACTTTGCTACTTTTCTGATCGATGAAAATAGGATGTTACCCAGTTCCACATTGCCCCACCATCCAACAAGGTCCTTCAAAACTGTAAATGTTAATCACTTTAAAAGATTGCTTTCAGACTCCGATTTTTCTAGCGTGGTAAATGAAACATCGCCCATTGTTGCATATTCGAATCTTCAGACCATTTATCAAAGAGCGTTTGAAGAAGCGTTCCCCCTAATAATCATTAACACTAGCAAGAAAAAAATTAGGAGGGAACCCTGGATGACAACAGGACTTCTGAATTCATCACTCCAGAAACACAAATTATATATGAAGAAACTCCGGTCTCCGACAGACGACAATGTCAGAATATATTAATCCTACTGTCGAGAGTTTAATAAGCTAAAAAGAACATGTAAAGTCAATTACTATAATACAGCTTTAACACAGAATATATATGACATAAAAAAAACATGGGAGATTATAAAGTGTGCTATTAACAATCCAAAACGTGTACCTTGTGCACCATCATCTTTCATTGACGGCGATAACCAGTTAACCGATAACAAATCAATTGCAAATAAATTTAATTCATTCTTCTCCAACATCGGTAAAGTCACTAGTGAACTGATACCTCCCTCAACCAAACACTTTATGGACTTCTTGAAGGATAATAACACTAACAACGCCAACCTAACTAACAACAACAACAATATCCGTTGTGACAATAATTCTCACGGCGACAATAACAACGACAATAATAATAATAATAACAATAACAATGATAATAATATTAATAATAATAATTATAATGATAATAATAATAATAATAATAATAATTATAATTCGTCGTCCTTTTTCGCCTATCCAACAGATCTACAGGAAGTTATCTCAACAGTAAAGAATTTCCGTACTAAAACAAGTAAAGATTGCACTAATATATCCACAAAGTTACTTAAAGAAACTATATCAGAGATAGCTGGACCTCTAACACACATAATAAATCTTACATTTTCATCTGGTGTAATACCCGACGGACTGAAAATAGCGAAGGTGATTCCTATCCACAAAGGGGGAGATTCCAGTATTTTTAACAACTACAGGCCAGTCAGCATACTTCCAGCATTCTCAAAAGTTATGGAAAAGATAATGTATAATCGCCTGTTAAATTTTTTATCAGCTCATGATAGTTTATATCAGTTTCAGTTTGGATTCAGAAAAAAACATTCTACAATACATGCTATATTACAACTCATCCACAACGTTGCCCTGAACAATGACAAGGCTACCGAACTTTATCAGTTTTCCTTGACTTTTCTAAAGCTTTTGATACTATAGACCATTCTATACTCTTACATAAACTCGAATACTATGGAATAAGGGGGATACCTAATTCATGGTTTAGAAGTTATTTGTCAGGTCGAAAACAGTATGTACAGTATAAAGAGTGTTCATCGACTTTTGAAAATATATCATGTGGAGTTCCCCAGGGCTCAATCCTGGGGCCACTTCTCTTTCTGATATATGTCAATGACATCAGTAAATCAACACTTCTAAACCTTTTGTCTTTTGCCGACGACACCACGATATCAACGGCCGACAACAACATTGACATATTGACAGAAACAACAAATAAGGAACTTGACAAAATTGCAGACTGGTGCTCCGCGAATAAACTGTCACTCAATGCCACCAAAACAAGATGCATGCTACTACATCCCCCACATGACACATGGGACTTAGTTGCCACTCCCATAACTATAAACAATAAACATGTAATACAAGTAGGGAAAAAAAACGAAGTCCAAACAGTAAAATTCCTCGGTGTTGATTTAGACGAAAACTTAAATTTCAAGCACCACATCTCTCATCTGAGCTCAAAGATAGCCAAATCCATCTGGGCTATTAATAGAGTAAAAAAGTTTTTACCATTCGATACCCTGAAAATTCTGTATTTTACGCTAGTGCAAAGTCATTTGATGTATGCGATACACATCTGGGGACATGTGCCGGCTATAAAGAAATTAAGTATCCTTCAAAAACGTGCCATTCGAATAATAAACAATAAAAAGTACAACTCACATACTGAGCCCCTATTCAAGAAAAATAAAATCCTGAAACTGGACGATCTATATAAGCTAAATATCCTATTATTTATGCATGATTGGATCCACAACAACTTACCACTATCGTTATATAATCTATATAATCTTAACAAGATCGAAACCGACAGGATTACCAGACACAGAGGTGAGATTAAACAACTCAAGCCCCGAACACAGTTCACGGCAAATCTCCCCTTACACACATTTCCAAAAAAGTGGAATGACATTGACCCACTGGTTCGAAATTTACCACGAGCACAGTTTAAAAAAAAGATGACCAACACGTTTCTAGGTTCGTATGAAGCCTCTGTCAAATGTAGTAACAGATCATGCCACGAATGTCGGGAAGTACCGACTCCCGCGACACTACATACTCACTGAATAAGTCCGAAAAGTCCTTATTAATTAGGGTTGGTTCCTGAAAACTCCAGAACACAAACTGCCAACGAGGAACTCAAATCTCTCAGCTGGCTCTGGGCAAAATATCACATTCCCATGTATGCCCCCCTTCTCAGTGCAAGAATGAAACCAAATTCCACTTATCACCAGGATTGCAGAGTTCATTCCCTACATATATATATTTTACTTCATTTTTTCTACTGCACATGTTATTTTCAGTTGCAGCCGATTCTCCTCTCTCTCTCTCTCTCTCTCTCTCTCTCTTCTCTCTCTCTCTCTCTCTCTCTCTCTCTCTCTCTCTCTCTCTTCATTTTTTCCCTCATTCGTTTTATCTCCCACTTTTTTGTCTTCTCATACTCTACATTTTCCTTTTCCCTGAGGTGGGTGACAGTAATACAGCCAGCTGGCTATGTCACCTCCCTGCAGAAGACAAATATGTAGCTTCATAAATCCTAGATGTGATATATTATTATTACTATTTGTTGTGTCTTGGGCAATTATGTTATAAACATGTATTATAATGTCTTTTGCAAATAAAGTTATTACATTACATTACAAGACAGTTACATAGGTAGTCGATAGAGAATAGTAGTGATAGTCTGCAGAAGTGGTCTTCGAATGCATTGGTACTATAAGGTGTAGTATTCAATGGTAGTACTGATAGCAGTGTTGGGGTCCGGCAACAGTTCTAATGGACATAGAAGTTATTGTAGAAACCAGTAGTAGTCCCGGGGTAAATCAATTTAGCGATAAACATTATTTTAAGAGATAATACGTCTTAATTCAGAAATGCGCCAGTCCTAATTTAAAAGATAATAAGTCTTAATTCCTAGATACGTAAGTCGTCTTAATTTAAGAGATACGAAGTCTTCATTCAGAGATATCAAGTCTTTATTCAGAGTTGCATAAGTCTTAATTTAAGAAATATTGTAAGTCAGAGATATGTAAGTCTTGACCCAGAGATACCAAGTCTTAATTCAGGGATGCGTTAGTCTCAATTCAGAGATAATAAGTCTCGATTCAGAGACACATGAGTTAGGGCCCGGCGAATCACGATATTTCTGGCGAATCGAATCTCGAATCGAATCAAGCAAAAGGGTCGAAACCGAATCGAATCTCGAATCGAATCTCGACTCGAATCCCCTTTTCAATTGTTACGATACTACGGCCTGCTGGTGCTGTCTTTCTTCGCCGTAAACCCAATGTCAATAGGCATACTAGACTATTATAAAATTGACAGGCACCACTAAGGTGGTCGAAGAAAAAGCCATTTATCGTCCTTTGGGTGCAACAAGGCGCCATCTGCAATTCCAAAGCATCGCAGATGGCGCCCTGATGCACTTAATGGACGATATATTGTGCAAACGAGCCGAAACGCAGTCTCAATTATCGCTTCAGATGTCATTTTTTATGAATTTCCCGACTGAATTTGGGCCATCTAGTTAGACTGCAATTTCAAGCTTATTCATCAGAAAATTGCAGGGTGAATCGTTATCTTCAGAAAGTTGACAATAAAGAATTGTCTGAAATACAAATCGTTCCAGGATTCAATTTTTTCGAATAATCGAGCTGATTTCGAATCGAACCGAATCAATGACAGGACTCGACATCCAATCGAATTTCGAACGTTCGCTAGACCCTAACATAAGTCTTAAGTTTAACCCTTTACCTAACCTGAAAAGCAGACGACACTTGCAAAAATAATTCTTGAATAACTAAAGTTTTTCATTTTTTGTCTCGAAAACATAGGTTATGACCCCTCGTTGGAACGAGCTCGTTCCAACGAAGGGTCATAACCTATGTTTTTTAAAACAAAAAATGAAAAAAATAATGAAAATTAATTGGCGATTTTTGAGAATGCGCTGGCCGGTTTTGGCCGTTACTTTAGGTAAAGGGTTAAGAGATAATGAGTCTTAATTCAGAGATAAGTAAGTCTTAATTCAGAGATACATAAGTCTTAATTCAAAGATAATAAGTCTTAATTAAAAGATACGTAAGTCTTAATTTAAGAGATAATAAATCTTAATTCAGAAGTACGTAGGTCTTAATTCAAAGACAGAAAGGCTTTATTCAAAGATACGTAAGTCTTAATTTAAAAGATACTGTGAGTCTTAAATGAAAGATACGTAAGTCTCAGTTCAGAGATAATAAGTGTTAATTCAGAGATACGTAAGTCTTAATTCCAATATAGGAAAGTTTTATTTTAAGAGATACTGTAAGTCTTAATCCAGAGGTACGCAAGTTATAATTCAGAGATAAGTCTCAATTTAAGAGATATCTGGCTAGTGTCGATGAGCTCGTTCCAATAAGGGATTCACATGACATGGTTTTGTTGAAATGTTTTTAACGTTCTTCTACTTCTCAATCTGGATATCACTCAGCGGATGCAGCTGGTTCGTTAGGTAAGGGTTACTCGATTTTTAGGTGGAACCGAGGCGCGCCGTTGTTTACTCGCAAAAAGAAAAAAAGTGCACGTGCAATGGCGCGCAAGAGCTACAGATTGCCTCAAAATCGAAACACTGGTATTCAACCACCATGCAAGTCAAAAGGTTAAGATCATAGGCTGCGGAGCCAGAGGGACACAGGGGTCACGCGCCCCTCCACTTTTTTCGACAGACATGTTTTGCGGTTACGCAGTGATTTAAAATGGGCGCACGCAAACGTGTCAGTATACAGGCATTCCGGTAATATATTTGCAAATCCCAGCAACATTTGGCAAAAGAATCCCACCTTCGGTCGCTTCGCTCCGTTTCCTCTACTTCACCAGTCTTCCAACCCGAAAGCTAGCCTTCGGGTTGGAAGATGATTGAAGTAGAAAAAATTGACAGGACCGTGACCACACCGCGTCATACTCATCCAAACGAGAAACTATAGTATGTCACTGTACATTTACTGATATACGATTGTAACGTTTGTCCCACTGGGCCGAACTATGGTAGCCTTGAAAAGTTGTGCTCCTCCAATTTTATCGAGCTTCCGCTGCCTCTGGTTAAGATGGTGTTCCTATTCAAGCAAGTTTTATGGATGACAATCCTAACTGAGAGTAGGTCAATGTAAAGTGTATTCGTGTAATCCATGTGAATCTGCTTTCTGATTCGGTAATGGACCAACACGCTGGGCTATAAGATGCAGGGATATCCTGGGCACGTTTAAACATATACAAAATTCTCCTGATGTCTGAATTTAAAAAGAAATTTCGAGATAAAAAGTCGAAATGTAGAGAACAAATGTCAAAATTTCGACTTCAAAACGCTTCTGCACAAAACAAAATTTAATGACAAGCGATATCAAAAATAAAATGTAAAACGCACTGTGTGCGAGAAAGAAAAAAAAAATAGTGTCATCATACTTGTGAACTCGGTTTCTTTCCCGCCTTTCTATTTTTATACTTAAATTTAGATCAATAAGGTATTTCAACAGTAATTTAAAAACAACAAACGTTGTCTCAGGTGCCGGGGATTATCGTATTGAAAGAAGAGAAATAGCGGATTCATTGGCGACATTTTTAAGATTTTATTTGCGCTGAGAATATTTAATCTTCGATGGGGGAGTTATCTGGATGTTTTGTCCTGTGTACGTAAACGCTTAGGGATCTGTGGTAGATTTATTCAGTGTCATCAGAGTCACGCGACACGGCCAGACAAATAATCATATTTACACTGCTCAATACTATCAAAATTCTACATCGCAGAATTACTTTTTTTTATATTTACATACCTGGCCAGCGTTACATGTATTCCGATAATACCTTCCCAATATATATAGGTTATTACAACCATGTGGGTTTCTGAGATGGTGTATTGAAGCCGAGATCCTGTCTCTGGGCATATATCACTCGTCCTAACGGCCTCTTTGATATATGACCCAGAGGGACTGAGGGATGCCGAGACTTCAATACACCATCTCGCAAACCCACTTGGCGGCAATAACCAATTTATCTTACAATATTCCCCCTGTCTTGATTTGTTCGCATTTATTTTGACAATCATTCGGCATCTATGATTTTTTAGGAATGAACATCATGATTCCACAGAACTGCGTTCTTGAGTTGTGCATGACGTAATCTCCATTCATTGTTCTACTTGTACTATAACCGTTGGAGTTTATAGTGGTGTTTCAGCTGTGTGTTTCTTTGTTTTATTTTCAGGTATAACGCATGGTAGGCCTATATAAAAATATTGTCATGGCAAAAATGATCTTGTCTAATTTATTTCGTTGAGTTGGTGATTTGTTTTTCATTTGATTACTGTTATCAAAAATGATGGCTTCAATATGGGTAATCAGTTTTCGATGAGTGCATGTTCTCTTTCTGACTCGAATAATCGCCTATACAGTTGCTACCCTCAATGCAGATTTGTATTTTGTCTTCACGTTTTCACTTCTACTGGGCAAAATACGTTCTTGTTGTAAGATAACATTCTTTTGAATTTAATTCTTCAATAATTCAATTTTCCTGTTTTCTGCTTTCTGGTAGAAACGGCCAGCGCTGCTTATTGATCAGTTTGTGGCGACAGTCGTCGTGGTAACACCTTCGTTAGGCTACGTACAGACACCACTCCTTTCTGGGAAAGCATTTACTGGCCCCCAGCACCTTGTATTCGGACAGAGATACTAGGTTTGGGGCTTCCGCCTCATTTAAGTCTTTTTCGAGCTTTACACATTACACATTTTTGTATGAATATACATTACCAAAGCCTCAGGCTTTGTTAATGTATATACATACAAAAATGTGTAATTAAAGAGTTGGCAAGGTTGTTATATTTGTAAAGAAACGCAAACTGTCTTCCAGTATATTTATATCACACTGTTGTCTTAGACTGAATGCACATTGGTTGTAGCGCGTCATTAGGGTCGGCTCATTGAGTCGATGCTGATGACATGGCACAGCCAGTATGTTTTCTCTTTTACAAACTGAACATGAGTTTGTCCTGTGCTATGATTCAGGTCCAAATGGAAGCTAATGGAAGCTGGAGAACAAATAAAAATATCAGGATACTTCACGCTTTGTTTATGAAGCACTGGATCTGAAAAAAAAACGTGTTTTAATTATCGGGGCCTACACGGGCCTGATTTCAGTTTCTTCGTATCATTCCTTGAGTGCAAAAAGGTGATACCTGCAATGGTAAAGCATACAGACGGTGCCCTATTGCACTCATGTTCATATTTCTATAAAAAATCACAAATGAATTCAATTTTATTGACTGATCATTTGCCTCTCAGCTGGGTTGATTTTGTGGAAATTCACACGTGACTGTAGGCCTTCCGGCTAATCAAAGAAAAAAATCCCAGCCCTCTCCCTTTAGTACTCGGACTGGCAACATTAATTTCACTGTTTGTTACTTTGAAAATCCAAGTACTTGACAGGAGCAGAAAGTAAGACATTAAATTTTGTTGCAACAACATAGAAGAGAAAATCTGTATCTCCAGCAAAGTGTTGTTCCTCATTGCCATTTCATTTGTGTTTTTTGCGTTCGGGCTCGGCGCCGTTCTTGCGTGAAGCTGGTTAAAAGGGACGGTTTCGGCGGAGCCTAAAACACCTTTAAAACACGGGTCTGAATACGGACTGGGGCTGATCAACCCCGTCAAAATACGAAGACTTAAAAATAGGTAATAGAGACTACTTATGCAAAATCTGCAATGGTTGGAATAGTGTATGGCATTCAGTCTGTTTACTGGTTTATCACTAGCATCGCGGTTCGATGCCGACAACGACACCTCGCAAAAGTGCACCCTTTTGAGCCGCGCCTGTAGATATACATATAACAACATTTTTCAGCTCTGTTATTTGACTCACTCACTCATCTCCTCTCAACCCCCCCACCTTCTCGTTTATCCACCAGTGACTCATGGAACTTTTGTCTCCACGAAAACACAAATACTCGATACTTCTATCATGGGAATTCGTAAAGAAAAATGATCCCAGCAATCATGGAAAAGTTGTGACAATTCATATCTCTATAATTTTACAAACCCCGCACGGAAAGCACCCATATATTGACGACCATTTGGGACTCTGTGTTGTGTTAAACTTGCATTGGGCCAATGTTTTGGGTTGGAGCGAAAATTTTAAGGATCAAGGCTTTCCCGTATCTACGCCATTGTCTCCCGGCTACCAGGGGCGTCATGCTAAGGAAAAATCGGGGGGTGGGGGGGGGGGGGGGGGGGGCGGATCGGTAACACCATCTAAGCGGAGCGCCACCATCGGTTGGAGCGTAGCGTGCCCCACAATTTTGGCAAAAAATACCTCCCAGATTGCCGGAAATGGCACTTCCCAGGCCTTCACCGAAAATATTTGGGGGGGGGGGGGAACGCCCCCCCCCTCCCAGTGCACCGTTGGCATGACGCCACTACCGGCTACGGCAAGATTTCGAACGAAAGGGCGTTTAACTATCTATTTAACTCACACAAGCGTCTTGATGAATACTGTTATATATCCACTCGGAAAGATGATAGGTCTGGATTGATTTGGGCATCAGCACGCCCTCAAGAGTTATCTGACCCCTTCTCGGGTGCTTCGATTGGAGTGTTAAGGGGAATGTAAACAGAAACAATATGGGGAAAATTACCAAATACCACAGTAAGCAAAAACGGTTATTAAGTCGGGTTTATTTGAAATCTATACAATAAATAACATATCCGGGAGCTGCAGTTTTAATTTTAACAGTTTAAATATTTGATAAATGCACTTTTAAAGAATTTTTTTCTAGGCACTTATCCTCATCGTGGTGAGGCCCACCTCGACAAAACTTTTTTTGCTATATATGATCTGAGGCCTTCAAATTTGATATATTGTGCCACAAATAAATAATTTTTGAGTGTTGTTAACCCTTTACCTAACATGAAAAGCAAGCGACACTTGCAAATAAAATTATTGAATAACTAATTTTTATCATTTTTTGCTTCAAAAACATAGCTTCTTACCCTCATCGGAACGAGCTCCTTGAGCTCGCTCCAATGAAGGGTTATAAGCTATGTTTTTGAGGCAAAAATGAAAAAAAAAATAATGAAAATTGAATGGCAATTCTTGTGAAAAGCGCTGGCCGGTTTTTGACGGTACGTTAGGTCAAGGGTTAATGAATCTGGTGTAAACCAAACCTGCCATGCCGAGTTTATTTTCGGCAGCAAGATTTAGGTGTACACAAAAATACCATTTAAATGTTCCAGGTGCATTAAAGGAGAAATGTTACTGATTATTTTTAGCTCACCTGAGCGAAGCTTGGAGGGAGCTTAAGAAACCACTTTCTGTCCGTCCATCCGTCCGTCGACTTCTCATAAACCGCTGGGCCGAATTGAACCACATTTGAGATGTATGTTCCTTATCATGTGTCAATTTAAAGTTCTTCAAATAAAGTTGGCTGCCACACCGACAAGGGGCTCCGCAAGGGGCCCTACAAGATGCTCCACGAGGGGCATAATTCTGTCAGTACTCCACAATTTTTCTTCTTTTCCAGAACTACCAATGAGAATGTTTTGATACTTGGTTTGTGACATCCTTAAAGGGGTAAGATTCAGGTTTGATCGAAAGTAGTCTCTGGGTTCATATTTGGGCAAGCTTGAAGGTTATTCAAATCAAGTTCCTGGATTCATATTTAAGCTCCTCGTGGGAGCCGATATTTCAACTTCGTGCTGTATGAGGAATATTGTTTAAAAACCTTCTACTTCAGATCTACAAGTCAGAATCTTTTGATATTTGGTTTGCAGTATCCTTAGTGGGGTCAGATTCCAGTTTGTTCAAATCAAGTCCCTTGGTTCATATTTTGGGCTCCCTGTGCCAGCATACATTTTAGCTGCGTACAATATGGGGACATTCTTTTAACAATCCCCTTCTTCAGATCCACCAGGCAGAATCTTTGGATATGTTCCATGCAGCAGCCTTAGGTGGTTCATATTTCAGTTTGTTCAAATAAAGTCCTTGGGTCATATTTGTGCTCCCGGTGGAATAACAACCTTTTAACAGCGCAATTTAAGGAGTATTCCTTTAAAATCTTCTTCACACACATGAGTCAGATTCTTTTGTTACATAGTACTGACACCCTTAGTGTGTGTTGAGATCAAGTATGTTCAAATCAAATCCATGGGATCACATATGGGCTTCCCATGGGAACCCGCATTTTAACTTAGTTCAGCATGAGGAATATTCTTGAAAGATAGATCCACCAGGCAGAAAACGTTTGATATTATATAACATTACTGTAACTCTTAGATTGATGTTTATTCAACGTGTTTCCTTGATTGATTTTGGTGGGCACCAGGGGAGCAGGTAAGCATTACGTCCCCTGAGTTCCAATGTGTTCTATGTGCCAGTGGGCACATAGAACACATTGGAACTCAGGGAACGATTAGTTAAATATAAATGCAAGTACATAAGACTAACGTTTGTTCAAATGGGGCTCCACAAGTCCTTTTGAAGCCCGGGGTGGGGGGTTTGTTTTTTCTTTGCTTGAGAACGAAATTTGGAGTTTTGTGGGAGGAAGTGGATGGAATCAACTGGGTGATATTTTTTCTCCTTACGATTCAAAATAATAATAATAAAAAAAACAAAAACAAAACCAAACTCAACAATTCACCCAACAGACCCTTCTGCCCCACCCCACTTTCCCAACTAAGTTGGATTAACTATATTAACACATAGATACTGAATATGACCTTAAATCCTTCTTCAAACAATTTTATCAGTTGAGCGATTAACCCTTTACCCAACGCAGACGATATCAAAATTTATTATTTTAAATATCATTTTTTCAAATTTTTCAAAAAATTTCAACAAAACCATATCATGTGAGCCCTCGTTGGAACAAGCTCGACGAGCTCGTTGAAACGAGGAGTCACATGATATGGTTTTGTTGAAATTTTTTGAAAAATAATATTTTTGCAACTGCTGAATTTGCACATTAAGCGGGCGGATGCGGTCGATTTGTTCGGTAAATTGTTAAGGCCCCATGGGGCTTCTTGTTTTACCTCTTTATATTTCTAGCTCGTCAGAGTCAAACAGTATGTACCCTGGTTGACACATCTTTTTAATCTCTGCATAACAGTATCAGTTGCATCACACCCATGGAGTGTTGCCTGAACAGAATCACCGAGATTTCTCAAACAATAGAGACCCGACCACCCATGAATGCATTGTCTGTGTAGTGGTTTTCTCGCGGATAACATCTGGATAACATCACTGACTGGTATTATCTACCATTGTTTTTGAAACCTTCATCCCAGCATACATCAAGGTGGCTGTTTTGTGGTTTTCATCAGCTTCATTAGCATATTTACAAAACTTTCACCATTATTTCTTTTGTGACACAATATATCAAAATTCCAGTTCTCAGGTCATATATACCACAAAACAGCGAACTGTTGACATTGGTCTTACAGAGGTTGAACCTCCCATGTATGAGACAAGCGCCTCGAAGAATAGTCTTTAATATGCTATATATTTACTTTAGAGCTGAAACGGTTAAGCGATTAATCGATTAATCAGTGATCAACATCTTGATCGATCCAAAAAGTAATTGATCGATTAACCGTTACTTTTGAACTACTGTATTATATAGGTTAACAAAGGAACAAACTTGGGGCAAAACAGGCAAACAATGTCACACTGACTCACATCAATTAAGTAAAGCATGCAAGTTACTTGCTGGCATACTTGTTCACTTGCATGATCATTATACTGTATCAGTGGCTGGAAATGGTCATTCTTAACTCTTTACCCATTGTGGGTAGCAGACGATACTTGCAAAATAAATTCATGAATTACTAAAAAATGTTTCTCAAAAACATAGCTTTTGACCCCTCATTGGAACGAGCTCAACCAGACAAAAATTGAAAACATAATAAATTTGAATGGATATTTTTGTATATAGGCCTAGTCAGTTTTGTTTGATACATTGGGTAAAGGGTTCATGCTGTAAATCATCAACGGTATGGCAATTATGCAGATATCTATTTGGACAAGTGATTGATCGGTTAACTAAGGTTACTCCACGTGATTAATCGGTCAAGAAAACCCTTTAACCGTTTCAGCTCTAATTTACTTTAAATTTCCACCTCTGATGATCCATAAATTCAAATTAAATGTCCACAAATTATAAATCAAAATGAAGGTTGTGATGTGTAGAACACGCAGAATATATGCAATCAACTCATCGAGTTGACAGCAGGCATCAGTGGTTCCTGGGGTCTACTACAGTATCTGTACAAGTACTGATGATAAAATAATATCTCGGGAGAACAACTCGTGGCCAAAGTGCTTCAGATATCCTTCAGATATTCTAGGAAATTCACATAGGTGTTTCGATACCTCGTAAGTAATATGACAGCTGTGAAGTCTCCACATATTGACACTCAGTAGTGTGAAGGCCATCAGTTTCATTATTTGATTTTAGACGGCATTGTATATAGATGCTTTTTTGGCTCAGTGGACCTTGACCGAAATGTAAACAAACAGGTAACAAAACAAAGCCGAGAGGTTTGGAATTTTCCCCAACGCGACTCTATCGCTGCGTTCAGAAGAATTTTGATTTCCTAGCTTTGTTCTGGGATGTCTGAAGCATATTTAGTCACAAGTTCTTGTGAAATATTATTTCTTTATCTGTTCTGATACGAAAAGGGTAGCAGACTTCCAGGAACCACTGGTGCTTGCTGCCAACTCTGTAAGGTAATTGCATATATTTTACATGGTCTATACATCATACCCTTCATTTTGGTTTGTAATTTGTGTATCTTTAATTTATAGTAATGGAATATTAGACTTGGAAATTTCAAAGTTAACTAATTTTCCTTACTTATACAACACATTAAAAGAGAGTTTATAGAATGTTTTGATTTTGAAACATTTTTTGGAGACCTCGGTATATCTTATTCATGATATAGAAAGTAAGTGAACTAAGGCGACAGCCTCCTTATTTGATTTTAGACGACATTTCATATCAATGCTTTTTCGGCCATGTTGACCTAGACCGAAATGTAAACAAATGGAAAACAAATAAACCTGAGAGATTTTGGAATGTACTGAGTTTTGAAGCATTTGATTTCCTAGCTTTTGTTTTTTTTTTATATCTGAAGCACATTTAGCCATGATTTGTTCTCATGAACTATTATTTTATTTTCGGTTCTGGTATGAATACGGCACCAGACTTCCAGGAACCGTTAATCCCTGCTGTTAACCTTGTGAACTGGTTGCATATATTTTTCGTGTTCTATACAACACGGCCGTCATTTTGATGTGTAAGTTGTATATATTAAATTAGTTATGGAATATCAGACTTGGAGATTTGGCAGTAAATTAATTTTCCTACTGTACCACATATGCTGGAAGTGATCTCAAACACCAATTAACCCTTTACCTAATCAGTCCTACAGCGCAAGTAAGGTACAAAGTAAGCATTAAAAAAAAAAGAAATTAAAAAAAAGAAATTAAAAAAACGTCAACGAAGCCACATTATGTGACCCCCATATTGGAACGAGATCGCTGCAGTGAGGGGTCACGTGATACTTTTTTGTAGAAATTGTTTGAAAAACGTTAAAAACGATAATTAAAATAATATATTTTGATATCATGTGCTTTTGGTAAAGCGTAAGTATGCTATTGTTTCCCGGTGAACTCCTCCATTTTTGTAGCCACTGGTGCTCGGCGGAAGCCGAAAACATCAACAAAGCTTGCATTCATTTTAGCCTCTCTCGAAAAGTCACGTTGGCATAATTCAGGAACATAATACAATGTTTTCAGCAGTTAGTTTTGGGCAACAGTTAAGGGAGAAGAGCAATTGTACCCCATATTTATAATCTCTTTTCGTCACTCTACAACATACTTCTGACAATAATTCCAGCTCAAGGACCATTTCTTATTGCTGGCTGATGTAAATTGCTGAACCAACAGACTCGTTGCCATCTGTACACCTTATATGTAACCTATTAACTTTTCTGATTAGTGAAGTGTTAGTCAATTAGGATCCTGTTTCTTGGTTTGGCATTTAGTGCCAATGTGTCAACAAAGCCGTCTGTTTCCAGGTAAAAAGTTAACCCTTTACCTAACGTAACTGCCAAAAACGTTTTTATCTTCGTAATGCCATGTATTCTGAACATTCTTCTGCATTTAAGTTTTTCGAATACACATTTAACCCTTTACCTAACATGAAAAGCAGATGACACTTGCAAACAAAATTCTTGAATAACTAATTTTTTTCATTTTTTTTGTCTCAAAAACATAGGTTATGACCCCCCTCATTGGAACGAGCACGACGAGCTCGTTACAAAGAGGGGTCATAACCTATGTTTTTGAGACAAAACATGAAAATATGATGAACATTAATTGGCGATTTTTGAGAATAGCGCTGGCCGGTTTTGAGGTTTACGTTGAGTAAAGGGTTAAGTAATTTCCCGATGTTTTTGGTGTCTTACACTTTGAAAACAATGGGTTTTTTTAATGCTTTTTCACATACAAGCAAAATCTGAAGAGTCCATATTTTTTTCAAATTATCGGCTTATTATCCGTTTAACTGATAGTCTTACAGCAAACTGGTGCTAATACATCCCGATAAACGAGTATCATAATGTCTCATGCATTGTTCCAAAATACCCTGGTTATATCAGGGTCATACCACGAGTACTGTTGGGGAGAATGTAAACCTGATTTATGTAGGTTCAAGTCCTGACTGACCAATATTCCAACTACATCATCGAGGCATGCCTTGATGGTGTAGCTGGAATATTGGCCAATCGGAATTATAGATAAAAACTCAAGACTTCTTCGAAATTCATTAGCGAATAAATAAAATATACACACTGTAGTCGTGACACAACGTCTTATCTAATTAACATATACTGTACTGGTACTCCAAATTGCCGGACCCTCAACAGCCTATGGAATATTTGTTCAGTCGGACTTGAGCCACCACAATCGGGACAAACCAGGTTTACACCCTCTGACCCTCCACAAACGGTCATTTTCGCGACGTCCCTGTGCATTCTCGCACAGTCCCATCTTGATTTTTAGGTTCTAATCCACGTTTGGTCTGATGAGTCTGTCCGTTCCAAATGAAAACGTTATCTTTTTCTTTGCATGCGTGTCATACCAAAAGTTAACTTTTTACATTTGTAGGTATGGAATTGCTGTAGCTCTGAAACACGTAGAACCGGCTTTTCCATATATAAGGTAAATGGTATATTTATTGATGACTCACTTCATACTCGTCTTCGTTCACATGTACATCTTTAACAAAACAAATTTATAGATCCCAAAGGAAACCGAACTTGATGTGTCTTATATGTGATCCAATGAAATCCGATAATTTGGAAATTGTATATTATTCAAATCTACACCGACAGGTACTGATAATCTACCCAAGCATGTTCGGCATTTTCCCCGGCAGATTGTGTTGATTCCTTATCATGTCCAAAATACACTTCCACAAATGTGAAATGGATTGTTAGTCATTAAAGACATGTTCAGTTCGGTGACTGATTTAGGACATGGAATTTTTTTTTATCTCGAAATGTCGACATATGTAGGCCAACCTCCAGATCTCGGCATAAGTATCTCAACATATCTCGAGATCCCAAGATATCTTCACATCACAACATACCTATATCGAGATCTCGCCATAATATCGCGTGATCTCCAGATAATATCTCGAGATATTAAGCCGAAATCTCCAGATATTATATCGAGATGCACATGTCGAGATCTCTTGATTCGTATGCCGAGACCTCGAACACGTACGTATTCCGAGATCTCGATATGATATCTCGAGATCTCGGCATAGTACCACGGGATAATACGTCGCGATTTCTTGGTACTCATGTCGAAATACCTATGTCGAGATCATGCGATATTATCTCGAGATGAAAAAAATCCATTTCCCGGCCAAATCAGTAACCGTAGTTAAGCCTTGGGTGACGTATTTCTGCATCGATGTGAGAACTAAACACAAATTTTGTCGCTGTGTGGGATTCTTTTAAATTTTTAATCGAACATGAATTCTAAAATACAATGCCGATAGCATTACACACATTTTTTTTCTTGGCGCATTGATCGCAATTCGAAAAGTGACCGATGGGATGTAACCGAGACAGCTTAATAAATTGATATAAATCAAGACGTTATAAACGAAGTTGAAGTTGGTACTATCTTTGTTAGAACAGAATCATTATCAATCTAAAATATCGCAGTTTTGTACTGGAGGACAAAATCTTTTTATTTCTGTAGGTAACTGGAACTCGTTTTTAAATATTTTGCACCCCAACTTACGTAATATGATGCCAGGAATGATTGTGTGGCCATACCGTGATATGTACACTGTTTATACTGTTTTCTTGAGTTGCAGTTGATAAGCGTATGTATGCTCAGTTTAGATACGTTTAGATTGAACGACTACAGTTGTGGGGGTCGAACTCTTCATCTACCATGGTGGTTACGATAACATTTTTCAAACTATACAGGCCTTCGAGAAACGTTAGCGATAAATGCAGGGGGGGGGGGGGGGCGCCATGAAGGTGTCCGACTGGAGGGGAGGGGGAGGTGTGTAAACCTGAGTTGTTCCAACTGTGATGGCTTAAGTCCCGACTAATATTCCAATTATGCGATCAAGGCATGCTTTGATGATGCAGTTAGAATATTACAAAGTCGGGATCATAGTTGAAAAAAAACACTCATGATTTCTTTGAAATTTATTGGTGAATAAATGAAAAATCATGAAGATGGTAGTGGGGATACGAGGCTTTTTTTTAAGGTTCCTATTCCAGCTTCAGCAGAGGAACAGCTATATAAGGTTATTACAGATACAGCTGAAACTCTATTATACTTGACATTACTATAAGTGATGAAAGACTGACACTTTGTGTGGTATATGGGCCAAATGAAGACAATCCATCCTTATGACAATTTTTTTTCTCCAAGATAGAAGGGATAGGCAATACTTCAGTTTTATTAGGGAGCGACTGGAATGTATCCCAGTAGTGTGTCAGTTATGTTTCGTCCCCTATCAGATGGACCTCGCAGGGGACCCCGGAAGTGACGTCATGTCCCGTGACCCAGTGGCGCCATGTTGTGCTGTCATGGTAACCCGTGCGAGCGACCACCTTGTGACATCATCTCCATAGTTATACGTGATGTTAGTGCGCATGCGCTAGTGCACAATGTGTCCATTGTGCATTTTCACATAAGAACGTATTGGAACATCCTGCACAATGTGTCACATTGTGCCTTTTCACATAAGCACATATTGGCACATCCAGCATGTGCCTATGTGCTACATGTAATGTGTACAATAGAACATAAACATGTTTAGGGAAGTCAGAATAAATAGAACAAAGAAATCATAATATAGCATGTACGTGCATGGGTAGAAACGAGGATTTAGTTGAAATCAGAGCCAAGTAAACAATTATCAGGTTGTTTGTGGTAATTCTACGAGGTAAACGAGGATTCTGGGGGAATACAAACCAGAAAAGCTACTCTAGTTCAATAGAACTTACCCTAGGCCCCTCGGTACTATAGCACTACGTGCTACTATTACAATGCATGGTACGGCGGTCCTAAAAAAGATTCGGGGGGGGGGGGATCCGTAGTAAATAAAGTCGTTTTTGGTGATTTGGCGGAATTGTTGGGTTGTTTGTGGTAATTCTACGAAACGATAAATTACTCTTATTCAATCGAACACGCCTTTCGGATATACCCCTATCCTATAAGAAGCTTTTGGGTAACATAGCAACCACGTGCTACCATAGAAACCAAGATGGTGGCCTCCAGTATACAAAATGGACGACGGAAACACGTATCACCCTAATAACACGCGCTGCGCATGCGCACTAACACCTCGTATCACTATGGGGATGACGTCACAAGATGGCCGCTCATGTGGGTTACCATGACAACACAACATGGCGCCACTGGGTCACGTGACATATCGTCACTTCTGGGATCCCCCGATAGGGGACGAAACATGCATGGCATACTACTTACCCCAAAACTATGAACAGGACATATATTGGTTATAAACACAGAAATAACAAAGACGAATGAAAAGATTAAAGAACACCCCTTCTAACTAATTTTTCTTCTTCTTAAAACCTGTTCCACGCAACACTCGACTCGGGCGATATCGCGGAGGAAAGGATAGAACATACTCTCTCTTTGTTTGTAATGTGGGTTTAGTGTGGTATCTGTGTTTCTACCAAAGCGCTGACGCAACGATGTTTTGCATCAGAGTCGTATTTTTTTCTTCGGAACATGTGATACCCTGGGGTTGGGCGTCTTTCTTCACATATTACGCTTCGCCCTAACTACAGATAGGAGGAAACCGTCGTCGAATCCATTTTAGAGGCGTCGCACCTGGTGTGCAAGAGCCTTTAATTTCATAAGTGAGTGGATTGTTTATTTGTTTACCTTCTTCTGTATTTTTATAGAAACCGTGTTTCAATGATTGATACTTCTTCTGTGTCCAGCAGCAAATTTGACATACCTGAATCAAAAAAAAAATAAAACAAAACAAAACAAAAAAAAATCCAAAACAACAACAACAACAACAAAAATATCAAATCTTCTCTTTTAAGAAAGTACATAATTACTGGCAATAGACAACCCGAAAATGTACCGGCTGGGAAATTTATATCATAAATCCACCTTCGCGACGCCCCGGGTAAATCGTGCTACCAAAATTAATTTGGCATGTAGTGGAAGTTCTTTTGTAACTTTCGTGTCAGATGTTTGTTGACAGTAAAAGTAAATTGTCACTGCATTTGGCATGTTTGGGTTGTGATAACTTAAAAAAATAGATTTGTACTTTTTCAAAAACCAAAATGGCTGCCAAATCCAAGCAGGCGGCTGACACTGAAACATGACTCTCATAATGAAATAGTTGGCATTAACGCCATTTAGCATATAGCCTAAGATGTAGTTTCTGTTGCAAACTTATTTATTGTGTATATACCATATTTATAGAACAGATATCACGAACAGACCATATTACAGACGAGAAAGCATATATGTCAGCCGTTTTGAATTTTAAATTGAAAGGGCTTTTTGAGCTCTGTTTAGGTGCTACATTAGTGATGGAAAATTAGCTTGAAAATACGTGATAGGTTATTTTAGATGTCAGAAATCTAAACAAAATATATAATAATTTGTCACTTGTTTGCTGCCCATTCGTATTTATGAACAATGTTTTGCAGTTCTAAACACCAACTAGAGTGATGTCACGCATAGAACCTGACTGTCCCAGCAATGACAATGCGTAGACACAAAATAGTCTATGCTATTTTTTGTTAACCGTTTACCTAACGAAGCTGCCATATCTGCACTCGTGATATACAACAATTGCTATTAAAATTTTATTTTGTCATTTTTCTACCTCAGAACACACCTCATGACCTATTAATGGAACAAGCTTGATAAACTTGTTCCACTAAGTACTAATAAGCAATGATTAGAAGTAAAAAATGAAAAAATCTGATGTTTCAGAAAAATAATTTGTACTGTTGGCTTCAACTTGTGTCAGGTAATAGGTTAAAGATGCAGTACAAAAAACATCATTCTCTTTCCAAAATCTTCTATTATAATACTACTGAAAAATAAGTTTGGTAAAAAGTGACAAGAAAAATGTTCCGCTTTTTTCATCTATCTGAAAAAAGTATAAAATTATGTGTTTTCTGAAAATGTCAACAAAATGTTAGTTAGATCATCAGCTGCATAGCTCTGTTGATTAGGAAATAGCAAAATATTCTAAATATCTTTATCATCTGCATCTGAATTCTTACTAAAAAGAATAAAAAAAAAGATTTAATCTATTTCCAATGTCTTGCTCAGTGACAAGTAATTATAGGAACTATTCAGTAACAAAATATCATAATTAGAATCCAACAATGAGGCACCACTGCTATTGTCCTCAGTAGAGTTTCAGCTGATGTGGGTAAATTACAAGCAAAAATAATGTGTCATAATGTTGATACTTCGCGATAATGGTTGCTAATACATTAAATTTCATCTATACTAGAAAAAAGGAGACAAGTCACCAAAAATAACATCATTCTCTTAACCTAAAACATAGATGAGAAAAATTCTAATTAAAGGGACGCTATCATAATTTGTTCTGATCATCATGATAAACTCATCCGAAGTACGGTTGAGAAAGCACATTAGATACTTCACATGTCTGAGATTATGAGGACTTTTTAATTAAAAGAGTTTGAGCTTGATATTCAGTATAAAGCTTTTTTTTATCAGAAAACTGTGACATTCACTCCAATATATAAAAAATAAAAAATACTTAGGTGGAGCAAAAAAATAAAACAAAAAAAAAATTGTGAGATTCCCTTCAACTTGTTCAATCAAAAAAATTGTGTGAATTTATCTCTTTTTCTATCTTAAAAATAAATTGTTCTATCAATATAAACAACCTACGCGATGAATACACTATTGATACAGAATTAGACCTGAAATTGGGAAAACACGAAAAAGAAAACATTAGTATGTCGTGGATATGACACCACTAAAATCCTATAACAATAAAAGTCCTAAGTAATGACTTTTCAGTATCCTGTAAAGAAGGAAATTATTGTTAATGAAATAAGAACATGCATATTTGTTGAAAGGTGACAAAAGAGAAGAAACACACAATCAAGACAAAGTTCATTTATTTGGGTACATTTTAAAATAAAATATGTACCCTTTTACTAATATGCACAGTACAAGAAAATGAGGGATGTATATGCATGCAAAGCAAAGAGATTTTTCTGAATTACATTTCCAAATTGCAGTCAATATACGTAGGAATTTTTAACTTAAAATTTGTGGTTTAAATTTTAAAAGACTATAATTCAAATTCGAAGTGCACCTGTGTTTTCTTGTTGAAAAAAGTAATATCAAACTTGATTGAATCGTATAATTAGAACTGGATTTATCTTCTGGGTAACATGGGGAGGAGGGAGGGGTGGATTGATTCCATTCATCTCCCCCAAAGTTTTGGAGACAACATCAAAGTCCCTCACTCCCATTTCCTTCCCATCTGTATTGATTTTTGTAAGACAACAGAAGTATGCTGCAGAATGCATTTCTTTATATTTCAAACCGTGAAGCTATAGGTTATGAAAAAAGCTGCATACAAGTAAAAGAAATCATATCTGTAAATGCAATTATTACCGTTGTATTGATCATGCAAGAACAAAAAGTAACAAAGTATGTTGTAGAAGTCTAATTTCAAACTTAAAGAAACTAAGTTCGAAAACCGTTTTGAAAAGGGTTAAATTAATGCCAATATTATCTGAAACCACTGTATACAGCTTCCGTAGACCTTGCCCCAAAAGAAAAATAATGACGTTATAACACAGTGTTTGAAGAATGGAAGGTTCAACCTTGAAAGCAAAACTTTAATTCGAAACTTTAAGCTGGGAATAATAAGAAAAACTGATTGCAAAAAGGGTTAAATATTTCCTAAAACCGATAAAAGAAATCATTGATGTAAATGCAGTCATTACGTTGAATTGCCCATGCAAGAATTAAAGTAACAAGGTTATGGTAAAAGCCTAATTTCAAATGCAAAGAAACTAAATCTGAAAACATGTTTAAAAGGGGTTAAAATCATGCCAATATTAATTAAAATCACTGTAGAAAGCTTCAGTAGGCAGTAGACATTGTCCCAAATGAGAAACAGTGACATTCCACTAAACTGTTTGAAGGATTAAGGGGACGTCTAACCAAACTTTGGTCAAATTTCGGGTATTTTTCTCCAAAGTCCAGAGAAGGTAAGAAAGGAATAACCCCAATAAATTTTATATGAATTTTTTTTGGAATGAAACATAGATTTTGTGGAAACTAATATTCGCAGAAAGCACTGCCTGAAAGTCTGCTATGGCATAAGTAAGAAACCAGATTTTATACAATAAAATACCTTAAATTTACTGAATAGTTAAATTATGCAATCCTTCTAAAACAGACTCGGGAAAATCCTTTTCTCATTCTTGCAAGGAACGGACTGCAAGACTAATTGTAATTTAGTATGTCTAAATTTCAAAAGGGCTGCCATTTTTCTTATGTTTGTTTGTCTTTTATGAAGTTCACCAAAGGTCAAACCACACAGTTCACAAGAACAAGTATGGAATCATGAGTGAGTGCATCAATGTAAAATGAAGAATGTCCAATAGGGCTTTTGTGAATCTGCTGTGACCGTATCCCCCACAATTCTGGGCCATTTTGAATGAGATCTGTGTCAAATTGTTAAAAGAAGATGAGATTGATACACCAAAAAGGGGAAAACTGCCAAACTTCCTCATTTGGTATTATTTGTGTCCATTTCTGGGGTTGCATGAGCAATGACAGCTGCCAAGCGCGTCATTTTAATGCTTAAGAGTGGCCAAAAACAACAGAAAATGACCTACCCTTGCGCGCAGAATACTTATATCACTCGGCTTCGTTAAGTTAGCAAACATGGCTTCTAATTCATTTGTGTTCATGGATTGGTATGCTTCACTTGTTTTGAAACTATCGCCCTTCTGTAGTTGCTGTTTGGGGAGGCTTGACTGTTGCTTTCTCGTGAGATTTAAGAACATTAGTAATTGATTTGCTTACCAATACTAATTTTATAGGCAGTGGGTTACCGGCCTGAACAATATCGGAATTATGTCGGTTATTCAATTCATTTATCTAAAAACTTATGAGACGTTGTGGTCTCATTTCGGTAATTCGTGTGACTTTTGTCCGCCAGACGGCTTCTTTCTATATCTGTCCACAGATTGTCAACACACATAGGTTTTCGCAATCGTTTGGTGCAATGGCGATCAAAATCGACGTTGATCCATCTTACACACAACGCGGTTGTGCGAGGAAGACATTTAAATTTGCGATGGTACGACATTTCGCTAAATTTAGTGAACAGGAAAAAAACATTCTGAAAATTGTCCTTGACCTTGGTCTTCTTTTTTCATGGCAGACTTCACCAAGCCTTCTTTACGTCACTAATATAGCTGGGCGACAGTAAAATTATTTGTTCGTAAATATACAATTGTGAGGACTGCAATGTACGTTGATGTGAATATATTTTTGTTTTCAAATATAATTTTCCACTTTTATGTTTCATCGACACCAACCAAATCATTGGTGTATTAATCCCCTGCTGACACTTGCGTCACGTTCTACAGTTTCTGAACTCAACAGCGTTACTGTGGACTGTATCTCGCAATTATCACTTTGTCAGTTGAATATTTTCCTATGAATGTATCTTGTGTTGTATATTACATCGCCTCTCAGATTCAAAAACAGCAGTGAAATGTTCGAAGATTTCAGATCTTGGGAAATCAAATAGTTTCCCAACTTTACCCGAAAACCACGTGATCATAACAAACATGTCACCCGAACACAATCTATAGTTTGTGGTCATCAATTTTCCTCTGAGAGTTCTCATCATGTTGGTGATGAAATGATAAATATGCTTTTTCCGAGTATGGAGTGTGGAGTCTTTTATTTACAACTCAGACATTCAAATTACCGATCCATTCCTTGTTAATACTTACTCGGTTACTTAAAATTAAATTTTTTTGAAAAAGTGGATAAATTCTGGTTTTGTGTATTTTTGTCATTATTTTGGTATATAAAAAGTCGTTATTCACCACTTTGATTTGTATTTAGGGCATTTTTGGAAATTTTCAAACAAATGTCCAAAGCTATGTTGGGCGACCCCTCAAAGGTGTAACTTTGTAAACAAAACAAAAACTTCAACCAAAAACTTAAACTGGAAGTTCTAAGGTAAACTGACTGTAAAAAGGGTTAAATATTTCCAAAAATAACATGAAACATAATGAGAATGATACAGTCAATAGTAACTAATATTAATTAAAAAGAAAAAAAAAACTTAACCTTCACTAAGAAACTTTAACCACAAACTTTAACCAAAACTTTAAATGTTAACAGACTGACAGACGGACAGACGGACGGATGAAAGTAATGACTATCGCCCTGACAGTAAACTGCCGGGCTACAAATGAAAAACTGTAATATTTTTTTTTAGATATTTGACGCCATAGAAAATAAGATGTCACCTATATTCAAGCTAAATTTCCCATTTCTTATATAGCGCCTTAAACAATATTTGTTTGGTGGAATTTGTATTGTGACCCGAGACAATTATGTTGCAAAAGCAAGCAATAATAATAATCAGGCCTGAAAATAATCCGTCTGACATTTGCAGAATGAGGTCCCCAGGGGGCGAATTTGATGATGCTATCCCATACAGTGGCCCAACTTATCTTCTGGGTACCTCTTTCTCTTCAGTTTTGAGACCTTGAATCAGATTGAGGTTCACAGAGGGTAAATTTAGTGATGCTACCCTGCTGTGCAGGGTAGCATCACTAAATTTACCCTCTGGGCACCTCATTTTGCAGATGACAGTCTGCTTATTTTCTGGCTTGATAATAATAATAATAATAATAATAATAATAATAATAATAATAATAATAATAAACAAATACAAAAAAGGTGCCCCCCGTCTAAGGCTCAACTCCATCCTCAGTGGTCAAAAAGAGCAATGCCACAGACCAATGCCGTGCTGTCGATGAGAAATGCTGAATACTAATGCTGTTCTGAATGGCGCAGGAGATCCTTGTGTTACTCTTTTAAGCTACTTTGGCAGTTCCGTCCATTATCGGCCCCAGAATTCTATCTAGTCCCATCTACTCCCATAGCCATCTCAGGCCCTCTCCCAACCTCTGTCCTCGACGGCACGACCAAGTCTTAATAGATTCATTCAGATTTCCCTTTCACCCAAGTCCAACCCATTGTCACTGCATACACAGTCTCTTGTCTGGTACGAGGGTTTTACTTAGAGTAAGGTAAAGGGCAATGAGAGCAAACACTCGAAAGAGTAGCTCCTCGTACCACTCTTTGACTCATATGGGTATTATAGGGACACTTATAACATGGTGATGTACAATTTGATGGTACTTACATGAGGATAGCTTTGCCTATCTGAGAATAGTTATCACATGATATTTTTTCGGAGGACAGACATTACAGTTTGAGGATCAATGCCGACATTGCTATCTGATATATCCCGCTGTTATCTACAAAAAAAAACGCAAGTAGCCACTTCCACTCACGCTGCTACTGATATCTACTCCCATCACTAGAGTTGAAGATGCTACAACTGTTACTGGCTCATGCATTTAGTACAAGCGCTCGCCACGTCTTTACTTTTAATTGCACTAGCTTCTACTGTCGGTCTCACCACCTCTAGCAAACAAGTACATTGCCACTATCAGTTCTGTGGTTGGCTTCACCTACACATTAAAGCTGGAAAGAGCTATAAGACTCGCTGCAAGTCATACTCGTACGACTCTTCGAATTATCTGGGTATATGGGGATACAAGTTTATGACATGGTGGTATGCTACTGGAGGATACCAGTAGCATAGCTACTGGGGGAGGGGTGCGCCCATCCCCAGTTTCGCTACCCCCCCCCCCCCCCCCCTACACTCCCACAGACATACACACACTGGCCCAATGCAAGTTTCACACAACATGAAGCCCCAAAATGGTCGCCAATATAGGGGCTACACACCCTTCAAATGCATCGGATTCGCTCTTAGAGCAATTAATTTTGAACAATTTTCTCGGAGTGTCGGGGGGCGGGGGGGGGGGGGCTAGTCCTATCTAGGGCACCTCCGGTCGTTGTCCCCTCCTCGCACTTCCTTTCAAAAAAAGAGAAACTGGCTAAGGCATCCCCTTTATAGAATTTTGGCGACGCGCCGGGAGGATACTTATCCGGAATTTATGGCTTCTAAATTTTGTCGTATGAGAGCCGTGTGAAAATTCACTAACATCCCTCATCGATAAGGGGAGAATGGGAGACTAATTTGTTTCATTTTAATGAACTGACTGCCTCTTGGACGCTTGGGCTAAATCAGTTGACTGGACAGAAATGGTTCACGCAGTCCAAATTATGAAGACATCAACATTACAATTATGACAAAATAGATACGCTAGAGCGCTACGGGACGTCAGAAAAGACTTGGATACAGGGGGCCGAGAAGGGGTCAACAGCTCCTCCAAACATTTTTCTGGAACATTTTCGGCTCGTCGGAAAAAGTCTGCTACCTTGTGGCGGTGACAATCCTTTCTATTGCCAATACGGTAGAAATTTGCTTGCAGAATCTGAAATCACTTTAAAAAACAGTTTAACAGGTCTGTGGAAAATGATGTGCCCCTGACCCCCCACCCCCCCCCCCCACCCCCCCCCCCCCGCACACTTGCGAAATAATATATACGACCCTGGCCTTTGACCAGACGTTTTTGTAGTAGCAAGTTTCAAAAACTAGTAATGGGCCGAAGAATACATTATTTTCCTGTCTTTACAGTTACACAGCCACGAAATTGCCAGAGCGATGTATATTTGCAGAGCTGCTTAATATTGGAGCTTTCTTATGTAAGTAGTTAGACACATGTTCTACTATATAAGATTTTTTGGAAAGCAAAACAACTGGTCATTGCTTTTATGTCCGTTTTCATAAGGTTCAGACTTTTTCGTTCCCAGAAGCAAAATGTTTTCTCTTTTCTTAACCCCTTGCGTAACTAAACTGACATATATCCACCCAGAGCTATTTTGAGACATCGCCGATCAATTTTTTTTTCTTTCAAATTTTGCTTCCAGAACATTGCTTATGAGCCTTCATCGGAAGCAGATCATCTCAGTCTAATGATTTGTATAGCATTTGAGCTCAATCAGGCTGCAGGTGATCAAGCTATGAGTCCATGTCGCCCCATGAGTGCAACAAGGCGCCATCTGTAATGCTTTAGCATTGCAGATGGCATCTTGTTACACTCAAATGACGATTCGGTTCCTAGTGGGTAAATGTTATGTTGTAAGGGTGTGTTCGATTGTATGGGCCCGTATGTACCCATTTTAGTCAGCTCAGGGAAACTCCGTAAGTATTATGAATCAACCTATAGGTTTATGCTGTATCACCACTGAGTGCTGATTTCAACTATGGTTGCTTTGTGCCTGTTTGTACCCTGGTAGTGGGGACAGTCTGTACCCAGTATGCCCAGTTTGGGTCATATCGCTGTCTCTATCACCCTGTACCCTTATGGTTATCGTTTCTCGCCATTATCCAATGTCAGCCCTATCACGGCCAATAAACGCTGCCTTTTTTACTTCACCATTCAGACCTTATGTATTTCTCCATTCCCACCCACACTCCTCAATATCAATATAATGGCTATTCCATTATTCATCAGAAGAAATATACCTGAGAGGGAAAGGAAAAAAAAATAGATGAGGCCTCTTCGCATGGCACACTCCTCATTATCTGCTTGCTTGGGGGTTCGCAGAACCACTATCGGAGAATCACTGTTGCTCTCTTGCTCTTTGGGAGAGAAGCGTGGCAAAGCCTACTCGTGGCTTCAAAAACGGCGTGAATACTAGCGGACAGAAGATTACACTGAGTGAATTATAAACGTATCTTATCTTCTTACGTTGGACTGTTTACGAAACTTATATGTTGTGTGGCGTGTTATTCGATTCAAAATCGCTTTGGGGTTGAGTTTCCATGCAGACAAAAGGCTCTCATATTCCAAATAAAAAGACGAGGAAAACCCAGAGTCAAGCTTTTGTGATCTTCTACTTTTCGAAGTATTCGTTGTAATCCCCGAGTGTGGCAACCACTTTTGTTATACCGCCCACTTTTGTTATACCTCACCAGTTTTGTAATAGCGATCGCCCATTCTTGTTATACCTCACCAGCTTGGGCCAATTTTCAAGAGCTTTTCACGGCTGTTACGACCCATAATGTAATAAATGCTCAAAATGTAATACCTACCCATAATGTTATACAAAAAATGCCCGTAATGTAATACGTACCTATAATGTAATAAAAACGACCCATAATGTAATAATTGTAATAACGTGTAATAAATGTTAGGCGCCCATAATGTATTGAAATTCAAAGAAATTTGGATACAAATTACACTCCTCCAGGCCCGTAATGTAATAAAATTCTAAGCTTGATTTTTGTTTTTTCTCTTTACTCCAGCAGTGCGTTCGGCTACTTATGACACATCCTACGCCTCCGTCAATGCTGCCAATGGCCCCTATGCCGTACACAGCCAACATGTGTCTTTTGTTTCTCGACTCGACCATCTGATTTAGAAAACATAAGCTATTATTCTCCCGACCCCGCAATCTGCCATGATACTTCACTAACCCCGAATGGGCATCGTAACATTAGCGTTATCGTTCTAATTTCGAGTACTACAAAAGCTGGCGATTTATATAACAAAAGTGGTTAGCTGTTTTTTATAACAAAAATGGGCGATTTCTATAACAAAAATGGTGACCTCGAACTTTCACAAAAGCTGGCGTTCTATTACAAAACTGGTGAGGTATAACAAAAATGGGCGATCGCTGTTACAAAACTGGTGAGGTATAACACAAGTGGGCGGTATAACAAAAGTGGTTGCAACACCCGAGCTTAGACTGGCCTTGAATGCATCGATGCGCCATCTGCAATACTAAAGCATTGCATGGGCGCATTGTTGCCTTCAAGGGACGACATATTGTAACAGTTGGCCTGTCTTTTCTGAATGTGACCACGTTCCACAAACCGAAGAAATGCTGTTTTCATCATTCTTTTACGTTCTGTTTTTGTTTTTTTTTCAGTAGCATTCAACATTTATGTCAGATATCTCTTCCTTCGAGAAATCGTTAGTCTACACAGATCATCAAGCCACTGGACTCGTATGAATGTAGCCTCATTAATAACAGGCCTTTTTTCGGCCTTTGGGCTGACACTGGTGGCAAATTTCCAGGTATTACAATTAGCATAACTCTCTGTATAGGACATTCATCAACATTAAGTATTTAGACAAACAAAAAGCGACTAGGCTTCCAGGTTCGAAGTGGTGGACCTTTCTGGAAAGTGTGTGGCCCCATTAAGGCCGTTTAAACATTAATTCTTTATATCCGGAATACATAATGTTTTGCATGAAAATATATTTGACACTCTCCATGCAAACGAAGCAACCGACACCAAATTGATATTAATTTAATCCTTGAGCTCAATGGGGCTGCAAGATTAATATATTACTGAACCTCCCCATAAATAAGAAATGGATTCGTTCAAGCTTCTGTAGAGATTATTTATTTATTTATTTATTTATTTATTTATTTATTTATTTATTTATTTATTTATTTATTTATTTATTTATTGTTGCATAACGACACTTTCGACAGCCAGGTTCTGTAGAGATAGTGGTGAATGAGGCATACAAGTGAGAAATACAGGGAATTTCAGCAATACTAATTCTGAAGTGTAAAATTTCTGTTTTATTCTCCATTGTCTGCAAATCGCTTGATTTTTAGCTCAACTTTGGCGAAGCAAAATTTGAGGTATTGTCATGTCCCGTCGTCTGTCTGTCCGTCGCTCCGTCAACACGGCTCGAGCTAGAGGCCGTATTTATGAACCAATTTTTACGAAACTTCTTGGATACCTTTGTTATCACCGTGCGACGAGAACGTGTGTTTTGGGGTCCGGTCCGAAATTCAAGATAGCCAGCAGCAGCCATTTTGTACAACATTTTATGCAATCAGTTTTTTGCTCAGACCTTCTATATGAAAGCTCTGATTTAAATAAATTTTTGTGTGAATGTTTACTAACATGGGATGCATCACATATACTTATGTCCTATTCTTTAGACCATTGCAGTCACCTTGTAATTGATTTACTATGGTTGACGTGGTCACAACAAAACTCCTTTTTCTCTTATTCATTATTGTTGACTTGGTCATAACAAATACTGATTCTTGTCATATTCATTATTGTTGACCTGGTCACAGCAAATACTAATTCCTGTCACATTCAAAGTTGAGCTACAGTGTCATTGACACTTTCATCAATCCTTAAAGACCTAATCACTTTTTTTTACAACAAAGCAGGTGTCCAGCATGCAGTCTTGGGGTAAAATTGAAAATTACATTCAAAGTGTTTTGGCAGTTGTTTCTAGGCAAGTCTTGGCTGCCAATATAGGCAGCCAAGACCTTTCTAGAAAAAACTACAAAGTCGCATTATGTAGACTGCTGAAGTGTATCAATACCGTATAAAAATCTCCAGGCTTAAAGGTTGAAGCTGTGTAATATAATCAAAAAGTTATAAAATATATGCTGACAACTTTAAAAAAACATGAAAGTCGTATAACCTATCAGTTTATCTTCTACTGAGCATTCCATGCTATTGGTATCGTTTTCAAGGTATTGACCCCTTCACTCTTTCCAATCAATGGTTACAAAATAGTCAGGAAAATTTATAGAAAGGTCATTGATAGTCATGGAATTTTTTTATGACAAGGTATATGAGCCCTGCTTTACGCGTCCATTGGAACATCCCAAGTCTCCAGTTTTGTTAACTCTGAGAACCGTGAAAATTTCAGTATTACCGGGGGGGGGGGGGGGCGGGGGGGGGAGGGGTGACTGGTCACAAATTTTCCAGGAACGTATAATGGAGCGGGTGGCAGGTCGGAGTGGCCAGAAATCAATTTTTTTCATGGTCTAATATTTTTCACTCATTCTTTTAATGATTTTATAAGCTTTTTAGGACAGGTACATCCATATAAATGTTCATTTTATCATATTTGTATATTTGCAGCAATCATTCAACGAGTCATTAGTCACTTTTTTCAGCCAGTTTGAACTTTTTAGCTTTTTTCAATAATATTAGTAGTAGCGACATCTGATATATATCTCCAATACAGCCACTGGATGAAAACAGTAGAGCCTTATTATCAAGACACACCAAGGTACATTATTCTCTACTGAAACTCCTGATTTGAGATTTGGCTATGCACTAACATGAACTATGAACTAAAGATAGGCCAGCAGCTGCGTACTCAAAATTGTTGAATGTCATTGGCAGTAAACTGATGAAAAATTTGTTCTTCAAACTGTTTCCTGTCACTCCACTCGTTTTCATCATCAATTTTTGAAATAAAGTAATAAAATTGTACGAAAAATCATTCAAAAACTGCATGTGCAAGCTAAAGAAAACTTTAAAGAATGAAAAGGTATACGGTACTCAATCAAATACACTAAATAAAATAGAAGTCATTCAATCCCAGAATGCCAGAGAATAGAAGTAATAATGCATTTTCATAATCACGTGCTCTAATTGTTTGAGGAGCATGCTGTCAAAATTATTTTATGGTACACTTCCTGAGCAACCTAATAAATACATTGGTCGATTTTGGTATATTACAGTCCATGTTTGTTTAACATGGATGCAAGCAGACAACTCTATGTTCAGTTCTTGTTGTTAAGATTTGTGAAAATAAAATCATTTTTCGACATCTGATCAACTGTCATCATTTGATTAACCTTGCCTCGTGATCGAAACTGCAGATCCTCAGCTGTGTGGTTATGAGTATATAGACCACAAACTTGCAGAAAACTCGCCATGTCTCACAGACGATTTTCAGTACAACATGCTGATCAACCGTGAAGACTGGACAAATAATACAGGAGAAAATGATATAGATATAGGGAGCACCCCTGTCAACATTTCTAAACTGTAGGGAATACCGAGTAGGACTGTGGATATCCATCACAGGGGGTGGGTGGGTGTCAAAAATTGGCTGGAAAAGACTGTCGAAAATATAAAAAAAAATGGGGAAAGGGGTGGGTGGGTGGTGTGACATGTTGAAAGTTAAAAATAATCGAATATTCCTGGAGATTTTTCCCGACCCCACCCCCGGGGTAACGAAAAGAAAGCCATTCCCACAGTCTCACGGGCTTCATGTAGGACATCTCGATGTCTTATATGATGCCATTTATTTATTGGGGTTTTAACGACACTTTCGACAACCAGGGATACCTCGTGTCGGGCATTGTTACGGGTGGACGAAGCTCGAGAACCCGGCCTACTACCTCCTACAAACGGAGTTAGCATTGGTTGAAGACAAGTGCACCATCGATGTGTAGCACACTTTCGTACACGGTGCCACAGGATCCTCATGTGGGCAATCTGTATCAAGTGCCTTGTCCAATGAACGAATCGTGGACCTTTCGGTTTGAAGTCCAATGCCATCACCACTGAGCCACCACGCCCCCCATATCTGGAATATAAATCCTCTACATTCTGATGGTTGACGACCAAAGAAAATTGACTTTTTCTAACTCAAACCACTGACAGGCAAGTCTAAGTCATTAACCAGTAGAACAATCCATAATCAAATTTAATTGGAGAACGAGTCATTTTTTTTACCTGTCCATTGTACAAGATGTTGGGCAATATACAGTTTTGTGCCATCAAAAACAAACCTTTTGTATTTTTCTGAAAACGTTATCAGTAGAAATGTTGTATTGTTTTATAAAGACAGACACACAGAAGCCTGCCCACTACACTGGTGCTGGATTTGCATTCATTATCGGCGCCGTCTACTGTTGGTTGCAGACGATCCTGAACTGGAAGCACAGAAACGTTGTTGGCTCCACCGTTACACTTGTCATACAATTTGTCAACGCCACCGTGATGACGTCGTTAGTATTTATATGTATCCTTTAAACAAATAAGAAGTGAGTTGTCAAGTTTAGATGTTACATGGTAGATATTTATTTATTTATTTATTTATTTATTTATTTATTTATTGGGGTTTAAATACACAATCGACTGCCAGGGTCACTTCACAGGCGGAGAAAACCGTGGAACCCCGAGAGGACCCACGAGCAGCGGCGTGTAACTTTCAGGTTCCCAGACTTACTAACCCCGTACAAACAGGGTTATCATTGGTTGAATGTCTGTGTACCATCGACGTACAGTATGGAGCATCGTGCGCCACCGTGCTTCCATTTAGGCATTTCGGATTATGAGTCTTGCCCAACGAGTCTAAAGTCCAATGCTCTTACCACCGCGATCCCTTAACTATATATATTGTCTGTCTCTCAAAATGATAGTGTTGGATAGTATTACGTATCATCGTACCTAGTACTGAAATGGTTAACCGGATAACCGGTTGGAAACCAGTTATCTACCTAACCGATTAGAAAATCTCTCAACCGGTTATCCAAAATATCAATAGTGATAGTCATTCCAGAGTTAAAACGTAGTATACATCTCCCGCTTCTCCCCCTGGGATAAATTACACCTCGAAGCCGTGTTGTATATATTGAGAAATATTCGACTTTGGCATTCAAGACTTCCTTAATGATCGGCAATTTCCGTGAGTAATCGCGGATACTGTTCCGTAGTATGTATACAAACGAACGTTGTCGAGTACTCTACAACGTTCGTATGTATACACACTACGGAATAGTTTCTGCTAATATTGCTTTCCACTCCCTATAGTTTTGATCCCATATTCGGTGAAATAATGGCCACGGATGACCGGATGTTATTCGGTTATAGCTCTCGGTTGTGAAAATGAGCCAACCGTTTCAGCCCTAATCGTACCACCCCTCGTCTGAAGCGTATCGTGATAATGGCATCTCCCTCCTCCCAAACAGTCTCTATCATTAAATGTGTAGTCAGCATATGGGGTTCATTGTTACCCGTATGGGCAATCACAAGAGAACCTTTTCGGATCATTTCATGAAATCGCTGAACTTTTAGGAATGCAAAACATGTCTGACTCTTCAGGCCTGTTCCGTGTGAGTAGCAGTAGCTTAACCCTTTGAAAACGAGGGGTCATTTTTTACCGGTCCAGGAACATGATACGTCAGAATTTCATTAAATAGGACGGCTGCTAAGTGAATGTGTGGGGTAGACCAATCAATATTTTCAACGTGCAGCCCCAATGCTGCACGTTGAAAATATTAATTGGTCTACCCCCAAAATAATGGATATGGACTCTTCCAAGTGCGGCCATTGAACTGACGCGGAAGATACAACCAGCGTTCAAAGGGTTAAGTATGATAGAAAACAAATTGCTGCATTGACGAAAGATATAAACACTGCTGTCCCAAATGCTGTTGAAAAAAATTTCATGGAGTGTAACAAACCCGCGTGTTCACTCTGTCACAGACCTCCAAAAAAGGAAAACAGTAACTGACAGTACCTGATTTGAAACCGAAATGGCCACGAAATGACGAACTTACCCTTATGTTGTTATTTATTATACTGTTGGCATTTATTAACCCTTTACCTAACATGAAAAGCAGACGACACTTGCAAAAAAAATTCTTGAATAACTAATTTTTTTCATTTTTTGTCTCAAAAACATAGGTTATGACCCCTCGTTGGAACGAGCTCGCCGAGCTCGTTCCAACGAGGGGTCATAACCTATGTTTTTGAGACAAAAAATGAAAATATTTTGAAAATTAATTGGCGATTTTTGAGAATAGCGCTGGCCGGTTTTGGCCGTTACGTTGGGTAAAGGGTTAACTTAAACAAAGTTTTTACGTCTCCTCATCAAAATGTTCCAAAACAAATTGTTGGAATCTTCAGTACAGGGAGCTCAACAACGGTTTGTTTTGTTTCAAAGTGAGCAGATTTCCGTACCAACATTGTGACCTAGTGGTCATGTCTGTTATTATATCTCTGAGCAACCTCTTCCTGACATTGTATTGATCAGAGTTTCTGCAAGATAATGAGAATATTGCTTTGATGAAATCTTACCAAATGTGACTCGTATCTACGTCAACAAGTTAGCTTTATCAGAAAGCCCATATTTGGGCTTTATTCTGATGTGCATGTGTCACAAATGGGAATGTGTTTCATAATATCTTTGAAGTGAAATTATTTTGTTGATCTGAATTTCAATGTGTTAATCAATGCGCGACAGCGCTCGAGGGTCTCATGTAAAGGTGTCAGAAGACCTGCTGGACTTTAAAGTTCTTTTCAAGATGAGTTCCAACACAGTTTATCCACAATCCACGCGCATATGAAAAGGCTAACATCCTGCACAACTCTTTGACCCCTGATGGTATCTTCCATCTAAGTTCTACGACAGGAACTGGCCTATTCATTATTTGGGGGTAGACCCATTAATATTTTCAATGTGCAGCCCCAAGGCTGCACGTTCAAAATATTGATTGGTCTGCCCCGCACATTCATTTAGCAGCCATGCTACTTAATGAAGTTATGACGTATCATGCTCATGGAGCGGGCTTTCGGGTTCAAAGATTAACGTAATGGCTATATTCGTCCAGAGCTATTCACAAAAATCGATATTTAAATTCTATTATTTATTTTAAATTTTTGATTCCAAAACACACCTGATCCCTCAATGGAACGAGCTCCACTGGCTCATTTCAATAAGGAGATCACACGCTACAATTTTTCGGTTATTGAAGCATTTTTTTTCTGCAAGTGTTATCTCCGCCGGTCCGCTGACGCAACGAACCATTGCGTCCGAATAGTATTCAGTGATTGGGTTGTTGATTTTGGTCATTTGACGCATTTTAGTTAATCGTGGTCTCCATTTAGACCTGGTAAACTTTTTACTCTGAAAATGCCTACACAATAGAACCAAATTTAAATGGTTCCATTTAAGAATCAAAATTGATTCCATAGATTGTCATGTATATGGAATAAACAATAGAACCGTATAAACCATAAAACTTAATTGGTTCCACTGAAGAATCAAAATTGGCTGCATACCTCGTCACGTATATGGAACCAAACCTAGAACCTGAAATAGAACCAAATATTAAATTATTCTATTATAGAATCCAAAATATTATAACCAAATTTAAATGCTTCCATTATAGAACCAAAATTGGTTCAATATCGTTTCACGTTCCTGGTACGAAAAATTGAATCAAAAATAGAACCAAGTGTAAATTGTTCCATTAAAGTACCAAAATAGGTGTTATACCTTGTCACGTATATGGGACCAAAATTAGACCCCCAAAAAGAACCAAATTTAACTGGTTCCATTATAGAACCAAAATTGGTTCAATATCCTGTCACGTACATGGAATGAAAATAGAACCAAACATAGAACCAAATGTAAATTGGTCCATAAAAAAACAAAATAGGTGCTATACCTTGTCACGTATATGGAACCAAAAATAGATCCCCAAAAATAACCAAATTTAACTGGTTCTATTATAGAACCAAAATTGGTTCAATATCGTGTCACGTACATGGAATGAAAAATAGAACCAAACATAGAACCAAATGTAAATTGGTCCATAAAAAAACCCAAAATAGGTGTTGTACCTTGTCACGTATATGGAACCAAAAATAGATCCGCAAAATAATCAAATTTAATTGGTTCCCTTATAGAACCAAAATTGGTTAAATATCTTTTCACGTACATGAAATGAAAAATAGAACCAAAAATAGAACCAAATGTAAATTGTTCCATTAAAGAATAAAATATGTGCTATACCTTGTCACGTATATGGAACCCAAATTAGAACCCAAAATAGAACCAACCCTGAAACGGTTCCATTAAGGAACCAAAACTGATTCCATGGCTTGTCGCGTACTGATTCCATGGCTTGTCACGTATCATTGGTTGAATGTCTGTGTACCATCGACGTACATTACGTTGCATCGTGCGCCACCGTGCTTCCATTTGGGCATTTCGGATTATGAATGTTGCCCAAAGAGTCTAAAGTCCAATGCTCTTACCACCGCGATCCCTCAACTATATATATTGTCTGTCTGTCAACCAAAAATAGAACTCAAAATAGAACCACTTGAAAAGGTTACATTCAAGACTCAATATTGGTTCAATTTACAATTAAAGAATTGAACCAAAAGAAGAATCCAGTACAACAACAGAAGTATAATAATTGGTTTTGCTTTTACGTTTGAAATGAAGTTAGTACCCTAAAAAATCAACTAGCCCCTCATTCTCAACCTTCACATTCCTATCCCTGCATAATGGCTTCAAACAAGATAGGCAGTTTCCGCACATGGCTAAAAAAATCAACTAGCCCCTCACTCTCAACCTTCACATTCCTATCCCTGCATAATGGCTTCAAATAAGATAGGCAGTTTCCGTACATGGCATATCATTTCAGGCATGTAGGCAGGAATTTTTTGTGGAGCTGCGCTAAATGGCGATCGACCACCATCAGTCCTGGAAATGAGACGGGTGCGAGTACAATTGCTCCCGTCAGCACCCGTGTTTTCTATTTTCCGGGAGCTAAAAAATGCACTTGTTGAAAAATATTGTGGAGCACTAATATGCGGTGAGGGCATAAAATATGTGTTGTTTTGAGAAAGTAGAACTCTGTGGCCAATGGCAAGTTACAGTCATAATTCAGCAATTCCTTATACAGTAACCCATTGAACTCAAGCGGCCTATTTTGTGGCCACCAACATGATACGTCATAGCTTCATTAAATAGAAGGGCTGTTCAGTAAATGTGGGGGGTAGTCCAATCGATATTTTCAACGTGCAGCCTCGAGAATGGACATTGAAAATATTGATTGGTCTACCCCAAATAATGAATATGGACTTTTCTAATTGCTGCCGTTGAACTGGCGTGGAAGATACCACTATAGTTGAAAGGGTTAAGGTCTCTGGTGTTTGGTGGCGGTATTCTCTCGAGAATACCAACGGGAAGAAAAATGAGTATCAAGTTGAGCTCGGTGGTAGCATCTGGGAAAATATTTTGTGAAATTTAGCATCTGAATTATACGTACTGTTGTGTGTGAAAAATTACATACAAAATAGATCGATAAAGTTGATAGGCATCTTTTATTTTCTAGATTTTTTTAATACCTATAAATGTATACTACTCAAAGTTTGCTACGCACCAAGTATATCCAACAACCTGTTTTACGTTTTAGTTGAAATATTGTTATGAAAAGTGTATATATTTTTTATTTAATTATATCTTTAATGATTTAAGTAGCAGAAATTAAGATTTTGTTTGTGTTTGACATTATTTTTTAGCTTTTGAATACGATAACCATAGATATTATTGGTAAAAGAGGAAATTTTTTAAATTTGGCAAAAAGTTGACGGAGCGAACTGGTATGGGTTCAATATGAGTATGAGACCTATTATTGTTAATTACAGCTTGACAACGCCTTCTCGTGCTCCCAATCGGGTTTCAGATGGTCCTTTGTGGGATGTTGTTCCATTCTTGGACCAGCATGGCACCAAGCTCCTGGACACTTCTTGGTTGGACTGGACGGGCTGAAATTGCAAGCTGCAACTCATTCCATGTCGAGAGGATTGAGGTCAAGGGATTTTGCCAGTCCATACGCTCAATATCCTCTCCCTCTGTCGGTACTCCCGGACAGCATGGGCAACATGAGGACGGGCATTATCGTTCATCAGAATGAATCTATGACCCACTGCACCTGCATACAATCTGACGTGGGCATCCAGGAGTTCATCAATATACCGCTGTGCAGCTCTCTTGGTCTTCTCCATACTCTAGAACACCTATCTGTGTTGTATGGGCAGTACCTTGGCTCATCTGCTTTAAGGACAGGTCGCCAATCTTCTCTGGTCCATCCAACGTGATCCATGGCCCATTCATATCGTGCTTGGTGGTTGTTCTGGGACAGCTGAATTCGAATACATGGTCTTCGCGATCGGAGACCTTCTTCGTGCAACCTTGCCCGGGTAGTCTGCGTCGAAACATTTACCCGGATGCATTCTGAAGGTCACTGCGAAGCTGGGTTGCTGTGGAAAAGCGGTTCCCACGGGCCTGTATGATCAAAAACTGGTCTTCAACTGCAGATGTTGCCCTATCTCTGCCACCATCGTGCCGTCTGACTGGTGTGCTATACTGCTGAAATCTTGCCCAGGCTCTGGTGATCACCGTATGGTGCACTCCAAGGGCTTCACCAACCTGACGATGTGTTGCTCCTTGTTCCACCATCCCTACAGCCTGTCACATTTCTGCTTCAGATAAATGTCTTCTTACATTTACATTCGCCATATTCAATCATTAAATCACAAGGGTTTGTGTTGAAATGAAGACTGATTACCCTACACATCTCATGTACATGTAGACAGTATATGAAAACATCATGAAAATCAAGGGGTACATGCTTTCCATGACTGTCATGAAAAGTCTGCCTGTCAAGAGAGCTAATGTAAACACTGGGGACCATCTCAATACATTCCTCAATCATATCCACCAAAAATATCTCTAGGGGTGTCACAAGAAAATTTCACGATGATGTCTCAAATATGTGGTGCTTAGCAAACTTTGAGTAGTATATAATGCTGCTAATATGTGATTCTGGAAGAAATAAAACGACGATAAGCTCGATATAACATATAGGGCCTGCCTGTAACGCAAGGGCCATGCAACTAGTGTCTGTGAAACGCCTTGATACTTCCTTTTTGGCTGAGGCTGCGAGCGCGGTGGCTCAGTAGGTAGAGGTGTAGGCTGAGAGGTCCTCGGTTCGAATCCCACCTGCGGCAACCGCCTTGTGTCCTTGGTCAAGGCACCTCACCCCCCCCCCCCCCCATTGCCCAGGTGGGGGCACGGTGACGTTGTGTACTAAAGTGTACTGCACGTCGATGGTGTACATGTCTTCAACCCATGCTAACCCTGTTTGTGTGGAGTTAACCCTTTACCTAACATGAAAAGCAGACGATACTTGCCAAAAATATTCTTGAATAACTAATTTTTTAGCTCATCTTGACAAGGTCAAGCTGAGCTAATCCCATCGCTCTCCGTCCGTCGTCCATCCGTCCGTCGTCCGTCAACACCATGTTTTGGTCTTCTCCTCCAAAACCACTGGTCCAATTCAAGTGAAAGTTTGTGTGAGTGATGGTCCCAAACGGGCATTGCATTTTTGTTCAACTCAACATGCCCAGCTCTATAGGGATGGAGTGGGGGAAAATGCTCCAAAATATTTTTAAAATCTTCTTCTCATGAACCAGTGTGTACAATGACTTGATATTTGTTATGGAGCTTCCTTTTGAGGTGTAGAATCAAGTTTGTTCAAACAAAGTTCGTGAAGCAATATTTGGCTTTGTAATGGGAGGGGTAAGATTTTTGACCCCGACCCAAATTTCTATTTTCTGAACCGATGGTCCGGTTTGAACCAAATTTGGTATGTGGTATTATTGGGTCATAAGTACTTGACTCATGCAAAAAAAAAAAAAATTCCCGCATCCCCATGGGAACCCTGGGAGCTAAAAATAAAAAAAAATATTTTCAAACGCCCATATTTCCCAAACCACACGGAACAGAGAGCTGTTATTTGGTAGGAAGCATTCTTAGGAGCAGTAGAACTGAATGGTAAAAAAATTGCCATCGGTTATGTTATGGTGTTCTATAATGGGCATCGAAAAAATGCTGAGTCAGCATATTTGCAAAAATTTAAAAAAATCTTTTCTCCAGAACCAATCATCAGAATCTTTTGATATTCCGTATGCAGCATTCATAGGGGCGTCGGATACACGTTTGTTAAAATAAAGCCCATTGGATCATATTTGGGCTCAATACAGGAACCCGAATTTTTAACTTAGGGTAATATGGGAAATATTCTTTAAAAATCTTCTTCTTCAGAACCACCAGTCAGAATCTTTTAGTGTTTGGTATACACCATTGTTATGAGGGTCAGATTCAAGATTGTTCAAACTAAGTCCCTAGGTTAATATTTGGGCTTCCTATGGAAGCCCAAATTTTAACTTTGTTCAATATGGGGGATAATTTTAAAAAATCTTTTTCAGATCCACCAGTCAGAATGCTTTCATATTTGGTATGCAAATCTCTAGGCGGGTCAGATTCACGTTTGTTCAAATCAGATCCCTAGGTATATATTTGGGCTCGCTATGGCAGCCCAACTTTTTACTTAGTGCGATATGAGGAAATTTCTTTAAAAATCTTCTTCTTCAGATCCACCAGTCGGAATGCTTTCATATTTGCTATACAACATCTCTAGGGTGATCAGATTCAAGTTATTTCAATTCGAGTGCCTGGGTTAATATTCGGGCTCCATATGGGAACCTGAAATTTAACTTAGTACAATATAAAGGAATTTCTTCAAAAATCTTCTTCAGATCCACTAGTCAGAATGCTTTCATATTTGGTATACAACATCTCGGGGGGGGGGGGGGGAATGGGGGGGGGGGGGGGGTCAGATTCAAGTTTATTCAAATCGGATCCGTAGGTTAATATTTGGGCTCGCTATGGTAGCCCAAATTTTAACTTATTGCAAAATGAAGAAATTTCTTTAAAATTTCTCTTCTTCAGATATAACAGTCAGAATACTTTCATATTTGGTTCACAACATCTCTAGGGAAGTCAGATTCAATTGTGTTCAAATCGAGAGCCTGGGTTAATATTTGGGCTCCCTATGGGAGTTGGAATTGGCCATGTTGCTGAAGAATTAGAAATTTTGTATTCAGTACCCTCTAGAGGTGTGTAACTAAGATTAATCCACATAGGTTGTATCAAGGGGCTTCATAGGTGATCTCCACAGTTTACATTATGATCAAATGAAGAAAAGGCATGATGCCCGGATTATTTTTGTCACTCCTGAGGGACTCAAGGATCCTGTGGAGATGGATTTCTTAATGTTGACTCATTCTTGGACTCTGTTTATATTGTGTTCTGTTCAAGATGAGCGATTCAGGCCTCGTGGGCCCTCTTGTTTCATTATTTGTCTCAAAAACATAGGTTAAGTCCTCTCGTTGGAAAGAGCTAGACGAGCTTGTTTCAACGAAGTGTCATAACCTATGTTTTTAAGACAAAAAAAAATGAAAAAAATAATGAAAATTAATTGGCGATTTTTGAGAATAGCGCTGGCCGGTTTTGGCCGCTACGTTGGGAAAAGGGTTAATATGTTGGTGAGCTGACAGTTGCTCGACGTTGCTCGGTGGTTCTATCTGGGTACTCCGGCTTCCTCCACCCGTAAAACTCTCATGGTCATGATTAGCAATTGTGACCTTAAACACCAATAAATAAATAAATAAATAAACGACCGAGGCTATAAAAAATAGTATGAAAGTAGTGCAGAGGCGTTTCACAGAAACTACATGCAAACAAGAACAATGTTTGAAAGCAACTTAATCGTATACGTCATACTCTCTGCAGCTTGCAATATATTGGGGAAAGTGAGGTCGCCCCATTTTATCAAATTTTTTAAATCACAAATGGGAGTTAGGCTCTCAGGTGGAACTTCATTTTTATGGGGAGGTGCGTTCGCACCCATCGCACCTCCCCCGATTACGTGCCAGCATTCGAATATGTTTTTCCTTCACAGATGCTCATCACCATTACTTTAAAATAAGAACATTCTCTTCTTGATAAAATGAATATTCGGGTTATGTTTACATTTTGAGCAAACAGTTTTTACAGCTGTGTGGGTTGATAGTTTGTTCGCGATAACACTTGGCATGTTTTAATTACCAGCACCTTTATTATTTTAAAGGCGTTTGCGCTGTCTTCGAATACGATATCTGACTTACACTCTAAAATCAGTTGGGTTAAAAATCAACCCAAATCGACTTGATCGGATTGATTTTAACCCAACTGATTTTAGATTGTAAGTTGAGTATCGCAAAATCGACCACAACCACAACCCCAATCAAATCAACATCAATCACTCGTATAGATCAATAAGTATTTGAAACAACTTTTTCCAAGTGCGCCAGGGGACCTAATTCAGTGTTAAAAAAGTAATAGTCAGTCGGATAACTTTTACAATCAGGTGCGGATCGAGGAAATGTGTTACGACGAGACGTTGGATTACAACCCAAATGCTCTATGAGTCTTGGATCGATATTTTCCCCAAACAGGAACACGTGATTAGAGGTTCTTGGTTCGGGTGTGGGTACCCTCTGAATTTACAACCATGCACTCCTCCGCCCTGGCTACCGAACATCCAACTCTTGAGAAAACCATATCCAACCTCTTCTCACTTGAGTGAGAATGTCCAACCAAAAGCCCCCCCCCCCCCCCCCCCCCAGTACTTGTGTTAAAAATATTTGTCCCTATATCCCGATAAATTCTGTCTTCTGATTGGTCAGAATGCCTAGGACAAATAGCCATAGCAAAAGGGTGCACCCAACATCCAAGGTATATGAGAGCGTGCAACATCCAGGGTATAAGGGCCTGCGAAACATCGGGGGTATATGGTTCAAATGAAAGCTTTTCGCTTTCACTTGCCTCCGTATAAAAATCGAACCAAAAAACCTGAAAATAGTCACAAATATCCCAGATTTCTGACAATGCGTTCATATTTTGCTATTATCAATTAAATAATCGAATAATTAAATCAAACAATTTGATTAAAATAAAATAAGAGCAAATCTGTCAACAAAATAGCCCCCGATCTGCAGTATCGATTTTTTCAAGTTATTTTTAGATTAAAATTATAGTCGCTCCAGTATTCACGAGTTTGGTCCACCTGATTGCGGAGCGTGTGAAACGCGTCCACAAATTTGTTTCCACCATGCTTGTATAGTGTTTCAAACGGACTTTTGGTAACTGGAGTTGGAAGTCGTCTTTGAATATAACAAAGCACCATCTGCAATGCCTTGTTTATTCAAGGGGCGGGGATAATCCCATGGAATGTGATTAAAAATCAGTAAATGTCTGTTAGAATCGCCCACTGCCACTTATGAAGCGGAACGAAATCTACTGATATATGATATGAAATTTCCAACTGTTGGTGGTTTGAGACTAAAAATTACTAACTGTTGAAAAATGTTGTCCGAAATTGGTGGAGGGGGTAGATGAGACACCCCCTACCCCTCTCCCTGTGGCCATGACCCTCTCACATCTCTGTCCAGGGCAGATCAAGGAAATGTGATCAGAGGATGCTTTGGAGTCCAACCCAAATGTCAATGAGTCCAAGCCTGCTATGTTCCCTAAAGAATTCTGATGATGTGCTCTTTTTATAGAAAAGTAGCATAGTAGGCCTACACCATGGGGATGTCATAATACGATCTGGCATGCAATTGTGTTTGGGGGCAGTTTCATATATGCCTTCCTGCAAAGAGGCCCCTGGTGATATATCTTGGGTCATTTTGCTGAAGTTATTCCTTCGTTTCTTGGGTATTTAAGCCTTCAAAAACTACTCAGGGTGCGCCAGTTGGCAGGAAAAGTTATTTTGTCCCCGGAAAGACCTCAGACCTTCACCTATGGGGGGGGGGGGGGGGGGGATACAGACTCTCAAAGGAGCACAAAGTGAAATGAACTGGGGAAAAATATTTTGCCTCACACTTCATTTTGCCTGGCTGCACCCCTCTGCGCAACCTGATAACGATTTTCCTCTTCAATTTGTAATTTGGACATAGTGTGAAGTCTGTAATTCCGCCCTGTCGGAAAATAAGGACAATAACTAATCGCATTCGTGAAACCTGAAAATCATTGATTATAACGTTCGCGAAAATTATAATGAGCGATTTTTATATTTCAGCTTGCGCATTTGACTCACTAAAATGACCGTTTCTCATTGCTTTACAGTTAGGTCAATATTGTTAGCATTTCATTGTTTTTATTTTTTTTTGTTTTATCCCCATGCTATCTTTCACTGCGCATTCGCCTCATGCAGCGAGCAATGGCCTTCGGGTAATAACGGAGAAAAGAAAACGTAGCAATTCCTTGACGAATGATAGTTGCAGCTACAAGAGTGGTATATGGGAAACAGAAGAAGGCCGGCGTTGGGACAAAATGGGTATAATATTTATATTTTTATATTTAATTTTGCACAGTGGTTATGTTCTTGTCTTGTGTTGTTTGAGTTTTGACAAGGACCGTGGGTTTATATGTCAGTATATACCAGCTGTTGTGTGTATTTTTAGCTGCGACTAGCAGCTCTATAAGTGGCAATGTCGGTCTGTCTGTCTGTCTGTCTGTCGGTCTGTCTGTCGGTCGGTCGGTCGGTCGGTCGGTCTGTGACCAACGAGTTTGTCTGTGACCAACGAGTTTCAAAACTCAATAACTTTTGAAATACTTGATGGAATGACTTTATATTTGGCATGTAAGTGTATCTTATTGATGTCTAGCCACTGTTCAATGCATGTTTTGTTCCAAATATTTTTCTTGGAGTTATGGCCCTTGATGAACTTAAAATGTCGGTCGGTCTGTCTGTGACCAATGAGTTTCAAAACTCAATAACTTTTGAAATACTTGATGGAATGACTTTATATTTGGCATGTAAGTGTATCTTATTGATGTCTAGCCACTGTTCAATGCATGTGTTGTTCCAAATATTTTTCTTGGAGTTATGGCCCTTGATGAACTTAGAATTTTGTGAAATTGCACCACCCGTCGCAGCTACGGCGTCGATGTCGCGATTTTTGAACTGTTATGTTTTGCTAGAGAATAACTCTCACGGTCTTGGCCAGACGTTGGTTAACGGGTAAAATACTGATAGAGCAGAACTTGTCTACCTTAATATTCCAGCACTTCGCCAATATCCAGAGTATCACCCGGGATACATTTTCATCGCAACCTTAGAGCTAACTTCTTGTGTTTCCATTCCCCAATTAAAATACTTATTTACTGGGGTTTAACGACACCTTCGACAGCCAGGGTCACCTCTTGTCGGACCCCGATTGATAAACTGGGGATGAAAAACGGCCAATTTTTCGAAGCCAATGTTTCCCATAATTCATCTGGTAATTTACCCCTATGTATCAGACTCCAACTTTGGGACCAAAAGAGGATATATCAATGAGAATGCCGTTCGCTAGTTTGTCCAGACAAAAATTTCAAATAGGAATAACCTTTGAAAACAGCAAAGTAAAAAATGTTTGCTGTCTGCCTGATGAGGACTGAAAGTACAAATAAGACTCGAATTTCGGCACTTTCCAATATTTCATTCCTGAGTTATTGACTCGAAATTAATCAGGCTATCAGAAATCAAGCAAGGACGTGGCTAGAGGTTTCCGATTGGGAGGTGTAGGGTAGTGAATTTCCAACCTAGGAGGAGGGACCGGGTGGGGGGTTTCCCCCTCCCGGTCCCTCTCCATAGTTGGAAATTCACTACCGAGAAAAAATTTGAAAATGAAGACATGAAAGAGGGCATAACATTGATTCTAGTAAGTGAAATGCCAACACATTTATGATAGAATTATCAGATTGTTATTATTTAGTATTATTCTGGGAATTGAATACGTGCAAAACAAATACTCAAGCTGAGAACTTTGAGCAATTCACTCTCTCCTAACATTAAATCAGATCTTATGCAGGAATGATAAATTTATTTTCGATGTTTCATCATTTTGTAACTGTGAAGTATGGAATTAACTTAGGATAACGATTTTACATGATGCGATTTTCTTGAAGTGCATTTCGAGGATTTTTTTTATTACGATAAGTAAAAGTACTATAGAAATCTCGTACCAGTTGATAGCATGCATACTTATGAAGCACAATATTGCGTACACTGTAGTTTTAAATAGTAACAGTTGGAATTTTTGCCGATTTGAAACCGAGTTGGAATTTTGGGAAGTAAAGAAGACATCAGCATCGACAAAGAAGCTCTAAAATCCAGATAGATGGAATTTCCAACTACTCATGACTTACCCTCCGAATTTCCAACTATAGGAAATTTTGGCCAGGATTGGAGGGTGACACCCCCTCCCCTCCCCTGTTTCCACCCCCCCCCCCCCCGAAAAATCAAGTCTACCCTCAATAGGCCTACCTTTTGAAAATTCGCCCCACGGAAAAAATAGTAAACACCAAAGGTTAGTAATGAAAATATTGGTCAAATTCGAAATGAAATTTCTTACAATTTAAGAAATCGTTTGAGAAAAATGTTCGTGAAAATTCCATGTCAATGTCCTTAAAAAAATAAAAAGAAAGAAAAGAGAAAAATTACAGAAAAACTCTATAACATTATTCACTGAAATATTTGGAACGAAATATACAGCATACAGAAATGGAAATAGACATGTTGCAAGAAAGCCCTTCCTGTATTTTATCATATTCTACATTAAAACTAGCAGGCAATGAAGCTTTGTAATTCGCAACAACAGGCCCAAATCCAGGATCCAATTTTTTTTCAAAATGCTGGAGCGTGAGGCAACATTTTCCGATAATGTCGCCTGATCCGTGACCGTCAGTACGAACTTGAAACCTAATTCAGTATACTTCTTTGACCCTTTATCTAACAAATCGCCCGCGTCCACCACGTAAAATTTACAAATTAAGTAGTTGAAAAAAAGGCCAACTTCTCAAAAGATTTCCACAAAACCATAGCATGTGAACCTCATTGGAATGAGCTCGTATAGATCGTTCCAGTGAGTGGCAACATGATATGGTTTAGTGGACATTTTTGACAAAAAAATAACACATTTTGATATCTTGTGCGTTGGGTAAAGTGGTTAAAATGGTTCCACTTTTTTCAAATTATCGGCTTTCGGAGAAAATGTTGGTATTCAAGCGACCAGCAGTTTTTGTAACTTACAACGGTTTTTTGCTACAGAAATGATCATGGGGGTGCCCCACCCCCGGCACACCCACGCGGGTTTGTTTTCGATGTCTGACTCTCTGTTGTCACGAACGATATAAGAAAATATCTTTCCGGAGGTGACGCGGTTTGCGCTATAAGTTTAGATCCATATTACTGGTATAACAGTACTAAATATTATAAATTATCCGCATTGAAAAGTGACACATCGGAAATAATAATGCCATCTCTGAAACTAAACGGTCTTCATCAAATATATTGTTTTAACTGGTAGAGTGCTGGAAGCCCATTTTGGGTTTCATTCTTAACCTTTTACCCATCATAACGGCCAAAACCGGCCAGCGCCATTCACAAAAATCGCCAATTAATTTTCATTATTTTTTAATTTTTTGTCTCAAAAACATAGGTTATGACTCCTCTTTTGAACGAGCTCGTCGAGCCCGTTCTAATGAGGGGTCATAACCTATGTTTTTGAGACAAAAAATTAAAAAATTAGTTTTTCAAGAATTTTTTTTGCAAGTGTCGTCTCCTTTTCATGTTAGGTAAAGGGTTAAGTGCAGGTGCCGCAACTTAAAGGCATCATACGCTGTAGATTTGCTTCTTATTATCTTCGAAGTAAAATTATTTAGTCTGTATGGTTTTGCCTTGTTACAATTTATGGGGAGTGCCTGTAATTGTATAACTGTATTTATCATACAATCAACATGTATTTTGTCTGCATTAACTCCGCAACTGTCGTGTATCCGACCCCCTGATACAGATGTTTGTATCAGGGGGTCGGATACAAGCACGTTCCTTTCGCGTGAGTTTCATTTTTTTCTTTTTGTTACGAATAAATAGTTCGTTATATATTCGTCTACATTCTTGACTTATCCCCAATATATTGTAAGATAAAATGATGTGGATGTACAAAATATGTATCCGAGTCTCGCTCCGGGTTCAAAGGGTAGATCACGACAAACCTTCGACTCGTCGTGATCTGCCCTTAGAACTCGGAGCTCGACGCGGATACATATTTTGTACATCCACATAATGGTAATAATCTCTGTATATACTACTCAAAACTTCGCTAAGCACCAAGTATATCCAACTGCCTGTTCTACGTTTTAGTTGAAATATTGTTATAATAAGTGTGTATATTTTATATTTAGTTATATCTTTAATGATTTAAGTACAGAAATTAAGATTTTATTTGTGTTTGACATTATTTTTTAGCTTTTGAATACGATAACCATGGAAGATGGATATTATTGGTAAAAGAGGAGATTTTTCAAATTTGCCAAAAAGTTGAGAGAGTGAACTGGTATGGGTTCAATATCGAGTATGAGACCCATTACTGTTAATTACAGCTTGACAACGCCTTCTCATGCCCCCAATCAGGTTCCTCATGGTCCTTTGTGGGATATTGTTCCATTCTTGGACCAGCATGGCACCAAGCTCCTGGACACTTCTTGGCAGGACTGGCCGGGCTGAAATTGAAAGCTGCAACTCATTCCAGACATGTTCAATTGGATTGATGTCAGGAGATCTTGCTGGCCAGTCCATATGCTCAATCCCCTCCCTCTGTCGGTACTCCCGGACAGCATGGGCAACATGAGGACGGGAATTAGCGTCCATTAGAATGAATCTATCACCCACTGCACCTGCATACAATCTGACGTGGGCATCCAGGATCTCATCAAGATACCACTGTGCAGTCAATGTTCCACGGTCAAGGACACAGGGCTCTGTACGTCCAATCCAGCTGATACCGCCCCAGACCATTATTGACTCGCCACCATAGCGGTCATGCTCAGCAATGTTGGATGCATGGAATCGCTCTCCTGGTCTTCTCCATACCCTAGAACGCCTATATGTGTAGTCTAGGCAGTACCTTGACTCATCTGTAGAAAGGACAGGTCGCCAATCTGTTCTGGTCCATCCAACATGGTCCATGGCCCATTCATATCGTGCTTGGTGGTGGTTCTGGGACAGCGGAATGCGAATACATGGTCTTCTCGATCAGAGACCACCTTCGAGCAGCCTTGCCCGGATAGTCTGAGTCGAAACATTTACACCGGATGCATTCTGAAATTCTGAAGGTCACTGCGAAGCCGGGTTGCTGTGGCAAAGCGGTTCCTACGATACTGAATGATCAAAAACCGGTCTTCAGCTACAGATGTTGCCCTATCTCTGCAACCACCATGCCGTTTTACTGGTGTGCCATACTGCTGAAATCTTGCCCAGACTCTGGTGATCACCGTATGGTGCACACCAGGGTCTCCACCAACCTGACTATGGATAGCCCCTTGCTCCACCATCCCTACAGCCCGCCACATTTCTGCTTCGGACAAATATCTTCCATTTGCATTCGCCATATTCAATAACTAAATCACAAGGGTTTGTGTTGAAATGAAGATTGAATACCCTACACATGTCACGTACATGTAGACAGTACACGAAAAGATCATGAAAATGAAGGGGTACATGCTTTCCATGACTGCCACGAAAAGCCTGCCTGTCAATAGAGCTATTGTAAACACTAGGGACCATCTCAGTACATTCCTCAATCACAAAAAATATCGCAAATATGTCACAAGCAAATTTCACAATGATGTGTCAAATTTTTGGTGCTTAGCAAACTTTGAGTAGTATAAATTGTAAAAAGGCAAATGAACAAATTTAAACAAGGAAAAATAATTTAGTACTCTACCAGTAAATAAAAAAACTTTTGAAGCATTCTACTGCCATCTTACATTATTGCTGAATATTGCAGAGAACAAAAGAGGGTGGTTTGACGAACTTGGGGAATTTGGGGGTCTAAAAAATACAATAGAGTATTTGGTGTGTTTTTGTTGGGAAAAAATGTGCGCAAGACCGGTACTTTCCTTGAATTTTTTCTGTCAATCTTTCTTTCTTGTTTGTTGCATGACCCTCTGTTGTTGGACAGAAAAGGTTGTCTGAAGCGCAATACTTGAAGATATATGGATTACAAAATTAAAGTGATGCGATCATATTTGTTTTCACACAAACCTTACAATGGCCACCTATGGGAAAATGTTTTGTACTGTCATACCCACAGCATGTTTTCAGCGTTTGGGTGTTAAAATTCCAGTAATTCTTTGTAACTGTAAGGAAATCTACGTGAAAAGTAAGTCTAATATGTTTTCTTGCAGGAAACCACGAGTGAATTCTGGTAATAATATGTTTATTGCATTAACCCATTACCTAACATGAAAAGCAGACGACACTTGCAAAAAAAATTCTTGAATAACTAATTTTTTTCAATTTTTGTCTCAAAAACATAGGTTATGACCCCTCGTTGGAACGAGCTCGACGAGCTCGTTCCAACGAGGGGTCATAACCTATGTTTTTGAGACAAACAATGAAAATAGTTTGAAAATTAATTGGCGATTTTTGAGAATAGCGCTGGCCGGTTTTGGCCGTTACGTTGGGTAAAGGGTTAAATCCACATCTCGCGCACTATGGCTGCATATTTCTAAAAGAAATAGATTCTCCAGAATCACTGAGATCGGGTACGTTTTAATACCCTATTTAAGTGATTCTAGAGAATCTATTTCTTTTAGACGGGTTAGAAGAGAATTCCGTAGCTTTGGTCCGTCAGAGGCAAATATCCTACCGCGTGCAGAACTTAAAGTAAACGAGGACTGAAACAGATTAGACAAGCAGGGTGGTGCAAATCCTTTGTTGCATTTAACTGGTAAAGCGCTGAGTTTTTTTCTGACAACAAATCAAAGCTCATCATATACTGCTCTATTACATTTAATTGGATAGTGCCTTATAGACACTATCCAATTAAATGTCAGAGAGCAAGGTATTGTATAAAAAATCTGATTCATATCAGGGACAATAAAGGCTTCCTCAGGCAGAATGTAGCTACAGACAGTTATTGCCTGTCACCTTTAGTAAAGCCCAAAATAGGGCTTCCAGCACTCTACCAGTTAAAGATAAGAAGAAACAAATATTGAATTGAATTTTCCGCAGAATCTGAAGCCATTGGGGATCTAAAAGGACCGGTGTAATGTGCAGTACGTTCTAGACTGAGTGATGACATATGTCGCACAATTTTAGGTGCACCGATGCTTTTCCAGAGTGTAGTTTTTAGAACCTATCAAAAGAGGGTTACAGTAGTCAAGGCAGCTAGTAACAAAGGCTTAACCCTTTACCCAACGCACAGGATATCCAAATTTATTATTTTAATTATTGATTTTAAAAATGTTCCTAAAAAGTTCATGTACGAACAGGTGTTGTGCTGCATCAATTACAATTTTGGAGGCAACTGTTGGGGGGGGGGGGGGAGGGTCTATATGGAAATCATTCCCGGTGGACCATACAGCCCAGTCTGCCTCTGATTGTTCAATAAACAAACATCTCTGATGGTCTTGGTCAAGTCGTTAAAGATTCTGTCAAACCAAGACCCAGTTAAAAAAAACATTCTTTGCCTTGATTCAAAGAGATTGAATCTCTGGTATTTTTCGATTCAGTCGTTTGAAATATTTCGGTTGGTCTGAAAAGCAAACTGAAATATTCCATGTCAGTGAATAAAGGCGAAGGGCCGTTTAAAGGCTTGACTGGTTCCTAGCCATGACAGTGTTGAATCCCTCACAGAATTGGATTGATGACTTGAGCTTGCGATAAAGCACTCCGGTTGTTATTTCGCATTTGAAAATTGTTGCCTCCATATTTTGTGCACGTCACTGCTGTGTCAGTGAATATCGTTTGAGACAGGCATGTTTTCAGTTTAGAGAAACAGAGACTCCTAGATGTTCTGGCGAGCCAAAATTGATGGGCAAAATAGGGCGGTACTGAGGGGCTATTTGCTGCAGCTATTTAATAAAACCTGGAACTACTTTTCAGAACCCCTTCGGGGAATTCATACGAGACCAACTCTTTAGGTTTCTCCTAGGGACCAGGTTTCTCCTCAGGGGTTATCAGTTTTCCAAGCCAAATAGAGTACTCTCTGAAAATAAAAGGATGGATAATCTTTTTGTAAAGTTATTGACTAAGAAATTCAAGCAGGAAAACAAGCCTTAATTTTTTTTTCTTGCAGGACAAGTTGCGTGGGATATATCTAACGTCAACTATATCAGAATGGCTGTTAGCTGCCGCCATCCTGGTATACCTATTAACATTTGTTAAAGATTTTCGCACGATCAGACTGGAGGGACCAGCTGTTAAATTGAAGAACGAACAGCACTTAGTTGCAAAAATTGACGAAGATGACAACAGAGACAGATCAGAAATGGAAGAATGCATATGAGTCGAACTTGCGAATCCTTGGTCGAAGCATTCTCAATATCTTGCTCACAAAAGACTCAAAAAATGCCATGACTGCTCATATCCTTTCAGTTCAAATTTAAGAGCAAATATTCATCTTTTTTATTTTGTACACATTGTTCATATTGGGTAGAGCTTTAGAAAGTACTTTTTTGGAAATAAAAAAAAACAGTTGAAAAGGCCACAAAAATGGAAATTAGAGTTAAGAATCTGATCACAAGATAATCATCCAAGCTCCTCATCATAGTTCATGCTCAGTTTAAATTTCTGGGTGTTTAAATTTTAGTCTTGTGCAATAAACAGAATAATGCATGAAAACAAACACCAGGGGTCGGTACTATAAAATGTTTACAATTGTATTTTACAGAATTGTATTTCTTGTCTGTGAACATAAATCATGGAAATGAGTAACCAGTATTTTAACCCTTTACCTTACGAATCGCCCGCATCCGCCTGCGTAATTTGCAAATTCAGCAGTTGAAAAAATAAATATTTCAAAATGTTTCAACAAAACCATATCATGTGACCCCTCATTGGAACGAGCTCAACGAGCTCGTTCCAATGAGGGGTTACATGATATGTTTTGTTGAAATTCGTTTTTAAATTTTGAAAAATAGTAATTAAAATAATAAATTTTGATATCGTCTACGTTGGGTAAAGGGTTTTAAAAGATGTGGCAATTTACTGGTAGCTAAATTAAAAACAGTCAGCTTTTAAAATGCTGTAGATTTTTTTCAGCCATTTAGAGTGGTAGGCAGGAAATACAGTTCTGGAAAATACAGTTGTAAGAAGTTTATAGTATTGGTTCCAGGACATGACAGACCTGGTCCTCGGTTCGAATCCCACCTGCGGCAACCGCGTTGTGTCCTTGGGCAAGACACTTCACCCCCATTACCCACGTGGGGGCACGGTGACGTTGTGTACTAAGGCGTATTGCACGTCGATGGTGAACCTGTCTTCAACCAATGCTAACCCTGCTTGTGTGGAGTTAGTATGTTGGGAAGCTGACAGTTGCTCGCCGTTGCTCGGTGGTTCTCTCCTGGTACTCCGGCTTCCTCCATCCGTAAAACTGTCACGGCCATGGTTAGCCATTGTGCAGAAATATGCGACCTTAAACGCCAATAAATAAATAAATAAATAAATAAATAAATAAATAAATATGACAGACCTGATGTCTAGCACCAAGTTCTTTGCAGGTGTTAAAATATTTTTATCAGATTTATTGCTATTTATGGATTTTTTTTTCATTCCTCCTACCATCCGTTGCATCTTAGTTGCCAACTCGTAATATTTGTGAATAGCCATGTACGGGTCTGACCGTTATGTTGGGTAAATTGTTAACTCTTTACCTAAAACCAATAGGGGATGACACTTGGCTCAAAAAAAGTCTTCAATGATTAAAAATTAAATTTTCATTTTTTGTCTTAAAAACCTAGCTTACGATTCCTCATTGGAACGAGATCGGCGAGCTCGTCCCAGTGTGGAGTTCGTAAGCTATGTTTTCGTGACAAAAATAGAAAAAATAATATAAAAATTTGAATGTGAATAACGCTGACCGTTTTAAATTTGCGTTAGGTGAAGGGTTGACACTTATGTTTCACATTCTCATGGTTTCCTGGTAATTGTATACATATATATGTGTTCGGTTTTAAGCGTCTCGCTGTCGTCATCTTTTATTGATGATAGATGAGATGTTTTGCGAACCTCAAACACGGTGTCGAATGGAATCTCGAATCAAATCAGGCATCAGATTTCGAATCAAATCGAATCGAATCTCGAATCGAATTTCGAATCGAATCTCAGCGCTTTTCAAGTTGTTGGCATTGCACCTTCTTACAACCGTGATATTGTCAGTCTCATTTGTGTAACGGCGACTCGTGTAAGTCGAGCCAAAAATCGGAATATTCCAGAACGGAATGAATGTAATTGCGGAAGCGGGACCCACTTGAACTCTTCTTCTATCATCAGGTCTCCTGTACAGGAGACCTGATGATAGAAGAAGAGCTCAAGAGGAGACACTTTGTAGGATTTTGAGAACATCTCGACGATTTGAAAATTTTCGAATCGACGCGATTAAAATCGAATCGAATCATGGGGACTAGTTCGAATCGAACTGAATTTCGAAGCATGCCAGGATCCGACATTGTCGTCTTTTCGCTAGTGCACCACACATTGCATATATCAACAATATCAAGGATTGGGTACATCAGCACAGAAACTGCTGTAATGATAGATACGACTCAAAATTTGTTAAGCATCGCCCCTACTCATTGATCAACATATTTGCACTTAAAAGGTAAATGTGTACATTTTATGTTTGTTTGTGTATTAAGATTTAAGGACACATTCTACCAATTGGGTCATATTACGATATTAATGTGTCCAACAATTTAACGGGTGTGGGAAGACAGGTTAGTTTAAACATATTTTATTTGCCAAAATTAGGCCTACACGCAAAAAAAAGAGGACCGGGGTGTGTGTGTTGGGGGGGGGGGGGGAGGGGGTCGAGTCTAGAAAAAAATTGCAGACGCAGGGTCCAAAAATATTTTTTGTTCCACCCTTCAGACACCCACCAACCCCTACCTGCATTTTTAATTATTTTTTTCCGGGCCATTTGTGGGGAGCCACCCCCTAAAATCTTAGATAAAAAGCATAAAATGCAGACATACCCTGTCTAACTGAGAATTGTTCCATTTCTTAACATTTCAGACTACTCCCCTGACTGTTCAAGCATTTTAATAAACCTCTGAGGCTGCAAGGGAGATAATTCTAATGAGTTTGAATGGAAATATTAAAAAAATCAACTAACTCTGAATAAGTCACTGGATAAGTCTGAGATAATATATTCCCTGATGCCTTAGTCTGTACTGCATAGTTCAGCAATCGGCAATTCTACCCGATTCTACTAAATACAGAACACTCTTCATTCCTCATTTTGGAGCTAACAGGGATAGCAAAAATTCACCTTCCCTATTTCTCTGGTTTGCACATGAGGGAAGTCACACTCACAGTCTGAATGTCTGCATTTCTTGCTGGGGATGAAGGTTATTTATTCATGCTGCATAGCAGTCTTCTTTGTTCAGTTGGCCTATTTAACTAATAAACAATGTTCAGTTGTCAACTGTGCCTGGGAGGGTGGGGGGATTAGTTTTTGTTTTATTGTTTATCACCGGTGGCTTCAGGTGGTATTGTGATTTTTCTTTATAGATTGATAGATAGATAGATAGATAGATGGATGGATAGATAGTTTATTTAACAGTATACATGTTTTACAATCATGATGTTTTGATATAACAACATTTGTAACAATACAGGATATACCGTTGGGAAATGCCATAGCCAGATTGGCTGTCTTCCTGGCATCACCTGACAAATAAATGAATGTTTTACAAATATTCGCAGACCATAGCTGACCCTTTCTCGGGAAGGTAATATGCTTTTGATTAAACTCGGCGGCGCACATCACACAAGAAGGTTAATGACGAGTTCACAGTCATCTGAAGCTGTCTATTTAACACAATAATTGCAGTGCAATTTGACAAGGTAGAACTTTACGATACAGCTCAAACTGTAATTTTTGAAAGGATTGACAAGTAATGTTAGACTGCCTATTCTCTTTGGGGGGGGGGGGGGGGGGCGAAAAATGAAGTACTACGGATTACACTCTTGACAGTAGGGATTGTCACATTTCATATCCATACAGTAAGACGATAATAGCCGTAGTTTAAGTTTATTCTTAAACTCAACTCTGTTTGTAATGTTACGAAAATTCTGGCTCAAGCTATTCCAAATTATGGGATAGGCAAAAATTGGCAATTCGTCTAGAGCTTTAATTCTGGTCCTGCTAACATGTACTGATTCAGATTGCCTAGTAGTTTATATAAACTTTCTGAAATTATTCTGGACTATTTACTCCTCCAATTAACATGCAATGGTCAGGCAAGATTAGGAAGCATAGATGCAAGTCCATGTCTATACATCCATGCAACATTATAGTACATTAAATCAGACTGATTAAATCGATTTTAAGTAGCTTCCAGTTGATATTTGAAATTACTTACCGTATAATTCAGTTTGCCTGATGCAAATTTGCTAACAACCTTCTATAACGATGTGGACAGCATTAGGCGCGGGTACCAACATGGAATTTATATATAATTGGACTTACCTACACCCCTAATAAAAGGTATTATAACTTATACAAACCCCCTCCTGAAAAAGTTTACACACTATAAAATCAGTTTGGTTAAAAATCAACCCTAACCAACTGGGTTGAGTGAATATGAACCCAATTGGGTTCATATTCACTCAACCCAGTTGGTTGGGTTATTTTTAACCCAACTGATTTTAGAGTGAGGGATTGCAAACGGTTAGCAGTTGCTGATGGAAAGTGTACGGTAGGCATACACGACGATGACAGACTACAGCACTGCAACGCAACACTTGCCTTTAACCAATGATAATCATGCTGGTGCCGGGATAGTAAACTCAGAGAGTCCGACAGTTACTCATCGTCGCTCAGTGGTTCCGAAGGCTCTATGGGTACTCCTGGTTTCTCCACTCGTTCATAATAGAACCTAGGTTGTTGAAAGTGTTGGTAAAACTCGATGAATAGATAAACCAACATTAAAATGTCACAATTACCGTTTATGTAAAACATGTTGATTAGCATGAGTGATCCTCAGACAATATTGAGTATAGGAGCGATAGCGAGCCCAGAGTGTCTTTAAAACGCTTTCCGTCAGTGTGCACATTTTTGGTGGAAAGAAATACACCACATATTTTAATGAATTTTATAGATGAATAATGAAACTTCATACTATGTTCTGCTCAGTTTTAACCCTCCCAGCACTGTGTTTCTGAATAGGAACGTCCAATACATTACTATCTGTAGCGACCTGGAGGAGTCTTTTTCTTAGTGTTCGAGAAGCACAGTAACAATTAAATGGCTGTAGTTTTAAATCATCACAGGCCCTCCTTATTTTGTGCCCTGCGGTGGATTCTCGATTTGGAGAGGGTGATGGTGCCACATTTCCATCATGGTGTTTGACGCGAAGCATCATCCGACGTGCGTAGTGTCAAGTTGTGAGCGAACTCGAGAGGGGGTATACCACACTTGTCCGCGGAGTTCGGTGCGTTGGTCTCCGCGGGGAAAGTGTTTAGAAAATGAGAAGACAGAGTTGCCCTGCGGTGGTCACTTTGCTCACAGGCCGACGTAAGATCTATAGCTGTGTGCATGGGTCAGAGTAACATCCGCGATGGCATTCGTACATCCACTGCCTCTGGTACTGGATGTCCGTGTGCTATCACGGATTGTATCGTGTCCACAAGTCTTGGTGCTTGTGAAATTGAGTTACAAAAGTGCGCCCCATCATTAGATCCGCCAATGGTACCAATGTTGACGTCTGCTCATCAATTTTCATGGAAAAGATGTATGCATAACGGAAAGTAAGGATTTAATATATCATATTGTAACCTTTGATTAACCACAAAGTAATGTGTTTACGACCTGTATTATTAATTACATAGTTGTTTAGAGACCAAATATGGTAGGCGTATATTCGGTATCAGTAATGTTAATTTGGGGCGAGAGGGAAGCTCAAGCCCTATTACTGCATGATACCGTGTAGACTATATTAGGTCCTGAACAAACTGTGGAGCAAACATATATTACCGACTACTTTTTCAAGTTACTTTTTTATTGAGATGAATAATAAATTATAGCATTCTTACCTGTTTAGTGTGAAGCGGATATCGTCTGCCGCTATTTTGATAGATGCATCGAGAAAGCGGAGATAATTAGCCGTGCATACAGTTTTGAACGGACTGTGCATGGTATGTACACAGCTTGTGTCTGACGTCTTAAATCCAAATAAATTCTCGTAAGTTTGTAGGTGGTAAGATATAATAGAATCTCATCTCTGCAGAGGGTTTTGTTATTAGAATGGAATTTGAAAAAGATGATACACTGCCAAATCAAATCCTAAATGCCATTGTTGATTAAATTTGTTTTGTTTGTCGATATTTTTTAAAGTAAATAACATTTTGTCACCCACAGCTCAAACGATCTATCTAAACTATTTTTTTTAACCCTTTACCCAACGTAACGATCAAAACCGACCAACGCTATTCACAAAAATCGCCAATTAATTTTCATTATTTTATTCACTTTTTGTCTCAAAAATATAGGTTATGACCCCTCTTTGGAACGAGCTCGTCGAGCTCGTTCCAAAGAGGGGTCATAACCTATGTTTTTGAGACAAAAATATGAAAAAAATTAGTTATTCAAGAATTTTATTTGCAAGTGTCGTCTGCTTTTCATGTTAGGTAAAGGGTTAAAGATTTGAGACTGTTAAATAATATAAAATCAGAAGTTCCATAACAACTGTTTATTATTTTCAGGAGCGAAAATATTAATTTTATATTGACATGAAGACTGCCATATATTTTTCAATGTTGAATTTGTCTTCGAAACTAAGTGTCTTTTGAGAATGAATGATTTTAATAAATTGGTGATTGCCTTTTTACAAAAAACATGTGGCAATTATATTTAATTTTTTGTTGAAGTATATAGTTTTTAAAAAATAAAATTAATGCAACTGTTGATGTGGTTCGTTTTTGTTAATGTTAGAATTATGTTGATATTTCTAGTTCTGACCATCGTTACAGCTAACCTGGAAATTTTTCTGGTGGACCATATGGCCAGTCCATCTCTGCTAAAATTAAATTCCTAATCCCACATGTTTTATCCAGTCAGACCTGACAATCCTTCTGAAATACGTCGACTTAAAGGTTGTGCATTGCATCGAAAATTGAATAGAGTGGCATGACGTTTGCTTCTAAACAAAATTTATGCAAAAATAAATAGCAGAAAGCAACGCACAATAACACCAAAGCGACGTTGTGAGTTGCTATTTATTTTGAAAGAAATGCCAAAGAGGTAAACAGCAAGGTTGACATTGGACAAACCGAGAAGACGGAAAATGGTCAATAACACTTATTTCCTTAAGGAATATATATGTATATATATATATACACACAATCCTATATCAGTCATTCGATTTTGAAAATGCTGCAAGCTAACATTTGAAGTGAAGCGCGCTATTGTTGAGTCCCGGCAAAATTCATGGTGTACTGCTCATATTGTCGTGCACGCATTGTATTAAAATACTATTATTTGGCCAATTCCCCACGAATAGATTTTAACCCTTTGCAGAAAACACATAATATCCAAAAATTTAGATTTTGATTTTTTTTCTCCCAATTCATAATTTTTTTAACAAAACCGTATCACGTGACCCCCTCATTCGAACGATCTCGACGACCTCGTTCCACTGAGGGGTCTCATGATATGGTTTTGCTGAAATTAAAAAAAAAACTCAACTTCTACTGCACAATTTGGATATTACGCGACGGATGCATCAGATTCGTTAACCCTTTACCTAACGTAGCGGCCAAAAACGGCCAGCGCTATTCTCAGAAATCGGCAATTAATTTTCATTATTTTTTCATTTGTTGTCTCAAAAACATAGGTTATGACCCCCATTGGAACGAGCGCGTCGAGCTCGTTCCAGTGAGGGGTCATAACCTATGTTTTTGAGACAAAAAAATAGTTATTCAAGAATTTCTTTTCAGGTGTTGTCTGCTTTTTATGTTAGGTAAAGGATTAAGTGAGGGTTAATCGCTCGCTAGGCGGAACCGAGGTGCGCCGTTGTCAACTCGCAAAATGTAAACATCGCAGAAGCGATGGCACGAAAGAGCGACAGTTCGCCTCAGGATCGAAAGACTATTTATATATTGTAACAGATTACGATGTGAGCTCGTTATTTCCATCATTCTTGTTTGTTGAGTATACTTAGGTCTTCGAACAGGAGTAATCTTCTTATCAAAGATATCTTGATACCAGACTCCATTGATTTTTCACAAAATCATGTCATGCCTGATTAACAGCAACTCTGAATTCATTTTATGAGGATTCGAGAAATAACGAAATAATGGCACTAGGTTATCAAACTAGTTTTGTAGCAAAACTCTCTTATACTCGGTGTGCACGAGAGCATACGTACTTAAGTGTTTTGAGTGTAATTCCTGCCATCGATCGAGACACAGGCTTTGAGGCATTGGAATATCTATTTATTGATTCTCAGTTTTATTTTCCCCAATATTGGTAACTGACGCGAATCAACCAATCCTATGGTGTGAATCGACCAAGCCTATGGTGCGAATTTATTTATTTACTGGGGCTTAACGACACTTTCGACAGCCACGGTAAGACAGTTTTACGGGTGGAGGAAGCCGAACTACCCGGACAGAACCAATATTCTAACTCCGCTCAAAAAGGATTAGCATTGGTTGAAGACAAGTACGCCTAAGTACACGGCGCCACCCTGTCCCAAAGTGGGCATGCAATCCGGATGAAATACCTTGCCCAAGCGGACACAACGCCGTTACACCTGGCGGGGATCGAATCTTGGACCTTTCGGTTTGAAGTTCAATGCTGCAACAATATCGTGCGAATAGACTTCTGGGGTTATGCAAATCGACTTCAGGGATGGAGCGAATCGACTGCTGGATGGAACGAATCGACCGTGATATGTCTCGACCGTGGTGCGAATCGACAATTCCCCCATGCGGCAACAATTTGATAGGTCAATGCATTTCGGAATTCTTATGGTTTCAGCCCTTCCTTCATATTTAGAGGTTCTCTCTCACATTTTCGAAGAATTGTTGATTAAAAGGCATAATGTTCGTGGCCTTAAATGGTAAATGGCAGTTATTAACTAGAGAATTGTAATTTGTTGAACAAATTACGGGCTTTCCCAACTTTCCAATTTAAAAATGCAGACCACATATAGCGAAGCAAAGTACTTGAAATTATCCATTTCCAAAATGATAGACAAAAAGCATCCAAAGTTGGCTATTTTGGCATTCTATAATGGTACTCTTATTCTCACCCTCATTGTGCTTGGGGGTTAAATCTTGAGATTAAAAAGTAAACAGTAAATTTCTTCTGCAATCATTGTTACATCTATCCATACAAAAATAATTGCTACAACAACCTTGCAATTGGAGGAAATGAGTACAAATGTTTGCAAAGTTCACTAAAAAACAATTTTTATCAGACAAATCTATTCTTTACGTGGCCAAAGCATATTTTGGGTTAAGCCCCCAAAGCATAACTTACAGCAGCGGATTTATTCATTAAGCATCTCTACCTATAGCAAAACAAAGTATTCAAAATTAAACCTTTCCAAAATGACAGGAAAAAGTAACCAAAGTTAGCTAATTTTAGCATTTACGAATGGAACTTTTACCCTCATTGTGCTTGAGAGTTAAAGATGAGCTTAAAAACTAAACAATAACTTTTTTCTGCAAGCATTGTTGCATTTATACATACAAAAATAATTGTTACAACAACATTGCAATTAGAGAAATTAGCGCTTGAAGTTAGTCAATCTCGAAGATAAAATGCTATATTTATATCATTTGTGGCCAACAGGGGTTAATTTTAATATATTTGTGTGGTGATTTTAGTGTAGCATATTATGCTCTAAATGTGTGAACATCAAGCACAGACTGACTGCCTGATAAGAGACATGTCGGAATCTTGAATCTTGGTATTTGAATGAACATGTACAAGTTGAGGGTACTCCAAGCCAAGGCACAACAACTGGGTGAGGGTTAAAACTTGGAATAAAACATATAACAGCAAAATTGTTGTTGGATGGTTGTCCTATCTTCTCATAGGAAACGTTTTGAGAAAATATGGCTCCAGTGCTGAGAAATTTCATGTAAATTTTGGCGAAAATAACAATTATTCCGACTGTACCTTTATAGGAAGTCTCAAATCTGCCAAGGGTTAAACTTTTAATAATAACATATAGAACAAAATTTGTCATACTTTGAATGCTGCATGCAGCTATAGAAAACATTCAGAGCTCAATCAATTTAAAATGGAGTAAATCGTCACCTAAACTTACCAAATTCGGAAAAAATGGGATTTTTTAGGACGCTACCTACTTTTATGCAACCAGAAGGGGATAGGGTTAAACTTCACAACCAAACTTACAACAGCAAATATGCTCGTTAGTCAATTGTGAATACGTACATGAAAAATGTTTGAAATTAACCCTTTCCAAAATGATAGAACAAGCAACCAAAGTTGGCTAATTTTGGCATTTTCAAACGGTACTTTTATTCTCGCCCTCATTGTGCTTGGGGGTTAAATCTGAGATTAAAAAGTAAACAGTAACTTTCTTCCACAATCATTGTTACATCTATCCATACCAAAATAATTGTTACAACAACCTTGTAATTAGAGACATTTGCCCTTGAAGTTGTTCAATTTTGAAGAAAAATCTATAATCATGTCATATTTGGCCAATGGGGGTTAATGTTGAAAGATTTGAGTGGTGTTCGTGGTGTATTGTATAATGCTCTAAATGTGTGGAAAATTTGAGCTAAATAACTGTAAATAATTTTGAGACTTTGGAAAAGTGTAAAAATTTTGAAAGTTTTGGCAGAATATTTTGAAAATTCGCGTTTTCAAGGACATGACGATACCTCATTTCACTAGATTTTATGACATTACATAAGTATGCCAAATTTGGTCAAAATTGTACAACTTGTTTTTGAGCAGTTCAACAGACAAAGTTCACGGCAGAAAAAAAAAAATAGAGAAGAAAAATTTTGAAAAAGAAGAATAACAAGAGTCTTTCCCAAACTGTGTTTGGGAAACTCTAACTAGAGAATTGTAATTTGTTGAACAAATTGCGGGCTTTCCCAACTCTTTAATGTAAAAATACAAACTGTATTGTACACAAAACTATCGATCAGTTTTGAAAATAGAAAAATATAGTTGAAGCAAAGTTTTTGTGATGCTACTAGGTTTTATGCAGCCAAAACAGATATTTGAGATAAAACAGGACATCAAAACATTTAACACAAAATTTGCTCTTCAAAAATTACTGAATATTTTGATGGAAAGCAAAACGAGCCATGTCCGTTTTGCTTTGGAAAAATAAGTAGAGATGTATCATGGGCATACGGGCCGGGGTGTCAGGGAGGACTGTGCCACATCCACCACCCCTGAGTCTGGAAGGAGCCGAAAATTTCGGGCAATTCAGTTGCCAGAAATGACCAAATGAAGCAGGTAGGGTGACTATTTTTCTTACAACAATGACGTGAATGGTGTATAGTTAATGTCGCGCAGGTGAGCAGGCAGGAAGGCAGGCCTGTATAACAGCTCCAATGACTGTACTCTTCCACTCTGGCATGCGCCCTTAAAGTTGGTAAATTTTGTAGAATAAATGCTATATTCATGTCATTTTTAGCCAATAGGGATTAAATTTGAAATATTTGTGTGGTAATTTTGTTGCATCATATTATGTTCTAAATGTTTGGAAAATCGGAGCTAAAAACCTGTAAACAATTTTGAGACTTTTGAAAAATGGTTAAATTTTGATGGTTTGGCAGAATATTTTGAAAATACGAGTTTTCACGAATATGACGATACCTCATTTCACTTTCCAGAGATCTGTCATCAATCACAGCTTGAGTTTCTGATAAGAGACAAAGAGGAATCTTGAATCTTGGTATTTGAATTAACATGTACAATTTGAGGGTACTTCAATTCAATCAAGGCCCGACAACTGGGCGAGGGTTAAAACTTTGAATAAAACATATAACAGCAAAATTGTTCTAGGAATAATGTCCTATCTTCACATGGGAAGTGTTTTGAGAAAATATGGCTCCCATGCCGATAAAGCGCACGTAAAAGTTAGCAAAAATAACAATTATTCCAACAGTACCCTTATAGGAAACTCAAATCTGCCAAGGGTTAGACTTTTAATAATAACCTATAAAACAAAAGTTGTCATACCTGGACTGCTGCATGCAGCCATAGAAAACATTCAGCTCTCAATCAATCAGAAATGCAGTAAATTGTCCCTTGAAAGTACCAAATGTTGAAAAAATTGAACTTTTTTTTTGGACGGGACCTACTTTTATGCAACCAGAATGGGCATAGGGTTCAACTTTACAACCAAAGTTATAACATCAAATATGTTCGGTAGTCAATTGTGAATACGGACATGCAAAGTGCTTTGAAATTAACCCTTTTCAAAATGATACAAAAAGCAACCAAAGTTGGCTTATTTTGGCATTTTCAAACGGTACACTTATTCTCACCCTCATTGTGCTTGAGGGTTAAATCTGAGATTAATGCATAAACAGCAGCTTTCTTCCACACTCATTGTAGCATCTATCCATACCAAAACAATTGTTACAACAAACTTGAAATTAGAGACATTTGCCCTTCAATTTTGAAGAAAAAAAGCTATATTCATGTCATTTTTGGTCAATGGGGGTTAATTTTGAAATATTTTTGTGGTGATTTTGGTGTACCATGTTATGCTCAAAATGTGTGAAAAATTTGAGCTAAATAACTGTAAACAATTTTGCAACTTTTGAAGAATGGTGAAATTTTGACGTTTTGGGCAGAATATTTTGAAAATAAGCATTTTCACAGACATGACGATACCTCGTTTCACTAGAATTTATGGCATTACATAAGTATGTCAAATTTGGTTAAAATCGTACACCTTGTTTTTGAGCAAATACAAGATTTGTTCATCGAGCGGCAGGCAGGCAGGCAGGTCTGTATAACAACTGTACCGACTGTATTCTTTCACACTGGTATGAGCCTTTCAATTTTGAAGAAAAAATTATATATTCATGTAATTTTAGGCCATTTTGGTTTATTTTGAAATATTTGTGTGGTGATTTTGTTGTATCATATTATGCTCTAAATGTTTGGAAAACTGGAGCTAAATAACTGTAAAAAGTTTTGAGACTTTTGAAAAATGGCGACATTTTGATGGTTTTAGCAGAATATTTTGAAGACACAAGCAGTGTCACGAATATGACAATACCTCATTTCACTTTCCAGAGACCTGTCATCAATCACAGCTTGAGTTTCTAATAAGAGACATGGAGGAATCTAGAATCTTGGTATTTGAATGAACAAGCTGAAGGTACTCCAATTCAAGGCCTGACAACTGGGTGAGGATTAAAACTCGGAATAAAACATATAACAGCAAAATTGTTCTTGGATGAAGGCCCAATCCGCTCATGGAAAAGGTTTTGAGGCAATATGGCCCCAGTGCTGAGAAAGTGCATGTAAACGTTGGCGAAAATAACAATTATTCTAACAGTACCCTTATGGGAAGTCTGAAATCTACCAAGGGTTAAACTTTTAAGAATAACATATAAAACAAAAGTTGTCATGCATTGATTGCTGCATGCAGCCATAGAAAACATTCAGTGCTCAATCATTCAGATGTGGAGTAAATTGTCCCTTAAACTTACAAAATTCTGAAAAAATGGGATTTTTATTTTTTTTGGACGGTACCTACTGTTAGGCAATCAGAATGGGCATACGGTTAAACTTTGCAAGCAAACTTACAACAGCCTGATCTCCTCGGTACTCAATTCTGAATACAGACATGCAAAGTGTTTGAAATTAACCCTTTCCAAAATGATAGAAAAAAGCAACCAAAGATGGCTAATTTTGGCATTTTCAAATGGTACTCTTATTCTCACCCTCATTGTGCTTGAGGGTTAAATCTGAGATTAAAAAGTAAACTGTAACTTTCTTCCACAATCATTGTTTCATCTATCCATACCAATATAATTGTTACAACAACCTTGAAATTAGAGAAAATTGCCCTTGAAGTTGGTCAATTTTGAAGAAAAAAGCTATATTCATGTCATTTTGGCCAATGGTGGTTAATTTTAAAATACTTTTGTGGTGATTTTGATATATCATGTTATGCTTTTAAATGTGTGGGAAATTTGAGCTAAGTAACTGTTAAGAATTTCGAGACATTTGAAAAATGGTGAAATTTTGACGGTTTTGGCAGAATATTTTGAAAATAAGCGTTTCCACAGACATGACGATACCTTATTTCACTCAACTTCACGGCATTACATAAGTATGCCAAATTCGGTTGAAATCGTACTGCTTGTTTTTGAGCAGTGCAACAGACAAAATTGACGGCGAAAAAAAAAAAAAAAAAATAGAGAAGAAAAATTTTGAAAAAGAAGAATAACAAGAGTCTTTCCCAAATTGGGTTTGGGAAAGCCTAAATATTCCCCAGAACGAATGTATTACATACTACAGATTAAAACCGAGACAAATTATGGATTATAATTCCCGTTGATGCTTATCAGTCAATTCTGTTTATTTTTTAGGGTTTAACAACACTTTCGACAGCCAGGGTCACCTCGTGTCGGGCAGTTTTATTGGTGGAGGAACCCGGGATACCCGGAGAGTTAATTGCAACTTTCTAAATCGAGGACAACATTTTCATCAGATCTCCCTTTCCATACGTTCCCCAGGTTTTGGAATACAATCGATCAGAATACACAGAATTTAACCAGGCCGCAGTTTAAAAAGAAGCTGATGGCCTTATCCCTCGACAGATATTCAGAGAATGTTCACTGTGACTTTCGAAACTGTCCTGACTGCGTTTAATTACCAGATAAGAAAATAAAAATTATGTCTGTTGATGCCATGATTCCGTCCCCTTTCCTTTGCTTTACTTTACTTCAGATCAGTTCAGCTCAGTGCAGTGCTGAAAATTAACATAAACACTTCACTCTCTCAGGAGCCTCTTTACCCTTTAGGTGCAGCCAAGCGACGTGATCAATTGCCTAGGCTATCATGGAGTGTCCCCCACTAACTCCTTGCTGTTTCAGTTAATTTTTGTTCTTTGGTGTACATTAAGACCAGTTGCACCAACATGTGTAAGACAGGGCCTGAAACCCGAGGTCTCTATGGGGCGCCATCCCTCTATTTATTCCTTATTTATTGATATCATTAAATGAATTTATGATATCACTATTTCATTTAATGATATCACAAATTATTTAATGATATCACAAAATGATTTAGTGATATCACTAACTCGATTTTGTGATATCACAAAATGATTTTATGATATCAAAAATTCGATTTAATGATATCACTTAATGTTGTCGATTTAGTTATATCACTTATTCGATTTCGTGATATCATTAAATCATTTTGTGATATCACTAAATCGAATTAGTGATATCACTAAATCATTTTGTGATATCACTAAATATACAAACGGCATATTAGCCTATTTCATCACCTGATTTAGTGATATCACTAAATCGAATAAGTGATATCACTAAATCGACAACATTTAGTGATATCTTTAAATCGAATTATTGATATCATAAAATCATTTTGTGATATCACAAAATCGAATTAGTGATGTCACTAAATCATTTTGTGATATCACCAAATTGAGTGAATTAGTGATATCACAAATTCGATTTAATGATATACTAAATCATCCGACACGGCCATCACTGTACAATATCACAAAATCAATTTTGTGATATCATAAAATAGTCAGAATAAAATGATATCATAAAATAATTTTGTGATATCACTAAATTCATTTAGTGATATTAAAGCCAAGTGATTATACATATCAATAGTTCGATTTTATGATATCACAAAATATTTTATGATATCACAAATTATTTATTAATATCACAAAATAGTAACTTCCACAAGAATTATTGATATCACGAAATGATTTAGTGATATCACTAATTCGATTTAATGATATCATTAAATCGAATTAGTGATATCACTAAGTGGATTTTGTGATATCACTAAATAGAACGGAATTAGTGATATCATAAATTCTCGATTTAATGATATCATTAATTCATTTAATGATATCACTAATTCATTTAATGATATCATTAAATAGGGAATAAATAGATGGATGGGACCCCATAGGTCTCTTCAAAAAAGGATATTGGTTTTCAGACCTGCCTACATACTTAAAAACCTTTGGAATAGATGGTAGTCGTAGTCATGTTACATATACTACTCAAAGTTTGCTAAGCACCAAGTACATCCAACTACCTGCTTCACGTTTTAGTTGAAATATTGTATTAAAAAGTGTATATATTTTTTATTTAATTATATCTTTAATGATCTGAGTACAGAAATTGAGATTTTATTTGTGTTTGACATTATTTTTTAACTTTTGAATACGATAACCATGGAAAATGGATATTTTTGGTAAAAGAAGAAATTTTTTAATATGCCAAAAAGTTGATGGAGCGAACTGGTATGGCTTCAATATCGAGTATGAGACCCATTACTGTTAATTACAGCTTGACAACGCCTTTTCATGCTCCCAGTTAGGATCCTGGTGGTCCTTTGTGGGACGTTGTTCCATTCTTGGACCAGCATGGCACCAAGCACCTGGATACTTCTTGGCTGGACTGGACGGGCTGAAATTGCAAGCTGCAACTCATTCCAGACCTGCTCGATTGGAATGAGGTCAGGTGATCATGCTGGACAGTTCATACGCTAAAACCCCCTCCCTCTGTCGGCACCCCCAACAGCATGGGCAACATGAGGACGGGCATTATCGTCCATCAGAATGAATCTATCACCCACTGCACCTGTATACAATCTGACGTGGACATCCAGGATCTCATCAGTATACCGCTGTGCACTCAATGTACCACGTTCAAGGACACAGAGCTCTGTACGTGCATCCCAGCTAATGCCGCCCCAGACCATGATTGACCCTCCACCATAGCCGTCATGCTCAGCAATGTTGGCTGCATGGAATCGGTCTCCTGGTCTTCTCCATACCCTAAAACACCTATCTGTGTGGTCAAGGCAGTACCTTGACTCATCTGTAAAAAGGACAGGTCGCCAATCTTCACTAGTCCATCCAACGTGGTCCATGGCCCATTCATATCGTGCCTGGCGGTGGTTCTGGGACAGCGGAATGCGAATACATGGTCATCTCGATCAGAGACCACCTTCGTGCAACCTTGCCCGGATAGGCTGCGTCGAAACATTTACCCCAGATGCATCATTCTGAAGGTCACCGCGAAGCTGGGTTGCTCTGGCAAAGCGGTTCCTACGGGCCTGAATGATCAAAAACCGGTCTTCAGCTGCAGATGTTGCCCTGTCTCTGCCACCAACATGCCGTCTTACTGGTGTGCCATACTGCTGAAACCTTGCCCAGGCTCTGGTGATCACCGTATGGTGCACACCAAGGGCTGCACCAATCTGACGATGGGTAGCCCCGTGCACCTCCATCCCTACAGCCCGGCACATTTCTGCTTCAGACAAATTCAATATTGAATTATTAAATCATAAGAGTTTGTGTTGAAATGAAGATTGAATACCCTACACATGCCATGTACATGTAGACAGTACACGAAAACATCATGAAAATCAAGGGGTACATGCTTTCCATGACTGTCACGAAAAGTCTGCCTGTCAAGAGAGCTCATGTAAACAATGGGGACCATCTCAATACATTCCTCAATCATATCGACCAAAAATATCGCAAATATGTCACAAGCAAATTTCACAATGATGTGTCAAATATTTGGTGCTTAGCAAACTTTGAGTAGTATATATACCATTCTTTGACTCGGCACGTCGTGGAACTATATGCTTTGTATGATACACAATCAAGTCGCTATAATCGGGTATTCTCGGTCTATCCAATATTTTTTCAATAACTGTGATCCTTATATGCTCGGTCATTGTGTTAATAACAGAAAATTGCTCAACTTAAAAACTGCTTTCTAATGTACGATCTGCTGTCGAGAAATTCTTCTATTTCTTCGAGGGGCGACTGGAAGACAGCTTACTTTGCTATATCGCTTCCTTGCAGTATATCAAAGTATGTTAAAATTAATTGTTTAGTTTACCTACTGTACTTTGTATGTGATTGATATACTGTGAATAAAGGTGAATTGAATTGAATTGAATTGAATTGAACAACCGAGCAACTGGGAGCAACTGTCAGACTCCCCAACATACTAACTCCACACAAGCAGGGTTAGCATTGGTTGAAGACAAGTGTACCATTGACGTACAGTACGCCTTAGCACAGAGCGCTATCGTGCCCCTACCAGGGCAATCGTCATTAAGTACCTTGCCCAAGAACATAACGCAGTGGTCCCTGGCAGGTATCGAGACTAGCGCCGAGAAGGGGGGGGGGGGGGGGGGGGTGGGGAGTAAAAGGGGTAACTGTCCCGGGATTTTTGGTGTTTTAAAAAGCTGAAAGTCGCGGGAAGACTTTTTGTACGGGTCTCCGACGCTGGTGGAGGTGGTAATATTACGTTGTTACATTACTGGCCAGGTTCCATTCATATATATATAAAAAAAACACTAGTTCCAGTTGATTGTTGATTTTCACCCGGTTTTTCCTGCACAGTGCTGGTCACGTTTACCCTACCGGGGGTGGGGGGAGTGGGGGGGGGGTGCCAAAAACCCCAATCCAGACACAAGGCCGGGGTGGGTGGTTGGGTGTGTGGGTGGGTGGGTGGATAGTCCGGAGTCCGAAAACCCCATTTTCTTCCAGGCCTGCAATTTTTTTCTGACAACTTTTTATCAAAGTAAATACTTAAAAGGGGACATCTATGTTCTAGATAAAATAATTAGCACCTGTTCACAAGTTGGGTACAATAAGTTATGGCCAAATTTGATTTCGTTGACAAAATTTATATCAAAGAGTGGTATTCATGCTGACAGTGGGTCACTTCCATGTGCTTCCCATTCAGAGGGGTAGCCAGGATATCAAAGTTAGGGAGCAAGAGTAATATCTAGGGCGGGGTGGGGGGGGGGGGGGGTAGTTAAGCGATTTGAACGTAGCGGCTATCCCCCTACGTAGGGGGGTAGCCGCTACGTTCAGATCGCTGAATTACTAGGGGGCATACGGAATTGGATTCCCAACATCATCCGAGCAATGTAGCGGCGAGATGGTGGCGAGCATAAAAGGGACACCCCTCTCGCTAGAGGTGGGGTGGGGGGGGGGGGTGCTACGGAAAAATTGTGAAATTCGAGACACAAAAAAACCAAATTCCTTGACTCTGAGTCTATTGGTGTCCATAAATTATAAGTTGTGAAAGGCATCAATAATTAGGCCACATCACTGGGGTGGAAAGGGGCATGTCTGAATTTTTGGGGCGGGCCCTCAGAACCCCCATGGCTACTCCACTGTCCCCATCGTACCGAGTTATGGAACGTGATTACACTATCGTCACACCATCGATGTACCAGTGTGAGAAAAATTGAGATAATTTGGTCTGCACCAGTTCGAAGGTTCTCTGTTTTTGGAGAGGACTGTTGTTCCTCGAGATAAAGAAAATGCACGATATCATTTGCTATCTGTTTGTCTTCCACCTGTATTGCCGCCCACCCTTCAGGAAAGAATAGCTTATATCTGTGTCCACCCAATTTTAATTGTTCTAACCATAACTTATGGCTCCTCATTGGAACGAGCACAAAGAACTCATTCCAGTGAGGACTGAGGCTTTTAGCTGTGGTTTTGTGAGAAACAACAAAAGATTATAAAACTTTGAATGGCGATTTTTGTAAACAAATCTGCCTGACATTGGCCTTTACGTCAGGTAAAGATCACCAAAGGGCTGCACACTGTGCAGTCTATTTTGTAACCTTGAATATAATTGCAAATGTTAGTCCTTGTCACGCTCACCAAATACTAAGTGCTGGGCGACAAAACATCAACACTATGCCCCCATTTTGGAATTCTTTTATTTTAATTACGCTCAGCAGTTTACCTATCATTCATTTTGGTATTGGGACGTTTCGGCCTCAGGACGTTTCGTCCTCGAGATGTTTCGACCCAGGACGTTTCGGCCCTGGACGTTTCGGCCTCCTATATTAACAGTCAATGGTGAAGGGGATTATCTCATCCACCAGGATAGATAATAGAGGATATTAAGAGGTGTTAATTGATCAGTATTTGTCAATTTAACAACCTAATAACCTCTATTATCTAACCTGCCAAACGAGATAATTTCCATCACTATTGACTGTTAATATGGATTAGGGAATTAATTGATTGACAACACACCGTTAGAATAGAATAGAAAGACTTCTTTATTACTGTCTCTGAGTATAATTAATACAACTTAAGCAGCAAATAAAAAATGGAAATATTTACATGTCGCACCCAAAATGACATTATTTACAACAAATGGAAATATTTACATCTCGCACCCAAAATGACATTATTTAAAACAAATAAAAATATTTACATTTCGCACCAAAATGACCGCAATTCCGTTATAACTGCATGCAAGGATAAGTTATATAAAAACTAAGTATGGGTTTAGATGCTAGGAATATCCAAGTACAAGGCTAGGATATCAGACAAATTAAGGATATCCAAAGCATCTTTCGACGTAGCTAGGTTTTATAGAACTTATCTCTGCATACAGGTATAACGGAACAATGCTGTTTCGAGCTTTTGGATTAATTTTGAATATCTCGGTGAATTTGCTTGTTTCAGATCAGTTGCAGTGACATTGATTTGAACCATTCGTGATTCTTTTTGTAGAAATGATATCAATCTGTACATTCCAAGATTGCTTCCTGCAAAAAATATTAATGTTAATTATTTTATTATTTATTTATTATGTTATCAAAAGGGCAGGAGAGCCAGAGGGGGGGGGGGGGGGCACCCAAGGCTCCTCAGAAAACACAAACACATACAAACAGTTCATCAGTTACTTTTATTCCGAAAAGCTTGTATAAACAAACTCCAAACGTTCATCAGTAACTTTTAATCAGAAGTGTCAAACAAAGTATCAAAAGACTTGTAGCAACAGCGACAGACAGCTGTAGCTTTTTGTTTTGTCAAAACAACATTTGCTGGGAAAATCTTGTATTTCATTTATTTCGATGCGTCTTCAACATCAGTGAACATGCTTTATTTGTGCTTACAAATAATATAAAATATAATTAATTCCTGCTTTATTTCAGGGATTTTTACTGATGAATTAATCTTCGATAAAGGTAAGTTCGTTTTTTTTTTATTCAAAGACAACTTTTTGTGACCATCAACATGAAGGAAATTAAGTTCCAAAATATGTAAATTTAAAAAAAAATCACTAAAACCCGGGATGTTTCGGCCCGATAGGCAGGACGTTTTGGCCCGATAGGAGGCCGAAACGTCCAGGCCGAAACGTCCCAAGGCCGAAACATCAGTAAACCTTCATTTTGAACAATTCAATATTGTTTGTGTTAATCATAAGATTTAAGACGTTCTTTGTGAGAACCCTGGGTAGTGAGGCAATGCCTAATTTCTGCAGTAAACATATTCTGATTTACTAAAGTAGGGTATAATGGAGCATACGAGCATACCAGCGCTCCAAATCTTGTGCACAGATCGTACCTCACCAAAAACTTAATTTTTTGGATAAACTGTGTTCGCCACAATCAAAATCTATGGACTTGCACGATGCGACACGTGTGCGTTCACATCATCACTTTCTTCCGTTTTTTGCAGTGGTTGTGAGAGACAAAGCATCGTGGGTTCAACGTTCCATTTCTCTAACGGTCAACGTGGGTCCGACTAAAATTTTGAGGGAATTTATTAAAAACTCTAAAAAATTCACTCTCTTCAAAATTCACTTTTAGGGGTGCTCATGATTTTTCATCGGGAAAACGCTCACCTTTTTGCAGAGGTAACACGGACTCACATTTTAGGTGATTTTTTTGACTTGGGTATTGCATATTTTGCACGATTGCGACGGAGACGCGATTAGCACTGAGATTCCCATTGACAAAAATTCCAAAAAGACACCATCATCGCTGATGGAAGACGAGCGATCCAAAGCAGATTTCCACGGAAAAATGGAGTCCGAATCAAGCAGCAAATTTTTTTGGTGTGATCGAACTCTCCCACAATGACAAAGAGAGAATTTTGGCATGGAGAGAGAGATCACTCGTCCGAGTCTAAAAAATGTGAGGTGCGCCAGAATTCTCCCGCAATTTTTTGTTTGGACTCTAAAAAAATTGCGATCGGGTTCAAACTCTCTCTCTCTATACCGTGAAAAAAATATATATAAGTCGGCTTGGCCATGTGACCTATATTAAATTAAAGGCATCAACGAGTGGATTGTGAAAATAATCGTCGTGATTGAAAAGAAATGTATGTAATATATATTATGATGAGTTGTGAATAATCAGTCATATTAATAATAATAACCATTTTAGTCATTAAAGAAAAAAAACTGTGAAAAATTTTTTAAAAATATATATATTTTACAACATTAAAAAAAAAGAATACAAAAATATAATGAATAATAAAAAAGATGAATACACTTTGGAAAAAAATAGTGTGATCAGAAAATTATTTGACATGGAAATTTCTAATAACAATTCATGGGATCCCGTTTGGAAGAAGCTTGAGCAATTGAAATCAAAATTACAGAAACACGAGAATAAATTAACCAAAGAAGATGAGGAAAAAAGGATCCTCTGGGATTTTGCAACTTAGTAACATCCGATTTATATTGAAGAAAAAAATTCAGCGATTATAGAATGAAACAAATGTTAGCGGCGATGAATTTGCCAATGAACAAGAATGTCATGAGCGACATGCACATATGCATAATGAGACAATTGTTTAAATTGTCAAGAAACGAAAATGCTCTAAACATTGACTAAATCTGTTTAAACTGTTGATACTTTTAATCTGCCTTAATTTACTGGAGCATTACTTTAGTAAAATTTAGAAACTTCAATTTACTTTTACAGACCTTAAATCATTTTTTTTTATCTACATTTATTTATTTAACTTTGAAATTTTTAAAGTTAAATTGTTTAAAATTAATTAAATCATTTTGTTTTACATTTATTTAAAGTACTGGAGTTAAATTATTCTAAAGAGGCTTGGCTCAAAAGGCTGACCTTTCAGAAGGGCTAGTAATTGCCCAGGAAAAAATCACCAATTGAACACTGAAGTGAGAAAAAAACTACAAATTTATAGCCAAAATTCAACATGAAAGGTCCGTGACTAGTTCCATTGGCTGACCGATAGTTCGACCAACACACTGGGCCTATCAGTAGAAAATTATTCCAGAGCTAAAATTATTTCCCCTTTCAAATGTCTAAGCCAATCAAAATGCTTGTTTTAACTACTTTTGGTGACCATGAAGAAGGCAAAATGGCGATTTTCAACCTTTGCCAAGTACAAGAAATTTGACAAAAAATTCAGATTGCCAAAGAGTTATAGGTAAAAAACTTAGCCAAATGAATGTGAAAAATATGTAAATTTGATGGATATTATCGCCCATCCACACAATAATGATTTTAGATTGACTTTTGAGCATTACTGTGGAAAACATAGCAAAAATAGGAGAGTTGCCAAAAGCAAGCATTCCAAAGTGCCAAACAGTTGTATGTGAAAAAAATCGAAACAACTGCAGAAAATATGTGAATTGAATAGACATTACTGCCCATTTATGAAATAATACTTTTGGATAGAACTTTCCAATTTTCCTATGAAAATCAGGATGAAAATAGGTAAGTTACAAAAAAAATGTGACTCTGTCACATTCAACACTGCTTTAAAAAAAAACCAAAACATAGTTTTTTTTCCATTAATCTGACACATAACCATCAAAGTTCTTAATTTCTCCTACACTTTGCTTCTCTCCTTCTCTGATCCAGTTCCGTTTTCTTTTTTTCACAATTCGTTCATCACACTCAATGACCTCCTCATCCTGACACACGACTTCTCTATCTGAAGAATAATTATTTACAATGTCCTCTCCTCTATTCCATTTCTCACTGGCTAAAACTTTTAACTGGTCCATTATTAACAGTTTATCAGAAGCTGATGGCACACGTGGTGGTAAAATATCTCCTGGACTAATATAACCTAGGTTATCTGCTTCAACAGTTTCTAAATTAGAATGTCCAAAAAACTTATGATGTTGATAGAAGTCACGTTTTCTATTAAACTTCTTCCCACATGAGAAACACTTAAATAACTTTTTAGTCTTTTTATGTATATTGTTTCAATGTTCGTATAAATTGGCAGGTTTATAATATACTGTATCCACACAATTTGGTACAGGACAGGTCTGTCCAAGTAAATTAAATACTCCTCGATTCTCTTCTTTAAATTCCTTCAACTCTTCATCAATTCCTTCTAGGAGCTCCATTTTCTTTCTTCCAAATTTATTATGGATTTTTACACCTCTGGTTTCTTAATGAGTCTGCCTCTCCTAGTTTTAATTTTAGGACTTAATAAATCAGAAACACTACCATTATCTGTTTCAGTGTCACTACTAGAAGTTATTGTTAAATCAGAAAGAAGGCCAGAATCTGTTTTGTTTAGGTTAATTTCAGTATTAATTATTGGAGGATTGATATCTGAAGCCTGCAACCATTTATCTGGAAGATTTGTACCTACATAAGGTTTTAATTGATCAATGTGTACATTTTTTTATTACTGCATCAGGTCCACCCTGAATACTGATTGTTACATCTGAGATGAGATGTACCACCAAAAAAGGCCCGGTCCAACCTAGTCCTATTTTTTTCTTACTTCTAGGCGGATTCCACCACCAAACCCAATCTCCAATTTGATAGCACTGATTTTTTATGTTTTTATCATAATTTGTTTTCTGTCTTTTTGCAGATGTTTGTAATTGTTTAATGCAAACTCAAATGAAGACACCATTGTTTTCTGGAGCCATTCTACATAAGCAATTGGAGATTCAGGAGATGAGTTGGGCGGGGGTCCAACCATCAAATGGAGTCACAACTGAATCTCATGCCCAAGCATTAATAAATTTGGTGTACAATGTATAGAATTATGCTGACTGGCCCTGTATGCCATCATCAGATATGGTAGATGAATATCCCAATCAGTGTGATTTTCGTTCACAAACAGTGAAAGCATTTGTAACAATGTTCTGTTAAATCTCTCGACCATACCATCAGATTGAGGTCTGTATGGCATGGTTCAAGATTTCTCAACATTTAACATATGTCAAATTTCAGTAAATAGAGCAGACTCAAATTCCCTTCTCAGGTCTGTGTGTATACGTTCAGGGCATCCAAAACAGCATATGAACTGTGTAACTAATGCATCAGCTACAGTTTGAGCAGTGTGATTTCTTAGGGGAAAAGCTTCCTTCCACTTCGTGAAATATTCTCCCACTACCATAATGTACTCATTATCATTGTCAGTGAATGGTAGAGGTCCTAAAATATCAGTAGCAATACACTTCAATGGCTTTTTATTTGAGACGTGACTCAGAGGATTGTGCCCTAAAAAAGGTCCTGGTTTCCTTTGGGCACATTCCTCACAATCGGCACACCATCTTTGGATATTTTCATTCATTCCTGGCCAATAAAACCTACTTTTTTACTGAACTTATCATTTTATCACTACCTAAATGTCCACCTGTTCGAGCTGCATGTACCTTTTTGAAAAGAAACTCTCTCATTTCATTTCCACAGGAGCAATTAATTGATTTATTTCCTGATTTGAAGACCTTCCTTTCTTACACAACAATCCATTTTCAATAAACAATTGTTCCCATTGATTACAGAAACATTTGACCTCAACAGGGGCCTGTGACTGCTCTGTCTGATTAGGTTTTACATTTTATTTTTCTTTTGCACTAATTATCCAAGCAATATCTACATCCCTTCCCTGCATGTCAGCTAACTCTTCAACTGTCCAACAGTCTACCCAAATACTACAGGAAGGTGCAGGAGATACAATTCCTGTTGTTAAATCAGATAGTGCATTAGTAGTGTTCAAAGGACAAATTTGTTGAGTTTTATTTACTTCATTTTTATGTTTATTTCCCGCTCTGTGTTCAATTTGAAAATCAAAAGTTTCTACGATACTTAACCACCGAGCAAGAATCCCATCCGGTTCTTTGAAATTTTTCAACCAAACTAATGATGCATGGTCTGTTCTCAACAAAAATGGATGATCCAATAAGTGATGCTTGAAGTGTTTTAGGAAGAGAACTACAGCCAACAGTTCCTTTCTAGTTGTGCAATAATGTTGTTGTGTTTTTAGATATGCAATCACATGCTCTTCTCCCTCCTGAATTTGGGAAAGGACTGCCTCAAGTCCAAAACCACTCGCATCAGTGTCCAAAATTAACTTACCATCCCCTTGGGGTAGGGCAAGAATAGGAGGTGTTGACAAAAGTTCATGAAGTCAAAGGAATCTTGACATTTTGTGTCCCAGATAAATTTAGTATTTTTATGAGTCAGTTGAGACAGTGGGTGGGTTAAATCTGAAAAATTCTGAATAAATCTTCGATAATACCCACAAAATCCAAAAAAAAACTATTGACTTGTTTCCGAGTTATAGGGACTGGCCATTCCTGAATGGCAGGTGTCTTGTTTGGGTCACTGAATCCCCTCCTTTGAGACCAAAGTAAGTGACTGTACCTTGAAATAATGCACATTCAGAAGGTTTTAGTTTTAAATTTGCCTGGCATAATCTATGAAAAACGAGTGTCAAGTTTTCCAAAGCTTCATCAAATTTTTTTCCAAATATAACAACATCATCTAAGTAACACAAACATTTTTTCCATTGCAAACCACGAAGAACATGTTCCATGAGCCTTTCAAATGACGTCGGGGCGTTTGACAAACCAAATGGCATAACAGTGAACCTGTGTAGACCTCGGTGTGAACTGAAAGCAGTAAAGTCACGTGACTTGGGATCTAATGGAATTTGCCAATAACCACTTGCCAAATCCAAAATGGAAAACCATTTTTGCCCTGCCATATTATCCAACGTGTCATCAATGCGAGGAAGAGGAAAAGCATCTTTTGAAACCTTTGAATTCAACCTTCTAAAATCCACACATATCCTAGGGGAACCATCCTTCTTAGTCACAATACAGAGGGGGGGGGGGGGGAGGACCAAGTCCTCCGACAAGGTTAAATAATTCCATCTTGTAACATGGCATCCAGTTCCATATCAGCCTTTTCTTTATGAACCAATGGTATACGCCTTGGTGGAATTTTATGAGGCTTATTTTCACCCACATCAATAGAATGAGAAACAAGATGTGTCTTTCCCACTCTATCACCTGGGCCAACAAAAATATCCCTAAAATGCAACAGCAAAGCAGCAACCCTGGATTTTTGTTCATCATGTAATTCATCTGTCAATTCGTCAACCATTCTTTTTAAAAAATTTGATAATTCAACCTTCCCTGTAGGCAAACTCTCCATATCAAAATTATCATGTAAGACTTGATCTATACTAGAAACATTGCCGACCTTACAACCCACTGAAAGTTCAACCGGCTTTTCATTTAAATTCAAAGCTGATATAGCAACAGTATTGGAACTGGCCAAGACTATGAATTTTGCAATCAAAATTCACCTTTTGATCAAATCATTAGAACATTCCACTAACCCACTTTCTTCATCCAAGGGCCTATCTAAATGGCCTTCTAAAAACATTTCAGACAATGCTGGAATCTTAACTGATTTCCTCAATTGCAAGTGGGCCTGGTTATAACTTTGCCTTGAAAATAATTCAGTGAGATCCTTGGAAGTGGATAATGTTTTCTTTTTCACATCAAGAATGACCTTATTTACTTTCAGGAAGTTGTATCCCAGAATACCACATAGACCATCTAACTCTGCGACATAAAATGACTGGGTAATTGTTAAGGACCTGAATTTCAACTCCAATTCCATTTCACCCTTCACTTGTATTTTACTTCCATTAGCTGTAACCAGATGCCTATCCGTTCCGTTCAACATAGAATCCACAAAACCTAATTGGTGAAATGGTTCCATATCCAAAATTGAACAAGGAGATCCAGTATCCACTAGAAACACACAAACTGACTCATTCACAAAAGCTCTGGCAAACAAACAAGAAAAATCACAGTCTTTTGATAAAAATGGTGAATGTGTTTCCGACTCTTTACTCGGATTTAATAACAATTCAACTGATTGTATATCCCCATTATCATGGTAATTCACAATCCTTCTTACTCATCAACTCAGTTGGTAAGACTACAGAAAGAGAGTTAGAGTCAGCAACTCTAGTTAAACCTAAAGCAGATGTACTCTTTTCCAAGACTTGGGGAAACTGGCATTATCTGGAATGTGTTCAAAAAGGGACTCTACTACCTTTGTTTGCTTATGTACATGTTCAGAGAAATGGCACATTTTTTGTGGTTGCATTTCAAATTCAGCGGCTGTGTTTGCAACCCTCAACCCAGCCGATTGCTGTTTTCCAATTTTCAGTAATCTTGTTGTTGTAACTGTTTTTCTTGATCATGGGCACGTTCATCATACTTTTTTTTCTACAAGAGGCCTCCACATGTCCATTTTTCTGGCAGTAATTACAACTGATCGTAGGAACCCTGGGCTGTCTTTGAAGTTGAGAAATTTTTTGTTTTAATAGTTGTAATCTCTGAAGCAAATCACATTCAATACCGGGCTCATCTGGGGAATAATGATTGTGACTAGTAGGACCTTCAATAACTTCATATTCAGTGGCTAAAGCAATAGCCTGTTCCAGTGTCTCTGGACGACCTAGCTGCACATGCCGTTTTAACTTGTTATCTCCTAAACCCCAAACAAATTGCTCCACTGCTATGGGCTCAATATATGAGATTGTAGGAAATGCCTCTCTTGTTAACATCCCCATTCCATATCCAAACTCTCTCACACTTTGCCCCTCATTCCGTTGGCTTTGGCAAAAGATTGCCTCATTCGCAAACAAATGTTCATTGGGGTTATATCGACTTAACAGAACCTGTTTAAGTAATTCGTAAATTTGCATCTGATGAGAATTCAACCCACTCAAGAGTGACTGTGCATTTCCTCTAAAGCTAATCAAGAGATGAGCACTTCGTTCACTATCACCCGATCTATTTATTTTGGCAACAGTCTCAAAATGTACCAAATAATCTTTAATATTCCAAACAGAACCACCAAATGTTTCTGGCTCAACAGTTTTATGTAACATCATTCTATGTAGGATTCTAGGATTTTCCCAGGTTGGTTCAAAATTAATGTCTTCATGAGAACTATATCCTAAATTTTGCTGAGAAGGTGAAAAATTCACCATAGGAGTTGATACAAAATCACTTGGCACATTCTACATAAAATGTTTCCTTACTCCAGAGTCTCTTTGAGCTGCGCCTTCAGAACAAGGCATTTGTACATCCCTTGACAAAGTTCCCCTATCATGAATAAATATTGAAGGAGTTTCTGGTATAAAAATGTGCGAATGTGCAGGTAAATTTGAAGCTTTATTTGGATAGTGAAAGTTTATTCTCCCAGGCGGACCCCCTCCTGTGAATTCTTGGGGAGTATAAGAAATTCTATTTTGAGGGCCGTCAAAAGCCATGGATCTTTGATCACTAAATGAAGGAAATTGATTTACTCTAGGATTATAAATTTCTGGACTTTGGCACCTTATACTTTGAAAATCAGGCGTATCAGGCACTGTTTGGATATGACCTTCATTATGCATAATAGATGCATCTCTAGATAAATGCTGAAAACCAGACTGAATGGAATTATCCCTTTCAGAATAATCTGAAAACATTACTTGATTTTGAGAAACATTTGTCTGAGGACATCTGGGGGTAGTTATAGGAGCTCTTGCTAGGACTAGACAGAGGAGAATTCCCCCCTCCCAGTGGGTTTGACAGCTGATTTTCCAATGAAAACAATGAATTCCCCCAGAACAATTTAGCAACAGATTATTTTTCCTTAAATCTGATTTCAAAATACTGGGCAGAATAGGTGAATGTTCACCAGGAAAACCCAATTGATCCCGTTCAGAGCTTTGGGAACTTATCTCCCCTGTACTGGGTGGAACCCACTCACTCTCATGTAACCAACTTTTTGGCCTGACACCTGTATAGACCCTTGATTCTTGCAACTCACTGCCTAGTGTATCAATCTTTTTATACTTGGGGTACTCTCTAATTGATAACTGAAAGAAACAACTCTTGGTTTTGAGAGACTGGACCTATTTACTTTCCTCACTCCTGTGTCAATAGATGTCAATTCCTCATCACTGTAAGAAAATACATTTGATTTAGAAGATAAATAAGCACTAGAACCTTCTGAAACATACAAGTTACCATACATATCATGACCTTCACACGTTTTTTTTTAGAGGGGACTGTCTACCTACACTGCTTGCAGAACCTCTAAGTTTATTATCTTCAACCTCTATGGAATGAATCCAAACATCTGTTTCAGTGTTGGTAGAAGGTGAAGGTGTGTAAGATGACAACACTGGGAAATGCCGAGGGTGAAAACTTTGATCACTTTTTGTGACAGAAGGGGAGATAATTACTTGTGTTTTACTTAAATCTACAGGAGAATAATCTGTACAAGGTTCCAAATTCATTTCATTTTTCCCCCTTCTCTTATTTACATCCCAGGAGGGTGAGTACCTAACTTCGTGCTACCACCCCCCCCCTCCCCGTCCTGGCACTCTTGGTCCAGTTGGTTCCCATTCCATGGGCCTATCATAACCCTTTTCTGAATCAAGCATTTCGGCCTTGCCCATTAAAAAAAAGATCCCTGTAAAACAGAATAATTGTGAAAACTGTCAAACAAATTACTATTTTATGCCCAATTTCACAACAAAAAAAACCCCATCCTGGTCATGGCACCAAATGTAACAGTTTGGGCTTCGAGTTATTGTTAGGACTTCACGAAATAAATGGCTGTGTTACCCAAACCAGACCAGGTTCTATAAATCACTAACTCTGAAATGGAATCTATAACAGTTTATTTTGTGAAATTTGTACAATTGTTTGTTTTGTCAGTTTTACTCTATGGAAAAAAAATGTAACTGTTCAAGAAGAAGTGTTTAAAAAAACACAAAAAAAAATTTATAAACATTGACTAAATCTGTTTAAACTGTAGATACTTTTAATCTGTCTTAATTTACTGGGGCATTATTTTAGTAAAATTTAGAAACTTTAATTTACTTTTACAGACCTTAAATCATTTTTTTATCTACATTTATTTATTTAACTTTGAAATTTTTAAAGTTAAATTGTTTAAAATTAATTAAATCATTTTGTTTTACATTTATTTAAAGTACTGGAGTTAATTTATTCTAAAAAGGCATGGTTCAAAAGGCTGACCTTTCAAAAGGGCTAGTAATGTCACAGGAAAAAATCACCAACTGAACATTGAAGTGAGAAAAAAACTACGAATTTATAGCCAAAATTCTCTGTACCACTTCTGTGAACTCTAGTGTAATTTTGTAAGTGTTTATCTTTAACTGTATCTATTTTCTGTCTGCATTTCTCTTTTAAAACTAAATATACTTTAACTAAACATTTTACCAGTAATTTGCTGATAATTTAGATGGCAACTAACTCCACCACTGAACCCACTTTGGGAGTGGATTTAACATCGATGTTGTGTGGTTTTAAAAAGAGATAACCAGATTGAACGATACTATTGGGGGTTTGCACTCGGATCTTAGGGCTCAAAACGAACAGTTCAAGAAAGAAAAAATGGAGTTAATAAAAGCGTCGGAGGAATCAAAAAGGGAAAATAAGTCGGCATCTGGAAAAAAGGGAAAAAGTAGACATAAATCAGGTTTGGGTTCATGCTCCAGCAACGGAAGCTCTAAACAAGAGGGCCAGAGTGTGGCGCCCAACACAATGGGCCCTAAAACAAACGAGCCTATGGGCTGAAGTATTTACAAAATGGAATAGATAGTTATTATTAGGAGTATTCTACCATCCATCCATCCATCCAATAGTCCTCCAGATACATGGGATGCCATATCGGCATCCATCGAAAAAGCTAGAGACACGTCAATTGCTGACTTAACTGTCACAGGTGATTTTACAACAATCAAATGGTTTCCTCGAGAAGTAGCTTTTCTGAAATAATCAACTACTTTAACCTTTGACAGCTTGCGAGTGAACCAACATGTTTTACTGAGACGTCCGCTTCACTGTTAGATCCCTTTGCTGTCAGTGGCACAATCAACATGAAAGCATGTGAAGTCCTTGAACCAATTATCCCAGACATGACCCGCTACCACTCTCCAATTTCAATCAAGGTTAAACTTTTGAAACTGAACACCCCCTTCCTTCAAGAGGAGGATATGGCTTTGTTCTCATGGCAGTTATGCGGTATTGAACAAGGCTTTCTCTGACACCGACTGGAACTCTATCTTTGATACTCTTTTTCTCGATACAATAGTTTCCAATTTTACCTACAAAATACTCGATACTGCATCTAGACAAAAACCCAATAAAATTATTACTTCGAGAATGGATCAACCGAAATGGATGCATAATGAAATAAGATTACTGATTAGACAGAGAAACATTTGTATTGTATTGCGAAACGCACTAATTTCTCGCACGCCTGGACTAAATATAAACTTAAACGGAATAAGGTTGTTTCAGCTATCAGAAAGGCCAAAGCCTTGTATCTGTCAAAAGTCCAGGACACCTTGAGAAGCAACCTAACCCCAGCATCACTGTGGTGGAAGACCATTAAAACACTCGCCGCTAGCAGTAATGCAACAGAAATTCCTACCCTGATTCATTTCAACAAAATATATTCTTCAAGTGTTGAGAAAGCCGAAGTGTTCAATGAATACTTCAGTTCGATCTCGACAGTTGACGATTCGAATGCTTCCCTGCCAGATTCACCACCCCATGTTTCCCAATGCATTGATAGTATCACCCTACATTGCAGCGAAGTATAAACAGCAATGAAGCCGATAAAGGTGTCCAAGGCGTCCGGTACCGACCAAATAAGCCTGCGTCTCCTTAAAGAATGTAAATCCTCTCTCAGCGAACCACTCTCAATTTTATTCAATATACTACTGACTAATTCGTACTTTCCTTTATTATGGAAAAATACAAATGTCTCCCCAATTCTTAAAAAAACAACCCTCAAACTCAGTTTCTAATTATCGCCCGATATCGTTGATCAGCTGTTTTGGTAAGATATTTGAAAAATGTGTTTTCAAACGCTTGTGGCAATTTTTGATTGAAAATAATGTTCTTAGTCAATTTTAGTCAGGTTTTACACCTCGAGATTCAACTGTCCTCCAACTGACTTACATATATGATGAACTCTGTCGTGCACTTGATGAAGGCAAAGAAGTTAGAGTAGTTTTCTGTGATGTCAGTAAGGCGTTTGACAAGGTACGGCATGCTGGTCTTATCCACAAGCTGGAGATTATTGGCGTATCAGGGTAACTACTTCTGCTTTTAAGATCGTATCTTGTGGATAGGTCGCAGCGAGTCGTGATAGCCTCCGAGGCATCTTCATGGAGGCCCATTAATGTCGGTGTACCTCAGGGGTCCATACTAGGACCCTTAATGTTTCTGATATACATAAACGATATACCAGTGATTTACTTAGTAGTATTCGCCTCTTTGCAGACGCCACTTCCCTATATCTAATTATTGAGAACCCCGATCAAGCCTCGGCTATAATCAATCACGATTTGGCCACAATCGAGCATTGGGCCAAAAACATGGTTAGTTGAGTTCAATCCCAGCAAAACAGAAAGTTTGTGCATTTCACGTAAAAACAATCACAACTACCACTCACCCTTGTCTTTAGGTGGCTCACAGATATCGGAAGTTTCTAACCATAAACATTTAGGAGTTATACTAAATAACACATGTACATGGAATGACCACATTGACCATATCTGCTCCAAAGCCTGGTCTCGTTTAGACTTATTGAGGAGGCATAAATTTAATCTCGATCGCAGTGTCCTAGAAAAAATATATTTCGCTTTTATTAGGCCTCTTCTTGAATACATGGATACTGTATAGGATAATTGTTCTGTGACCAATGTAGCTGAACTTGAAAAATACAGATCATTACGTGTACACTCCCTGTAAAACACTGCCAATCGACTCCCCACTAACTGCTCTATGAGGTGGGGTATCAAAACCCAACCACGTGACTTCAATAAGACGTACTAACGGTTATAATTAGCACGAAGTGTTTCCCAATGTTGTGACAAGGTTATGCTTCCGACCCAAAATAGGACTCCCAAACATCATTTCTCTGCAAAACGGCCGTTGATAATTAGGGAAAAAAGCACATCGCTCCCAAACTACACAAATAAAAATAAAATCGTTAAAATTTATTTCGAAATATCGTACAAAATGATGACTTTTGAGGGCAGTTTCGATCTCACATGAATATTTGTGAAGACCTTCTCGTTACTTTTTGTTGATGTTGGTGTTTCTTTGATCCTGTAATTTTTGGATACCAATTAGCACATTTTTCCAACCAGTCGGGCAAATACTATTTTTAATATCATAGGGAAATTTTAAAAACGCGTTTCGTTTCGAATATATTGAGTACAAATCAGTGCGATTTCGTCCTTAAATTTTTACAATCCGACTATTATTAGCGAAGTTACGCCAAAAATGGAAATAATAAAACAATCTCATTTGTAACAGGTTGAAGAACCTTTCAAAAGGAGTCATTCAAATACACACCTTTTTTATTCTGCAGTGGTAGACATATTCCGGGCAAGGAAAAAGAACTTTACACAATTTGGTTGCGTTCTCAGGTATTCGCATGAAGGACAGCTGACGTCGACATAACAGGTTGAGAACAACGTAGTTTCGTTACCCACTAAACGGGCCAAATTGCCAGAGTTATTAGACCACAGACGTCTGGAAACCTGATCTAAATCACCCCTACCTCAAAACACCTCATTCTTATATGCACCCCCCCCCCCCCGAAATATATAATACATAGATCTGTGTGATATTTATTTTGGAAGTGTGTGTGTGTGGGGGGGGGGGGGGGGTATATATAAGGGGTGGAGGTGTGACGTTGGGGGTGATGTGATATAAATCAGGACTCCAGATGTCTGTGGTTAGACTAGGCAGTGAGACCTGGTGGGGGGGGGGGGGGGGGGGGGGGGATGCACAGCAACTCCGAATGACGAAATAATAAATAAATCCGAGGATGATATACAACATTTCTCAATAAAAAAAAGCTTTCAACGGGTAATGTTGGATTTCAAGGTGTGAAGAGAACGAGCCGGTGCATTGCGAACTCGCCCCAGTGACGCGGCAAAGCATCCATGTTTTACAAGGCGAAGTTCCCACTCAATGTGGCGGGGCAAAAATATAAAAAAGAATACCCAAAAGACGGGTGCAGAATGTTAATTTGCCCCCCCCCCCCCCCCTCCCAAAAAAAAAAAAAAAATGTTCTTGGTAAAAAAAATGCAAATGTTCTTGGTAAAAAAAAATGCAGTGGAAGACCAGTCGGGTATAGATATCATCTGACTGGTTGGTGAAGTTGGGTGGGGTGGGAATCTTACGCAGCATCAAGTGGGATATGCAAGCGTCTTAACCCATGTGAAAGAAGCACTTCATTGAACTGAGGGTCCTTTGAACGACAACCTACGGTCCATCTTCAGAAATATGTTGTGTTCGGTGTCCCTTTTCCACTGAAGCTGAGAGCATATTTTGTGAGTGGAATCCTCACTCTTCGGTTGTTTTAGCAGAGACCCTGATGTGGTGAGGTGGGACGCGATGTGTCTGAATGTAAATGAGATCAGTTAAAAATTATAAATTGGCAGAATTTGGGAGAGTTTTCAGTTTCCCGTCAGAACTCAGCAAAATTAGAAGAAACATATACATATATTTTATATTTCGTTCAAAAACGATGCGTATAGCTTGAGGTTTGATGCTTTGGATCACTGAGAAAAGTAGACCCAGGCTGTTGTAATATAACTGAATATAACACAACACTAAACATGATCATTTATTGAGTTCTCGCGGCAGCAATAAAATTCGGTAGCAATAACATTTTCTAATCCGAACTAATCCTTTAATTACCCTTCCAAAGATGTAAAACAAGAGCCGACAATAGCAAATGATTGTTTCTGAATCAGCCTCTGATCGCAATGAAAACATTGACTGGTGGCAAGAGATAAAGCATAAATTATTCCTGTGAAGTTTATTCTTTTGAGATTTCCAACATCAGAAACTGGTTAAATTGAATTACAATTATGTATATCTATATACTTTTATATTTGCACTGCGACTTGTAAAGAAAATTTTGTTTCTAACATTCCACCTACCATTTAACAATTTTATTAGCACTACGACAAATATTGAAATTATTTTGAATATATTTATTGGAAAAGACAGCGCTCGTGTGGTGTTTTCCAACAAATAGTTGCAACACGATGAGAAAAAATTCAATTTCTAACATTCGGCCTGTCACTTAAGTTAACCGTGCACATGTATATTAGCACTACGAAAAAGCCCTGGGCAGGCCTGCAACCACGGGGGGGGGGGGGGGGGGGGGGCGCCCCCCCCCCACCCCCCCCGAAAACTTTTCGCCCCCCCCTAGAAATTTTCAGACAATATTTTTTAAATTTGCATCTATTTTCATTTACAAGTGCATTTATTCAAGCAGGTCCATTCACACCTGTAATAAGATCACATGCAATCAACTATCTGAGTGGATAATTTCATTGTTATCAGTAGACTGTTTATTCAACACACAGGTTACCTTTAGCTTTGACAATAGAAGGATCTTAACTAATTAACACAAATCATTATCTTCAATGGTAATCGGAAAAAAAGTAACAGGAAAAAAAGTAACAGATTTGGGTAGGAAAAAAAGAAACAGGAAAAAAAGTAACACTTTCTTATTTTTATAAGGAAAAAAAGTAACAGGAAAAAAAGTAACAGATTTGGGTAGGAAAAAAAGAAACAGGAAAAAAAGTAACACTTTCTTATTTTTATAAGGTAAAAAAGTAACAGGAAAAAAAGTAACAGATTTGGGTAGGAAAAAAAAACAGGAAAAAGAGTCACACTTTCTTATTTTTATTTCATAAAAGTGATAGATTACTTAATTATGATTTAGTTATATTATTGAAACTAGTTAGATTATTACATATCAGTATAAGTACTACATAGTACATAGTTATAAAATAATTTAACAAACTTAATTATGATTTAGTTAGATTATTACATATCACACCTTGAAACTAGTTGGATTATTACATATCAGTATAAGTACTACATAGTACATAGTTATAAAATAATTTAACAAACTTAATTATGATTTAGTTAGATTATTACATATCACACCTTGTGTAATCTAATATTCTGGCCAATGCCAGTAAGAAAAGCTGAAATAGTAAGTGAACCGTGGGAATATAAACCACACAGATTTTTCAGTTTTCTATTCAGGGATTCAGCTGACTTCTGTTTGCGGATAACAGGCAGCAAACCAACTGACACCTGTTGAATAATTGTATTGGTCAGAGCTTGCTCTTTTTGAAACCATTGGATAGTTTTCCAGACTGATGGGTGCTGGTGGCCAACAAGATTGTAGAACTTGTTGTTCCAGCCTTCACATGCATTATTTGTACGAGATTCGCCATCCAGCGTAGCACTATTAACATTCCATGTAGCTGGAGGATAGGCTGGAGGAGTTAATCTAAGTCGTAATGGTGCCAACACATCTGAAGGTGCGGCGCGAGGTCTGGAATGGTCAGCTCAGACAGACTTTTGGGGACAGGAGGACTTCTTCTGTGGTATCTCAGACTCCGTTTGGCATTATCTAAGTCTGGCAGCATCAACTTGACTTCACTTTCAGCATTTGAAACAGCTGTTGCGAGGATCCGTGATGGCTTATCTAAGGAAGAAGCTGCTTGTTTTCGCATTTCATTTCTCAATTTGGTATATGCGATACTGACATTTTCTGGAGGATGGTTGTGTTGTCTAACTATTTCTGGGTTGTTGAAATCTGTAGTAGTACAGAGACTTGCACGGCAGTCTGATTTAGCACGTTTAGTGCATTTCCACCAGACCTTGTTCTTCCTTCTTACAGATACAGTGTACATGAAACCTTCATGACAAAGTTTTTTGCCCCTCTTATTACTCTCAATGACTTCCATGATGACTCAAGAACATTTAATGACTAATTCAAACTGCTGTCCAATATATAGTTTGCTGTGTGTTTATTTTTTCAAGAACATTGTTGTACATCAAAGAAGAGAATTCATGAAAGTAGCCACACTTGCTTGTGTTTATTTTTTCAAGAACATTGTTGTACATCAAAGAAGAGAATACTTGAAAGTAACCACACTTGCTGTGTGTTTATTACAATGTGTGTTCATTTGTTTCAAGAACATTGTTGTACATCAAAGAAAGTATGATGGATATCCTTGTAACAACATTGTCATAGCACACATGATCTCCAATTACAAAATAATTAAAAAAATAAAAAATAAAATTATTATTATTATAATTATTATAATGAAAAATGAAATAATGAAAAAACACTGTTACTTTTTTTCCTGTTGTATTATTATAATTGTTACTTTTTTACCTGTTTCTTTTTTTCCGTTTCTTTTTTTCCTGTTACTTTTTTTCCTGTTACTTTTTTTCCTACATTCATCTTCAATAGCAGTTTTTATTTCAAATGATGAGTGGTTGTTTTATTGTATTGTATTATTTATTTTTATTTTTTTTTTTTGGGGGGGGGGGGTTCTTGACTTCTCTCTTCAAAAGTTTTTATTCATCACAAGAAGCTGTTTTTGTTGATCTTTGTGACAATGATTATTTTTCATGATAAGTTGTAGTTTTAAACTAAACAACATAAATATATAAATATCTGTGTCTGATGAGACAGAGATAGTTCAGTCTCAGTCAAGACTAAAGATGGACAAGTTCATCATCAGACTGCCACCTAAATCACCATCACCAGGCCAGGGGCT